>CM035440.1:79940188-80412688 GCA_020310875.1 Ceratopteris richardii
TCTTCATGGAGCACATGGCCTATATGTTTGGTCAATTCTAACATCCCACCATGGCTGGCCACAAAGAAAGGTAATTTAGTATTAGCTGTTATTGTGCCAGGTAAGTATAAGGTAAAAAACATGGATGTATACCTTGCACCACTTCACGAAGAGCTACACATTTTATGGGATGGGACTGTGCATGACATGTGTCAACCTATAAGAAGATGCGACATGTGAGTGCAAGGCACTTAGATTCTTGTGACCATAATTATAGTGTAGGTTAGAAGGTGTATAGAAAATATTGTGATTATCTGATTCCTTGAATCTTACTATCACAATACTTATATACACTCATGTGACAAGAATCATACATAGTATAGGGATTGTATATGAACTATTATGAGTGTCCGATTCATTGACTCTTACATTCTTAATAGTTACATAGATTCACTTCAAGAGGATCATTGTACTTTTTATTTAATTATAAGTTTACTTATCTAACTATCTATCCATATTTCTATCATTTTTGTACACATACTATTTATCTATCTATCCATACACTTATTGATGTATCTATTTATATGTGTACTTAAATGTATTTAAGTATCTATCATTTTCTTTATGAAAATTATTTTTTATTATTGATTTTATGAATTAGATTAGTGTTTAAAGTTAGTCTATCTGATTTTATCTTACTACATTTCAATTTTGTTTGATAATCTATTTTTTATATTTGCATAGATGGCATGTAAAATAAATAAGCACAAGCAAAAGTTTTTTGAAGATTTTATCTGATCATACATGTATGGAATGAGAGAAGACCAAATCACTATAGCAATGGATATATCCAATTACAAGGATTTTCTTGAACAACTATCTGGAACAACATACATCAATATTGAAGATAAATTTGGAAGTGTATTAGAACGAGCATAAGTATTAGATAAAAAAATGTCCAAAGAGTTCTACAATGGTGATGGTGTAGAAATGCGTCATGCTCCGATATCAGATCCGGTGACACATTTCTATCAGATTCTACATGTAGAGCTTCTGAATAATCTGGTGATCCACAGAGTGGGTTGATCGACGATGGATGAACTGGAGAAGGCCGAAGCGAAGGCACCTTGCCAGATGCTTATTGGCCATGTCCTAAGAGAATGAAATAGATGATCAGAGATCAACAGAGTGGGATTGTGGGAGTGACATCATAGCTCATCTTCTCCATCTTCTGCAAGATCATGAGGATTATATATGTTCATGGAGTGCGCACACGTGGGTTGATAGAAATTTGACTGCAGTGCTGTAGTGGTTGCTAGTCGAGAGAAGGGGAAAGTGAGTGAGTGTGCATTGTGCAACCGTCCAAGCCACCAAAGTGGTACTCCATAGATGAAGTTCTACCCGTATTCTGTAGAATGTCCTCCTTCATACGAACATTGTTTACGACTTTCAAAGTTTGCATGCAGTAGCCACAATACAACAAAAAGAAAAAGCAATGTTTTGACTCATGAGGTTTCGATTACTCAGATCAAATTTTTTCTTTTTTTTTTTTATCCATGTCTTGTAGATGGATTGGTTTGGCACTAGTTTCTTGAGGCGGGGGCCTTGTGTTTAACCTTCGGGTTGAATATGTAATGGATTTGGCAAGTTTAAATCAATTGTAATCTTGTCTAATGTCTCCTTTGTGGGATATAAAGGTCCTACCGGTACTATGCCCATTCAACTATACAATTGTTTTTTCAAGGTTAAAGCTCGAGGGAATAGGCGTTTGCCAAAATTCCATTAAAAAAAAAAAACTTCCTTTTTTTCACACTTCCTTAAATGTCAGCCATTCATAATACATGACAAATTTTGTTGATCACATCATGGAGATGTGGTTTAGAGGTTAAGAGATGTGGTTCAAAGGCTAACAGATATGGTTAACATACAACCCGTCAAGAATTCGAGTTTCATTTTTGAGACCTTGGGAAGGTAAAAAAGGGTGTGCAATCTGGAGTTCGTATCCCATCTTTGAGACATTGAGAAGCCTAGATAGGATGTGGGATTTGAATGTTTAAAGACCAAAAAGAGGTTGTTGATCACATTCCATAGTTGATATGAGCATCTAATTACATAGCTTGTTTCCAAGATATTTCCCTTTGAAAGCTTATCAACTTCCATATGCTTTCTAGCTTCATTGGAATGAATGAAATAGGAGAGCAAGATCTTTATTTTCCTCAATACTACAAGAAGCACCCCATGCAGTTCATATCCTTAATTAATGATTTCTATTAGGCACAAACTTCATGATGTATGGTTTGTTATATAATCATCAACATTTCTATCAGGAGGCATCAAGTTCCCTACAACATTTGACTATAAAGTACATGGTGGATCTTAACCTCCTTTAGGTGAATTTGGGATATTGTAAAGGAACTAGATAGAGACGAATAGTTCTCCCACCTTAATCCAAGTTCTTACTTTTGAGTAAGATACACTCTCCAAATGAAAGCACTCATGGGGCCCATTGCCGTGGAAAAGAAGGTGAGCCTTCCTAGGTCCTTTACCCTAAAGAGTGCTTAGCAATCCACTAATAGGAAGAGGGCATTGAACACAATATAAGTCACATAGGATAGAAATAGGATTTTCTTGTTTTTGTGTGTCAAAGATGCAAAAACCACATAGAACTCATTGATTTAGTTTTGTGAATGGCTTTGACAAATGAGTCACATAGCACAGGCACACTTCTTTAATCACATAGGATAGGCATAGGTCTCCCTTGGTTTTGTGTGTCAAAGATGCACAAACCACATAAAATTCACGTGATTAATTTCGTGGATGGTTTTGGAAGGATTAAAAATGAGTTAGATAAGAAAAGAATATTTCTTTAATTAGGATAGGCATAAACTTCTCTTGGTTTTGTGTGTCAAAGATAAAAGAACCACATAGAACTCATGGTTTTAGTTTTCTGAATGGTTTTGACAAATTAGTCAAATAGGATATGCATAATTCTTTAATCACATAGGATAGGCATAGGTCTCTCTTGGTTTTGTGTATCAAACATGCAAAAACCACATAGAACTCATGGGCTTAGTTTGGTGGATGGTTTTGGAAGGCTTTAAAATGAGTTAGATAGGAAAGGCATATTTCTTTAATTAGGATAGGCATAGGCTTCTCTTGGCTTTGTGTGTCAAAGATGCAAACAACACATAGAACTCATGGGTTTAGCTTTATGGATGGTTTTGGAAGGCTTACAAATGAGTGAAAGCCCTTGGATTGGCTTATAGATCAAAAGGCCAAGGTTGAGGGCCAAAAGTCAAAGTGCATTTGAAATTGGGCTCTTGGATTTGGTTGATGCCAAATACTTGAGATGAAGATCTTCTTGAAAAAACCACAAAAAATAACCCATCATTGGAATGGGTCTCACATGTGGTAGTTTCCTTTGAATCCTATGATCTGAGCACTTCAATTTCTATCCATAATATCCAACCAAGATCTAATTATTGATAATGAGGTGCAAAAAACAAATGGAAACTTTTCACCTACACCATCGGATGATACATTGATCCAACAACGGATCCAACAACTTAGGTCTGCTTAAAAAAATGAGATCATCCACACAAAATGTATGGAACTCTTGATTTTAGCTTGATCTAATGGCCAAAAAACATGTAGAGAGTGTGCAACAACTTGCTTGAGATTGTCCCCGATTGCCATGGATTGTTAGCCCTTCTCTCTCTAATGCTCCACTCATTCTAATCTTAGCCATTAATTTCAAACATCCAAAGGCCACAAATAATGATTTTTGAGGATAGAAAATAGATCCAATATTATTATATTTGAGAATACCACCAGTAGTTTTGTATGCCGCTTAATATCTTAGATTTAGCTTTTTAATCCTAAAATATTTTAGGACTCCTTATAAGACGTAAAGAAGTTTCACTTGTTTTCCTAATGTCTGTCTTGCCATTATTCCAAATGCATTCCTCCTTTTATTCACTTATTCTATCGAAAAAATTCTTGATGGTGATGCATGAGACTTACATCGAGGCTGTCTATTTGGTTCTTTAATGATATTGAAATCTTATCTTTTATCCTTTACTAACACTATTTGACTTTTCTCCTTGCATGCTAGTATGCTTTTATATTTTTTCTCTTATTAGCATGATAACCATGAAAGAGAAAAGAAGCTAGTATTGTAACCTTTTGATCTCAAAAACCAAAGGGGGAGCCTTTTTCAAAGGTTTTTATGAATGATTTGAGCACAAAAATCATCATGTATAAGTTTGAGATTCATTATCCATCTAACTATAATGTCTGTATTTCTACTAATCTCTAAGATACGTATGCATTCCTTATCTTTTGGAATCCGAAAATGTGGTGAATGAGTTCTCATATGCACAATGAAAATGTGTAGTGAATCCTTGTATGTCCAACACTTGGACAAACAGCTACACCTTAGATAGCTTGCTGCTGTCAATACAAAACTCAAATGGACCTATGCCTGTCCACACAAGTATGCTGAAGAATTGAACTTCACTCTTGGACTGATAACTCCTTGAGTATATATCCTTTGAAGAAGATATTTGAGACAAAGAAAGTATACAAAAATAGCTTTCAGTGATTTATATGAGTTTTGGTCATGAAACTCAACTGAACAAAATAGCACCTGCGCACACAAGTTGTCTCCAAATTCAGCTCATAGTAGAATTTGGAGACAAAGTTAAAAAGTCAAGCACAAAGGTTTCAGGTCTAGAGGCATCTACATCAAATGAAGAATGTTCAACATGGAGGGGGAGTCATTCTTTGTCTCCAAATTCAGCTCATAGTAGAGACGAAGAAGGAAGTGCTACTCCAAACTGAGATATATGCAAGTGAAGAAGAATATGAAGAGGTAATCACTCTGATGGTAAAGTTGAATAGGTTAAAGAAGAAACTTTCTAAAGGCTATGAAAGAAGATCTTCAAGGACAAGGTATCCAACTCAAAGGTTGAGTTATGAAATTTCATTGCATATGAAGAAGCTTGCAAATGGAAGCAAGCTATGAAAGAGGAGATTAAAGCTCTCAAAGATAATCACACATGGGAGGTAGTGCCAAAGAAAATTGTTCCAAACAAATGGGTGTTTAAAGTAAAGAGGAATGCTGATGGTTCACTAGCTAGACATAAAGCTAGATTAGTTGCCAAAGGATTTAAACAAACACAAGGCATAGATTATGATCAAGTCTTCAACCCTATTGCAAAGATGGGAACAATCAAAACATTAATAGCAATTGGTGCTTCAAGGAGATGGCCATTATATCAACTCGACATAAAAAATGCTTTTCTCAATGGAGAACTACAAGAAGAGGTATACATGAGTCAACCGGTTGCATTTGAAGATGAAAACCATCCAGACTTTGTTTGTAGGTTGAAAAAGTCACTTTATGGCTTGAAGCAAGCACCAAAAGCATGGAATCAGAGATTGGTAGAATATCTAACTAAGTTTGGATACAAGCCAAGTGGTGTAGATCTTTCATTGTACATGAAGAAGGAAGAAAATAGAGAGGTATATATTTGCATATACGTCGATGACCTCATCATAATAGGAAATAATGTTATAAGGATCAAAGATATCAAAAGGAAGCTTGGTAAGGAGTTTAAAATTTCATACCTTGGAGAGCTGAAATACTTTTTAGGAATTGAAGTTGTTTATGGAAAAAGTGGCATCTACTCGATGCAAAGGAAGTACTTGTTGGATGTTCTTTTCATATTTGAAATGAGTGAATGCAAACCACTCACTCAACCCATGGACAAAAATACAAAGATTTTCTCAAATGATGGAGAACTATTGGAAGATGGAAGATGTAACGACATATAGAAGCATTGTAAGATCATTAATCTATGCAAACATTACAAGACCTGATTTATCTTATGTCGTTGATGCACTTTCTTACTTTATGCAAACCCCGACAAGTGAACATTTAAATTCAATCAAGAGAGTGTTGAGATACATAAAACATACAATTAATCATGCTTTGTTTTACAAGTTTGATGAAGAATTGTAGGTCAAAGGCTTTAGCGATGGTGATTTGGAAGGTTCAAAGGAGGATAGGAGATCAACCTCAGGTTATGTGTTCATGATAAGAAGCAAACCTATCATATGAAGCTCAAAGAAACAACCTACTGTTGCACTTTCATCCATGGAGGCTGAATATAGAGGATTAGCATTTGCCACATGTGAAGCGATGTGGATTAAAAAGCTTTTGGTTGATCTTGAAGTGCAAGTTGGAACCATCCCTATATACGGTGATTACATGTCAAGTATTTACTTGGCAAGCAATCCTATGTTTCATGCAAGGAGCAAGCACATAGAGGTCTACTACCATTATGTAAGGGAGAAGGTATTGAGCAAAGATGTGGAGATAAAGTTCATCAAAACCAAAGAACAGGTTGCAGATATGTTTACAAAGTTCTTGGATGCCTCTAAACTCAAAGGTTTCAAGAATGTGATAAATTTGCAAGACATGGTTGAATATAACTCCCAAATGAGCTTGAGGGGGAGTGTTGAAGATAAATGTACAAGATCATTTTCACATGAGCTATGCTTGGATAAATTTACCAAATATAAAGATAAAGGAAAAGAAGAGAAAAGAAAAAAAGTCTAGTCAAAATTCATGATGAGTAAAAGATACAATATGTGCCTTGTGCCATGTAGTGGGCAATCAAATGAAAGTGGTGAGTTAAGAAGGAGGCACAAACTTCTTCACATGCTGATTGGTTATAAAAGTGGAGTGGGAGCATGTTCTAAACAAGGAGAGAAAGAGGCAAGAGCTCCCAATAGTCGGATCTTGTCATTTTGTCTTCCCATAGACTCCTTCTGGTCGCACATCATTTTGTACATAGATCTATTGTGAAGCTCATATCTCAGTGTATGTGTAACCATTTCTTGCGTTTAAACACTCATTGGAAAGATTACTTGTGTGCTCTCTTTTTCTCAAATATCTCCTTCAAACCTTATACATTCTGTGAGATATCAGTCAAAGAGTGAAGTCCAGTTTTTTAGCATACCTGTGTAGACAGGTAGTCTATTTTGGTTAGTTATGTCTCCCAACCAAAATGTATCCGAATTGCTTGCTTTTTAGCTTCTTGGACAACTCTTTGCATGTACTTTCTCTCTTCCAAATATATCATTCAAAGGATTTATATTCTATGAGATATCTATCAGAGAGTGAAGTCTAGTTTTTTTCTTCATTTGATGTAGATGCCTTTGGACCTGAAACCTTTGTGCTTGATTTTTGAACTTCTCTTTGATTTGTTCCTGCATAATCATCACAATCTTCTTCAAGAATCTTTTGAATATAGAAAAGAGACCTCTGATTTTTGCTTCATATAAAACAACATACCTTTCTTGAGTGATCATCAATGAAGGTGACAAAAAATCTATTACCAGCCATTGATGCCTCTTGGGTTGGTCCCCATACGTCCGTGTGTATCAAGTCCAAGGCATTTGGGGCCAGATAATTGCTCCTCTTGAATGGCTGCCTCGCTTGCTTTCCTAGTTGACAAACTTCACATAACTCATGTAGTCCAATGCTATTGAATTTTGGAAGACCTCTTACCACTTCATGTTTGCTCATGTCCTTTAGCTTTGTAATGTTGATGTGTCCTATTCTTTTGTGGCATAAGTCCAGCTCTGAAATCTTCTTGTTCCCACATTGAATGTACATGAATTTTCATGTGAATGTTGGATGTGTAAAGTGAACATCCTTCTCTCTCTTCTACCTCAAGCAATGACCTTGAAGCCTTCCTTTGGATTCTTTATGAAGCACCCATTCTCATTGAATATGACATGATAACCCTTCTCTACCATTTGTCCTACTAAAATCAAGTTCTTTGAAATTCTAGGAACATGAAGAACATTAGATAGTACCTTTGGTCTACTTGTATCTCCAAGCCTTATATCTCCAATATGTTCAATCATGTGTTGAGTATCATCACCTGTTTCAACACATCCTTTTCCACTTGGTACCTATAGATTAGTGAACAAACTTCCTTGGCATGACATATGGTTACTACAACCTGAATCAATGTACAATTTTTTGTCATCTTCGCAAGAGCTTCTATACTCATGTCTCATTGCAAGTAGTGTGTCCTTGCTTCCTTCACTTGAGGTGCTTGCATAGTTTTTTTGGCTCCTTTCATTGCCTCCATTTGGTATTGCATTCTTCAATAAACAATCACTAGCATAGTGTCCTACTTTACCACAATGATAGCATGCTATAACTTTATGAGAATTGTAGGAGCCTCGACCTCTTTCTCTACTTCTACCTCGACCTCTTCCTTGTGTGTTGGCATTTGGTGCATCCTTGTTGTCTTCGGAATTTTTTTGATTGTAGTTGGAGTTGTTGTGACCTCTTCCTTTTCCTCTTGAGCCTCCTCTTGAGTTCGTTCCTTTACCTCGACCTGCATATAACATTTGGTTGTGGTTGTCCTTTCCTTTGGGGCGACCAAAGCTAAGCTCTTCTGTGACAAGATGAGGGATTAGTTGTTCAAAACCTAGATATGCATCTTTCAAGTTAATGGAAGTTATAAAAGGCTTCCATCTTTCATCTTCTCTCAATCCATTGAGAGTATAACACACAAGATCTTTGTCATCAACTGTTGTGCCAATAGAAGATAAAGCATCACTTAGCTCCTTAATCTTCAAAGTATATTCAGCTATGGATTGACTCGATTTTTTCTTGATTGTGTTCAACTCATTCTTGAGTTGGAGTTTCCTAGCTTTGGTATTTGTTGAATACATCCTTTCAAGAGCTTCCCAAGCATCCTTAGCTTTCTCTAGATGTTGAATATGCCCTACCATGGCATTAGTAATGACTTGTGAAATGAGGAACATGACTCTCCTATTCCTCTCTTCCCATTCTTTTGCTTATCTCCTTTGGACTTCGGTGGCCGTAGCTTGATTGATTTTAGGTTGAGCATCATTGCTGCTCACAATATCCCACAAGGCTTTGCCCATTAGGTAGTTGGTCATTCTAAACTTTCACACAGGATAGTTATCCTTATCCAACTCTCTACTTTTTTACCCAAGTCAGTCATTGAAGACCATCAAAAGCTTTGAGAGTTATACCTCGAATAGTTATATCGTCCTTTGCTCTTGCGTTTGTGAAGCTCCCCCTTGTTTTGTAGCTCCTCTTTTGCTTTGATTTAACTCCAAATCTGTTAATGAAGCTTCAACACCAAGTTTGCTTTGATACCAACTATGGAGAATATGTTCTCCTATGCACAATGAAAACATGTGGTGAATCCTTGTATGTCCAGCACTTGGACAAATAGCTGCACCTTAGATAACTTGCTGCTATCAATATGAAACTCAAATGGAACTGTGCCTATCCAGACAAATATGCTGAATAATTGAACTTCACTCTCAGATTGATAACTCCCTGAATATTCACTCTTTGAGAAATATATTTTCAAGAAAAGAAGTATACACAAATAGCTTTCCAAGAAGCTAAAAATCAAGTAGTTTGGATGAGTTTTGGTCAGGAAATTCAACTGACCAAAATAGACCACCTATGCACACAAGTATATTGAAAAACTAGACTTCATTCTCTAATAGATATCTCATAGAATATTAATACTTTGAATGTGGTATTTGGGATAGAAAAAGTACATATAAAGCACTTTCCAACAAGATAAAAACCAAGCAATTTGGATATTTTGGTCAGGAAACATAACCGACCAAAATAGACTTCCTATCTACACATGTATGCTGAAAACCTAGACTTCATTTTTTGATTGATATCTCAAAAAATATATAAGCTTTGATCATGATAATTATGCTACACAAGATAAGCTTTCCAATGAGTGTTTAAACACAAGAAATGCTTACACATACAATGAGATATGAGCTTTACAACAGAGTTGTGTACAAAATGACGTGCAACTAGAAGGAGTCTATGGGAAGACAAAATGTCAAAATGACCAGATCGAACTATTGGGAGCTCTTGCCTCTTTCTCTCCTTGTTTAGAACATGCTGCCACTCCACTTTTATAACCAATGATCATGTGAAGAATGTTGTGCCTCCTTCTTAACTCACCACTTTCATTTGATTGCCCACTACATGCTACTTACTACAAGGCAGATATTGTATCTTTTACTCATCATGAATTTTGACTATAATTTTTTTCTTTTTTTTCTTTTCTCTTCTTTTCCTTTATCTTTATATTTGATAAATTTATCCAAGCATAGCTCATATGAAAATGAGCTTGTACATTTATCTTCAACACAAAACACACTACAAGATGTGGCTCTCCATAACTACAAACAAAACAACACAATGTCGTCGCTAGGCGAAACAATGACATTGTTCAAAGCAACACATGTGGATAATCAAATATACGTAACTTGCATGGCACAACATCGTGTATGCTATGAATGCCAATTAACAAACACTTTTGAACAATAGACATATGTTGTTTACATGATGGTCATTCTCAATTAAAAGAAAACATTGCCCATCGGTTCATCACTCTGTGTGCGTGTATGTGTATGCGTGTACATACATATATACATGCATACATACATATATACATGCATACATACATATATACATATGAAACTACATACATAGATATATTCATAAATGCATATGTCTCTCTCTCCCCCTATATATGCACACACACACACATACACACACACACACACACACACACACACACACATATATATATATATATATATATATATATATATATATATATATGTGTGTGTGTGTGTGTGTGTGTATATATATATATATATATATATATGCATACACAAATATACATACACACACACACACACACACACACACACACACATATATATATATATATATATATATATATATATATATATATATATATATATATATATATATATATATATATATATATATATATATATATATATATATATATATATATATATATATATATATATATATATATAATGTGTGTGGACATGTGTATGTGTGTCCATACATGCACAAAGATGCATACATACATACATACATACATACATACATACATACATACATACATACATACATCCATACATACATAAATACATACATTAGAACATGAAAACCTTGATTACACATATGTGAGACTTACGAGGGTGAGAATACCAAGGACACACACAAAGATGGGAATAGAGCATTGTGTCTCCTCTCAAACATCTATTAATATTTTCATATTTTGTTGGTGGAGAACTATCTCCACCTTTCCTTTTCGAACCCCCACTCTAGTATGAAGTGGTGTAGGATCTGAGGATTCCTAACTTTTCAGCTTAGTTCTGGGGTCACAATGCTTAGTTTAAAACAATTCCTTGCATCTAGGAAATTTAGTTTAATGATTGGTCTCAATAGGCCTATGCACAATAGAATGTACATGGTCATATGTATGTATTGTTCTCCATATCCTTCTCCTTAAGAGGAATCTTAACAAGGTGAATAAAAAATTGCAAAACCATCTTGTAAGTTTCTACTAGCTTTAATCATATGTACCTAGGTTCCAAACTATCACTCCCATCAAGATCATTCAAGTGTTTTTCTCATAAAACTTGTTGTATCCTTGTTGGAGTAACAACATAGAAGGAGAGTTTAAAATGCCAAGCTTACTTCTCTTAACTATAACACAATGGATATATTAGGAAATATGAAATAGATCAAAAGGCCTTAAGAAAATTATTTCAAACTCATATTGAGCCAATATAGAAGAGTTCTATCTAGCTCCCTTTAGGTATTCTAACCTTGTGTGTAATCACAAGAAATAGTTTTGATCTAAAATATCATTGTGTTCTATGCAAAATCCCACATCTTTAGTTCATAAATCCTTGGTTAATTATGTGTAAATTGGATTGCTCTTCATTAGACGTTTCCTTATTAGTACTATAATGAAAACTCTTATATTTCTATTACCTTTAAGTCTACTTAATATATGTATAAAAATTCATTTATGAGATTCATAAAATCCATAAGTATCAACCTTCCTAAATGATGCTAGGTCATCATCTTCATGACTCAACAACAAATAAGAGATGGATCCTTCTATAGTTGAGGGCCACCCATAGATCTTCCAACTCTAAGAGAGAAAGTCATCATTCAATCTAAATCTCGAATGCCAATAACTAAGCCTTCCACATCGAGTCAAAGAAAAACATTAGAAATATTCATAATAACTTCTCATCTAGAGTCTTCAGTCGAGACTCAATCACGAAAAACTATAGGGGCAATTTATAGCCCAATGGAGATTTTTTTGTTTTTTGGTCGAAACTTTGCTAATCTTGTTAATTTTGATTAAGAAGAAAATAGCCCAAAAAACTATAGATTATATTATCCAAGAAATTTGGATACATTCACCCTTTTCTTATAAGTTATGTGTGGCATCTATTGTGGACTTTTGGAAAGATGTAGTATATATCCATGTTGTGACTTGTCCAACCTCCCACTCCCTTCTTTGCATTTTGTGAAGCTCATAGGTTGGGAGGAAATGTATCCCACATATCCTAGAATTCTTGCTCTAACCTACAAAAAGCATGCTCCATTCTCACTTATCCAACAAGCCCCTCATGGAAGTGCACCTCTTCCTCATGGGAGATCACCTTCTCATCATGTGCGCAAGCTCAAAGAGGACAAAAAAAACTATATATATTTCCCTCCTTTGAAAGGATGAGGGCTCTTATGTGTGTGTGTGTGTGAAAGAGAGAGAGAGAGGGAGAGAGAGAGGGGGGGGAGGGAGGGAGAGAGGGAGGGAGGGGAATGGGGAGAGAGAGAGAGAGAGAGAGATTCTTCAGGTCTCTCTTGTGACAGAAAAATTGTTCTTACAACCATGTTTATGGGATTCAATGAGATGCATGTGAGAGAGGAAGGCAAGGTTCCATGAGCCTCTCAATCCCCTGTATATGGGATTGAAAGGGACATATGAATGGTCGTGAACATCTCCACTGCCAATGAAAATTATCATTGATATTTTCCAAATTCTAGATAATTTTATGAAATATATCCTAGAGATTTGCCCAAATGTCTGTACTTATATGTTTGGTAGGAGCTCTTAGTTTTTACTTGCAGTCAGTCTAACCCGAGTAACTAAATGATCTCTCTATTTCCATAAGAGGATAGTGCTACTCATATCCTGACAATCAAAATCTAAAATTTCTATATTTTCACTTTCCCTTTGAAAGAGATCGTGGATGAATAAATGCACATTTGTTGTTTACATATGTACTTGCATTTCCATACAGTGTAATAAAATTTTCTATCATGAAATGATAAGACTTATGGAGGTAAAATGTGGTATAAATGCTCTTCTGATGAATCCCCTCACTTTTTGGTGGGGGAAGCTTGGCACATAATACGAGGAGGATCTCTCTCTGAGATGAACGCGCACACAAAATGAACACGGAGATCGATGTCTGATTCTTGCCACCTAGCCACATACTCATTCCATAAAATACTCTCACTCTCTTTCCATAATTATTGAGTGACCCATAGCTCTACACATGGGTGCCACTTGGCACTCATGTGTGAGCCCATCTGTATGAATTAAGAGATAGTTCACACCTCTCTCAAAGGTAACTCCATATAACATTTCCTTCCCCTTAACTCCATTTTTTTCCTCAAAAATGGTACTAGAAGGTCTAAAGAAAGAGATAATCAATGGAATAGTACTCCCACTAAACCCCCATTTATAAAATACATGGTCATGTCTACGTGTTGTTTCCCCATATCCTTCCCCTTAAGAAGACTCTTGGGAAGGTAGTCTAAAATTGGGAAACCGTTTCTGAAGGGTGCAAACCCACTCCCATGTGGCACTATCTTTTGAACTATCTTTCCACTTTAATAGACACTCTTTATACAAGTGACTTCTCCTCCGTTTCTCTCGAGTGTGTAGTATGCTCTCAGGCTCATGTGGAATAGATTGAATAGAAATAGGCTCTATTACCTCAGTATCTAGAATGAGGTTGTCAGATTCACCCAGCCTTTTCTTAAGCCGGCTAACATGAAAAACTGGATGGATCTGACTATTCTCTGGAAGTTGGAGCTCGTAACATCTTTCCTATTCTCTTAAGTATTTGGAAAGGTCCACAATACCTAGGAGATAGTTTTGGACAAGGTCCCGTCTTCATGGTTTCAGATCTAGATGGATTTCTAAGATAAACCTACTCTCCTTCCTCAAAGTTGATATCTCTCCTTTGAGGGTCAACATAGGCTCTAGCTCTATCCTGAGCTCTCCTAATGCTATCCTTAGCAAGCCTAAGCATATCATTCATCTCTTCCAAGAAGTCCTTTGCAGCTTGAACTTTCTCATTCTACAAACCTATTGCATAAGGAGCTCTTGGCTGAAACACATACATAAGCATAAGTGGACTATGCCCAGTGGAAGAGTGCTTGGCACTATTATATGCAAACTCTAGGTAAGTACTCTTCCCAATTAGTTTGCCTTTCATTCACATATGCTTGAAGCATATCCTCTAAGATTTGGTTAACCTTTTCTGTTTGCCCATCCGACTGTGGATTGTTAGCCCAAAAAATGGTTGATTTTTATGTTCTAATGTGGTTTTATTTGGCAGGAAATTTGTTTGATTGCAGGCACTTGAAGAATGAATTTGATAATTGATGAGAAGTATGTGGAGATATTGATTGTAGGGATGGGGAGAAAAGGGCTTGCTATTGTATCGGCAATTATCTGAGTGGCCTTGTACCTCTTTCTATAAGCGACTGGAGCACCTTTTTGAACTGAATTTAAGCAAGAATAAATTGTCAGGTGCAATCCCAGTGGAGTTTGGGAATTTAAGGGGACTTGTGAAGATGGATTTATCATTCAATGATCTTCATGGGGTCTCTCTCTTTCTCTTTCTCTCTCTACCCCCCGTGGGATTGTCCGCTCTCGTTTCGGAACAGTGTGTGCTAGATTGAGGAAATCAATCTAAACGGTTCGATCTGATACTGCTGAAGCTTTGAGAGTGGCTGCTGGAAGAATCTCAGATGGGGGCTAGCCAGTCCAGGGATGATGAACGTCTATACGACGAAGTGAAGGATGGAAACCATGATGCTGTAAAGGCACTCCGTCGAAAAGGGGCATCATTGGAGTGGATTGACAGAGAAGGGAGGACTCCTCTTATTCTAGCATGTGCTCGGGGAGAATTGTTAGACATGGCCATCACACTCTTGAATCTTGGCGCCAATATTGATGCATATCGACCAGGAATACATAGAGGGACGGCATTGCACCATGCAACAAAAAGAGGTCTTGATAAAACCGTGACTTTAATACTTCAAAGAGGAGCTAAGCCTATGGTGATCAACGATGCTAGTTTAACTCCACTTCAGATGGCAAGAAATAGAGGTCATGCTTTTGTAGTGCGTATTCTTGAGGAGCACTTATGCCTTTTCAGTGGAACATTACGTGAGATCTCAAGGCTTGGTTTTTTGGGGGCCCTAGCACCGAGTTTGGTGGCAAAGTTTTGTCTGAATGTGAGGGGGATAAAGCTCAATTGGATAGGCTCTATAAAGCATGCAAGAGAGTCCGAGAAACCAGTACTGCTACATCAAATAGCACTCCAAGCAATCCACTGCAGAATTCTCCAGTTGGCAGACCAAATGGTACCGCCACATCTTTATCGAGCGGTTCTGGGGCATCTCCAAACCAGGCAGGTGTGGTGCATCCTGACGCCTTCAATGAGTGGGGTTCTAACGAAAAAAAAAAAAAACCAGAAAAGAGGAGTGGGGTGTTCATTGCTCTGAGGATTCTGGGGGAGCCTCTGGCCTTTTGTCCTTCGTGTGGGCTATGTGCAGCGGTGTGAAAAAGCCCTGTGGAGAGCATTCGGGGGTCTGCCCGCTGGCTGCTCATTTTGTCCCAGGTTCGAGTTCGTGAGCGGCCATCTTCTGACGCTACGGGACTGAACTTCTGAGGAGCTTCCTCTCCTCGATTGGGGATTGTCTGGTTGCGCTACTGCCATGACACTGTTGGGAGGGTGTCGACCTCAATGGGAACTTCCCTCTTATCACAAGTGGACGTTGTGGTGATACAAGAATGCCCCAGGGGCCTGGAATTCTGAACCTGACAGCTGAAGTGTCTAACCTTTGATTCCAAATGGTATTTTATTGCTATCTATACAAGTAATGAAGTGCGATCTTCGAACCCCTTTTTGCACTATTCTCATAGGTGCGAAGCTCTCAGGGCATGCAAGAATGCTTCTCTCTTTATGGTGATTCTTGGACACTTAGAGAAGAGATTTTTGTTGGAAGATTTCTTTTGAACTGTGTGAGTAAGGAGAAACTATGGCTGGAGGATGGGGACATCTGAGAAGGAGGTAAACCAATTTTCTCAAGGGAGCTGCCTTCGACAAAAGAGGAAGGAAGCGGTAAAGTACAGGAGGAGATTCACACTTCTTTGAAGCATTTTTCAACGAAGGCCAACGCGGCTGTGGTGGTTAAAGCTCTGTGGAAGGTTGCATGAAGAAGATGATAGCCCAAGGCGTTGTATTCCGGTATTGTGTTTGAGTTAACAGAGAAGTGTGCCATTACTCTCCATTGGAAAGAGATGAAACCACGATATCTGAATAACGGAGCACTGAAGAGGGTACGCTACAGCATATAGCAGGGAGCCAAAAACATCTTCATCTGTACATGTGCTAGGAGTGAACATCTCATTCGGCTATGGACTGAGTCGCCATCTTTTGTTGACAGCGAAGGACAAGTGTGCTTTTTCTCCTTGGGTAATATCTGATCTGTGCATTCATTTTTTTATGATGCTTCACATGGTATGGCAGTTATTTTGTTGCATCATTAATTCTACATCAAAACGCTACAGTTGTCCTTGCTTTGGTCATGCCGTACATCTTTTCGTTGCAGGAATAGTTAACGTGAATGTCTGATAGGTTGTTTAGAACTTGCTTCAAAATATTTTTACTTGTATGCATGCTATGTTTGGCTGATGAATCGCGTTTTAGATTAGAACATCCCATCAAAGTTATTATACAGAATATATATATATTTAACACTGCTACACTGTGATGTTGGATCGATAGAATGTATTGCATATGGCGTCTCACATAAGTGATTCGAAACACGATATATTTTGACTGTGTTGGATGCAGCACGCTCATTTCAACTTTTTCTTCAAATTGTGTTAGAAAAGTAGGTATGTCGATTTCTGAGTTGGAAAATAGTCGATACTCGATACCTAGCTAAAACGTGCTTCATGCTATTACATGTTCTAGTTATGACGTTCTTTTGAAGTGAATATGTATTTTCGGATGTTTGTGTGTCTTTTGAGAGCACTTCAATTACCACATTTTGTGCTTTTTGTTGTGACTAAACTCGAAACGAACAGCACCAATCTTTGAGTGTGGTTGGACCTTGCTTATGTTCATGAATAAATAAAATCTGGTGGCATGTGTGTGAGGGATCCCATGGAAGTGTATGCACTGTTGTCTCTGTGAAAAACCTTTTTCTAGCATGAGATGGTCTATCATGGAGGTATATCCACCCAAGTAATAGATGATGCAATATGATTAAGATGATGGTAACAAGACCAGTCCAAAATTATGGTATTCAGTCTTTTATTTATCTGTTTTTCAAGGGTTGAATAGTTTCTCGTTGTGTCGAATGCTTAATTGGATTTGCATCTGTTGGATTTGATACTATCAATCACATTATCCATAAGCTATCGGAAAGAGAGATCTGATATGTACGTACATTTGACGAGTGAAGAACTATAGAGGCTGTGGATAAGCATAACACAAATGACAAAAAGGGTGACATAATTTACAAAACATGCACGTATACATTCGTGTTGAACTGATTATATATTCCTACAAGAGGAAACATAGTTCCACTTTTGAGTCACAACCGCCAAAGCCAAGCTTGAATTAAGTCGAACACTTCGTATTTTATTACATTAAAACTAGTGAGATTTCTCTTAGTAATATTGTAGTTTTTTCCGTCACCTACTGAAAATGATCTCCATACGCTTCACATAGGAGATATCCCCTATGCCATTCCTAAACCCTAAACAAAGAAGGGGTATTTTTCCTCCTTGAACTTGATAGTTCTTCACAATTGACTTTGGCGAATCTCGGAACTTAAGAAATAGAGGATTCATTTTCTTGAGTTTTCTTTCATACAAATCCAAATGCCTTTAAGATCGAGTTAGTATGCGTTCTTCCTTTCTCGAAAACTCGATGTGAAAGGAGGGGGGGGGGGGGTCAAGCGAAGAAAGGGAGGTTACCGAAAGTGACCACTGGAGGTGGATATCCAATCACGCATGCGTTTTCTCGCCTCCTCCATCAAAACTTTGGAGTGAAATTGTGGACTTAGGGAAAACCAAAATTGACCTAGTATCAGGAAAGTTGGGCAAAACATCATTGAGTGTATGCACTTTCCCTTGGACTAAGAGTGCATCATTTTGGTGCGTTTGCCGGGAATAGCTTGGCACGTCTCTATAAGAGAGTGCCATAGGTTCGCCTAGCGCCACATGTTGGCCGAGCTTGCGGACTCCAGGTCTAGTACATGAGCGAGGGGAGCTCATCCTCAGGAGCAACACAAACGCAAAGAGAGGAACGCGCTCAGAGAAGAGCCCTTGAAAGAGAAAGGAGAAGGTGGGAACCGCCAGGTGAGTGGACCTCGATTGGCTCGAAGAAATCAGCCAAAAACATGAACCCGTAGGAGAGTCGCGAATCAAGTGCGAAAGTTTGAAGGAGGGATCGTGAGGCCACGTGCACTAAATTTTTGGGATCGAAGTGATATTGACATCACACCTCTGTTCGAAATGGCTCAGCGGATTTCGGTTCACTTGGGGGACTTCACCAAGTTCTCAGGTACTTGGGACGAAGATCCGGATAGTTTTATCCAACTATTTGAGGTTACCTGTGAGGCCAATGATGTAGTTGACCAGGATCAAAGGTTGAGAATTTTTCCGGCTATTCTCCGTGATGAGGCAGCCAATTGGTATGGGAATCTGACACCACAAGAGCGTGGAACTTATCAGATGCTCAAGGAAGCCTTCTTGGCAAAGTTTCGACGACAAGGCTTCCAAGATAGATTGGCCCAACAAATGGATTATTTGCGACAAGGAGTCAATGA
Organism: Ceratopteris richardii; assembly: GCA_020310875.1. NCBI lineage: Eukaryota > Viridiplantae > Streptophyta > Polypodiopsida > Polypodiales > Pteridaceae > Ceratopteris > Ceratopteris richardii. Next base: position 79,959,258 of record CM035440.1, read on the forward strand.
GAGCATCGATAACTACATTCAGAGAATGTGAACGTTGGTGAGAAAGATGGGCGCGAATGCCCCGAACGATGAGACATTGAAACGAAGATTCATTTCGGGATCGAGAGATCCTACGGCACAGCAGCATATCAGCCTGACAAGACCTGCGACTTTAATGGATGCTAAGGAACAAGCGAGGCTTTGGGAGGAAGTACAATTATGCCAACAAAGGAAGATGGAACTCTTATATGAGCCAATGGGAGGCCCAGGAAACATACCAATGAAAGATCCTGGCCAAGGAAGTCCCGCATTGACGACCCCAGCTTTTGTAGCTGCCACTAGCACGCCACGCGAGGTAAAGCCTGCGCTAACCGAAGAACGAATATTGGAGTTGGTCACACAAGCTATAAAAGCTGCCACAATAACCCAGGAAACATACACAGTAAAACCAGAGGTAACTACGAACCCGAATCAAGTGTTTCGATCAAATACATGGTGTGGAAAGTGCCACGGTTACGGCCATTTGGCTTCAGAATGCCCCACAGTCTCGAGAGTATTCACAGATAGGTCGCCACCTAGGATGCGTTGTAATTTTTGTGGAAGAACAAATCACACGGAGGACCGATGTTACAACAAGAGAGCCTATGAAGAAAGGATCATGAAATCAGGAGATACAAGAGAAAGACCTTACACGGGATTGCCCGCTCAAAGTGTACCACCTACATCTCGTTGGGAAAACAGACCGACTTATGGATATGGTGCTCAGGGTCAAGGAGGAGACTATCCAAGAGGAGCCGTACGTGATCAAAGAAGAGATGGTCCAATCGAGTGCTGGAGATGCCAGGGCTTTGGCCACACTCAATCTAGATGTCCAAATGAAAAGAAGCCAATTGATTATACCCCGCTATGTAGGTACTGTAGTGGGGAGGGCCACTTTGATGAAGATTGTCCAAAACGAAGAGCCGCCGCCGGCAAGGAAAAAGGACCAGTAGGGTCCTCGAACTATGTTGATACTCAGATGCATTCCACATCGAGAGGTCAAGAGCACGTTCCTACAATCGGAGTAGTGTTCAAGACACCGAACCCTCAAGAAGGCTCTAGCTCGTCGATGCACTTTGTGGATGCTTACGAGGCCAAGAAACCACACAAAGATCCAACTGTGGCAGTAGTCACAAGGACTCAAGAGTACTCGAAGAAGAATCCAGGAGGCGAAGGTGAAGAAGGGAGTCAAGAGAAGATCGTTGAGCGTGAAGAGGTAGAAACCCAAGTTGGAGGATTTGTTGAGCAACAAGAGCTTGAGGATGGGGAAGAGATTGAGATTCTCCCACCAGTGACCAAGGAGTTTGTGCCGGGCATAGCACCATTCCCTGAAAGATTGAAAGCTCCTAAGATTAGAAAGGAAAGACAAGGTTCGGAAGAAGTAGATATTGTAAAGTTGCTCGCTGATACGGAAGTTACGCTGGATATTGGCACATTGCTAAAATGTTTGCCTGTTTATAGGAAACAATTCTATAATGAATATATTAAGAAGCCGAGGAAAGCTCGAGATAAAAATAGACAAGATAAGAATGTCCAAGGAATCATTCAAAGTATTACGACACAAATTGATTCGAATGCTCCAGCTGTGACGGTCGAAATTAAAGGATATGCAGTCCCTGGTGCTCAATTAGACAGTGGAGCCGCAGTCAATCTGATGACTGAGTTCATGATGAAAGCTTTGGGCCTCAACCACATGGAAGAAACGCCGATGTCTTTGAGAATGGCGGATCAAACACAAGTGAAGCCTGCGGGTCTTTTGAAGAATGTAAGTACAGTTGTGGGCGGTCTAGAGTTTAAGGTTGATTATCTGATAGTAAGACCAAGGACCTCAGAGGCTACCTTCTCGATCCTACTTGGGCGGCCATGGCTGGTGCAAGCCGAATGTGTGCATGACTGGCGCACAGGTTTTATTTCAATAGGGCCAAAGTCTGATCGGATTCAAATACAAGTATCCCCACCCTCGAGCAACAAGAAGAAGACAATAATAGTCGATGAGATGGAAAAGAAAGAGAAGGAGAAAGCAAGGCAAGAGATTGCACGAGCTAGGTTCTCCTTGAACACGAACGCCTACAAGAACCTGCTTCAAGACGGGTTCAACTTGCAGCTCTTTAAGAATCAAGACACGAAGATGGGAGAGTATCAAAATCCATTGCTCTATAACGACGATTCCGATCAGGAGTTGCTAGGATGGTTGACGCATACAAGTAAATTTGATTGCTACATGTTGAGTATAAACTCAAGTAAAAACAAAGCTACCCAATCCCTGGAGAAGGGAACTTCAAGAGAAGAGTTGAAACTAGAGCTAGCTCCGGTGATGGAAGTGCAACAGTTGAGAGAAAGAGTTAGAATGCTAGAAGCAGAGATTCTAAAGAGAAGTCGAGAATCGGAAAAAGAAGCGAAGAGTAAGACCAAAGTGTCGGAAGCCATTGCAAACGTTGCATTAAAGAAATTAGGTTCAATCGAAAGAGAATAAGACAATGATTTACTGGCCCATCATACATGCATGATCGGAGAGCACAATCCAATCACAGTGTTAGCGAGAAATAAGGACTATTCGCGAGAAGCTCAGTTGGAAAAATGGGAAGTTTTTCCAGAAAAGTTCTTGAGCGTGGGTCAGAGCTACCAGATGGAGTACGAGATTGTATTAAAACGACACTCAAAAATTTCAGCGAGGCCTTTGCATGGTCATACAGTGATCTGAGAGGAATTGATCCCCGAATCTGCCAACATTATATAGACTTGGAAGAAGGCACACGACCAATATGTCAACGACTCAGGCGGACAAATCCAGTCTACTCGGAATTGATCAAGTTGGAATTGACTAAATTATTGGAAGCAGGATTTATATATCCCATCGCATCCAGCGAATGGGTATCACCAATTGTAGTGGTTCCGAAGAAAAATAAGAAAATCCGTATTTGCATAGATTATCGAAAGTTGAACGAGCGCACGAAGAAGGATCACTTTCCCTTGCCCTTTACTGATCAAATCTTGGACAGAGTGGCTGGCCATAAGTTGTACTCATTTTTGGATGGTTTCAGTGGGTACAACCAGATCCAAATCCATGAAGAGGATCAATCAAAAACTACTTTCACGACAGAATGGGGTACGTATGCATATCGGGTGATGCCATTTGGATTATGCAATGCACCGGCCACATTCCAAAGAGCAATGATAGCTGCATATCAAGACTACCTGCAGGATTGGATGGAGATATTTCTTGATGACTTTGCAATTAGAGGCGACGATGAAAACATGATGGAGAGGATCGAAGCGATTTTAAGAAGAAGCATTGAAAAAGGCATCGCATTGAATCCTGAAAAGTGTACATTTGGAGTACGAAGAGGATTGCTTTTGGGACATGTTATTTTCGAAAAAGGGATTGCGGTTGACGAGGACAAAGTGGAAAAAATTGGACAACTTCCACCTCCGCAAAATTTGCGACAACTCAGAGGATTCTTAGGCCATGCGAATTATTATCGACGTTTTATATTAAATTTTGCATCTATAGCGGCACCACTGACGACTCTTTTGAGGAAGGACCAACAATACCAGTGGACTGGAGAGTGTCAAGTTGCATTCGACTCGATCAAAGAGAGGTTAATAAACGCACCGATTTTGGTAGCACCTGACTGGACGAAGGAATTTCATGTACATACCGACGCTTCTCATACTGCGGTTGGAGCAGTACTATGCCAAGCCGATGAAAAGAAGTTGGACCACCCTATTTATTACGCAAGTCGCAACTTGAATAGCACTGAGAAGAACTACACGACTACGGAGAAGGAATGCCTATCAATGATCTTTGCGGTAAACAAGTATCGGCATTACTTGATGGGAAAACATTTCACGTTTTATGTGGATCATGAAGCCCTTAAGTATATCATTAATAAACCAGAGTTATCAGGACGATTGATGAGGTGGATGCTACTTCTCCAAGAATTCCAGTTCACAGTGGTAACCAGACCAGGCAAAGCGCATATATTGGCTGACCATTTATCTCGAATTGTTAATGAGGAGCCAATCTCTGGGGTGCCCGATGATGCTCCTGATGGGCATCTATTCCAGGTTGAAGCTAAAGTACCTTGGTATGCCGACTTGGTGAATTTCTTGTGCACTACTAAATATCCGCCAGGAGCAAGCAAGAGAGAGAAGCAAAAACTGCTAGCATTGGCGAAGCACCATAGCATCATTGGGGGGCAACTCTATCGATATTTTGTTCATGAGAGCATTTATCGGAGGTGTCTCGAGGAAGAAGAAGCAAATCTAGTGTTAAGGGCTTTGCATGACGAACCCTGCGGTGGGCATTTTGCTGGTGAACTGACGGCAAGAAAGATTTTATTAACCGGGTATTGGTGGCCAACGCTGTTCAAAGACTCTTATGCATACTGTAAGAAATGTGACAAATGCCAACGAATGGGCAAACCCACATTAGCACATGCTGCTCCTCTTACGCCGGTGTTGGCTCTTAAGCCGTTTGAGAAATGGGGAATTGATTTTGTGGGGCCTATTGATCCTCCCTCACGACGAAGATCCAATAGGTATATCTTGGTCTGTACTGACTATGTTACCAAGTGGGTGGAAGCCAAAGCTCTGAAGACTGACCAAGCTGTTGATGTAGCGAAATTTTTGTATGAACAAATTATCACTCGATTCGGATGCCCGTTGGAAATAGTGAGTGATAGAGGGACACATTTTGTCAACGAACTGATCGAAGAACTAATGGAATTATATAAGATCAAACATAGAAAAAGCACTCCATATTACCCGAGAGCAAATGGACAAGTGGAGGTCACCAACAAAATTCTTGAACAGATTCTGACAAAGACAGTAGCTGTGCATAGGAGAGACTGGGATGAGAGACTTTTGGAAGCTTTATGGGCATATCGAACATCCTACCGAAGGACGACAAAGAGCACTCCGTTCTCCCTAGTATATGGCGAGGAAGCCATTTTCCCTATCGAAAAAGAAGTGCCGACATTAAGAGTGGCCATTGAAGCCAGATTGGGCGAGGAAGAGTCATTAAAGGAGAGGTACATACAACTGGTGAAGCTGGAAGAAAAGAGACTCATCGCACAACAAAGCTTGGAAGCTATTCAGAAGAGACGTAAGGAGAGACATGACAAGAATCTCAAAACCTATGTGATTCAAGAAGGGGATTTGGTACTAGTCTATGATAGTAAATATTATAAATTCCCAGGGAAGTTGCAGACAAGATGGGCGGGACCGTTTAAGGTGGTGGAACTCAATTCCAATGGTTCCATGCAAATTCAAGATTTAGGAGAAGAATATGCTCCCGTGAAGGATAACGCGCTTCGAGTTAAACCATATTTCAAGTGATGTTAGGATGGGAGGAGCCAGACGAGATCTAAACGAAGTGACGAAGTAGACTCCTTGTACATACATGTATAGTATTATATATATATATGCGCATATGTAAGCTATTATTTGTGTGTCATAAATATTCTTCCTTGCTAGCTCAAGAATTTTGGACTTCTAATTTTTTCTTGTGTTGCGCAGAGACTGTTAGGAGTTAAGTAACAAAATGGCAGACCAAATTACGCAACTCTACTTGTACGAGCCAAGGATATATTTCTCGGACCAAACGTTCGCCCGCATGGACATAGATGTCGACGACTTTGAGACGGAATACGATGTTGATGAAGCGCATTGGCTGGTATGCTTTATAAACCAGGGTTTGGGTGTTGCATTTTACATTGAGTGTTTTGAGGAATACCTAGCTCGACATGTAGGATGGGCGGGAGATCGATACTACTATTTTGATCCTTCTAGGGAAATGCCTAACGAGGAAAACGATATCACATGGGCTTGGGCAGATGTGCTAACGCTAGGAAGTGATGACGGAGCTCCCGAAGTTGAGCCTGACTCGCCTTAGAGAAGTTGTCGGGATGCGAGTACGATGTGAGACTACATGAGACATCCCAGAGACTCACATTCTAGGACACCTAGGGATAGGTATACGAGGGACTAAGGCATAGCTGGCTGTAGTTACCAAGTGAAAAGTCAATTCGATGAATACATATGTAGTGTCTGTAATTGAGAGAATGGAGTGAAGAGGTGGTTGATCTGTCAAAGGCTAGAGTGTATATGTTTGCATGTATGTGTGGGAAAAGTGGGAAAGTCCCTTTCTTCCTCTCCCTAATTCTCAGGACTTGGGTGGACTAATTAACTATGAAAAGAAAAACGAAGAAAAGAAAAGAAAAAAAAAAAAAAAAGAAAGTGTGTTGTGTGATCGTACCAATGCGCTATGGTAGGCTAGTAGGTGGGTGGATTTATCCTCGCCGGGTGGTTAGGACCACGAGCCGCAGCTAGTTTCGCCATAGGCTTGGGATGTATGTGATTGTGTCTTAGCTACGCGCCATAACGGGTTGGTAGGCAGGTGGAGCCATCGTGGCTGGGTAGTCACGACCATGAGCCGCATCCAGCTTCGTTATGGGCTAGCTGATATATGTTATGTGTTATCATTGTGTGTTTGTGTGTTGTGCACTGCATTGCGTTGGTAGATGGGTGGAATCAACCTGATTGGGTGGTCAGGTCCACGAATCGCATCCAGTGTCAATGTAGGCCAACATGTGATTAAAATAAAATTTTCATATGAAGTTATTCCCCACTCCTGAGGGGGAGAGAAAGAGAGGAGAGGGCGATGATCGCCTGGAAGGGAACGTTATTTTGTGTGATTGGTATGTGTTGGCTTGCGACAGATCAACTCACTTTGAATCAACATTCTTGAAGGCACGGAGACTCTATATGTACTTATGGATGAGGCTCTAGCGAGGTAATGTAACGGTAGTGCTTTAGAACTTGTGTGCTCTATCTGAGGGTTTTTCTAGTGTGTGGGACACTCTAGGGTTCTGATGTATGTCTTGACTTGCACTCGAGTTTCGATGGCTTTTGTAGGACGACGATGGGGATTCTTTGGGAACGTCTAGTCATGGAATGATTTTACATAGCGAATAGTAGGTGCAATAATGGGGTATGCATTTTGGGTATTTTTGCATCTCCGATTGGATTCATTTCAGTTGCTGTTGTTTATTTCGGTATTTTCTTTTTGTTTTCCGTAATGGTAGTTGCATGTGTAATTCATGGAAATGTATGCATGTGTTATTTTGGTTGAGACCATTTTCATAATGGAATGTATGGGCAAATTGATGCATGGCTGAAATGGAATTGCATATATGTGCATGATCTTGGATCATTTTGGAAGTGGCTGATTTGTATGTATTCATGAGTGATTTTTTAGCACTAATAGCTTCGATGAGTGCAGGTTCAGTGGAAGTGACGGCTCGATGGAAAGGTATGCAACTAGTTGTGCACTGATGTTTTCATGGCTGTTTTGATTTGATTGCAGCAAAAGTGGCTCGTCGAGGACGACTTCGCAAATAAGAAGAGGGAAGTATGTTAGCCCAAAAAATGGTTGATTTTTATGTTCTAATGTGGTTTTATTTGGCAGGAAATTTGTTTGATTGCAGGCACTTGAAGAATGAATTTGATAATTGATGAGAAGTATGTGGAGATATTGATTGTAGGGATGGGGAGAAAAGGGCTTGCTATTGTATCGGCAATTATCTGAGTGGCCTTGTACCTCTTTCTATAAGGCGACTGGAGCACCTTTTTGAACTGAATTTAAGTAGGAATAAATTGTCAGGTGCAATCCCAGTGGAGTTTGGGAATTTAAGGGGACTTGTGAAGATGGATTTATCATTCAATGATCTTCATGGGGTCTCTCTCTTTCTCTTTCTCTCTCTACCCCCCGTGGGATTGTCCGCTCTCGTTTCGGAACAGTCTGTGCTAGATTGAGGAAATCAATCTAAACGGTTCGATCTGATACTGCTGAAGCTTTGAGAGTGGCTGCTGGAAGAATCTCAGATGGGGGCTAGCCAGTCCAGGGATGATGAGCGTCTATACGACAAAGTGAAGGATGGAAACCATGATGCTGTAAAGGCACTCCGTCGAAAGGGGGCATCATTGGAGTGGATTGACAGAGAAGGGAGGACTCCTCTTATTCTAGGATGTGCTCGGGGAGAATTGTTAGACATGGCCATCACACTCTTGAATCTTGGCGCCAATATTGATGCATATCGACCAGGAATACATAGAGGGACGGCATTGCACCATGCAACAAAAAGAGGTCTTGATAAAACCGTGACTTTATTACTTCAAAGAGGAGCTAAGCCTATGGTGATCAACGATGCTGGTTCAGATGGCAAGAAATAGAGGTCATGCTTCTGTAGTGCGTATTCTTGAGGAGCACTTATGCCTTTTCAGTGGAACATTACGTGAGATCTCAAGGCTTGGTTTTTTGGGGGCCCTAGCACCGAGTTTGGTGGCAAAGTTTTGTCTGAATGTGAGGGGGATAAAGCTCAATTGGATAGGCTCTATAAAGCATGCAAGAGAGTCCGAGAAACCAGTACTGCTACATCAAATAGCATTCCAAGCAATCCACTGCAGAATTCTCCAGTTGGCAGACCAAATGGTACCGCCACATCTTTATCGAGCGGTTCTGGGGCATCTCCAAACCAGGCAGGTGTGGTGCATCCTGACGCCTTCAATGAGTGGGGTTCTGACGAAAAAAAAAAAAACCAGAAAAGAGGAGTGGGGTGTTCATTGCTCTGAGGATTCTGGGGGAGCCTCTGGCCTTTTGTCCTTCGTGTGGGCTATGTGCAACGGTGTGAAAAAGCCCTGTGGAGAGCATTCGGGGGTCTGCCCGCTGGCTGCTCATTTTGTCCCAGGTTCGAGTTCGTGAGCGGCCATCTTCTGACGCTACGGGACTGAACTTCTGAGGAGCTTCCTCTCCTCGATTGGGGATTGTCAGGTTGCGCTACCGCCATGACACTGTTGGGAGGGTGTCGACCTCAATGGGAACTTCCCTCTTATCACAAGTGGACGTTGTGGTGATACAAGAATGCCCCAGGGCCTGGAATTCTGAACCTGACAGCTGAAGTGTCTCACCTTTGATTCCAAATGGTATTTTATTGCTATCTATACAAGTAATGAAGTGCGATCTTCGAACCCCTTTTTGCACTATTCTCATAGGTGCGAAGCTCTCAGGGCATGCAAGAATGCTTCTCTCTTTATGGTGATTCTTGGACACTTAGAGAAGAGATTTTTGTTGGAAGATTTCTTTTGAACTGTGTGAGTAAGGAGAAACTATGGCTGGAGGATGGGGACATCTGAGAAGGAGGTAAACCAATTTTCTCAAGGGAGCTGCCTTCGACAAAAGAGGAAGGAAGCGGTAAAGTACAGGAGGAGATTCACACTTCTTTGAAGCATTTTTCAACGAAGGCCAACGCGGCTGTGGTGGTTAAAGCTCTGTGGAAGGTTGCATGAAGAAGATGATAGCCCAAGGCGTTGTATTCCGGTATTGTGTTTGAGTTAACAGAGAAGTGTGCCATTACTCTCCATTGGAAAGAGATGAAACCACGATATCTGAATAACGGAGCACTGAAGAGGGTACGCTACAGCATATAGCAGGGAGCCAAAAACATCTTCATCTGTACATGTGCTAGGAGTGAACATCTCATTCGGCTATGGACTGAGTCGCCATCTTTTGTTGACAGCGAAGGACAAGTGTGCTTTTTCTCCTTGGGTAATATCTGATCTGTGCATTCATTTTTTTATGATGCTTCACATGGTATGGCAGTTATTTTGTTGCATCATTAATTCTACATCAAAACGCTACAGTTGTCCTTGCTTTGGTCATGCCGTACATCTTTTCGTTGCAGGAATAGTTAACTTGAATGTCTGATAGGTTGTTTAGAACTTGCTTCAAAATATTTTTACTTGTATGCGTGCTATGTTTGGCTGATGAATCGCGTTTCAGATTAGAACATCCCATCAAAGTTATTATACAGAATATATATATATTTAACACTGCTACACTGTGATGTTGGATCGATAGAATGTATTGCATATGGCGTCTCACATAAGTGATTCGAAACACGATATATTTTGACTGTGTTGGATGCAGCACGCTCATTTCAACTTTTTCTTCAAATTGTGTTAGAAAAGTAGGTATGTTGATTTCTGAGTTGGAAAATAGTCGATACTCGATACCTAGCTAAAACGTGCTTCATGCTATTACATGTTCTAGTTATGACGTTCTTTTGAAGTGAATATGTATTTTCGGATGTTTGTGTGTCTTTTGAGAGAACTTCAATTACCACATTTTGTGCTTTTTGTTGTGACTAAACTCGAAAGGAACAGCACCAATCTTTGAGTGTGGTTGGACCTTGCTTATGTTCATGAATAAATAAAATCTGGTGGCATGTGTGTGAGGGATCCCATGGAAGTGTATGCACTGTTGTCTCTGCGAAAAACCTTTTTCTAGCACGAGATGGTCTATCATGGAGGTATATCCACCCAAGTAATAGATGATGCAATATGATTAAGATGATGGTAACAAGACCAGTCCAAAATTATGGTATTCAGTCTTTTATTTATTTGTTTTTCAAGGGTTGAATAGTTTCTCGTTGTGTCGAATGCTTAATTGGATTTGCATCTGTTGGATTCGATACTATCAATCACATTATCCATAAGCTATCGGAAAGAGAGATCTGATATGTACGTACATTTGACGAGTGAAGAACTATAGAGGCTGTGGATAAGCATAACGCAAATGACAAAAAGGGTGACATAATTTACAAAACATGCACGTATACATTCGTGTTGAACTGATTATATATTCCTACAAGAGGAAACATAGTTCCACTTTTGAGTCACAACCGCCAAAGCCAAGCTTGAATTAAGTCGAACACTTCGTATTTTATTACATTAAAACTAGTGAGATTTCTCTTAGTAATATTGTAGTTTTTTCCGTCACCTACTGAAAATGATCTCCATACGCTTCACATAGGAGATATCCCCTATGCCATTCCTAAACCCTAAACAAAGAAGGGGTATTTTTCCTCCTTGAACTTGATAGTTCTTCACAATTGACTTTGGCGAATCTCGGAACTTAAGAAATAGAGGATTCATTTTCTTGAGTTTTCTTTCATACAGATCCAAATGCCTTTAAGATCGAGTTAGTATGCGTTCTTCCTTTCTCGAAAACTCGATGTGAAAGGAGGGGGGGGGGGGTCAAGCGAAGAAAGGGAGGTTACCGGAAGTGACCACTGGAGGTGGATATCCAATCGTGCATGCGTTTTCTCGCCTCCTCCATCAAAACTTTGGAGTGAAATTGTGGACTTAGGGAAAACCAAAATTGACCTAGTATCAGGAAAGTTGGGCAAAACATCATTGAGCGTATGCACTTTCCCTTGGACTAAGAGTGCATCATGGATGCTCGACCGTGTCATGCTAAGTTTCATGTCCAACCTTTTGAAGATCGCTCTCTAAAAGTGGGTAGTAAACTTCCTATCCTGATCGAAAACTATGTCTAAAGGAAGACCATATAACCAGTATAGGTTCTCTACGAAGAGTCTAGCCAACTCTAGTGTCTTCATTGTAGTACGTGTCAGAATAAGCCTAGCCATTTTGGTTAACCTATCCATAATTACCCAGACAGAGTCATGCCCTCTCTATATCTTAGGTAATCTGACTATAAAGTCCATGGAGATACTCTCCCACTTCCCATTAGGAATATCCAATGGGTGGAATAGTCCTCCAATCCTCAACCTCTCAGCTTTATTGACTTGGCATTTGGTGCACTTAAGCACATATTGTAGGACGTCCTTATGAATTCCAGGCCAATAAAACTACCTCTTAACAAGATCATAAGTCTTGTTAACTCCTGGGTGTCCCACACTAGGTGTGTCATGACACTCATACAAAATATGCCGTCTCATCTCAATATCTCTAGGGACACACACCTTACCTTTATATAACAGATATCCATCATGAACACTGTAATTCTTCCACTTGAATCCTTCTTGAGTACCCGTCGATACTCCATCCTCACTGGAAACCCATATATCACGATCCCCATTCTCTATGGCTTCCCAAATTTTGGAATATGTAGGATCAAGCCCATTAGGGCGAAAAACAGCCGAAAAGGGGCTGTTTGCTAATGAGAGATTAAGGAAATTGACAAATAGAGTCTTTCCACGTGTACAAGAATATAACATTGTTGTCTCCTTTAACCGTATAAAGAAATTCTTTTTTTAAGAGAATATGATCTAAAAGCGCCGCGAAAGTGATGAAGATTCTTGTATTCAGTGTACAATTTCTTGGTTTGATGCAAAAAAAGATATTTTTGCACATCACACAATGCATATCTTTAAAGTTCCAAGAAGGAAATGATTTTTGAAGATACGAAATATTTTTGGGTTCACAAAATTCCATGGTCATTCGGCGACAGGGTTTACATCAAATCAAAAGTTTCCACGTGTACAAAGCCCTTTTATCTATAAATGTTGGCAAAGTTTGTGAATGTCGGTTTCTCGCTTTGAGCATTCTTCTTCTTCTCGATTCTAATGGCTTCTTCTTCTTGTCATCCTTCCAATCGTGTAACCTCATGTGAGGTTTACAACAGAAGAGAGGATTCTTTATGGAAACCTCTTTTTGTGAAGTTAAATGAATGAGTAACTATGCTTCCTAGCTATAGAGGTGCCCATAAAGTCAAGCATGCTAAAAGAGACGACACAAGAAACCATTGCAGGGGACTTATTCTTAGTTTCAAATTGAAGAGATGCGGTTGGTTTGCAAGAGTACAACATGTGTACAACGCTAAGGATCTTGTTCTGGAAAAGCATATGCAATTCCCTTTGTACTGTAAGTGAAGTTTTACAATGATCGTCTATCATTTCAGTTGGTTTTGTATAACAACATATATGTTTTTGTATTGCAGATATTTTTCCTTCCAATATTTTAGAGTGGCAACCTCTTGAATGTTTAACACGAACATTCAGAGTTCTTCGTAAGGAATATGAAGAGCTTATGTATGCAGACAAATCCGCTCAAGTTTTCAATAGCACAGAGTTATTTGTCCATTTTGCATATTATCAGGTGCCATTAGGGAGGAGCTCTTATGGAAATCTTATACATTTGCCTAGTCCTTGCATCTCTTCATTAGATTGGGATGCTTCTGATCATTCAACAAAAGGTGGAAAAGAAAGCTTGGACTTTGGATAGCCTTGGACTCAGAGGAGAGCTGTCCAGAAGTACTGATTCATCCAGATTTTCAATCTAGAAAGATAATTGTCACTGCAAATTGGAAATTCAAAAATGTAAGGGAGCTCTAGAATACCTTGATGAGGCATCATCACAATTCAAATTCTCAATTGATGATGCAATAGTTAACATTAGATTAGAGAAAAAACATTATCTTGCATCAAGTTGCAACCCTTTAGATTGTAACAAGTCTCCTTCTTTAAGAAGCTTTTTTTCAAACTTCCATTGATTTTTCTTTGCAGAATGGTGACTAAGAATGTGACTGATTACATCACTTCAATTATGTCTTTTTATGGACTATATTCATATTGGCATTTTTTTGTTTAATTTCAAGATTCTGAGGAGGTTTCAATGGTGCAATGATTATACAGGAATTTGCATATGACAAAATGGAAAAGATTGGATGACACGACCGATACAAGCGATACGGGCCATCCGAAATTCTCCGATTGCCCATATCGCTTGCATCGGTCGTGTCATAAAAACTTCTCTATCCTCCTCACATTTAACTTTTCTGCAGGGTGGTGACTAAGAATGTGAATGATTACATCACTTCAATTATGTCTTTTTATGGACTAGATTCATATTGGCATTTTTTGTTTAATTTCAAGATTGATGAGGTTTCTATTGTGCAATGATTATAAAGCAACTTGCATGAGTAAATTCTAGGTGATTCAAGAATATAAACCAAGAAATTCTTACATAATATATCTCCCCTTTTAGAACCTTTTTCCATACTTCCATTGATTTTCTTTTGCAAGATGGTAACTAAGAATGTGACACATTACATCACTTCAATTATGGCTTTTTATGGACTATATTCTGATTGGCAATTTCTTTGTTTAATTTCAACATTTTGATGAGGTCTCAATGGTGCAATGATTATACAGGAACTTGCATATGAAAAAATGGATGGTATGAAAAAATGGAAAAGACTGGATGACACGACCGATACAAGCGATATGAGCCATCCAAAATTCTCTGATTGCCCCTATCGCTTGCATCGATCGTGTCATAGAAACTTCTCTATCCTCTTCACATTTAACTTTTCAACAAGAATAAAGCAAAAACCACACAAAATAGACATTTTGATGATAAGAACAATTCAATTTTGCTTGAACCATGCAATGAAGTCACTTTTGCTTAGTTCTCAAGAGGATCAATTCAACATTACATTACTCAAGGCATATAAATATATTACAATGTATCTATGTACATTTCATGAGTAATAAGCTTTGAATAGAAATATATTTAATCCTTCTTGAGCCTTTTGAATGAACTTGTCTCTAGCAAATCTCCTCTATATCTGAGGTACTCTTTTCTCCTGTAGACAATAATACTTTGAACATATGACACCCCTACAGCCATTGCATAGCTTGAGTAACAAAGGAAGTAGTCTGCCCTTGAAGCATTGAATCCTGGGGCATATCCAAAAATTCTTAATGCACCTGTTCTTTCAAGTAGAAAAACTCTGTATGCATTAAAGGGTATTGAAGTAAAACCCATGTATCTTGAAAGAGTCCTCAAGGAGAATAATGAAAAATCTGCCTCTTCACTATACTGCTTATGAATAACACAAAATAATTTTGGATTCAGTTTTGGAAGATAGTGGATCACTGAATGAATATCCATCTTTGTCTTTCCTTTCTTCTCTATGGTTTTCCTTGTTCCCTTCCCCCTCCCAATGTAGTTGCCTTCATCCAATATAGATATCTGTGGAAAAAATTGAAAATCTAGGTTAGAAAAAGTAAACGATCTTTTAAAGTCATAGAAATAACTGGAAACAGAAGTAGAAACAAAGCATGAGATACGACCGATCCAAGCGATTAGGGTCATCAGAGAATATCCGATGGGCATAATCGCTTGCATCAGTCATGTTTGATTTATCATCCTTAACTTTATAGAAACATATAATTAATGTTGAAAATAATATTTATAAACACATTTAGTTGTTCTATATGGAGCATTCATTCATATAGCTATAAATATGATACTTGATTGGACACAACCAATTCAAGTGACTGGGCCCATCAAGGAAGCTTGGATGGTCCTAATCGCTTGAATTGGTTGTCTCCAAAGGAGGTCATCTTGAAGCTTAGATTGCATGTGAACTTTTGTATCTTATGATTGGTTAAGAATTTGGAGAAGATAATGCTACCATTGCGTCCTGAATGTGTCAAAACCCTAAGATTGACTATCTATTTGCATGATTTCGATACCCAGAGGTCTTGATAAGCCTTTTTGTATTGATTTCCAGACACGACCGATGCAAGCGATTAGGCCCATCCAACATTTCCAGATGAGCCTAATCGCTTGCATTGGTCATGTCCTAGATTCATGCACAAATAGGCTCATCAAGACCTTTCCATATCAGAATTTGCATGATTTCGATACCCAGAGGTCTTGATAAGCCTTTTTGTATTGATTTCCAGACACGACCGATGCAAGCGATTAGGCCCATCCAACATTTCCAGATGAGCCTAATCGCTTGCATTGGTCATGTCCTAGATTCATGCACAAATAGGCTCATCAAGACCTTTCCATATCAGAATCATACAAATAGACAGTCAATCTTAGGGTTTTGGCATGTTCCTCCGGATGCAATGGTAGCATTAGGTTCTTGATTCCGAGCCAATAGTAAGATAGGGAAGTTCATGACCGATGCAAGCGAAATAAGCTAGTCAAAGGTAGGTCAAACGCATGTAATCGCTTGTATCAGTCGTATCGGGTATGTAGCACAAGTATGCATGGGTGATGAAGAGAGAAATTCTATGAAGGTTGAAAATGTGAAATGGTGAACGGGACCCGTATTTATAGTCGAGAAGGACCGGGTAACGGTCACATGATGTGGACCAATAAGTGAGTGCCACGTGGCAAAAGACGTTGGGAATCACAACGGCTAGATGATGTGGCCCACTCAAATGATGCCACGTGGCATTGTAACGTTGGGATTTGCAATGGCTAGATGACATGGACCAATCACACATTGCCACGTATCACCAACGGTCAAATCATCCCAGAGACCTATTTAAGCTCTTCTATTCACTTTTTTCATTTTTTGTGAAACTCCTTGCTACCATCAACTTACCGTTGTCTTCGCGTTTTTACATGCTTTTCAAAACTTTCCATAGACCACATTTTGTGTGAGGGTTTAGGGTCATCATGATCAATTATTTTACAACACGACCGATACAAGCGATTAAGGACATTCGAGGATTTCCCGATGACCCTAATCGCTTGTATCGGTCATGTTTCTTGAGTGCTTTGTGAAAGCTTTTTTAATTAGTTTTTCTGCGTTTAAAATTTGTTCCAAGCTTTTAAACTCTTTTTTGTGCAAGTTGGCTTATTTTGCTTGCATCGGTCATGAATTTCCCTATCTTACTATTGGCTCAGAATTTCAAGAAACTAATGATACCATTGCATCCGAAACGTGCCAAAACCCTAAGATTGACTGTCTATTTGCATGATTCTGATATTGAGAGGTCTTGATGAGCCTATTTGTGCATGAATGTAGGACACGACCAATGCAAGCGATTAGGCTCATCTGAAAATGTTGGATGGGCTTAATCGCTTGCATCGGTCGTGTCTGGAAATCAATACAAAAAGGCTTATCGAGACCTCCGGGTATCAAAATCATGCAAATAGACAGTCAATCTTAGGGTTTTGGCACGTTCCGGACGCAACGGTTGCATTATTTTCTTAAAATTCTTAACCAATAATAAGATACAAAAGTTCACATGCAATCTTAGCTTCAAGATGACCTCCTTTGGACATGACCAATTCAAGCAACTAGGACCAATGCAAGCGATTAGACCCATCCGATATTCTTTGATGACCCTAATCGCTTGGATTGGTCGTGTCTCATGCTTTGTTTCTGCTTGTGTTTCGAGTTATTTCTATTAAATATATTTCTTTTGAAAGCTTATTACTCATGAAATGTACATAGATACACATATTTATTGCCCAAAGGGGTACAAGACATTGCAAATATGAAGGATGTAATCTTTTTTTGTGTAATTGACCCATGTCCTAATATTAATCCTTACTGATCCATGATTTGTTTTTCTCTAGTAAAAGTCCTATTTATCTGATGATAATAATCTTTTTTTTGTAGGTTAGAGCTAGGACAAAGAAGACAGCAAGGAATTCTCTCCAATCACAACATGGAAACTCCAAAGTGTAAGCCTCGCCATACATTTTGTTGTGTTCTATTTTAAAGCCTTGCCATCCATTCTAAATTTAAGTTTACCTTGTAGTGCTGCTAAGCTTCTCAAAATGCATATTGATCAAAACATTCTAGGAATTCCTTCATTGAAAGAAGAAAAAAGGTTTGGATACACTCAAATACATGTGCCATTACAGAAATACAACACCTCGTGTGACTGGAGAGTGATTGCAAATGCAGTAAGGTTCTTGGAAAGCAGGTTTTACAACCCTGAGTTGAACTTGTCAGACTATCCATATGCTTGGGTCATCTTGATCAAGGAGAGAGCAATAAATGCCATTATGGAACATGCAATATGCCCTTATATTTTTGGAATGTAAGATTGTAATCTAATGTGTAACCAACATATGTTGGAAGATTTATTGATGTACAAATTGTATGTAATTATGCCAGTCTTCATCTGGAAGATGGTCATTGTAACTATATTTATATGCCTTGAGTAATGTAATGTTGAATTGATCCTCTTGAGAACTAAGTAAAAGTGACTTCATTGCATGGTTCCAAAAAAATTGAATTGGTTCTATCATCAAAATGTCTATTTTGGGTGCTTTTTGCTTTATTCATGTTGAAAAGTTAAATGTGAAGAGGATAGAGAAGTTTTTATGACACGACCGATGCAAGCGATATGGGTAATCGGAGAATTTTGGATGGCTCATATCGCTTGTATCGGTCATGTCATCCAATCTTTTCCATTTTTTCATACCATCCATTTTGTCATACCATCCATTTTGTCATACCATCCATTTTGTCATATGCAAGTTCCTGTATAATCATTGCACCATTGAAACCTCATCAAAATGTTGAAATTAAAAAAAAATGCCAATATGAATATAGTCCATAAAAAGCCATAATTGAAGTCATGTAATGAGTCACATTCTTACTTACAATCCTGCAAAAGCAAAATCAATGGAAGTATGGAAAAAGGTTCTAAAAGGGGAGATATATTATGTAAGAATTTCTTGGTTTATATTCTTGAATCACCTAGAATTTACTCATGCAAGTTCCTTTATAATCATTGCACAATAGAAACCTCATTAGAATCTTGAAATTAAACAAAAAAATGCCAATATGAATGTAGTCCATAAAAAGACATAATTGAAGTGATGTAATCAGTCACATTCTTAGTCACCATCCTACAGAAAAGTTAAATGTGAAGATGATAGAGAAGTTTTTATGACACGACCGATGCAAGCGATATGGACAATCAGATAATTTCAGATGGTCCATATCGCTTGTATCGGTCGTGTCATCCAATCTTTTTCATTTTGTCATACCATCCATTTTGTCATATGCAAGTTCCTGTATAATCATTGCACCATTGAAACCTCCTCACAATCTTGAAAATAAACAAAAAAATGCCAAGATGAATATAGTCCATAAAAAGACATAATTGAAGTGATGTAATCAGTCACATTCTTAGTCACCATCTTGCAAAGAAAAATCAATGGAAGTTTGAAAAAAAATCTTCTTAAAGAAGGAGACTTGTTACAATCTAAAGGGTTGGAACTTGATCACCCTGGGTGGCAGGCAAGTTATGCAAGATAATGTTTTCTCTGATCCAATGTTAACTATTGCATCATCAATTGAGAATATGAACTATGATGATGCCTCATTAAGGTATTCTAGGAGCTCCCTTACATTTCTAAATTTCCAATTTGTTGTGACAGTTATTTTCCTAGATTGAAAATCTGGATGAATCAGTACTTCTGGATAGCTCTCCTTTGAGTCCAAGCTATCCAAAGTCCAAGCTCTTTTGTACATTACCTATATTTTGTAGAAGCTTTGGATCTTTTCTTAGATGAACATCACCACCAAGAAATCCCGTTTATGAAAGTAGAGATTCACATTTTTTAATGAAAAGGTGAACGATAGCCTTGTGAACGTAGACTTGCGTGCACTTGATTGCAGTGCTACCCTTGTAGACGACATTGGTCACTTCCTGCACGGTGCCATAGTGCTCCTGCACATACATAGATAGATGGGCACTACTTCAACGGATGCCGCTATCATCATCACGGGAGTGGACGAAGCAGAGGAAGTGTGATTACCTGATTGATGGAGTCCCAGCTCGTGACAGTTCTGGTGTTATGAAATAAAACAGTCGCTTGTGTAGCTCTCCACATAACGGCTCCGAAAAAAAGTGGTAGGAGCAGTGTACGCAAGTCAGTCGCCATCCTGAAATGTAGCTTCCACTGCCTGCGATATTTCTTTTACATAAGAAGGGATGCCCATGTTTCTCCTAAAAGTCTAATTAGATCATGAAGATTATGAAAAGGGGTATACCTTCCAGTTTGTGGATCAATTGGATAAACAAATCCATCTGCCCATATGTCGATATGTTTTTTTCCTTCTTTCTGCAATCCAACCACTTTAGAATGTTGAAGAGCCCTTCGGCATACCTTTCTTGTCGTTGCATACTCATGACTAACTGCAATGTTGATATGGAACTTATCACAATGATTTTGGCTGGTTGAAAGGTGAGTGAGAGTGTTGGGTTGAGGTTCTCCATGGTCTACTACGAAGAGTGACGCGAAAGTGTCTAAAATGACATGAAAGAGAGAAACAAGCCTGCTATCGAAAGTAGAGTAAAAAAAGTGCAAAACGGCATAAGCACACATTATATAGGTCCGTGAACAAGAGGAAAATTCAAATTTTCATGAACGCCCGATGAGCACAAACTTTGAGGCATAAGATATCACACATACTTTTCATGATTATCACATGAGTTTCTCTCTCTTCAAAAGCTGCACAAGATACGTTTTAAATGCGCTTACACGGATTTTTCTAAAATGAGTTGACAACTTTAATCCAGATTAAGCACAACTAATTGAAATCCTTACACGGCCCTTTTTTGGCCGTTTTTCGCCCTAATGCTACATTTCCCTCTAATGGACTCAAGTAGCTTACTAGTGATCTGAGTAAAACTCAGTCCATTGAGCATAGGCATGCAGCTAAGTGAATCAGCCACTACATTAAACTTTCCCTTCCTATACCAAAGCTCATAATCAAACTCCTGAAGGGTCTCTACCCATGAGGCCTTATGACCTTTAAGGTCTGTTTGATTAGAGATCCACTTAATGCTCTCTTGATCAAACACTATCGTGACTTTGGCACCATATAAATAATGATGCCACTTCTTCAAAGCATGGACAATTGCATACAACTCCTTCTCATAGACGGAGTAATTCTTCTGAGCTAGTTCTAATTTCTTACTCTCAAAAGGTACTAGTTGACCATCCTGAACTAAAACCACTCCAATACCAAAGTCACTCACGCCAGTCTCAACCACAAATGGTTTGTTAGGATCTGCTATATGTAAAAGTGGAGCTATAGCAATTGCTACTTTCAATTTCTCCATACTTTGCTTCTGTTCGTCTCCCCAATGAAAGGCTTTCCCTTTCCCTTTAAGTTGTTCCGTCATCAGAACAATAATTTTGGCATAGTTCTTAATGAATCTTTGATAGAAACCTGCTAAACCTAGGAAGATCTGCAGCTCTTCCATGTTCCTTGGATGTGGCCATTCCATAATAGCCCTTACTTTTTCAAGATCCATTTGGATTCCATCCTGGGAGACTATATACCCAAGGTATCTAACCTCTGTCTTGAAAAATTCACACTTTGACTCCTTAGCAAAGAGTGAATTTTCCCGTAGCACTTGAAATACCTTTCTTAAGTGTTCCAAGTGCTCCTCTTCTGATGCGCTATAGATCAGAATGTCATCCAAAAAGTCTGCCATAAAGTGTCCTAGATAAGGCCGTAAAACACTATTCATGAGCTTCATGAAAGTGGTAGGAGCATTGGTGAGACCAAAAGGCATCACCAAAAACTCCTAGTGCCCATATCTAGTCCTAAATGCAGTCTTAGGGACATCCTCTATCGTAATCCTGATTTGATGATATCCTAATCTAAGGTCAAGCTTGGTGAAATACCTAGCTTGATGTAACTGATCAAATAGATCTTCCAATCTAGGCATTGGAAATCTATTTTTGATAGTTACCTTGTTAAGTGCTCTATAGTCTATACATAGTCTCATAGAGCCATCTTTCTTTTTAACTAGGAGCATTGGCGATGCCCAAGGTGAGTTACTGGGTCTAATGAAGCCCTTATCTAAATAATCCTACAATTGCCTCTCAACCTCCTCATGCTGAGAAACACTAAGCCTATAAGGTGGCCTGCAAATAGGGTTAGTGTTAGTAACAATTTCAATGGCATGGTCAATGTCCTCTCTCTCAGGTGGTAGTCCTCTAGGTAAGTCAGTGGGAAAAACATCTCTATACTCAAACATAAGATCCTTAAAACTTTTAACCACACACTCTTGCAAAAAAGAATAGTAGAAAGTCCTATCCATATTTACATTCCTAGCATGAAAATATACATAAGATGAGCTATCTAAACAGTGCTCCATATCATGACTATACAATAAAAACATGTCTTGTACATGCTGAGAATAACAAAGACTATACAACTCTAATGATGAAATGAGAGGTGCACTAGGTACATCTCTCTCTCCCTGAATACAAACTTTACTTCCATTCTTTTCAAATTCAAGTGTGTTGTTTTGATAGGTGTGTTTAAGTGTGTGTCTCCCAACCCCCATAGCCACTCTCTTCCTAACACAAGGTCTATCCTCTCCATATTCATAATTTGGAAGTCCATATAATCTGTATAATCCTGCATCTTGACTTCCAAATTGGATACCATAGTATCCCCTATCCTCTTATCTTGGCCTTCCATCATAGATACGATGTATTTATGTGCATTGGGCTGCTGGGGAATCTTTAATTTCTTGACTTAAGCATAGTTTATGAAATAATGAGTGGTAGAGTCATCTATCATGACTCGCACCCTAGTCCCGTACACACTACCATGGAGTTCATGGAGTTTAAGTAGGTCATGTGGTCCAAACTATGGTGACCACAATGACTGAGTCAAACAGCAGGTGTGGTCTATATCCTCATGCATCACCTCCACTCCCTTGCAGCTAGAGCTGCCATGAATAGGAAGGGTCTGCACTAGGTGGACCACCTTTTTGCCCGTACTAGACTCTGGTCCCTTTTTCTTTTCTTCCCCCTTCTTGAGTGGACAGTTCCATTGTGAATGGCTAGGAGAGAAACACCTAAAGCACATGTTTCCTCTTTTGGCCCCTCAAACTGATTTGTAGATAACCTAGGCCCTTGTGATCTTTGTTTTTTTAATAAAAACTTTGTTTCTCCCAAAAGGAAACTTCTTTTTGAATTTAGTGGTACTAAGAGGCTTGAGGGGTTGATCCGTCTCCAAGGAGTATATTGAGGACGGTTATGGTCCTCATAGATCTGTGCATACTTGATCACCTCCTCAAACGTCTTAGGCGCATTCCTTTTGACTTCCCTCTTTATGGCTTTATCTAAGCCCCTAAGAAACCCTTTGGTCTTCTAGAAATCATCTAAGCCCTAAAGTTTCAAAATGATCTCTCTATAGTGGGATAGGTAGACCGTAAGAGGTGTACCTCTCTATGTAATCCTGTCCCACTCATCCCAATTCCTATCCTCCTCATTCTTAGGAAGAAACTCTTTTAGAAAAAGAGTCTCAAACTGAGTCCAATCAGTAGGGATAGAGTTCACCTCCTTAAGACTCATCCACCACTTGTAAGCACGTGGGTCGAGGGAGAGACTCGCCTCTAGCACACGGTAGTCTGGTGGGCTGCCCTTCAATTGATGCAAATCATGCCACTTTTGTAAAAAAGTGTAGATTGCATCCTTGTTCCTATCTCAGTCATCCCCCATAAAGGTAGGTGGTTTCAAGTGTTTTAGGAGAGGAGCTTCCCTTGAGCTCTCTCCTTTGTGTTTACTAGGAAGAGAAGTATCTTTCCTAGTAATCTCTAGAGGAATAGGAGGGGTTCCTCTTTCCTTCCTAGCTAGGAAAGAGGTGATGCTATTCTCAAGTGAGACCATTTGATGTTGGTGCAAGACAAGCCTACACACATTGGCTTGGACCCTTGTACTTATGGAAGACTAGCATGGATAAATGTTTGTCCAGGCTTCAATCAAAAGCAAAGCTCATGTGAACATATGCTTATATGTTTTTACTACTTTACCCCTTGTAAAAGTCTAAGTGACTTGACATTTGGTTGTAATCACTTTAAGTCACTTACCTACCACTAGAGTCGTGGATTTTTGAATGTTGAGATGGAGAGAATATCTCCCTACTTTTAGAGGAGAGATTCAAGGGAGTCTAAGTTTGAATTTCAAATTCAAATGAAGATCAAACTCCTATAAATGATGAAGTGAAAAAAGTCGCGGGTTACACTCTCATTCTAGCTCACTCCCCGAGGCATATTTTCCTTGTAACTCATTGTGTGTGAGGGCTACTCTATACCCAACATCACACTACCTCATTTAGCTCTGCTTGGCAAGCTAATGAGATTGTACAAACACATATATCAATAGAAGTATACATTCATCATCTCTGTTTTGTCTGAGTCACCTACTCCAAGTCTGTCAACTTCAAAGAAGCATTTCTCTGGATCTACTGAACCAAATCAAGTGTTCTATAGCTCATTGGAACCAGCTCAAAGTCTACTACAAGCATACAAAATTTCAAAGGATTCCATTCAGCCATTTGGGAGAAAATCGAGTCGAGGTGCACACTGGTATTTGTCTGCAGAGCTCCTGAAAAGTCGGGGGTGATTATAATTTTGCTAAACTTATTTCTCAGTGCATAGTTTATCAATTGAAGAGATTCCACTTGTGATTGGTAGCTTACTAAGGTACATTAATACTCCCAAAAGGAATTGTGCCAATTTTAAGTGTGCTGGACACACTGAGTAAAAGTCTGAACAGCTATCATTACAGGAATAGAAGGTTTTGCTTGATTTGTGAAGTACCAAGTTACCTGTTTTGATTTGGTCATTACCCAAATCATTTCCAAAGTACATATATGGTTTCTTTATGTCATTAGGAAGCTAAACTTGTGTACTAAGCATATCTGAAAAGAAAAGAGGGCAGGTGTGAAGCAGGTCTAGCAGCACCACCTTAATCTTCTGATTGTACCCAGCCATCACATCCAACAGTGGTATCAGAGCAAAAGAAGGTAATCATGGGTGATGGTTTCCCTTCATTCATTGACAAATTGGACAGAAACAACTATCAAGCTTGGTCATTGAGAATGAAGACCTATCCACAAGGGAGAAGTCTATTTGGATACATATCAGGAGATGAGGAGTTGCCCTCATTCAAGACTAGAGGACTACCTACAAAGGATGAGCATGAAAGGCTTAACCAATGGTGTGCAAAGGATGCTTTGGCAAGGTCTTATCTCTTAAACTCTATATCTGACTTTCTTTTACCTCATGTAAGGAACTGTAAGACTTCCCAAGAGACTTGGGAAACCTTGTCAAATTACTTTTCTTCCAACACAAGGGCTAGGAAGAACCAATTATGGATTGAGTTCACAACACTTAGGAAGCAGCCCAAGCAATCAGTCTCAGACTATGTGACAAAGATCAAAGATGTGGCAGACCAACTAGCAAGCATTGGAGAGGAAATTGAAGAGGAGCAAATAGTCAGGCAAGTGACAAATGGACTCAAGGCAGATGATAAGTGGGAAAGTTTCACCACTGCAATGGACCTCTACATGGACATGCATACCCCTGATCTCACAACACTCATGGGCCAACTATTTACACATGAAGCAAAGTTCACCAAAGCTGGAGATCAATCAAAAGGTAATAACCCCTCTGCTCTCTTTACTGATAAGAAAGTTAAAGATAAAGGCAAGAAGAAACAGGATGAAGAAGGTTCTACCTCTCAAGCCAATTATGCAGGGAGAGGTAGGTCATCTAGAGGAAGAGGCAGAGGAGGTAAGTCAGGTAGGGGGAGATCCTACAACTCATCACCTTGCAACATCTGTGGGTTTTCCAATCATACCACAGATGAATGCTACAAGAACTACAAAAATCAGAGAGGAAGAGGCTACTCAAGAGGTGGATACTCTCAAGGAAGAGGCAGATTCAACCAACATCAAAGCTACAATGGGTACAACAACCAATACAACAACAACTACAACAACAACCACAATGGAAACTACCAAGGTGGATTCAGAAATAGAAGAGACTACAACAATTACACAGAGGAGCAGGATGACTCCTTATTGATCATGAATATGACCTCAAAAATAGGTACAAATGATGATCATTTATTTTACATTGACTCAGGATGTTCTAACCATGTAGCTGGCAATGTGGCATTGCTTTCTGATTTGGAAGAGCCCAAGGGCAAACATCAGGTACAAACAGGTGATGACACTAAACACTCTGTGGTCAAAATTGGAAATGTGAAGACATGTGATGGTAATCAGAACCTATTAAGCAGGGTACTCTATGTACCAACAATAACTAAGAATCTGATGAGTGTTGGTCAGATTGTTGAGAAAGGTTTGCAGGTCAGATTCACACAACATGGAGCATATGTAGAGGACCCAAAACAAGGATTCAGAAGGATAGCAAAAGGGGAGAAATCAGGTAGATTATTTACATTTGAGCTAGAAGATACAAAAAACATTGCTTTGTATAATTACAAGGATCAGACACTTTCAGAGTTAGAGATATGGCATAAAAGATTAGGGCACATAGGTGAAAGGACTATCAAGCAAATGTGCAGGGATCAATGTGTGCTTGGGATACCTAATGTATCCAAGCAACATATGATTTACAAATGTGGATCATGTCAGTTTGGTAAGTCTCACAGATGACCCTATTCAAGAAAAGGTTTCATGCATGAAGACTACCTAGACTTGGTACACACAGATGTTTGGGGACCTAGCAAGGACCCTTCCATTTCTGGTTCAAGGTATTATGTGTCCTTCATTGATGACTATAGCAGATGGACCATTTTATACTTTATGAAGCATAAAGATGAAGTGTTTAATTGTTTCAAGAGGTATCTTGCACTTGTTGAGAATCAAACAGGTAAAAGCTTGAAGAGGCTAAGGTCAGATGGTGGAGGAGAGTACTTCTCCAATGAGTTTGAAGATTTCTTGCAGGAAAGAGGTATCAAGAGGGAGATCACTACCAGATACTCACCTGAACAAAATGGGGTAGCAGAAAGAAGGAATAGACTTATAGTGGAAACAGCTAGGTCTATGCTCAATGAGAAAAAGTTGCCAAATTACCTATGGGCAGAGAGTGTGTCCACTGCCACTTACCTCATCAATAGGTTGCCATCCAAATCACTTGATGGCATGACACCATATGAAGCATGGCATGGTAAGAGACCCTCTCTGGATCATTGTAAAATCTTTGGGTGTATAGCATATGTGCATATTCCCTCACAGGTAAGAGGAAAGCTAGACCCAAAGGCAGAGAAATGTATCTTCATTGGTTATGATTTGAACCAAAAGGGATACAGATTCTACAACCCCACAAACAAAGGGTTCAAGGTAAGCAGAGATGTCATATTTGATGAGAATGACTCGTGGTATGAGAATGAATGCAGGAAAGTGAGTCTACCTTATGACATGGAGGAAGATTTTCCAAAGCTTACCAAGGAAGAGCCAACTCAGCAAGAAGACTCAAGCTCAGATGATGATACCATCAACCTTGAAGAGTTCAAGGCTTGGAAATCCAAAGGAAAGATGAAGATGAAGCAATTGGAGGACAAGGCAGAAACTTCTACTCAGGCTATGAGAAGATCTCAGAGAGAGAAGAAGAAACCTATCAGATTTGGGTATGACACATCACTTGTAACTAAACACTCTGTATATCTTGCAAAAGACTTGTTGAATGAAGAACCAGGTACCTATGAAGAAGCAATTACAAAGCCAGAATGGAGAAAAGCCATGGATGAGGAGATAGAAGCCCTCCAAGAGAGTGATACTTGGGACTTGGTACCCAAGAAAGAGACTATGAAGGTAATAGGATCCAGATGGATCTACAAATTGAAGAAGAATTCAGATGGAACAATTAACAGGTACAAAGCTAGGTTGGTAGCCAAGGGTTTTGCACAAACCCAAGGCATTGATTATGAGGAGACATTTTCTCCTGTGGCCAAGATGCCAACTATCAGAGTATTGGTGAGTGTAGCTGCATCCAAGAATTGGAACATGTACCAATTGGATGTGAAGAATGCATTCCTAAATGGATGGATATCTGAAGAAGTCTACATGTCACAACCACCTGGCTATGAAGATCCAAGAAAGGTACATTATGTTTGTAAATTGAAGAAAGCTCTGTATGGTTTGAAGCAGGCGCCTAGAGCATGGAACTACAGATTGACCACCTACCTTCAAGACCAAGGATTTGTGATGAGCAAAGCAGACACTTCTCTATTCATAAAGAGAAGTAGTACAGAGGTAATCTACTTATGTGTTTATGTTGATGACATCATCATTATAGGAAATGATGTCAATGGGATCAGACACATCAAAGGACAGATGATGAAAGAATTCAAGATTAGTGATCTTGGATTACTAAAATATTTTCTAGGTCTTGAATTGATCTACACAAACTCAGGTATATACATTACTCAAAAGAAGTATGTACAGGATATGGTCAAGAAGTTTGGTTTGCAGGATGCTAAGGTGTCTACTACTCCAATGGAGGTTAATCAAAAGCTAAGTGCTCATGAAGGAGAAGAAATCAAAGACATTACAGGATACCAAAGTATGGTGGGTAGTTTGAACTATGCTACCTTGACTAGAATTGACATAGCTTATGGTGTAAGTGTGCTTAGTCAGTTCATGCACAAACCAAGGGTACCTCACCTAGAGGCAGCTAAGAAGATCTTGAAGTACCTCAAAGGAACTCAAAGTCATGGTTTGTATTTTCCTTATACATCAGATATTGACATTAAGGTTTACTCAGATGCAGATTGGGCAGGATGCAAGGATGATAGGAGAAGCACCTCAGGTTATATTTGTTTTGCAGGAGATAAGCCTATCTCTTGGTCAGCAAAAAAGCAACCTACAGTGGCATTGTCATCCACTGAAGCAGAGTATAGAGGACTTGCAAATGCTACTCAAGAAACTATCTGGTTGAAGCTTCTATATACAGAGTTAGGTCTATTCACAAGACCACCTATCATATTTGGAGATAACACTAGCTCTCTTCATCTTGCAGCAAACCCAATTTATCATGCCATAACAAAGCACATAGAGGTTCATTACCACTATGTGAGAGAGAAATTGCTAAGTAAAGAGATTCAATTGACATATGTTTCTACTAATATGCAATGTGCAGATTTACTTACCAAGGCATTGGATGGAAACAAGTTAGGCAGATTCAAATCTATGATTGGATTGCAGGAAGTACTTGAAGAATGAAAGAGAAGACTTAAGCCAAAGTGTTTGGCTTGAGGGGGAGCTGTTGGTGCAAGACAAGCCTACACACATTGGCTTGGACCCTTGTACTTATGGAAGACTAGCATGGATAAATGTTTGTCCAGGCTTCAATCAAAAGCAAAGCTCATGTGAACATATGCTTATATGTTTTTACTACTTTACCCCTTGTAAAAGTCTAAGTGACTTGACATTTGGTTGTAATCACTTTAAGTCACTTACCTACCACTAGAGTCGTGGATTTTTGAATGTTGAGATGGAGAGAATATCTCCATACTTTTAGAGGAGAGATTCAAGGGAGTCTAAGTTTGAATTTCAAATTCAAATGAAGATCAAACTCCTATAAATGATGAAGTGAAAAAAGTCGCGGGTTACACTCTCATTCTAGCTCACTCCCCGAGGCATATTTTCCTTGTAACTCATTGTGTGTGAGGGCTACTCTATACCCAACATCACACTACCTCATTTAGCTCTGCTTGGCAAGCTAATGAGATTGTACAAACACATATATCAATAGAAGTATACATTCATCATCTCTGTTTTGTCTGAGTCACCTACTCCAAGTCTGTCAACTTCAAAGAAGCATTGCTCTGGATCTACTGAACCAAATCAAGTGTTCTATAGCTCATTGGAACCAGCTCAAAGTCTACTACAAGCATACAAAATTTCAAAGGATTCCATTCAGCCATTTGGGAGAAAATCGAGTCGAGGTGCACACTGGTATTTGTCTGCAGAGCTCCTGAAAAGTCGGGGGTGATTATAATTTTGCTAAACTTATTTCTCAGTGCATAGTTTATCAATTGAAGAGATTCCACTTATGATTGGTAGCTTACTAAGGTACATTAATACTCCCAAAAGGAATTGTGCCAATTTTAAGTATGCTGGACACACTGAGTAAAAGTCTGAACAGGTATCATTACAGGAATAGAAGGTTTTGCTTGATTTGTGAAGTACCAAGTTACCTGTTTTGATTTGGTCATTACCCAAATCATTTCCAAAGTACATATATGGTTTCTTTATGTCATTAGGAAGCTAAACTTGTGTACTAAGCATATCTGAAAAGAAAAGAGGGCAGGTGTGAAGCAGGTCTAGCAGCACCACCTTAATCTTCTGATTGTACCCAGCCATCACATCCAACATTTGAGACTTAAGCTGCTGTGTGAGAGATGTGATGCTACCAAGATCTCTCTCTAATTTAAGGGTTTGCTCTTTCAATTCCATGAATTGATCATGAGTGACAAACTCATCTAAAAGTTCCTCATATGTATATTCTTCTTGCTGAGGCTCTTTTTCTTCTAAGTTTTCTTCTACTTCTTGCCCTAATTCTACTTCTTCCATTCTAGAATCAAGATCCTCTAGTTGCTCTTTAGATAGAGAAGTGTGTTCAACTACTTGTTTCCCTTTAGATTCCATGTTTTACTTCCCTTCCCCCGTTTGTTAACTAGAGTATGTGAAAATGAATGGAAGTAAAGCTTAAATATGCAAGAAGAAGAGAAATATATCACAAGAACACTTCCCTATTACAAAATGAAGCTGCGAAAGCAAGATCCAAGTTATCCTTAAAGCTTTAGGTCACTGATTTTGAATCCTCGCTAGGCCCAAACAAAAATTGGAAATGTCCGGGTGGTTCGGAGAGGTTCTAATCACCAAAAACCAAGAAGAACAATGCCAAAACCACATGACAATAGCGCCAACCGGGCAAACAGAGTAAAAAAGAACAGCCTCTAAGATTTGACAGTCCTCGCCAGTCCAAGAAATGTAGCCCAATAACTGTACCTCAAAGATATAATACTATCCCAAGTGAAAAAAGTGAATTTGGACACCGGATGATGAAAAACTAGGCCCGAGAGTGGTTGCCTAGTTCCTGTGGAACCGTTGTAGAGAGATTTTGGTTGACCAAATCTCGTCCAAATCTAAGATCGATGGTATCTGAGCAAAGCTTAGGAGTGCAGCTTTGTAACATGACTGAGATTTTTGAAATCGGATATCGTATGAGGACACTATGGTGCGGAGAAGCCAGGAATGTTAGAAGTAGGAAGTGGAAAAGCTAATCTTCATGAAAGGATGACTTTGAGAACCTCCAAACTGAGAAACTGAAGCTTTTTTATCAAACCCAAAACCCATACCCCATCTCCACAATCCATAATACATGTATGTATCATTATTTTTCCACAATCTATATCCAAATCATAGATTTTGTTCCCTAGAAAAAAAACTCGTATTTTCTCTAGTCACCAGCTTGAAACAATTGCAATTTTGAACAAAACTGAGAAGATGGTCAACAGCGTGCTCCTTTATCCCACATAGGGGCTTGAGAAGGAGAAAACTAAGCATACATAGAAGGCTCCATACCTCTCATTCTCATCCAAGAGGAGGGGATGAGGAGAAGGAAGAGAGGAACTCTCTCTCTATTGCTTCCTGAGCACATAAGCGCTACTGGTGGATACTCGCGTGACTGACGGCTATCGACTGGCTGTCGGCTTTCCTCGATCTTTGTATTTGCTCCGATACCAGTGTGGTATAAATGCTCTTCTGATGAATCCCCTCACTTTTTGGTGGGGGAAGCTTGGCACATAATACGAGGAGGCTCTCTCTGAGAGATGAACGTGAGCGCAAAATGAACACGAAGATCAATGTCTGATTCGTGCCGCCCAGCCATGTACTCATTCCATAAAATACTCTCTCTCTCTTTCTATAATTAATGAGTGACCGATGGCTCTACACATGGGTGCCACTTGGCACTCATGTGTGAGCCCATCTATATGAATTAAGAGGTAGTTCACACCTCTCTCAAAGGTAACTCCATATAACATAAAATCTCCTAATGTTACACGCTTGGAAGAACAAACCTGCTCACGTGACAAGTTCATGTCCTAAGAAGACATTTCAATCCTTCTAGTTTAATGATAAATCTTACCCATGGATGATGAATCCTTTTCTCCTTGGCCGTAGAATAAAATAAATCATGAGAATTTTTTTCGATTGTCCTATATGAGTGGATCCTCCTTCCAATCCATGTGTCACATCCCTACTAAAAGTACTATGAATTCCTCATCTATGATGGAATTCAATGGACTCTTGTGAAATAGGGACTCTTCCATATAAGTATGGAAGCTCATGGATCCCTTTTACTTTTAAACCAATCAACCTAGTTTATTTAGTGACCTTATCATTGGATAGTACTCTTAAGCACCAAGAAAGAATCTAGATACTTCTCACAATCCTTTCTCTTCAACCTATGTTTTCTCATTTTTTGGGTCACTTTCTTGTGCTTCTTAAGATCCCCGCCTATATCTTTGAGTTAATGAATCCTTGATCCACTTTTAAGTTTTGCATAATCTTAAGTTTGTGGGATCTTTTCTCTAGAACATAAAGCTAATGTCTATGGTCTTAAAAATCACTTAAAGTTATGAGCATCCATCGATGCTTCCTCATGAAACCCATCTTATGGAACCCTTCTAAGTGGTTTTCCAAATGGTTAACCAATATATGCTTCTTCATTTTACTCAAGTGATAAGTTTGACTAAGCTTTTCTAATACTTTGTGATATCCCATAGTCTCTTGTATAATCTTGTGAGACTTTGTTGAAGGAAATAACCCTTCCTTATTGTTGAGACAATCATGAATGACATCATCTTTCCAATATACTTATGTTTGTGCACAATATTGTAGAAAGATTTACTATCTTCTCTTTTATATTCGTATGAAGTCTTGAATTATAACTCCTATTGGACTTACCTAAGCACATGTGTATAAATTACTTGCTCTTGCCTATTCAGATTTGAAAAATTCTTAAGCTACATGAGACTTACAATTTCTCATTCAATATGCATATTTGCAATACCATATGTAGGTGCGCATAGAACATATGTCTATGTGTTTAGCACTTTTCATAATTAATAAAACATACATAGGTTTCCCTACTCCATCATGGTGCATCTATGTGAATGGGATCACCAAAGGAAATAGTGAAAGTGGTGCATGTGCCACCCCATGTCCATCTCCTCTTAGACACACTAATGTCCTTTCCCAAATAAATACATCAAGTTCAATGTAGGCATTATTTGGTAATAATACAAGCAATATGGTTTCCCTATGGGTGAAACCCTATACAAGAATATATGTGCCGTCATAAAATTCACAATTACAAAATTTGGGAAATAAAACTAATCTAAACTATGAATTAATGATTTTCCTAGTTCTCACTATTAAATTCTAGAGCATATGGAATCCACTATGTATAAAAAAAACTTTGATGTTGCATTTGCAAGTATTTTCCTACCAAACAATTGTCGATGATTCACCATAGACATGCCATGCAATGCCTAAAAAGAGATTGATGAGAACTTATTCTTGATGTAGAGTATGCAAATCTCCTTGGATTCTAGTGATCTGGATGCCATCAAAAAGCTTTTTAAACTAGGATTTTGAGAAAATAAAAAATCTCTGAATTCAAACACTTGAGGAGAGATCACCATGGAGTTGAAGTTGACCAACTGCTAAGTGATCATTGATTAGAAACTATACATGTAACAACTACTTTGAAAACTTTCCAAACATGTTTTGGAGATATTTTCAAAACTTTGAGATTATGGACCTATTAGAAAACATGTAGAAAACACATGAGAACAAAAATCAATGAATTTTAGTGATGCTTGCTACCTTAACTGAGGGCCAGAAAGTCACTCCTTGCAAGATTTTGGATTTTCTCAAATGACATCCACGTTGGCTTTTTCCTTTCATCTTGAAGGCTTTTCTATATCTTTATTCTTGGTCTTTTCATTGACTTGCGACTTTTTGCCTTATTTACTTTTTGTCTTCCCTTATTTTCTTCTTTATATTTTATTTCATAAAGCTTTAATCGAGATCCATACTTATCTATCATGACTCACATCAAGTAAATGTGTGAATATCTTCTCCATACATGAGGAAGATTGGTTTCATTCTATCTGGAATGTGCAAAAAGAGCATACAGAGAACAAGAAAAGGCATAAACATAATTAAGATAGATGTGAGGAGATTATTGTTTGGCCTTTTATCTTTGTGACCCTCCATTCAACCTCCTCTTTCTTGCTCCCTTTGTTCCTTTTCTTGCTTTATCCTATGTGTATCTCCTTATGGTGGTTGGGTAAATGTGAATCTTTTATGTGTATCTCCTAATGCAGATAGAGGAATCATGTTTCCATTGTTACTAAGTTCATACATCTTATACACAAGCAAAATAAACTTGGAAAATATGCAAAGAAGGTGGCTAGAATGGGACAAGGTAGAAAAATGGCTTCAAAAACCACGAGCATGAGGAGAGAGGCTCGTGGGTGGAAAAAAAAGCAAGTTCTTCACCTTGCATATGAAAAAAAAAACTATGTAGAAGGCGTACAAACTATGCAACTAGATGGGTTTCTCATAAATTAGTGATGGGAGGAAGAGGGTGCTTCTTTTATCCCTCTTTCTCATGCAGTTGCATGGGGGTAGAGGAGACAATGGTGCTAATATTCTCTCTCTCTCTCTGTACAAAGGTGCTCCATAGTCATAAGGCCTTGATCATGTGCTCATCGTTACCACAGATGCTATGATACCAAGTATTAGAACATGAGGACTCTAATGACACTTGTGTAAAAGCTACAAGCACGAGAATACCAAGAACCACAAAAATATGCAAACAAGCCATCGACCCTCCTTGAAACCATCTATTAATATAGCTCATAATTAGTTTGTTGAGAACTATCTCCACCTTTCATTTCCCAATTCCCACAATTGCATAAAGTGTTCATGAGGATTGTTGACCTAAGTACCAACTTAGGGACTTGCGGAGAAAGAGACTATACCTCAATCCCCTCTCAAGTGCATATAGCAGGGATACACGCTTTTAATTATCAATCCAAAGAGTATACAAACCTAACCGAGTGTATGAGGACATGCAATCATGTAATGATCAATGCAAATGAACTACTCAAAGAGTGTAGACAAGGCAAAGACTTATCCAAACAAGCTTCAACTGTCGGTCAAGGCGAAACGATACTTGGTGCAACAGCTGTCAGTATTTTGGACTTTTCTCCCAGTTCCGAGCTCCAAATATAGTAAATAGCATATGCATTTCGAAGCTCTCGAGAAGACGCATCCAATGGCAGTGGTTTCACTCAATTCCAACGCTCCTACTTCAAGTTATGAGCAAAATACTGAGTCGCGGGAATACTTTCCTACACTTCAGCACTTCCTACACTTCGCACACACCTTACCTACAGCAAATAAACACTGTCATGGATAGACAACACTCACAAGCACTCTTTCCAAGCAATACACATGCATACAAGCTCACGAAGAAGAAGATACAGAGTGAAGAAGACACAAATTCGAATTTCTGTGCTCTCTATTCTCACAATGGCAAAAAGTTCTTTACAAAGAGTCACATTTGACTTATATACTTGTGCCCTAAAAATGGTCCTTTCACACAAGGGACCGGCACTTTATTCACTAAGAGACTAATTTCCTACTATTTTACAAGGGTAAATCTCTAATCTTCTGCGGGGATGCATCTAGAGGACTCCTCTAGTGCCTTTACAACGGAAAATATATTACAAGAATGATTATGATACAAAAATATGATGTCCAAATCGGAAAAATTTTGGGGCCCGTCTTTTTCTCTGCTTTGTGCTCTTTTTAGCTCTGCAACACTCTCCCCCTCTTCGTCTCTATCGTCCCTTGACAGGCTTTAGCTTTTCGTTGGCTGATTACTTCGTTCCTCCGCACGCTACCCTTGGTCAGTTTTGTCTATAGTTAAACAGACATGTAGCTTTGATGGCCTGTTCTTGATTCAAGCTCTACTACACTAGAGCCTGCTGCATTTGTCTTGCCTGTTGATTTGGGTTGCCACGCATGCCACCAGTGACTAGGAATGTGCTGTTCTTAGTCACCCTCTTAAACTTTTCAGCCTCTATCCCTTTCTAACTTTTGGTCCTCTGATTTGTCCTAGTTGCACACATCTGACCCTGTTGTATTGCTTTGAGCCTGTTTGCTTTTCCTTGGTGTGTGTGCCCCTGCGGGGCTCTGTGCAGAGATGGGTGTTGCGCCCCTGCGGGGCTTCCTGCAGAGATGTGTCTTCAGATATTTCTATTTAGTGAAGCTGCTTTTTTCGTTGCCTTCTTCTTTTCTTCTTTTTACTTGACTCTCCCTCAACACTGCCCCCCTCCTGGACTCTGTCGTCCCCGACAGGCTTTTTGTGGCGACGTGTGTAGGTTTGGATGGCGTGTTGCTCTCTTTGATTTAGCAAATTAGCGTGACATAGCATGAACTCCTTCCATTGCTGAGACTTTACTCCGTCCTCTGGCGCCTGTCTATGATCAGCAAAGAAACTTGTCTCATAGGCCACCAGTCTTGCATTCAAATTGGAAGTCATTTTAACAAAAATTTCTGAATCAATTTCAAAGAAGCCTGTAAAGAATGCTTCTTCAAAAGTCTGCATATACGTCGATGGCAAAAACATGAGACGAGAATAATATGCCATAATAGTTAACCGGCTGGGAATAGTAGATAAATAAAAAATTAATGCCTCCGATCCTTGCGTAATGCCGATGAAATTAAAAAATGTATATCGTGCATGTTGGAACACTTTTATTACAGTCAGGAACATGCTAAAGATTTTATTTGTCATTTTGACTGGTAAATCTGGAACGGTAGCATATCTTGCAAGCCAAAATTCCATGGTTTTGACCATGTATTCCTCTGTCGGTAGGTAGTTATGTGGTGGACTACGTAACAGTGGATAATTTAACCACTGATTATTCATACTGCCTTGTCGCTGACCGTCCCAAAATTGCATCCAGGCTCTTCTACGGGGTAGTGGGCAAAATGATGGGTTGACTTGAAGCTCATACGGGGATGCTTCCCACTGTACCCGTAGTGTAGGGTTCTTTTCCAAGAGCTTCCTTCTCCATATTGGATCTGCTGCCTCAAACTCTGCTTGAGTATAGTTAAACGTGTCATACCGAAAGTGGAGATTGTGATCCGGTTCCTTATTTGTCGTATGCTTTATATAAGACCGAGTTTGTTCCTTCAATAGCCCGTATGGTACATTGAATGGCTTGAGTATGTGCTCGAGTTGCCTGCTGTCGATTTGAGCCTCTTTCATTAATTTGATGATTTGATCTTCAAACTCCGCAGTAAGCTGGGACACCAGTAGTGCCCTGTCTGCTCGGCTTATTTCTGCAATGTCTCGAGTGATAGGTTCAATGGGAACCTTCTTTTCCACCCTTATTGGTGAATGATACGAGGGGGGAGAGAGAGGACGTACCTCTTCCTCCACAGTAGCCTTGGTCTCTTGTGGAACTACTGGTGTCCCCTGTTTTGCTCGTTGCTCTAATTGCTCCTGAAGCTGTTTGATTAAATCATCTTTTTTCTTATTTTCTTCTTCGGCCTTAGCAATAGTTGCCTGATGTTTAATTAGTTCCTGGGCCACAATATTCATTTGATCTGTGTCTTCCTTACACTGTCATAGATAGTTATTCTCTGCTTTTTTCCATTTCATTCTGAGGGCAGCTGTGTCCTCCATGTATCTCTTTTCCCAATCTGTAATGATTGCTTGCTCTTGTCTGAGCTGGTCTTCTAGTTTAGTGATCTTTTCTTCCAAATTCTTGATATTTCCTTGTGGGTTGTCAGTAACTGCAAGTGGTTGATCACTAATGAGAGCTGTCATTAACTCTTTATTCCGTTGTCGTATACTGTCAGCTTCCTCCATACTGACTTTAAGCTGAGACTCTAAGATTTTACTTCGTGCTTGAATACGTGTCTTCTCAGTCTCACTCATCTCTAATTTCTTTGTCAGTTCCTGGACTTGGTCTTTCAGTCTTGTCTGCTCTATCTCTAGCATGTTGTTTCGTGTTTTGACCTCTTGAAGTTCCTTTTCTTTATTCCGAGCTTGTTCTCTTACCTTGGATAATTCGTTGGAAAGATTTTGACCTTCTCTTTCAAGTTCTTTCTTATCTCGCATGGCTTGGTCGTAATCTTCATCAGCATCAAGCATTAATTGTTGTGTGTCCAGAGCTGTTCTAATCATATCTTGCACCACAGGCTTGAGCTGAGCTATGTCTACATTCAGCCATGTCTTTGCTATTCCTGGAGTCTCTCCTGTTTGCACATCTTTGCCTTCTGCCACCTGGAGTGTTTCATCATGTGGTTGCCTAACTTGCAGTTGTATTCTGGGTTCTTTATCATCTCCTTTTGTTTCATCCTTTTTAGTGGCACTCCCCTGAAATGTGACATCCATTGGGGATGGCTCTGCCACAACCCTGATTGGTGTGAAGGGCTCTTCCGTTTCTATATCATTATCTTCATTCTCCATTTTTGAAATCTCCACATCTGTCTTTGTGCTTGTGGTTTTCTGATTCACTTTTATTTCTTGATCGACTGGCTTGAGGCCTTCTGGTTCTTCACCATAGTCAACTTCATTTAATTCAGTCCATTGCCCATCATCCTTCGATTCGCTTCGAATATCCACATCCAACAATGATGTGTCCTTTTCTTCTTTGTCCTGTGATGACGAGCTGGAATTGTCTAATCCGATTTCGCGGTATCGGTGAACTTTAGTGAGTTTCCTTTTTGAATATAATCCTTGTTGTGACTGCTGATAATGATGACCTTGCACTGGTAAGTTGATTTGTCCCTCCGTGTATTTGTGCGTCTCTTCCAGTGCTTTAGTCAATTCTTCCTCCGTGATTTGTTTTTGTCCTGCCATGGTTACTTTGGGAAGTACATGGACTCTTTTTGTCATAGGTTCTCCTTCTTCATCTTGCTTGACTTCTCGTAGTCTTTTTGTGCCTCTCATTCTCGGCTGAGAACTGGTTTCTGCTTCTTCCCCACTGATGGCAACCTTCTTTTTCTTAGGAACAATGGCAGGTTTCGCATATTTGGCTAGCTTTTCTGAAGTTGGCATCTCTCTCAAACAATTCTTCATATCTAAAGCTTCATATATCAGTAATGTGAGAGACGAACTACCATTCAAAAATTTCTTCTGTCCCCACTTCTTCTGGGCTTCAAATAATCTTTCTTGAACATAGCCTGTCATATTCACTTTGTTCCCAATTTGTCTCATGGCATGCGATAGTAATTGTACGACTATTTTTTGTGGAGCGGTATACCTATGCATGCTTGGGAAACAAAAGTGTTGATGCACCAATCGAACAACATCTTCTATGTCAATTCTGTTTATATCCAAAAATGATCTCTTCTTGGGATCATGGCACTCTGCTTTGAGATTTGTGACTCCTTCTTGCTTCCATCCAAATGCTCTGTTGATTAATTCGTGTGTGAATTGGATGGTCTTCCAGGTTCCGACTTTATCCAAGACGCGTGCTTCTGGAACTGATATCTTTGTAGCTGCAGGTTGCATGTTATTCATTACTTGTGCACATCTCTGAAAATCGAGAACATAGATTGGCAATTTGAGAAATGCCTCTATGCCTGCTTGTGTCCATACATCTTCAATATGAGGTAATCCTTGTATTATTGTTTTGAAGTCCTGTGACATGATTGGAAAATAGTGATCTGTATCCATAATTTTTATAGTTGCCAGGAAGATGAGATCTGACACTGGTTGGTCATCCCGAAACCAGTGTCCTCTTGCTTTTGTAATTGACTCGAGTGGGAAAAGCTGGACCTCTTTCTCTTGTGTAGCTTCAGAATTAGTAGACGCCATCTGCACTCAATATAGAGTATGAATTAGTTGCCATATATTATCAGAAATCCTCCTTTATTGTTCGTCATAAGCTTGATATTGCTCCGAGTGAATGGTGTCGCCCCTTTCCCGTGGGTGTGAGAAAGGTCATACCTGGATTTTTCACATTTTTAGGTATTTTTATATTTTCATCTGAAAAGGAAAACAGAAAAGTTAGGTTATAGCCGAAGCGGTTATTAAATTTTTTGAGTAATTTTCTTAATGTATGTACAAGTGCTCTCCTATTTCCCAAGAGGAAAATGTGCTTGACTATCCTGAAATAGAAGAAAGATGTGTCGAATGCTTGGCCTTGTAATGTGGCCCTATCATGCATACTTTGGGTCTCGAAGGCTCCATATGTGTGCAATTGGAAGTAGTTGGTTGATGCATGCCGTTTACTTTGTCTTTAGGTATCCAAATCTGCTTCATTGTGCTGGGCCTTGTTGTAGGTTGCCCAATTCCGATGAATGTGGCTCTTTTCTTCTTGTTGTATGTCTGCTCTATCTGATTTGTAAATCTCAGAATGGCTTGGGTTGCCATTACAGACTCCTTCTTTCTCCAGTAGCTCCCTTTTTGTGGTTGTTTTGCCTGTGGACCATATTGGTTCTTCTTGTGCCGAGGATCATCATTTCGGCTTAGTTTCTTTGGAGCGCATGACTTAGGAATCCAGATTTGCAAACGATCCTGTTGAGCGGCTACTACTTCTTTGGAATCCATATTGTAGCAGTTCGTCGATGACTTCGTTGTTCCGACCTAGTGGATTTCTCCTTTGATTGTTTTTTCTGATGTCGGTTGTGCTTTTGTCGTCGAAGATACTCCTCCACTTGATCTTTCTTTATCCACGCTTGGTTAGAGTATGGAATAGGGTATATTTTAATAGGTACAGATTTTGAATTACTCAGAGGACTAGTCTCTTTTGGGCATGGTGTTTTACTGAGGTCGGTTTCAGCTTGATTGACACTCTCATAACTTGCTAGACTAGAAGATGGTGTGCAAGCAGAATTCAATGTGTCCGCACATATAGTACTTGATGAAGGTGTTTCTATAGTGCTAGTGAACATACATTCATGACTTTGTTCTTTAGAATGAACTTTTTGCTTTATGCTCTCAGATTTGATTGGTCGTTCGTCTAGCAGACTGAATACTTCACGATGTCCTATCCTGGCTGAGATGTATCCTAAAGCCAATTGAATGGTCACCTCATATTCGTAAATCCAGTCTTGACCTAACACTACCTCTTCAAGTAAATCCTGATCATGACACACCAATAGCTTTTGTTCCATAGTGTTGTTGCCAAGATGCAGAGGTAAGGTGATCTCACCTATGCATTGAGTAATCGTTCCTCCTATTCCTATTAACTGTGCCATCGATGGGCGTACTGCCTCCTTGAGTTTTTGGGTCAAAGAAAGCTTGATACAGCTTACAGTAGCTCCTGTGTCAATGAGAGCATCCACCAAGTGGTACTCCGTTTTACCTGCTCCCAAATTTAAATATGGTTGTGTTCTCTGCGATCCTAGGTTTTGAGTGGCTCTAAAATTAGCCATTGGGATGAGTTCTTCTCCTAGTCGATATCTCTCATCTCGCTCTCTCATCCACTCTTTCCGTTTCTTTATTTTTTCCAATGCTTCTTGTCTCGCTTCTTCTCGTATCCTTTCCTCCTCTATGCGTCTATTCTTGCCTTTGATTAATCGAGACATTATTTCTTCGGTCAATGGTTCTAGATATTTTTTTACTCTACATCCACTGATGTAGTTTGGTAATACTTCTCCATCTAAGGTTGCTAAGCTGATGGCTCCACTTGTCGATATACGATTAATGATTAATGGGCCATATCCTCTCTTCTGCAACTTCTTTGCATGTTGTTTCAAGGTGTATACCAAAACTAAATCTCCTTCCTTCAAATTTTTGTCCTTAATGTGCGCATCAAAGTAGGCTTTCTGTCGCCGTTTAGCAGCATAAATGCCTGCTACTCCTTGTAACCTAGTTTCGTGAAGCTTTTCTATTTGATCCAATTGAGCTGATAGTTCATGTCCTGTCCACTCGTAAGTAGTTGCTACTCTCAGAGTGGGAATTAAGAAATCAATTGGCAAAATAGCATTTTGTCCATACACTAAGTTAAAAGGAGTAGTGCCTATGGCGGTTTTATAGGCTACTCGAAATGCCCATAAAGCATGATGTAACTGCTTATCCCAATCTGATCTACCATTGTTAACAATTTTAGTGAGAACTGTACACAAGATTTTATTCGAACTTTCGGCTTGTCCATTGGCTTGTGGGTGATAAGGAGCTGATTTCTTATGAATTACCAAGAATTCATTCAACAAAGCTTCTATAACTTCATTCACAAAGTGCGTACCTCTATCACTCACAATTTCTATTGGTAGTCCAAATCTAGTGAAAATGTTCTCAAAGAGGAACTTGGCCGTGGTTCTTGCGTCATTTTTCTTGGTTGCTTTGGCTTCAACCCGTTTGGTCAGGTAATCTGTTGCTACAATTATGTATTCGGCATGGGATCCTTTCGCTGGTGGGCTAATAGGTCCTATGAAGTCTATTCCCCATTTCGTGAAAGCTCTGGCACTCATCATGGGTCTAAGTGGCATCTCATCTCTTCTAATTGGATATTTCGTTCGTTGACAAGTATCACACCGTTGCACATATGTCATGGCATCTTGGTGTAGAGTTGGCCACCACATTCCAGCAAAGAGGATCATTTTTGCTGTTTTATCTGCAGAGAAGTGTCCTCCTGCAGCTCCTGTATGAGCCATCTCTAAAACGGAAAGATATTCGTCTTCGTGAATGCACATTCGTAATTGGTTATCTTTCCCTCGTTTAAAAAGTTGTTTTCCTATAATGGCATAATCCTTACTTTGTTCTTCAAGTGCACGTTTCCTTGCTATAGTGGCTCCTTCGGGGTATTCTTGAGTTTTCAAGAACTTTACCAGTGGCATGCTCCATCTTGGTGCTATTGTAGAATAGCATAAGGTAGAGTTCTCATTAGGGATTCGTTCTTGACAGGTTTGACAGGTTGATACATAGTTATGTGCATCTCTTTGCATGGTTGGCCAATATATGCCAAATCTCTTGAGTGTTTGCCATGTTCCATTTGCATTCAAATGAGTTTTCCATTGGTTTACATGTGCTTTCTGAAGCCACATTTCTTGTTCCTCTTCCTCTACGCATCTCATCAATAATCCACTTGAATCCTGGTGATACAAACTTCCCGCAATTATATGAAGGTTTTTAGTCTTCCAGAAGTCTTGGGTTTGGTTTGGCGTGATCCCATCTTTAGGTCCATGAGTAAGTATAGGGATCAACTTTTCTGCCCATTGAGGACATACTTCCAGGTTAAAAAGATACGTATCTGGTAGATCATCTCGTACTCCTATGGGAGGTTCTCCATGGGTCATTCTTGACAAGTGATCTGCTCTTATGTGGGTATTTCCTTTCTTCACTACTACCTCAAAATCAAATTCCATTAGCAATAAAAACCATCGTACTAGTCGTCCTGTATTACAAGGCTTGTTGACTAGATACAGTAGGGCTTGATGATCAATGAAGAATTTGAATTTGTTTGCCAACAGGTAATGTCTGGACTTTTTGACTGCGTATACCATCCCTAGGCCTTCTCTCTCCGTGGTAGTATAATTGCGTTCTGCTTGATTTAATTGTCTACTTGCATAGGCTATAGGGTGGTCTAGTTTTCCTGTATCCGCAGGTTGAGCTAAGATGCAACCAATGGCAAACTTGGAAGCATCCACATGAATGTGAAATGGCTTATTCCAGTTAGGTACTCGAAGGATTGGTGCTGAACTCAATCGATTCTTTAATTCGTTGAAGGCTTTTTCACATTCTTCGGTCCAATTAAATTGTGTCAATAATGCATAAAGAGGTCTAGCAATTATGGCGTACATATGTATAAATCTTCTATAGTATCCACAATGTCCCATAAATGCTTGAACTTCCTTAGCCGTCTTTGGTCTTGGTAAATCCAAAATTACCTTAATTTTGTCTTCATCCGTTGAGATTCCATTTTTAGAGACAATATGTCCTAAGATTTTTCCTTGTCTAACCATGAAGACACATTTTTCAGGGTTAAGGCATACTCGATACTGTCGACATTTAGCAAAGATCTTTTCTAGCTCTGGGATGTGTTCTGATCGTATAGCTGAATAAGTACAAAGATCATCCACGTAGACCTCCATACTTTTTCTTAGAAATTCCTTGAATACATGACACATCAATCTTTGGAAGGTGGCTGGGGCATTTGTTAAGCCAAAAGGCATGACTCTAAAGGCGTATACTCCCCATTCAGTTGCGAATGCTGTTTTATGTTGGTCTTCAGGAGCAATAGCTACCTGATTATACCCTGAAAAGCCATCCAGAAAACTATAAACTTCCTTCCCTGCTACTCTTTCCAAGAGATGATTTGTAATCGGTAAAGGATAACTATCCCTTATGGTCGCAGCATTTACTTTCTTCAAACTGATGCACACTCTTAACTTTCCATTCTTTTTCGGTACAACCACTAAGGGTGACACCCATTCCGTGTGCTCAATTTCGTATATGAATCCAGCATCTAACAATTTGTCTATCTCTTCCTTTATCTTTGATGAATACACATCATTGTATGTGTATGGTCTTTGTTTAGAAGGTTTGGCTTCGGATGTCATGGGAATTCTATGCGCACATATAGAAGGGTCGACTCCTTTCAAGTCCTTATAGGTCCAAGCAAAGACATCCCGATATTCTCTTATGAGACGAATTAACTCTTGTTCTTCCTCTAATGAGACATCCTGTCCTATGAAGGTACATCGTTCTTCTCCTTCTTCTACAGTTACTACTATCTTCTTGGTTTGTTCCTTATTATCATATGCTATTCCAGGCTGTGCTTCTCTTTTCGGCATTTGAATAGCAATTTTTCTCTCCTCCACTTCATATTTTTTAAAGTGAGCTGGTACCTCAAATTGGTCTTGGGGTTTATTTTCTTCATCTTCTGATTCTCTTTCAAATTCTAATTCCCCCTTCTGTGTGAGTTCCTGGTGTTTTTCATTGGCTGTGATATTTATGTTGGTGGTCCTATTCCCTAGATCCATTGGTTCGGGCTCCATTTCAATGCTCTCGTAGTCCTCCTTCCAGTCTTTCTCGATCACTTCTCCTTCTTCTGCCTCCTGAAGGACTACCACATACAGGCTAACATCATAACCCTCCTCATCGATACATTCATTCATGGTCACTACTTCGTTGTTTACACAGACATCGAGGGTCGCTAAAATTTCCATCCAACCGTGTGGTTCAAATTCTTCATCCGGAAATACTTGTGGCATGTAAGCTGGATCTTGTACAGACCTCGCTATTCCTTGTTTCTGCTGCCATCCTTTTCTTCTCTCCTCTTCCTTCTTTGCAGCTTGGCATATCCATAGATGAGTGTCCTCGTTCATCCAGGATTGATCACTAGAACCGACACTATGAATTGATTGATCGTCTTCCTCCTTATGAATTTGATTCCATTGTAGAGGTGGA
Source organism: Ceratopteris richardii (assembly GCA_020310875.1). Classification (NCBI taxonomy): domain Eukaryota; kingdom Viridiplantae; phylum Streptophyta; class Polypodiopsida; order Polypodiales; family Pteridaceae; genus Ceratopteris; species Ceratopteris richardii. Next base: position 80,004,164 of record CM035440.1, read on the forward strand.
ACATCTTGATAAGTGTATGTATGTAGGTTTATTCTAGTGGTGGTTCCTTCATGTTGTAGGTACACAACATCTTTTCCCCAATCTTGCACGACCTTTAACTGTCTCATGAAAGGCCTTCCTAGGATCATTTCATAATTGCTTGGCCTTTCGAAGTGACATATTGCTAGAGTGTGTTCGAATTCCACTCCACACGTAGTGAAAACTACTCGTTCCAACAATCCTAAGGGTCTTTCTGTATGTCCGTCTGCCATTTGTATTTTCATGCGTGTTGGTCTTAACGCTGGTTTTCCCCATTTCTCCCAAATTTCTTTGGTAGCAATACCAACACCAGCTCCCGAATCTAAGATGGCTTTGGTAGTGTAACCCCTATAAGTAATTGGAAGGCAGGTATTTCCTTCATCTCCCTCACTAAAGTCTCCTACCTTATCCACTGGAATTCTCACTGTGTTTACTTCGTCTGCTATCTCTTTCTTTTCCTCCTTGACTTCCCATTGATTGAATAATTTCTCCTTCAAATGTGGTTTTACCTTCAACAGTTCTTTGAATGTTAGGGTACAAGGGATTTTTACCTCTCTAAGGCATTGTATGATCTCAGATGTTTGGACTGATGGGTTCGTTTCTCGTTTCCTCATTGAGGGAATACGATACAATTCTGAATTGTGTTCGTACTCCCCTGTGTAATTGGGCAGTTCATTTACATCTTCCTCTCCTTGGTTACTTGCATCCATCGGTAAAATTTCCTCTGAATGTAGTTCAGGTATTGAACCCTCTATTTCATCTCCTGCTTCTAGTTCTTCAAAGGGTGGTTCAATTCCTTCCACTTTCTTCCATTTGTCCTCTTGAACTCGTGCCCATAGATCCTCAGTCCATTCTCCTTCTACTTCGGGAACTATGGATCCTTCCCTTCTCTCAATACTACATTCGTCATTCTGTGTTCTACTTACTTCAGGCTTTTCATGAGTGTTTACACACTCTTGGAATTCTCCTTCAGAAATTCGGGTATTGGGTAAAGGCGATGCAGGTTTTTCTAAGGTCTGTTGTGCAACTTCTATCAATTTCTTGCAGATCTCTAGTCTTCCTTTTTCTAAGTCGCCTCTTGGATATTCCCTCTCATGTTGTTCTATGGTAGGTCCTGCTCTTATTCGTGCCTTGTATGCCTGAATCCACATGGCTAATTCTTCAGGCATAGGGTCTGCTAACACTGATCCTACCTCCTCTTTTTTGTACTGTTCATTTTTGTTTCCTTCTTCCCTCTTTGGTTCTTCTTTTGGGTTTTGTTCGTTTTCCTCCTTTTCCTTCTTTTGTAATAACTTCTTTTCTTTTATCTTATCTCTTCGGTGCTTCCATCTCTGGGACCTTTTACTTGCAATACTTTTCTCCGGCTCTTCTGAGTCTTCAACTCTTTGAGGAATGGGTGTGTTCACCTCCCTGTTATTTTGGTTGTTCTCCTCTGTTTTATTAGGGGTCTCTCTGGCTTTGGCTCTTGTTATTGCTTTCAATGGTACTGTGTACTCTTTATCACTCCCTGATGATTCAATTACTTCTATTACATTGATTTGCACGTTAGATGTAACCTTGTTGGGATTCTTGGGGCAGTCTCTGAAAAGGTGTTCCTTACCACAATCACTACAGTAGCCTTCCCAGACTCGTTGTGGTGGTGGTGGATTTGGCAATGTGCATTCTCTGATATAGTGATCACCTCCACATCTGTAACATGGTCCTCTGGGTACAGGCGGTCTGTTCATGGGTCAGGGTGGTATGGTTGCTCTAGGAGCTGTGTACATCAATGACACATAGTCCTGCTCATATCAGTATGAACTATCTGATACTTCCATGCCATAGGCATATGGTTCATACAGTTGTCCAAATTCCATCATTGAGCTTCCATTATTGGGATATGCTCCTTGAATATGGTCGTAAGATGAGTCATATGGTTCATTACCAACCAAAGGTGTGGCTAGGACTATTGCTCTCTCTAGGTTTTCTTCAGGTTGAGCAATCTTGACTGGGACAACGTTCTGAGGATGGGGCGGTTGTTGTCCTAGTACAGGTTGTGGTTGAGTGTATCCCTGATACGCATATGGTCGTGGCACTGGTGCCTGCGGCTGATAAGTGGGATATCTAAAGGCTTCACCTCCCTGATCTCTCTGAGGGTATCCATAAGGTCTCATGTATGGCTCTGCTGGTCTCGCTTGCCTATTGTAAGGGCAATTTTCTGTACTGTGATTTGTATATTTTTGCTCTATACTGCAATATTGTAGAGATCCTGGGACAGGGGGTCTATTATAAGCATAAGCAAGTGGTGGGACTACTCCCCTAGTACACAAGTGAGAAGGATGATCTCCTCCGCACTGCATACATCTTCTGAGCATGGGTACTCTCATAGGATTATTGGGGTAGTTCCTCTATCCTTGAACGTTCAACTTCTTCGCTACCAAATCGGCTATTTCCTCTACATTGTTTTTAGGGATTGATGAGTTACTGGCCGAATCTTCACTTTTTAAGCTTCCTTGAGGTATTTTCACGTCCTTTGCTAGGTTGTCTTCTAGATCTATGCATTCCTTCATGCATTCTTGCAAAGTCTGAACTCTCTTTACATAAACCAATGATCTCAAAGATCCGTTCAACAATCCTTCCAAAAATAGTGACACCATTTTATTTTGGGTAGGTCTCTCTTCTACTGGGCATCTGTCTACATACTGCTTGAATCTTCTTGCAGCCAATCTCACTGATTCGGTAGGGGCTTGTTTAAAGCTATGGATCAATGATGAAGAATTGTTTTTAATTCCTGACTTAGTGAATTCCTCAATCATTTCTTGGTATACTTGCTCCATGTTTTGAAAAGTATTAGGGTCCAATGGTTGAAACCATGCTAACGCTGTGTCTGACAAAGTAAGGCCAAAGGACTCATATTGAATCAAAAAGTTTTCTACCTGTTCGGCTCTGATTACTTGTTTAAATTCAGCTATATGATTGTAAGGTTCACTAGAGCCATCATAGTGATTTCTCATGCATTTGGCAACTTGGATTGGCCTTAATCTTCTTCCTGCTTCGGGTGGTCTAGGCATTACTGGGAAAATTGGTCTTCCTATTGGTATGCCTGGTCCTCTTACTACCGGCGGTCTGACTGGAGCATGAATTCCATGTCTTGGGTCAATAGTTGGTTGAGGTCGGTAATTAGGGTTATTTGCAGGCATTGCGAACTGCACAGGTGGTCTGATTGGGATTTGAGTTTGTTGTGTTTGTTGTGTTTGTTGTGTTTGGCCCGACTGTTGATATGAATCATTATGGGACGTTCCGAGTGGGTTTCTTGAAGTAGTGGCTTGGTCCCTAGGGGGAAACACTGGGATATTCTGATATTTCAACTCAACTCTTTCCGCTTCCGTTAAAGGCCAATATCTTCTCTGATTCTTATCCAGATATGTGATGATGGTGGAGAAATCAGGATCTTGTAACTCATAGATGGTGACTGGATTAGGAGCAGCTTCCCAAATTGAAGAATGTGCTCTAAGAAGATGCTCTATCCCATTGATCAAATATACATCCATTAAGGTGTCATCTTGGGGAATCAGGTCTCCTCTCCATATCCTAGCAACCGTAGATCTTCCCCTAGGTGTAGTTACTTGCTCTTCATTCCCTCCTCCATTTAAGTTTGAAGTATTATTTTCTTCACCAATTTCATTAATGTTTTCTGGGTGTTCTGTGACAACATATTGGATATCTCTTTTGTCCATGTAAAATCCTCCTACGTACTTGACGCTGGTCTAGGCACTATGTAAGCCTCTGACGCTTTCTTTAACCTGGCCACTGATCTGTTTAGACCATCCAAATAAATAGGGATCTCATTTTGGTTGGTGTTCACATACTCCAAGGAGGTCCTGTACTCTCCCTCAATGATCGACATCACACCAATCATGGGTACTGTGTTCTGCATATCCTCTGAAGCCATGGGAATTTCTTCCTCTGACTCACTGGAGGTCTCTGAATAATGTGAACAGTTACTTGGCTCTGCTACACTACCTACAGAAGAGATTACACTTCTTCGGCTTCCTAGAGTTCTTCCTGATCTCAGGTTCATCCACTTCTAAACTCTGATCAGTCTTTGCTAACCTTTAGCCTCTGGGATTCTTCACTAAAGGTCAAAATTCTAGGAAGAATGTTGGCTAAAAATTGACTGAAAATAACTTTTCAAGTCACGATACTTAACCTCCAAATTCCACGATCTCTGACTACAGACGATACTCGATCGCTGGCAAAACGATACACGATACTTGTTAGGTATCGCGATCTCTGAAGACCAGACGATACACGATCGCTGATGAATATCGCGATCTTTGATCAAAACGATCTTTAGTACAAACAATACTTGGCTCAAAACGATACACGATACCTGCTGGAAACGATACTTGATACTTGGGAGAAAACGATACACGATCTTTGACGAAGAAACGATCGACGATACCTGAACAAAACGATACGCGATCTTTCGTAAGTATCGCGATCTCTGCAAAACGATACACGATACTTCAGCCAAACGATACACGATCTCTCACAAAACGATACCTCTAAAAACGATCTTTCGTAGACAATCGCTGGCAAAACGATACACGATACTTGTTAGGTATCGCGATCGCTGAACCAAACGATACACGATCGACGAAAGTGACGATACACGACCTTTGACCGGTATCGCGATCTCTGAAGACCAGATGATACACGATCGACGATCTTTGAGGGACGATCTTTGGCACACGATCGTTCAGAGAAACGATCTCTATCAAAACGATCTCTAATCCGAAACGATGCACGATCGGAGGGAAATATCGCGATACTCAACCACAGGAGCAAAACGATACTTGCTAAGTATCGCGATACTCGACCGCGGGAGCAAAACGATACTTGACCCTTAGACAAATTTTGGGAAAGGTTTTTTCCAAGTTCTGGTTGTACACATGCTCTACTCTTTCCTCTCTCCTCTCCTCACTCTCTGTACCACTCAACTCACTCCTTTTTACCCTCTGAAAATCTCAAACGATACCTGACGCAGATCGTCTTTCTCTGCAATCTAGATTTACTGAGAAATCAAAAGTAAGATGGGGTTTGCTCACCTTGATAGTTGATCCCACTTCTTTCTCACTCCCCCTTGCTCTGTGCAACCCCAGATTGCTCTATTGCTCACTCACGATCTCTGGCGCAGCTCTCACGATACTCGACACTGCAGCACACGATACTTGCTTTCTAGGCAAGTGAATTGCAAAATGACTATTTTTGGCTTTTATACTTGAGGTTTTCTTGCTTAAAAAAAGACAAATTCCACTAATCTATGACTCACTCCTACTCCAATGACTTGACCTACTCTTTCACTACTCCTACTCTACTCACTCCACTCACTTCCCTAAACTAACAACTCACTACACACACTCCAAGAATGAGAAGTAGCAAGTGCGGATGAAAATGACTTACCAAAGAAGAGAAAATCACCACTCCTCCTCTTACTTCAATGCAAAAAAGCTACTTACCATCACACGAATGCCTCGGTTTGATTCGTCACTCCCGGCAACGGCACCAAAAAGTGTGTTGACCTAAGTACCAACTTAGGGACTTGCGGAGAAAGAGACTATACCTCAATCCCCTCTCAAGTGCATATAGCGGGGATACACGCTTTTAATTATCAATCCAAAGAGTATACAAACCTAGCCGAGTGTATGAGGACATGCAATCATGTAATGATCAATGCAAATGAACTACTCAAAGAGTGTAGACAAGGCAAAGACTTATCCAAACAAGCTTCAACTGTCGGTCAAGGCGAAACGATACTTGGTGCAGCAGCCGTCAGTAGTCTATATTTGGTGACTATAAACACATTCATGGTAACATGCCTTAATAGGTAGGAAAACAAACTTCACATTTCACTTACAATGTGTTTAACAATATATGGATAGATATAATAAGACTTCAAACATACGTGGTTCAGTTCTATGATATAAAATAACATGAATGTTCTAGCCTTTTGAAATTTGTAATAAAACTTGAGGAAGCTTGAAATAAAAAAAAAATCAAAAGATGGAGAGAGTAAGTATTGCACTAATAGAGATTTGGAATATAGAATTGGGAAACTAGATACTCCATCTCTCAAAGTACAATCAGAAATGGGTTGGGTGCTCAAGTCCCATCTAAGAATCATAAAACACTTAAGTGGTTATTCTTATAGATAGACATTCCAAATGTTATCCAAAGGCATCACTCAGGAGAATTGTTGAATGTGAACCACTATAGAAGCTTTAAAATTGAGTGGCATTTGAGTGGAGACTTAAAGACTCTAAAAGGCATGTTTGGTATAAGTGTGGGTGCAAATTGTAAGTACCCTTGTTTGTACTGCATGTAAAGTCCCGGTACAAGAGGATGGATTGCTAGAACTGCGGTTGAGGAAGTTCCTTCTAGAAAAATTGTTAATCTACATAATTACTCATCTTCTTCCATGATTTGGGATCCCATAGTTCCAATAGAATTGATTAGTGTACACATATGTACACTGCATGCAAAGTTAAGGATCATTAACAAGTTGGTCCATCTTCACTTGGATTATGCATATTCCATCAAGCCTACATCTCTTGCAGATCAATGCATGAAAAAATGTGAATCTCTAATTTTAAAAATGGGATTTCATGGCGGTGATTTTCATGTAAGGAAATATCCAAAGCTCTCACAAAATAAAGGTGAGGTATTACATGTTGGAGAAGATGGTGGATAATCACAAGAGATGAGTTGGTGTAGCTAAAACCTGCTTCACACCTGCTATAAGTGATCGCTGAAGAGTGTTGTGGGCCTCCTTATCTAGCTAATAAGCATAAATGATCATATATGTTGCTTGGAAGATGATGCACAAATGATAGAATCAAAATAGATACGTAGGCATATGATCCAATGCACAAAAAGTTGCTATTTTGGTTGAGACACCTGCTCAGTGTTTCACTCAATTCTCTGAGTAGAGCAACAATTAGTAAAATTCCTTTTGGGGAATTTCAATAAGCTTAAGAAGCTACCATTCATGAGTGGAATCATCTAAAACGATGAACTATATGCAGAGAATTATATTTAGCAAGTTGAACATACAAGCCCACTTTTACGGGCCTTGACAGTCACATACTAGTGAGCAATGTTGATTAATATCTCACAACCATGTGAACCATTATAGATGAAACTTGTTAGGAGTAAATAGATAGTATGCTGAAGATGTCATGCTTTAAATCATGCCAAATGATGTAGTATACAGTGAGAACCAACTCAGACAAAATCCTTGTTCTGATGAAGTGTGACAGAGATATGATAGTAGGAAGTAATGAACATGTATTGAATAAATCATGTAAATTTACAAAGTCATTGGCAATAAGGCATTGCTCAATGAGTGAGGAATGAGTGAGCTATGGTATGAGCTCCTTTTCTCAATGAATGTACCTGGAAATGATCTCTCAACCTCGAGATCCATGTGGGATTTTCTTCTCATGTTTTATAGCTTTTCTTGGAGCGAGGGATTAAATTCAAATTCAAATCTTTACCTAAAAGTAATCCTAACGTATAGGATTGATTATCTCTTGACTTAAACTACCAAATGATATGAGATAGATGCTTCCTAACTCCTTGTAGGTTCATTGATCTTTTACAATGGGTAATTAAACTCAAAGTTACAAGAGGTTGTACATATGAAGCTTCTCAAGTGATATGCTAATACATCAAGCTTATCTGTATTCATCATGTAGGTTTGGGCTTAATTGCACCAAGAGATCCCCATCAAGCCTAACATGCTTGATCTTCATTGCTCCTTGATCTCTTGCAGTCCAACCATCAGTTTGAACCTATTCATCTTTGTTCCATCAGATGCTTTGGTGAGTAAATCTACACATTACAAATGAGTTGATACATATGCTAATTGAATATCCTTGCTTAGCAATTTCTCTCTAACATAATGATAGTGTACTTCAATGTGTTTAGTCTTGGCGTGGTACACAGGATTAGTAGCCAAATGAAGTGAACTAGTATTATCTCCAAATATAATTGGAGTGTAGGAGTGTATCTCCAAATCTCTATACAATTTCTTAAGCCACATAGCTTCCTGAATTGCATTAGCCAAACCTCTATACATTGCTTCTGTGGAAGATAAGGTCACAGTTGGTTGCTTCTTGGATGACCATGATATGAGTTTTGAACCTGCAAAAGATAGGTACCCTAAAGTGCTCCTCCTATCATCCTTGGAGCTAGCCCAATCTGCATCAAACTATAACTTTATATCTATGTCCGAAGTGAAGGGATAGAATAACCCCTCATTCAGTGTACCCTTTAGATACTTAAGCACCCTCTTTGCAGCTTCCATGTTTGGATTCTTTGGTACATGCATGAATTGACTCAATGTACTCACAACGTATGCAATATCTACTCTTATCAAAGTAGCATAATTAAGACTACCCACAATTTGTTGATACCTTGTAATATCTTCAAGTAGTTCACCTTCATGTGAACTTAGCTTATAATATGTGCAACTTTAGTGTTCTCCATCTTGAACTTTACCAACATATCATGTATGTACTTCCTTTGTGTGACGAATATACCTGAATCTATATACACAAGTTCTAAGCCAATGAAATAGGTTAACAACCCTAGATCACTAATTTTGAATTCCTTCATCAATTGGGCCTTGACGTGCTTGATACCATCAGAATCATTACCTATAATAATGATATCATCTACATAGACACACAAGTAGATGATCTCTGATTTATTCTTCTTCACAAATGAAGAAGAATCTGCCTTGCTTGCTACAAAGCCTTGATCTTGCAACTAGGTAACAAGTCTATGGTTCCAAGTTCTAGGAGCTTGCTTGAGACCATAGAGTGCTTTTCTAAGCTTGCATACATATCTTGCTTTTTCTTCATCTTCAAAACCTGGTGGTTGTGCCATATACACTTCCTCTGATATCCAACCATTTAAAAATGCATTCTTGACATCTAACTGATATAAATTCCAATTTTTTGATGCACCAAGACTTACCAATACCCTGATTGTTGGCATCTTTGCCACAGGTGAAAATGTTTCTTCATGGTCTACTCCATGTGTTTGGGCAAATCCCTTTTCCACTAATCTTTCCTTGTACTTGTTTATAGAACCATCAGAGTTCCTTTTAACTTTGTATATCCATCTTGAACCATTTACCTTCATATTTGGTTTCTTGGGAACTAGGTCCCAAGTGTGGTTCTCTTGTAACTTCCTCTTGCATGGCTTCTCTCCACTCTTTCTTCTTCTTAGCCTCTTCAAATGAAGAAGGCTCCTCTACCATTGAGTCTTTAGTGATGTACATAGAGTGCTTTGTGACTAAGAATGTATCATATGCATACCTTATGGGCTTCTTACTTTCTCTTTGTGATCTCCTTAAAGCTTGATTGGAAGACTCGGGTAGATCCTCTAGTTGCTTGTATTTGAACTTGCCTCTTGACTTCCAAGCTTTGAAATCAATTTGGTCCTCATCTTGTGAGTTGATGTCCTCTGCTTGGTGTTCGTCTTCTTGAGTTAGGGTTGGAAAATCATTTTCCAAATCATATGGTAATTTGAATTTCTTGCAATCATCTTCAAACCAAGAATTATTCTCATCAAAGACTACATCCCTACTAACTATGAATGCCTTGTTAGTGGGATTATAAAGTCTATATCCCTTTTGATTCTGATCATACCCAATGAATATTCACTTCTCAGCCTTAGGGTCAAGTTTCCCTCTGATTTGTGATGGGATCTGTGCATAGGCAATGCACCCAAATATCTTGCAATGATCCAATGAGGGTGTCCTACCATTCCAAGCTTCATATGGTGTCATACCATCCAATGACTTGGATGGAAGCCTGTTAACCAAATAGGTAGCTGTAGAAACAACCTCTACCCATAAACAATAAATATTTTTTTCTCATTTAACATAGACCTAGATGCCTTAACAATTAACATGTTCCTTCTCTCTACCACTCCATTCAATTCAGGAGTATATCTGGTTGTTGCTTCCCTCTTTATGCCTCTATCCTGTAGAAAGAGATCAAACTCATGTGAAAAGTACTCACCACCTCCATCAGACCTAATTCTCTTCAAGCTCCTTCCTGTTTGGTTTTCAACTAGTGACAAATATTTCTTGAAACATGTAAAACCTCATCCTTATGCTTCATGAAATAGAGAATTGTTCACCTACTGTAATCATCAATAAAAGAGAGTACCTTGAACCTAAGATGGATGGATCTGTTAAACGCTATCTATTCTTCTAACTGTCAGAAGTGCGTTTAAGCGATTCTTGGGTTCTTGGGAGTGGAAGGGGTCTGTTAGACAGAGGCCCTGTACTTAGTTCCCAAACTAACTGCTTACACACAACAATATAAATGGTGAGAGCTCTATCAAGAATCTGTTGTACTTAGACATTACAGTTCACAGTCTTAGCTCAACCACGTGTATCGAATACGCTAAGATGCTATGTTGCATCTGCACATAAACTTACTGAACATATCAGAACAAGATTATTCATTCAACCTTCACAGAATGGATACCACACTCCGTCTAATATCCAAAGACACAGAGAATCCCAGTGTTCAGATACACCGTACTAAAGATTCAGTACGCAACCCAAGAAATCTTTACTGTAGCTTAAACTTTGCCGTATGGAACCTGAACCTAGATACTATAGAAAACTTAAGACAACCCGAATACCAGAAGATTTACCACGACTGCACAGACTTCGCCACATATTTGCAGAACATTTCAAGAAAAGAAACAACCCGATGCGCGAACTAGCTGAGTCTCACAACCGCAATGGACACCAACAGCAACCGACAAGACGAAACACAGATACACACAAAATACTCAGAAAGTCAACAAGATACTCTGGATTACTCAACTCGACACACAGTAACGCTATAGACAAATCACCCAGACAGACAGTCTGGTGATCTCTCGAACGTCTATGAAGTTAACAAACAAAACAGATGTCGACGGCAGACAAGACAAGAGACGAACATAAAACTCAAAATACTTGAAATTATGCAAATGACACTACAGTAACGCCCCGCTCAGTCACCCAGACAGACAGTCTGGTGATCCATCATGGAACCGTCACTGGCGCGTCTTTCTTTGATTTATATAACTTTTACAAACTGTCTGTAACAACTTTTCACTCGTGCAAACAAGATTCAATTATACATTTCCAATCCGACAGCCGCTAACACTCTGGCACGCACGGTGGACTCGAACCCGCAGGTTTACAAAACTACTACTCATCTATAATGCCTTCTAAAGGTGCGGGCGATCTTTTTCTTTAGAGTTTCTAATAATTGTTTTAGGGTGTCCGGTTCTATCAACTATGCATCTATTCTTACCGAACTTAGAGCTATGGCTTTGGTGAGAAAAATTTCTGCTTGGGTCTGCAGGAAGGCTTCCTGTAAATAAAATTCGTTTGCAAGCGCCGCATCTCTGGATGTCTTCATTTCTGCAACCTGTTGCTCCATCTTGTTTACTCTTTCCTTCTGATTTTCTAGTTGATTCTCCCTTCTTTCGATTTCTTGAATCTGAAAGTTTACTGTTCTGGAGTATGACTCCTTTTCGTGTTGGAGATCTGATATTAGCTTCTGTGTCTGAGCTTCCTTGGTCAAATAATCTTTGAGCATGTTGTTGACATCTGATAGATTTTCTTTTGTTCTTTGAAGTTCTTCTTCTGTTAGCTTAGCTTGCCTCTGCTGTTCTTGGTTTTGCTGCACCACTTCATTGAGTTGCACTCTGGTCTCTTCCAATAGATTACCTAATGCTATTCTGGCATCTTCTTTATCCTTTAGATCGATCTTCAACTGACTGATTTCGGCCTGTGCTTCGCTTAGTAGCTTGTCCTTTTGGTTGAGATCTGCCAGTGCAGTATCTCTTTGATCGGCAATTTTCTGTTGTTCTGCAAGTTGAGCTTGGAGATGGGTAATTTGTGAGTGGAGCCGATGGCTTTCGGCTTTGACCGCATCTATCTCTTCTTGCAAGGGCGTGATGTCTGCTTCTAGGATGTCCACCTTGTGTTGTAGCTCATTCCGGATGTTATCTGTGACTTCTCTCATTTGGATTGGTAATTGTTGTGATAGGTTAATGAGCAATTGACCCATGTTTGCCACTTCAGAGATTACGGGAATCGAAGGAAGTGGGAGATGTTGGTGAGGTGGAGATGAGGACGTGGTGAGGAGTTGTTGGGAGTTGGGTGGAGAGTAGTTTGGGGATGAGGAAGAGGAGTCAGCGGGTTCGTCAAGGTGAATGGGTTGGATGGGGATAATGGTTTCGATTGGCGGCTCCGGTGGGGGAGTGGGAAGAACAGAATTTGACTGTTGTACCTTATCGCTGGTGTGTTGTGCAGTTTCTTCGGCTGTGGAGTCAACTGCCTTAAGCAGCTCTTTGAGAACTTCTTTAGCAACTTGTTCCTCATCTACTCGTTGTTCCCTTTCAGATTGTTGTTGGGATGCTTCTTTTGTAGAGGTTGTGTCGACTTCAGTATGATTTTCCTCTTCTTGTTGCTCCTGGGAAGATGATTGTGTGGAGGATTCATGCTGCATCGATGTTGCGGTGTCGTGGAATGTTTCTTCGTCATGTTTTGCTTCTTCTTTGTCATCATCTTTGTTTCCTTTGGCTGATCCATGTGCTTCACTCTCAGAAGAACTGATTCTGATTCTCTTTCTGCAGAAGAGTTGGTTTAGCTCCTCTTCATCTTCTTCCTCATCGTCCCATAATTGTACAAATTCTTCATGTCGTAGAACAGGCCCTCGGGGTGGTGGTTGTGCTGCAAGTATTGCCGGAAAAGGAAGGACAGGATGTGCGGCAATTTGGACCTTGGCATGCCTCCCTTTTTCACCTGTTTAATTATGGTACGCACTCTCGGTGAATGTGGTGGAAGAAGAATGATGCGAAGTTGACTAGTTCTTGAGCAGCTAAATCTATGGCGGAGTAGAAGGGACGGGATATTCCATAGGTGCGTTTCTGTAAGTTGAGAATAGCTACTAAGAATTGGAGGGCTGATCTTTCAGGTTCCGATCGACACAGGATCGCGTACTCGTTTGAGGAATACCTAGGAAATATTCTATCATTCTTGCGACTGGCAGACTCGGGCCATTTTCCCGACCTTGCCGAGGGAGTCTAAACGCTTCTGCAAAAGCTTGGAAGGTGATAAGTGTTCGGGATGGGAGGGAGGTGATCGGCCAACTCTGCTCGGTGGCAGGTGTGTTGGCGATGGCGTAGATGATATGGGCAAAGAATGGGTGGGATTCCACTGAATGCCAAGGCAGTTTAGCGAAATTGGATAGCCCACGAATGCGCAGGAACTCTCCTACGTCGGCAGGGAGTCCATCACGGAAGGCGGCATAGTTAGCCAAAGTTTCCATGGCGCACAAAGAGACAGTAAGCACAAGCACACAGAGCACAGGGTACGCACAATAACACAAATCACACAAACACAATAGCAATTTTTGGCGAAACAGAAAAGGTTAAGTAGATGCGTTGCGGTGGAGATCAATCAAGAGTGACTAATCATCGCGTGGTATTGAGATGATAATTCTTAACTTCGGTGTGCATGCGTGAGTAGCTGGAAAGGGCAGTGCGGCTGTGGACATAATTAGGTATCAAAACGCGGATATTTACAGACTTATTTTATTAGCACGCCAAAAAAGAAAAGAAAATAAAGAAAAAAGAACGCCGAAAAAAACCAGGCTAAGTGAAACGTTTCAGTGTGGGTTAGATGTGTGTTGATACGGCCGCAACTTCGAACTGTTGATGACTTTCGGAAGAGGAATTCCGGTCAACATAGTCAACCAAAAAGTTGTTGGGCCCACTTGTTCAGAAATTCGGTAGGGACCAAACCATCGTAACTTGAATTTGCCAGCAGAGCGATTCGATTTTGCATTGTAAAAGAGTACAAGTTGTCCCACCAAAAAAATTGGAGTCTTTAGATATCGATCATGTGTTCGAGCTTGTCTTAGTTGTACTTTCTGCATAGTCAAAAAACTGTGCCATCGATGCTCGTCTAATTCTCTGAGTGTATCCAACCGAAATGATAGTGATTCTTTAGGTAGCAGTTTCTGAGTGATGGCTACTCGTAAACTTGGTATAATTATCTCCATCGGTGCTATTGCTTCTATTCCATAAGCTAGTTTGAAAGGGGTTAATCCTGTTGTTACCTTGTATGTAGTTCGATATGCCCATAATACTACAGGTAGCAGTTGATCCCATCTTTCCGGTGCTTCTAAAATGAGTTTTCGAAGCATATTCAACAAAGTTTTGTTTGTACTCTCAGCCAAACCATTTGCACGAGGATAATATGGTGAACTAAATTTATGTGTGACCTCAAACGAATGTGTGAGTACTTTCATTAAATTGTTGACAAAATGAGTGCCTTGATCTGTAACAAGTTCCAACGGTAAGCCAAAACGTGGAAAGACATCCTTCAGTAGACACTTAGCTACCGCAACAGCTGTGGCAGACCGTAAAGCCCAGGCTTCTGCCCATCTGGTAGCATAATCAGTACATGACAAAATATAACGATTATTACTGAGGATTGCTGGTGGTGTAATAGGGCCAATGAAATCTAGACCCCACTTCTGAAAAGGCTCTAATGGCAAGACAGGTTGTAGAGGGAAAAGATGACGTTGCAGGGGCTGTCCAGATCTCTGACAACTATCACATTGTTTGACAAACTGTGATACATCCCTGTACATAGTAGGCCACCAAAGACCACTTTGCATAATTTTCCGGTGTGTTAAGTCTGCAGCAAAATGGCCATCGGAAGGAATTGAGTGAGCCAAATTAATGACTGAGTTAACTTCATGTGGTGGAATACAACGAAGTAAAACTCCAGTGTGATCTATATAGTATTTTCCCCAGCAATCAACCGAAATCGGCGACTGAAAACTGAAATTTTCCTTCGTATTGCAGGAGAAGTCTGAGTAGGAAGGTATCCATCTGTGAGGAAGGTCAAGATCTGATCATAATATGTAGATGGCATAGGTGGGTCTGTAATTTCATCATTAGTCGATTCAGAGGCATAAATTGCCGGTGTTGTGTCATCTATATCGATCGGAGCTTCACCGGAATCTAAGCGAGAGAGAAAATTTGCTAAGGCATGTGAACTGCCTGGCCGATGGATAACTTCGTAGTCAAACTCTTGTAAAAGCAGAACCCATCGTGCTAATCGACCACCTAGATGCTGTTGTCAAACTAGATAGACAAGTGCAGCATGATCTACATGAAAAGTAAATCTATGGCCCAGCAAATAATGTCTGAATTTCTTGACAGAATATACTAGACCTAGACATTCTCTCTCTGTTACAGAGTAATTCTTTCCAGCAGGGGCTAATCTTCGACTTGCATAGTACACTGGTCGGAACCACTTATCGGTTTGTTGCATTAGAACGCTCCCTATTGCTATATCTGAAGCATCAACAAATACATGAAATGGGCGATCCCAGTCAAGAGGCTGTAAGATTGGAAGCTGTGTTAGTAATCCCTTTAGACGATCAAAAGCAGTTTGACAGTCCGGGGTCCAGTCAAATTGTCGAGGAGTCTTGGTTATCAATCGGTTCAGTGGTATTGCCAAATGAGCAAGCCACCATAAGTGCCGACCATGCCATCTTACTTGGCCCATGAAGCGCATTACTTCCTTAGGTGTAGTTGGTACAGGTGCTTCTAACACAGTTGTGATTTTATCTGGATCCACCTGTATGCCCTGTGCAGATACAATGTGACCAAGTAGCTTTCCACATGAAACCACAAACACAGATTTATTTGGGTTCAAACAGAGTCTGTATTCTCTGCATTTTTCAAAGCAGCACCGTAAATGGAACATGTGTGCTATCATCTTACCGAAAATCTAAAAATCATCAAGATATACTTGCATAAAAGAGGTAAGGTAAGGAGAAAATATTTCCTGCATACACCTTTGGAACGTACTTGGGGCATTTCTTAATCCAAACTACATAACAGTACATGTGAAAACACCCCAGTTGGTAATGAAGGCGGTCTTCGATATATCCTGTTCAGCCATTCTAACTTGATTATACCCACTGTACCCATCTAAGAATGAATACATTTCATGTCCTGCTACTCTATCAAGCATTGTGTCAAGAAAAGGGGGCGGAAATGAATCAGGCACAGTAGCTGCGTTCAGTTTTCGGTAATCTACACATATTCGTAATTGCTTATTCTTTTTAGGGACAATAACAATTGGTGAGATCCATTCAGCATGCTCTACTGGTACAATGAATCCGACTTTGAGTAGCCTATCAAGTTCTGCCTTTACCTGTGATGCATAGTTTGGATTCATCCGGTAGCTGGGTTGCTTAAGTGGTTTTGCTTCCGGCTTCAGCATGACCCTATGTTGATAGATGCGCGGGTCCAAACCCTTCATATCTTTGTAATCCCATGCAAATACATCAGAAAATTCGTGAAGTAGTTGGATTAGATCTACTTGAAATAATTCAGGTAAGCTCTCCTTTATCTTAACAGGTCGTGGATTGTAAGTGGTCAGTTGATCTTCTGGGACATAGAATTGTCGAGGGTTCTCTGTATTCTCAGCTGGCTTAAAAAGTTGTTGTAGATTAGCGTCATCTATGGTAGCCTTATCTTCTTTCATATCTTTTTCTGTTACAGTCATTACCGTACAAACTATAGGATTCCAATTATCTACAAGAGATTGTAGATCAACATTTCCTAGGGAGATCAAGTCAATGTTATTTTTCAGAAACTCTTCTTCTTCATCATCTGACAACCCATCTAGCATATGGACTGGTTCTGCAAAATACGGTCTAGCATGCAACTCGCAAGGTTGTATAGCATCTAATTTTACAACGTATTTACGATTATTATCCTTGAAAGTGAGTTCCTGTGCAGACCAATCTTCTACCACCTTAGCGTGCTTCAGCCAAGGTCGGTCGAAAAGGAGATTATAATCAAGGGTGGATTCCGGTAATTCTAGTATGACAAAGGTCATTTTAAATGTTGTACCTTGTAAAGTTATTGGTACATTTCGTACAAGTCCTACGGGATGGACTCTTGACTGGTCGGCCATTCTGACAAAAAACTGAACTGGTTCGATTTCGGTCCACCCTAACTTTTTACACAATGCAGCAATAGCAATGTTGACACCGGATCCTCCATCAATTAGTACCTGTGTGATTTTATGATTTTTATACCATACCGTAATTAAAGGAACTGAATGATCGACCGTAGAATCAGGTTCCAGTTGCACTGTTGCTGTTGTTGGAATGCAAGAAGGCACAGGACTGAACTGTTGTTGGAATTGTTGTTGAACCCCTGGTACTAGTGCAAGTAATTGGCCCAGAGGAAGAGTGATGGATGCTTTAGATAAAATTTCCTAGGTCTTTTGTGATTGGATTGTATTTTCCACAAATTCTGAAGATGATGCGCCTGCTGAAGATGATGCGCCTGCTGAAGATGATGTGCCTGCTGCTGAATTAGAATCGTGTTGTTGTGTTCCTTCCTCGGTTAACGGAGTCTGGGTCACCGGAATAGGATCTGGGAAGGCTGGAGGTTCTGCGGTGGTCCATTGACTAGCTTTATCATACATCCTTTGTTGTTCACATATGCCTGGTTCAAATATTTCTGAACTGGTTGCAGTTGTTTACTGGATCGGGTCTGAATTACTACAGCATGCATTTCTACTAGTGTGATTTGTACCATATTAGCCATTGGGTTTTGACGTTCCTTCTTCCTCTGATCATACTCAGCTGCATCCTTACAAAATCTTTTAATGTGACCAAATTCACCACAAAAATGACAGCGCGGTGGTGGCAAATTGGGATTTTCCAGTGCTGGTCCGGCCTGCCAGCGGTTTGCATTGTAGTTATTATTTCTCTGTCCTCTGTAATTTCGATATCCTTGTTGCTGGTTGTTTCTCATTTGTGGAGGTACATAGTGATTGGTTGGCTGCCCTGGTTCCTGTATAATTGCATTGACAGTTGTAGGTCCCTGTACTTTGGTGTTATATGCGCAGTTTTTGGTGGTGTGTCCGGTAGTGTTACATATAGCACAAAACAACTGATTAAGTGCACAAGTGGCACTAGTATGGCTTGAATTCTTGCATGTAGTGCAGTACATCTGTCTGGTCGGGTCTTCAGCGATATTTCTATTTGCTTTTAACCACTTCTGATCTTCTGTAAATCCTCCAACCTTGTTTTCCAGCTGCAAAGCCATTGCAATCACTGCATCTAGCGTCATAGCTCCTACATAGCATATGATCATAATCTGTTTAAGTTGTGGAGTCAATCCATTGATAAACCATTGAGTGATAACGTCATCCGGTAGGTTGGCATGAGCTGGTGGTAACTGCCTCAAATGAGTCCTGAATAGAGTGGCGTATTCCTGTACTATTTGATTTATCTTCTGTCTATTGTTTTGCAGGTAGTCAAAAATTTCGGCTGGATTCTTCTTTAGCCTGAATCTCTACAAAAAGGCATCCCTTACTACTTCATAGATGCCGAAATGGTTAATATCATATTCTGTAAGCCATCTAGCTGCTTCGTTGACCAACGTTGATTGGAAAACAATAGCCTTATACGCCGGATCAGGTGGATGGTTGAGCACTGCGTAACTTATCTCAAATGTGCGTACATGAGCATCCGGGTCATCTCCTGGGAATCCACCAAATTTGGTGTACGTTACTCCTGTTGGAGTCGGCCTTGGTGGGCATAGTTGTTGTTGTTGCTGCTGTTGTTGTTGCCCGTTCATGGCTCTGGTGGTTGTATTGTGACTATCTTCTGTATCCCGGGGCTGAATATCTGAACTATCAGAATCTGTATCGCTGCCAGGCATTGAACCCTTGCCCCCACCTCAAGAGGCAAGAGGCCCAACTACTAAGCCAACGAACTGGGACTGGAGCTCCTTTGTTGTAAGTGGCACTCCCACTAACATTTATCAAACACTGCCAAGCTTTTGTCTTTTTATGGTTATCTTGAATGTCTGCCTATATATTAATCGCACGCTTCAAAGAAATTTTTAATGTTCTTGGAGGCTTTGTACTATATCGTCTCCGCCTCTCCAAAATTAAGCGATGTGCTTGCATCTTAACGTAGGTGCATGCATGGGAAATTAAGATTATAAATTGGTGTCCATGTCCCATAGGTGGGTTGGTTTCACTAGCCTCTTGAGGCAGAGGTCTTATGTTCAACTCTTGGGCTAGACATGCAATGGCTTTGGCCAATCTACACTAGTTGTAATGAGTTGAAACTCTATTTAACCCTTTCTTTGTGGGATATAGGGGGTCCCACGAGTACTATGCCCATTCACTTGTATAATTGTATTTTCAAAGTTAAAGCTCAGGGGAATATATTTGTATTGGATTATACTAAAGTTATGTATATGTAAGGACATCCAATCATTAATACAAAAAAAACCTAATCTCCATCAACATCAACTCAATGAGTCCAATAGCACTAGCTCAACCAGTTGAAACATTTCTCTTTCTCGTTTAGATTATGGGTTCAAGTCTCATGGGTTGCATTTACACGACAGCCCTCATCATGTAGTGGTGACAATAGAACACCACTTTCCTTTCAAAATTAGTGGGTCTTTAGGAACTCTCATTTAAACCAATCTTCTGATATGGCCTTAGGGCCATCTCTACCAAGTCTCTAGCCTTAGCAAACATTCTAGCTCTGTCCATTCCTATTATGTCCTTGACGTCCCATCCTTGCTTGTGTGGGATCCCACCCCTGATTGTGTGGGATTTCGGAGGTTCCATGGTGTTTTCATAAACTCCTTAACACAATGCCAATAAATGGTTCAGCAGCAACGAGTGGTTTGGATCAAATTATCTAATTGTCAAACTAAGTGGTGACCCAACCAAGTGCATACAGACGTGTCTTCACAATAATTAATAAGCCCAAAAGAAATTGTAGAGGAAATTCACGAGAAGAAACATGCACAAAAAAGGGAAGATGCACCCAAATGTGTTCCAAGATACTCTGCTTAGAAATAATATGGGTTAAGACAACTGAACAATACCATAAGAGCTCAACATGAAGAAAATATTAAAGAAAATCAAGGATAGAAGCAAGCGAGATGATTTTCCTTCGAATGATAAAAAATAAGTACTTAAGTTCCATTCTCCTATATATCAATATAATTGTCAATTTCCCCAATTAAAAACTGGAAAAACTTAAAAGTAACTAATTATAGATTCAAATTATATTCTAATTGAAGTTAAAAAATAAAAATAAATGGTCAAGTAGCTAGGGCATGCGCTCTTAAGGCTCAAGGACTCCTAGACCTTTAAAAACTGGAGCTTTGATGCTACACATGGATATTTTAAAGTACAAAACAAAGTTAAATATATCATGAGTTGCCCCTTGGTTTCCTTAAGGTTTTAGAGTTATTTTGAAGTGTTATTGCTTGGCTTCTTAACCAAATGATCTTATAGATATTCCAATGGAGATTCCAATTGAAAATTTTATGGGATCCCGTTCTACATCTTTTTCATCCAACAACTCCCCCCTAGACTTTGTCATCCTCGATAGGCATGTGATTTGTCTATCGAGATTTAGATTTGAAGGGTGCATTCTTATGTAGCTAAATCCAGTTTATCATATGCCAAAGCTAAGACTTGGATGAGTTTATTCCATAGTGTGGCTAAGGATGCTATAAGGATCTTACTCACGTGCACATAGAGGTTACAAATGCAAAAATCACACAAGAAAATAGACATGCCAGGAGACGAGACACAATGCAGTATTGGGTGCAATCTCTCCCCATGCACTCTATTTAGATAGTCCACAAAGTGCATTTATTTATAGGAATTTTTTATTGTGTCAAAATAGTGGTTACATGAGAGTAGCTTTAAAAAGCATGCGTGAAAGTAAAAGTTGGTAACTTTTGTAGAAAGCCTTTGCTTTCAATATTAGAAATTGTAGTCTACAATGACCCTTATTCTAACCACTACTTTTCTAACTGTTTGTAACAATAGAACCTTCTATGGAGGTTTATTTACAAACTAAATAAATTATAATTCAGATTATTGATGTCCACCGTAAAGTTGAATAGTTCATGTCCACCCTTGCATGCCTTTCATGCCCTCACGAACCTTCAGCTACTATATCAAAAACACCAAAAAACATTAATACATTAATAAATCAACACTCCAAAAATTCCTTCTTCAACACATTCCATAATTCATAACATGCCCCTCAATTGAAAAAGCAACTGACCTCAGTTGATAAAATAGAAATAAACATGAATGGCTAGTCACATATTCCATTACTGAATGAAAATAAGCATGTCCCATGTAAAAACACATGCATGGAAATGTTCATGGAGGAGTTACATTAATGTGTGTGTGTATGCTATGCAAAAATTAAGTGGCCATAATGGGGTGTTAATTGTGTTTTATGTATCCATTGACATTCTTCAATAGAGTGGTTTCTATACCTAACTAAATATCGATGGTATTGAGTATCTCTACGTGTAGTAGTGCCATCATGATCAATTATTTTCTCAAGAACCAATATTTCAGATTGTTCTTCAATTAAAAGAGGGTCATCAAGAAGTGGAGTGAGTGGTAAAGTTCCTTTAAATGGTTTAAGTAAACTAATATGAAAAGACTTATGTATATTCCAATGAGATGGTATATCTAATCTAAATGAATTACCATTAATCTTTTTATAATGCGAAAGAGTCCATAATAGCGTGGTGTAAGTTTAATTTTAGGATGTTGCAAAATGTTTTTGAGACGTCTTTTAATGATACACAACCATACAAGATCATTTTCCCCAAATTCCTTGGCTACTCGGTTTGTATTGATAGTACGTGTGTACTGCTCTTGAATTTTCCTAATGTGCTCGTTGTTGGGATAGATGGATGGACACTCCAAGAAATGAGTAGGTACTGCCAAATCCTGCTTTGTACCAGCCCCTTGTAGGTTCAGAGTTGAGTTGTGGGCCCTCTTAGCTTTCCAATGACACTATACAAGTGCCTATGTACTTTGGAAATGCTGTAAGAAAAGATACTTCCAAGTTGAAGGATCAATGAAAACCTTCTATTTTTTATCACACCTGCTGCTTGTTATGCTTAGTGCTACCAGTACAGTAGGAATTAGAAAATGCCCTTTTAGAGGTATCTAATTACCTTAGTAAGCTAATGATTCCAATTGGAATCACTTAAAATGATGCACTATACACAGAGCAATCAATTTAGCAATTGAATCATTACCCTCGATTTTTTAGGACCTCTATAGAGTTTGACCAGTGAGTGCTTCGACATGATTTTAACCATTTTGGCTGAATAGATTTCCTTCAAAACTTTGTGATCATGTAGAAAACTTGGGGCTGATTCCAAAAAGCTATAGAACATTGGGAATGGTGGAGAAATGACTGAGATATGAGCAGTACAAGTTGACTGTTATGAATGACTATGATAGAGAGATCATAGATGAGCAATGTAGATCTATTGTATTAATGAACAATGTTGTACAAGATCATAGGCTTGAAAATCATAGCCTAATGATGGTGAGTAGTGTAGGTTACAATGTAGACCTCACTCTCTTACAATATGGCAATGGAGAACTCGGGGATTCAGACTTCTACCCGCGACTTTTTTCAAGCCACTTTTATAAGTGCTACATTCAATTTTGAATTTGAATTCAACTTTTGGCTCTCCCTAAAAGTAATCCACCAATATAGGAGTTATTCTCTCTAACATAAAGTCATGACTTCTCAACTAATAAACTCCATGAGTTTGTTGAGAGTCACAAAGATTCTTCCAAGTAAAAAAAACAAAACTTTTAAAAATGTAAAGGATAAAATTCTTCTAGCAATGGTTTCCATGGAGCTTGAATTGTTCATGAATCTTCTAGCAAAATGTGTAGGCTTGCACTTTGCAGCAACAACTCCCCCTCAAGCCAAACATTTTGGCCTGGTCTTCTCCTTCAATCTTCATGAATGTCTTGCAATCCAATCATTGATTTAAACCTACAAAGTTTTGTACCATATAATGCTTTAGTCAATAAGTCTGCACATTGCATATTTAGTTGATACATATGCCAATTGAATCTCCTTGCTCAATAACTTCTCTCTCACATAATGATAGTGGACCTCTATATGCTTGGTCCTAGGATGATAAATAGGATTACCTGCAAGATGTAGTGAGCTGGTATTATCTCCAAAAATCATTGGAGATGTAGTATGCAAACCTAAATCTATATAGAATAATCTAATCCATATGGCCTCTTGAGTAGCATTGGCCAATCCTCTATACTCTGTCTCTGTAGAAGATAAAGCAACAGTAGGTTGCTTCTTTGAAGACCACGATATAGGTTTTTTTTACCTACAAAAGATAGGTATCCTAAGGTACTTCTTCTATCATCTTTGCAACCTACCCAATCTGCATCTGAGTATATCTTGATGTCCAAGTCTGAGGTATAAGGAAAGTACAATCCTTGATTTTGAGTGCCCTTGAGGTACTTCAAAATCCTTTAAGTAGCTTCCAAATGAGGTTCCCTAGGTTTGCGCATAAACTAGCTTAGAACACTTACTCCATAAGTAATATCAATTCTTGTCAATGTAGCATAGTTCAAGCTTCCCACTATGCTTTGGTAACTTGTAATGTTTTCAATCACATCACCTTCATGAGCACTTAACTTTTGATTAACCTCCATTGGAGTACTTGCAACTTTGGCATCCTGCAAATGAAACTTCTTTAACATATCTTGTATATAATTTCTCTGAGTAATATAAATTCCAGAGTTAGTGTAGACTAAATCAAGTCCAAGAAAGTATTTTAGTGATCCAAGGTCACTAATTTTGAACTCCTACATCATCTCATTCTTAATCTGTTTGATGCCATTAGCGTCATTACCTCTGAGTATGATATCATCAACATATACAAATAGGTATATTACCTCTAAATTACTTCTTTTGATAAACAGAGATGTATCTGCTTTTCTCATGATAAAACTATAATCCTGAAGATATATAGTCGACCTATGGTTCCATGCCCTAGGTGCCTACTGCAATCCATAAAGAGCTTTGTTCAATTTACATACATATGTTACCTTGTTTGGATCCTCATAACCATGAGGTTGAGACATGTACACCTCCTTTGAAAATCCAACCATTTAGAAATGCATTTTTTACATCCAATTGATACATGTTCCAATTCTTTGATGCAGCCACACTTACCAATACCCTGATGGTTGGCATTTTGGCCACAGGTGAGAAGGTTTCTTCATAATCAACTCCTTGGGTTTGTGGACAACCCTTAGCCACAAGTCTAGCTTTGTACCTGCTTATTGATCCATCCGAATTCCTTTTGATCTTATAGATCCATCTAGAACCAATTACCTTAATAGACTCCTTCTTTGGTACTAGCTTCCAAGTATCATTCTCCTTGAGTGCTTCAATTTCCTCATCCATAGCTTCCTTCCATTCTGCCTTTGTCTTTGCTTCTTCACTGATGATGATGGCTGTTCAAATGACAAGTCTTTTGTAAGATAAACAGAGTGCTTAGTAACTAGGGAAGTGTCATACCTTGAACTCTTCTAGGTTGATGATGTCCTCATCATCTGAGTTCCATGCCTTGAACTCTTCTAGGTTGATGATGTCCTCATCATCTGAGTAGATGTCTCCATTCAGAGTAGACTCCTCCTTAGTGCGTCTTGGAAACTCCTCTTCCAAGTCATAAGGTAGTTTTACTTTCCTGCATTCACTATCAAACCAAGGGTCATTCTCATCAAAGACAATATCTCTACTGACCATGTATCCCTTGTTTGAAGGGTTGTAGAACATGTATCCTTTCTGGTTCAAGTCATACCCTATGAAGATGCACTTCTTTGCCTTAGGGTCTAGCTTACCTCTTATCTGAGAAGGGATATGCACATAAGCTACACATCCAAAGATCCTACAATGATCAAGTGAGGGTCTTCTACCATGCCATGCTTCATATGGGGTCATCCCATCAAGAGATTTGGATGGCAACCTGTTTACAAGATAAGTGGCAGTAGATGCACTCTCTACCCACAAGTAATTAGGTAATTTTTTCTCATTTAACATTGACCTAGTTGTTTCAACAATTAATCTATTTCTCCTCTCCGCCACCCCATTTTGCTCAGGGCTATACCTTGTTGTAATTTCTCTCTTGATTCCTCTATCATGCAAGAATGCATCAAACTCATTTGAGAAGTACTCACCTCCTCCATCTGACCTTAATCGCTTTAGGTTTCTCCTTGTTTGGTTTTCAACAAGTGCAAGATACTTTTTAAAGCAATTGAATACTTCATCCTTGTGCTTCATAAAGTGCAATACAGTCCATCTACTAAAATCGTCAATGAAAGATACATGATACCTTGATCCAGAAATTGAGGGATCTTTACTTGGTCCCCATACATCTCTACGGACAAGCTCTAGGTAGTCCTCATGCATGTAGCCTTTCCTTGAGAAGGGTAACCTGTGAGATTTTCCAAACTGACAAGCACCACATTTATAAATCATGTGTTGCTTGGATACATTAGGTATCCCAAGCACACATTGGTCTCTACAAATTTGTTTTAAAGTTCTCTCACCAACATGCCCTAATCTCTTGTGCCAAATTTCAAGCTTTGAAAGTGTTTGATCTTTGTAGCTATAGAGTGCAATGTTCCTTGTATCTTCAAGTTCAAAAGTGAATAATCTACCTGTCTTTTGTCCTTTGGTAATTCTTTTGAATCCGTGTTGGGGATCCTTCAAAAATGCTCCATATTGGTTGAACCTGACCTGCAAACCCTTTTCCACAATCTGTCGAACACTCATTAAATGCTTGGTAATTGTAGGTACATACAAAACCCTACTCAACAGATTCTTATTTCCATTAGAGGTCTTAACATTCCCTAGTTTAATCACTGAGGGCTTGGTGTCATCACTTGTTTGTACCTGATGTTTGCCCTTTGGTTATTCAAGGTCAGAGAGAAGAGCTACATTGCTTGCCACATGGTTTGAGCATCCTGAGTCAATGTAGAAGAGATGGTCATCATTTATACCTAGTTTTGAAGTCATGTTTAGAATCAAATGAGAATATTCTTGCTCCTCTGTGTAGTTGTTGTAATCCTTTCTTGATTTGTAGCCTTCTTGGTAGTTGTTATTGTAGTTGTTGTTGTAGTTGTTATTGTATCCTTGAGGGTGATTAAATCTTCCTCTTGATTGTGCATATCCACCTCTTTGATATCCTCTACCTCTCTGATTCTTGAAGTTCTTGTAACACTCATTTGTAGTATGATTTGAGAATCCACAAATATTACATGGTGAGGAGTTATAAGGTCTCCCCCTACCTTTCTTACCTCTCCTCTTGAGGTTCTACCTCTCCCTGCATAGTTGGCTTGGGAGGTAGTTCCTTCATCTTCAACCTTTTTGTTCTTCCCTTTCTCTTTGGATTTTCTTTTATCAGTGTATAAGGCAGAAGAGCTATTACCTCTTGATGAATCTCCATTCTTGTTGAGCTTGGCTTCATGGGTAAATAGTTGCCCCATGAGTGTGGTAAGGTCTGGAATCTGCATGTCCATGTACAAGTCCATGGCAGTTGTGAAGCTCTCCCATTTGTCATCAGCTTTAATGCCATTGATCACTTGTCTTACAATCTGCTCCTCTTCAATTTCTTCTCCTATGCTTGCCAATTGATCTTCTACATCTTTGGCTTTGGTCACATACTCTCAGATGCCTTGCTTGGGTTGCTTTCTTTGAGTGGGAAAATCAATCCAAAATTGGTTCTTCCTAGCCCTTGTGTTGGAAGAGAAATATGAAGACAATGTTTCCCAAGTCTCTTGGGGTGTCTTACAGTCCCTAATATGTGGAAGACAAAAATCAGAGATTGAGTTAAGTAAGTAAGACCTTGCTAATGCATCCTTGGCACACCATTTGTTGAGTCTTTCATGCTCCTCTCTTGTAGGTTGTCCTTTGCTTCTGAATATGGGCATCTTCTCATCTCCTAAGATGTATCCATAGAGGATCCTTACTTGCACGTATGTCTTCATCCTCAAGGACCATGCTTGGTAGTTGTTCCTGTCCAATTTATCAATGAAAGAAGGAAAATCATCTCCCATTTTAACTTAGCTTTGCTCTGATACCACTGTTGGGAGAGCTAGATGGACACTCCAAGAAATGAGTAGGTACTACCAAATCTTGCTTTGTACCAGCCCCTTGTAGCTTCAAAGTTACATTGTGGGCCCTCTTAGCTTTCCAATGACACTATACAAGTGCCTATGGACTTTGGAAATGATGTAAGAAAAGATTGAATCAAAACAGACTACGTCCAAGTTGAAGGATCAATGAAAACCTTCTATTTTTTATCACACACCTGCTACTTGTTATGCTCAGTGTTACCAGTATAGTAGGAATTAGAAAAATTCCTTTTAGAGGTATCTAACTAGATTAGTAAGCTAATGATTCCAAGTGTAATCACTTAAAATGATGTACTATACACAGAGCAATCAATTTAGCAATTGAATCATTACCCCTGCTTTTTTAGGACCTCTGTAGAGTTTGACCAGTGAGTGCTTTGACATGATTTTCTCCAATTTGGCTGAATGTATTTCCTTCAAAATTTGTGATCATGTAGAGGACTTAGAGCTGATTTCAACAAGCTATAGAACATTGAAAATGGTGGAGAAATGTCTGAGATATGAGCAGTACAAGTTGACTGTTATGAATGACTATGATAGAGAGATCATAGATGAGCAATGTAGATCTATTGTATTAATGAACAATGTTGTACAAGATAATAGGCTTGACAATCATAGCCTAATGATGGTGAGTAGTGTAGGTTACAATGTAGAACTCTCTCTCTCTTACAATATGGAAATGGAGAACTCATGGATTGAGACTTCTACCTGCGACTTTTTTCAAGCCACTTTTATAAGTGCTACATTCAATTTTGAATTTGAATTCAACTTTTGGATCTCCCTAAAAGTAATCCACCAATCTAGGAGTTATTCTCTCTAACATAAAGTCGTGACTTCTCAACTAATAAACTCCACGAATTTTTTGAGAGTTACAAAGATTCTTCCAAGTTACAAAAAAAAACGTTTACAAATGTAAAGGATAAAATTCTCCTAGCAATGGTTTCCATGGAGCTTGAATTGTTCATGAATCTTCTAGCCAAATGTGTAGGCTTACACTTTGCACCAACACTCATGAACATCATGAAGTATAGAAATGTGATCTTGAGCAATAGAATCACCATCAGAATGTCGGTTTGGGTGAGTCACATGGGAGTGGGAAACTTTTTGCCATAAATAATTTCAAAAGGTGCACGACCAATAGTGGTGTGTGTGGTATTATTGTAAGGAAATTGAAGCAACGACAACTTTTCATCCCAGTTACTAGGTTATCTAATGAATAAAAATGCAATAAATCAAGAATAGTATTGTTTGTAGCCTCACTTTGTCCATTGCTTTCGGGATGAAATGCAGAGCTAAAATCTATTTTAGAACCAAAATGTTGAAATAAGGCAACCCAAAAATGATTACAAAATCTAACATCACGATCAGATAACATTACTTTAGGAAATCCATGATGTGGGAAAATGGATTTAATGAATAATTTTGTAGCTTGAGGTGCAGATAAATTTTTTCTACAAGGAACGAAATATGCGTATATACTAAACCTATCAACTATTGTCCAAATCATTCATTATGTGATGAAGTGATAGGAAGACCTGTGATAAAATCCATAGAGACTTGTTCCCATGGTTCGTTCAGAATGTGAAGTGGCATTAACAATCTACATGGTTTACCATGATGAAATTTTACACGCTGACATACAATGCATTGAGAAACATAATGTGCAATATCTTTTTCCATATGTGGCCAAAAGAAGAAATCTTTGCAAGCAAAAATGGTGCTTTCTATGCCTCTATGACCCATGTAAGATGGTTCATGCATTTCTTTGATGACAAAATCTTTAAAAGCTTGGGTTATGCGCAATCTATGTTGAAAATAAAGTAAACCTTGATGAAATGTATATTGTTCATCAGATAAAGATGCATCATTGTTGAAGTCATGCCATGCACATGAAAAATGCAAATGAGATGCATAAGTGGAAATCATTTCTTGAAAAGAATGAGTTTGGATGGCAAAAATATTATGCAAAACAACTGAATGTGAAGGAAAATGGCTAAGAGCATCATTTACAACATTAGCTTTACTAGGTTGGTATTGGATCATGGGTTGGAAATTTTGAATGAATGAAGCCCATTTAAGATGTCGATCAGAGATTAAGGGCTGATTTAATAAATGCTTAGTATCCAGATGATTGATTTTGATTAAGACCTCAGAGCCCATAAGATAGTGTTTCCAAATTCGCAAAGCATGCACAACCGCTAACAATTCTTTATCATATGTACTATAATTCTTTTTTGAGGGCCTAAGCTTCCTACTCTCAAATGCAATAGGATGATCATTTTGCATTAAAACAGTATCTATTCCTGAACCACCAACATCAGTAACAACATGAAAGGGTTGTGAAAAATCAGGTAACTGTAAAACAGGTGCATGTGAAAGTGCATGTTTGCGTTTTTCAAAGGATTTTTGCTGGGTAAGTCCCCATGCAAATTTTGTTTTCTTTTTCAATAACAGGATAAGAGGCAATGCTAAATAAGAAAAATTTTGTACGAACTTCCTATAGAAACTAGCCAACCCAAGAAAAGAACAAACATTGGTTGATTGTGGTGTATGGCATTCTACTATCACTTTAATCTTTTTTGGATCCACATGCATGCCTTCACTTGAAATAATATGTCCTAGATATTCTAGCTACGTTGAAAGAAGTAACTCTTTTTAGGATTAGCATAAAATGTGTTTTCTCGTAGTAAATGAAAAACTGTTTTAAGATGCTTCTGATGCTCACTATCATTCTTACTATAAACAAGTACATCATCAAAGAATACAAGAACAAAAGCTTGGTAATCAAGAAAAATATTTTTCATCATTCGTGCAAATGTACCAGGAGCATTAGTAAGTCCAAAGGGCATTACCATAAATTCATAATGGCCGGTTTGATTTCTAAATGTAGTCTTAGAAATATCACTCTTGTGTCATACCAATCTGATGGTAACCTGATTTTAGATCAATTTTACTTAAGACACGAGCTCCTTCTAGTTTATCTAAAAGATCATCTATTCAAGGAATAGGGTATTTATTCTTTATTGTGATCTTGTTAAGGGCTCTATAATCAATGCACATTTGATAAGTTTTATTCTTCTTCTCTACTAAGAGAACTGGTGCTCCAGAATAGAAACGAAAATGAAAACTGAAACCAAAATCGAATCGAAATCTGAATCTGAATTTGATCATGACTAGAGAGCAGCAAAACAAAGATTAATCACCAAAACGAACAGAAACGGACCCCTTTGTAGTGATAAACATAGGTGTAAATGTACGTTCTTGGTTCTAGAACTGGAACAAAAACTAGAACTGGAACAAGAACCAGAAATGGAAACAAAAATCAGAATTGGAAACGGAAAGAGAAACGGAAATGTAAACCAAAACCAAAATGAAAATCGTAATCAGAATCGGAATCGTATCACAAAAAAAGACAGCAAAATAGAGATCAATCACCAAAATGAACATAAACGAACCCCTCCACAATGATGCGTGTAGGGTTCTGATACCATTGCTATCAGGATCTTAACCATGCACACATAGAGGTTACAGATGCAGATATCATACAAAAAAATAGACATGCTAGGAGACAAGATAGAATGGAGTATTGGGTGCAATCTCCCCCCATGCACTTTGTTTCAACAGTCCACAGAGTGCATGTATTTATAGGAATTTTTTATTATGTCAAAATAGTGGTTACATGAGAGCGGCTTCAAAAAGCATCGGTGAAAGTAAAAGTTGGTAAATTTTGTAGAAAATCTTTGCTTTCAATATCAAAAATTACGATCTACAATAAACCTTATTCTAACCACTACTTTTCTAATTGTTTCTAATAATAGAACCTTCTATGCAGGTTTATTTACAAACTAAATAAATTACAAGTCAGATTATTGATGTCCACCCTAAAATCGAATAATTGATGTTCGCCCTTTCATGTCCTCAAGAACCTTCAATTGCTACATCAAGAACACCAAAACACATTAATACATTAATAAATTAACACTCTAACAATTCCTTGTTCAACACATTCCATAATTCATAATAGAGGATGTAAGAGTGGATGGTGCCATGTTGAGGTATTTCTAGTATACCTCAAGCAAAATCAGTTTTCCAATAAAGTTCTTGTTAATTTTCAGAAATACTTCAGTGTGATACTCCCGAAAGTTGATAAAACAATACACTTCAAATGTCTATAAGTATTGGCTGAGGAAGTAGATCATGCTAATAAAGATAGCCATAAGGGTATCGAGATGTAGCATTTGGCTCATATCATACAAGAGGGGTTTAGCCCCCTGCTAGAAGCCTAAGTTCTTGGGATGAGGTGCAAACACTTTATTGAAAGCAATGAAGCAAAGCATTAGCATTTCCAAAATTTTGATGAACAAGTGATAGGTTGTCCTCATACTCTCCAAAAAATATTTTTAAGATATTTAATAGTATTTAAAATTTATTCCAAGTTCAATGGAACATCATTCAAAGATGTGGTCATATTGAGAAAGCTAAGGTAATGTTTACAAGTGGTTTTTGTGGCTCATTTTATTTCATATTGTTGTGATACGTGACTTCAAGAAATTGATGCATACATGGGAGGATCAAGATCTTGAGAAGAATCCAAAATCAATGAACACAGAGTATTCATCAAAAGTGTAGTCTCTAGATCTACATGATCAAAAAAGTAAAGTGTGTAGAAACATGTATGATATAGGCCATGAGATCTCCGATCCCCCATGAGTTATTTTATTCTATGGCCAAGGAGAAAAGGACTCATCATCCATGGATAAGATTTATCATTATCTTAGAAGTAAGATGTCTCCTTAGGACACGAATTTGTAACATGAGAAGGTTCGTGCTTCCAAGCATGTAAGCTTAGGAGATTTTATCTCCATAAGTTTTATCATTTTATGATAGAAAAATTTATTATAGTGTATGGAAATGTAGGTCCATACGTTAAAAAATAGATGTAGGTTTTATTCATCCACGATCTTTTTCAAGGGAAAGCAAAAGTATAGAAAAGCTTCAACTTAGACTATATCTTTAGTGGAAGCATTCATTCTAGTTTACTCATAGATATAAGTTGTAGTAGGGATTTGCCTCTAAATCTAGTAACTATGGCTTACTCCTAGAGAAAAAGTCAAGGTTGACATTTTAGATTTAGATTGTCAGGATACGAGTGGCCACTATCCTCTTCAAGGAAATAGAGAGATCATTTAGTCATTTAGGTCAGATTCAGTCCAGGGAAAAAAATAAGTGATCCTATAAAACTTATAACTATAGAAGTTTGGGCGAATCTCTAGGATATATTTCATAAAAAATTTCACAAATGCAGCAAATATCTATGATAATTTGCATTGGTAGTGTAGAAGATCACGACCATCTTATGTCCCTTTAAGTCCCATATACAAGGGATTCAGAGGCTCATGGAACCCTACCTTCCTCTTCCACATGTATCTCATTCAATCCCATATACATGGTTGTAAGAGCGATCGCTCTCTCACAAGAAAGACCTAAAGAATCTCTCAATCTCTCTCTCTCTCTCTGTTATAATTTATGGAATAATGGAGTGTTATATGGATTTTAATGTCTTTAGGATTTTAATGTGATTTCTGTTTTGATTTAGTAGGTGAGGACTCATGAGGGTGTAAACATGCATGGAATTACTCAAATATTTTTGCAGATATTTAGAAGAATGTTTAGAAGATAGTACTTTAATTATTTTTTGTAAAGATAATAGATCTCTTTAGAAACTGACATTTTTGTACAAATGGTAAATTGCTTGAAAAGCGACGATTTTGTAAATAAACTAGATTTTCATAAATTCACGCTTTTTCACCCTCATGTATCTTCTATTCATAACATAATGAAAAATACATATAAATACATGTGCTCTAATAGACTAGTTCTTTAGAGTATGTGGGAGGAGCTTGTGCCCAATCTGGTGTCAATTCTCTTGTCTCTTTGTATTCTATTTATGCTTTTGCGAGATTTTGTTTCTATACTATCCTCTATGTATGTGCATCTATAAGATTTGGCCAATAGTGGTATGAGAGCCAAGGCATGTCTGCAGAGGTGTATGTATCGGCATCCGATTGTGATTCGTGGCATCCGCTCGTGAATCGGCAACCGTCTCAACCATCCAGTTAAGGTCCTGTTATAGTGGAATATTTGATGGCATAGCACCGATCCCCGCACAAAATGGACCGCATTTTTAGAAAAGATCAAGGAATCTTTCCTTCCTCCCCAATTCCACTTACATGCTCGCTGACCATGGACAACTTTTGGATAGAAAGATGGAGATACTATGTCTACCTACACTGAACATTTTTGGCAATGACTACTACTTATTCGTTTGCTAGAAACGATTCCAAAGGATAACTTACAACAAAAGTATGAAGATGTAGCAATATAGGGGTGTCATCCTGACATTTTATGAACCGAGTGCTAGATTATTAGTTGACTTCAAATGAATAAAACTCACAAAGTAATAAACCAATGATGATGAAAATTGGTATGATGCAAATAGACTTATAAAATTACCTATAGAATTGAAGTTACTGCTTTGAGTGAGTATAGTAGAGAACGAAACAGAGAAGTAGAGAATGATGAATGTATAAATTCACATATGATTACAACCACATTGGCAATGAATATTTGCACAATGGGAGTAGAATTATAGAGCTATGGAGTAAGCTCTTCAATCTCTACAAAATGATATGAAGTGGTCATGTACAAGGCTTGCTAATCACCTCTTCCTTCTTGCTCTTTTTATAGCTTCTTTTGGAGGGAGTTTTGAATTCGAATTCGAATGGCTCCACCTAAAAGTGATCCGCAAAGTTAGGAAATATTCCCTCAGCTCACTAAGTCGTGGTTTTAGGTATTTAGAGCCACAACTTTGATTTTACATCATGGATGACATAAGCCATTTTTTTTCTTTTTTCTTTTTCATAATTACAAGAGATAAAATGTGCTCTTTTACAAGAGGTGTTCATATGTCTACACATATGGCTACAAATGAACATCATATCAAGCATGTAGGCTTGGCCAAAATGCACCAACATCTTTAAGGGCTTTGGCTTAATGTTCTTTTTACCGGAGGAGAAGTCATCCTCTCTGATACAGAAAAAAAGTCGATCCACTCTAGACATGGGCATCTAGATCAGAGGCCTATTCGATATGACTCATTGATGCTACTCTACAAGAAAAGGGAAAGAAGTTGCACTGCTTAGCATTCCCATGTTGGATTTCAGAGATGAGAGAAATTTTATCCCAAAAATAAACTCATCATATTCATATTGGCATTGTTTTGGTTTATATCATCACTCTTTTAAGGTTTCTATTGTGCAAAGACTTTTAGAGGTTAAAGAATATCTCCATTAAGCAAAGACTTTCATCATTATCTCAAACATGCAATTGTTGTGCAAGGTTTATATTGTCCAAACAAATTCTATTAGTCATGATAAGGATAAGAAGTAAGAGAGAAGTAAGGTTTAGTTATATAGAGCAGTAATATATAGAGCAGTAAGGTAGGAATATTACAAAGGGGGGAAGCTTGGAGTACAGGACCAATTCAAGTGATAAGAGGCAATGAAGGTTCTCTGAAGGACCAATTCCTACCTTATTGTTGAGTTATATAGAGTAGTACGGTAGGAATATTACAAAGGGGGGAATCTTGGAGTACAAGACGAATTCAAGTGATAAGAGGCAATGAAGGTTCTCTGAAGGCCCTTATTGCTTGAATTGTTTATCTTTCTTTTTTTATGTTGATGGGCCATGTATAAAAAGGTGTGACCACTTCAAGCAATAAGGGCCATTTGAAGTTCTCGTACTGCTCTCCTCGCTTGAATCAACCGTGCCTTTTGTGTGAGTGATAAATAAAGTTTAATAGCATCAAGGATATGGAGGAGATTGGAGGATACAACCAATTCAAGTGATTAGGGGCAATGAAGGTTCTCCAAGTGCCTTAATTGCTTGAATTAGTCGTGTCCTCCAATCCCAACATATGTTGGACGTAATGGGCTAAGTATCAAGATAAATGCAAAATTATATACATTTTTGGAGCCGTTACCTTTGTGCTTACTCTTCCTCTTTTTGGAGCCTTCACTTTTTTGCTTATTCTTCACGACATGCTTCAATGGAGAGTGAACAAGAGGTCCTTTCTTCTTATCTTTAGTATTCTTATGTCTTGGTGGTGGTGGTGGAGAGTCTGGATCATATAGACAGATAGCATCTTTTAAGATGGCATGAATTTCTTTTTCTCTGACCAAAAGGATCCATGCATCTGGATAATGAGATAGATTTAGACTAGGACTGTAAAATCTATGCTCTAAGAACCTTACTGCATTGGCAATTACTTTCCATCCACATTATGTATTGTCTTTCTGTAGTGGCACATGAATTTGCATATAACCAAACTTTTTTTCTTCATTCATTGTGCTTGGATATTTCTTATCAATGTACATTTTCAAAAGTTTTGCAGCACTACAAGGCTAAATAAATATCACAATGCATGGCAATGGAAGTGTACAAGAGCAATGCAAGTGTACAAGAGCTTACAGTTTGTAGTTCCCATGCTTTGATTTGAGAGAGTTCATGAATAAGGCTTGATATTCAACAAAATTAGTAATTATAAGACTCCAGTGACCCCAAGAAATGTGACACATAGTTATTAATAAAACCACCATTAAGAAAGGAATGACTTTATATGAAATATAGAAATGAAGAATTACTTATCAATATATGGATAAACTATATATTCTATATCCGTACTAAAATTCTTGAAAAAATGACCAATTTCTCCATGCTTGTATAATATACACTGAGACACAAGGGAATCCGAAATAAAGACCTTCCTTGAGACTGACTCCTCACATTGTTGGAGTAGGACCCTACAATATAAAACTAGTAGTAGATGCATCAAGGAGATCAACTACTGATAAAATGGAGCATATTATGGCTTGAAAAATACTTGAGAGCTATATTGATAATGATGTCAGAGATCTCAACATTGAAGTCTCTCAACATTTTTTTGTCTTTAGGCCTTATGTCAAGCGTGAAGTCTTCCTCCCATGGCATTGAAGCATTTACAATTACCTAGCCATCTCCTTTCTTTAAAAGCTCTAAGTTAGCCTTCTTTAGCCTTTGAATGTCTTCAAGGATAATAGATTCTTCTGACATAAGATTCATCCTTCTCTTCTCCTCCTCAGACTCTGTTGCATTTCTTGTTGAATGTTCATGAGAAATTACCTCTTCAATTTTGACTGTAGATGGCTTAGGCTTTCTTGCAGGAGGTATATTAAGAATATAAAAGATTTATGGCCATGCTTGTCAAGAGGGACAATGTCTTTATCAAACTTGTATCTTAGCCTGGACACAACAACATAGTCCTTGGTCGTAAGTGTCACCCTATGACAATGTGTTGCACATAGATAAGCATCATTCATCAAATCAATTGCAAAATCATCTGCTACTTCTTGCAAGCATAGAAGAGCCTGGGTCTGCCATTTGACATTCACAAATGAAGAAGTCTTCATGATAGAGCAAAGATTGTCAGAGATCTCCTTAAGTGCTCTCATGAAAGGAAGTCTTGGGATGAGGAGTCCTATAGACTTCTGAGCTCTTCTGTTTTCTCTCAGTGATTTGACATGATATTTAACTCTCTTTTTAGCATATGCCTATTGTGGATCAACCTTATCTTGGCTATTTTGGTCTCTAGAGCAAGTCCTTGTGCCTCTAGAGCAGGTTCCCCATGTTGTTGCTCTTGAGGGTACAACTTCCTAGTTGTCATCTTTAACCTAGCCATGATCTATAAAAAGAAGGATTGGAAGAGGCTCAAACATATGAAACTGAGAGAACACAACAAGAAAATCAAGATTCAACGGACGATCAATTCAAGCAATTGGGGTCATCGAAAAAATTTGGATTGTTCTATTTTCTTGAATCAATCATGTAAAATAATTCAAGGTTTCAGCCACATTTATGTGAATTTCATGAAATTTTTGGGATAATATTTCTCTTTTATGATAAAATACAAATTGTTAAAAAATATGTTTGAAGGAAATGAGCGATTCAAATGATTAGGGCCATCCAAAAATCTTTGATTTCCCTAATCGATTGAATCGATCGTATCAAACAAATCAAGATTTTTTCTTTCTTTTTATGTATTCCATGAAGTCTATAATAAATCTTCCTACCTCAAAAAACAAAAAATAGATTATAAACATATTTTTTGACTAGGCATGACTGATTCAAGCAAATAGGTCTATCCAAAAGTCTCTGATTCCCTTTATCGCTTGAATTGTTCATCTAGATAATATCATGTAAATTTGATGAGAACTAGAATTGATCTATTGCCCTTATCTTAAAAGAAAAAAATAGATCTAAAAAAGGTTTTCTACTAGACACAATTAATTCATGAAGTCTTTAATAAATCTTCCCCTTGTATACCTTCGAAAATAAAAATAGATCATAGACATGCCTTTGACTAGACACAACAGATTCAAGCGAATATGTCTATCCAAAAGTCTTCGATTCCCCTAATTGGTTGAATCGGTCATGTCAATAATACCATGTGGAAAAAATAGAATCCTCTAATCTTTTTCCCTTATCTTTAAAGAAAAAAATAGATCCAAAAAATCTTTTTAACTAGACATGAACAATTCAAGCAATTAAGCAAATCCAAAAATCTCCGATTCCATTAATCGCTTGAATCGGTCGTGTAGAACATTCCAAGCTTAGGGATATTAACTTTCACACTAAGAGAGCTCAAGGAGAAGAGGAATTAGAGAAATTCACAAAAGAGGCTTGGAACATGAAAACTACTGGAAGTTGGAGATAGCATGCAGGTGACAAAAAAATTTCATAAATGAAGGGAGGACCTTAAATAGGTCTCTAAGTTTAGTTGAGCATTACTGCCACATGGCATCCTTTGATTTGTCCATGTCATCTAACCATTATGATTCCCAACATTCAATTACACATGTCAACTTTTTAATGGTCCATGTCATTTGATCGTTGAAATTTTTTAGTTGATTTTTCCATGTGTCACACGTTCATTGGTCCACAACATGTGATTGTTTCTTTCTCTCTTTGCTTATGAATATCAGTTGCGTTAGTCTTTTCTCATTTAAACCTTCAAGAAATTTATGCATCCATAGCCAAGCACTCTGAGCTCAAATCCTTTTTAGGATCTATTCAAGCGATTACACTAGTTTGACTCTCTTTGATTGATTATATTCTCTTGTATCAATCGTCTATTGAGATGGAAGAGAAGAATGTGATTCAAAGTGTTTCTCCATCTGAAAAACTTTTAAATTTTATGGTTCAAGAGGGATTGAGGGTGAATTATTTTCCAAATGCAATGAGAATCTTCAATCCCACCTTTGATTTTGAAGCACTTGTGGAGAAAAGCAAGGCATTTCTTATGGATGAGTGGGAAATCTTCATTAGGATAGTAAATGGTCAAGAATTTATCATATCTAGAAAACCTTATATCCACCCAACCATTTTTGGGAAGGATCTGTTGGATAGGGCCAAAATCACTATAAAATGTAGGATGATTTTCCCCTTGCCAGGCAAGATAGAACTTTGCCAAAAACATCAAAAAAATTGTTGTTACTGCCCTTGAGCATAGGGTTTCTGATTTGGCTTGATCATATCTCAATTGGGAAGAATGAAGAAAAGGAACATGATGAAGAAAAAGGGGCATCCCTAGATGTTTCTCTTGAGAAATATTCAAAAATTCAAGTCAAAGAGATTGTTGAAGAGATTAAGCTCCAAGCAGAAGAAGAAGAAGAAGAGGTTAGAAACTTTGATGTTGCTACTTTCATAGCAAAGACTACCATTAGAGAGCTAGTAGAACATGTGAAAATCTTAGAGAAATTACTCCTTCTCCAAAATCTCCCATATTACTTTATCCTTGGGAAGGATTTTGTTCCTCTATATTGCATTCAAGAGCTCTTCAATATTAGAGAAGACTACTGCGTTGCTGCTATAACTAAATCAAAAGAAGCTGCAAGAAGGCTTATAAATAAGAAGGACAAAAGTAAAGAGGAATTTTTTAGCCTAGAATTATCATTGTCAAATAATGAATTCAAAGAGTTGTCCAAAGCTCTCTCATGCTGTTATGAAAGAGTGCTTTCACAAAAGCCAACTGTTGCAGAGCCAAAGAGCGCACAAAGCAGAGAAAAAAGACGGGCCCCAAAATTTTTCCGATTTGGACCACATATTTTTGTAACATATCCATTTTTGTAATATATTTCCCTTTGTAAAGGCACTAGAGGGAGTCCTCTAGATGCATTCCCACAGAAGAATAGAAGCTTACCCATGTAAAATAGTAGGAAATTAGCTCTTAGTGAATAAAGTGCCGGTCACTTGTGTGAAAGGACCATTTTTAGGGCACTAGTATATAAGTCAAATGTGACTCTTTGTAGAGGACTTTTTTGCCATTGTGAGAATAGAGAGCACAGAAATTCGAATTTGTGTCTTCTTCCCTCTTCATCTTCTTCTTCGTGAGCTTGTATGCATGTGCATTGCTTGGAAAGAGTGCTGGTGAGTGTTATCTATCCTTGAGAGTGTTTCTTTGCTGTAGGAAAGGTGTGTGCGAGGTGTAGGAAGTGCTGAAGCGTAGGAAAGTGATTTCGCGATTCAGTATTTCTGTCATAACTTGAAGTAGGAGCTTCGGAATTGAGTGAAATCACTGCCATTGGATGCGTCTTCTTGAGAGCTTCGAAACGCATATGCTATTTGCTATGTTTGGAGCTCGGAGCTAGGAGAAAAGTCCAAAATACCGACGGCTGCTGCACCAAGTATCGTTTCGTCTTGACCTACAGTTGAAGCTTGTTAGGATAAGTGTTCGCCTCATTTTCACTCTTGAGTAATTCATTTGCATTGAACATTACGTGATTGCATGTCTTCATACACTCGGCTAGGTTAGTATACTCTTCAGATTGATAAATTAAAAGCGTGTATCCCCACTATATGCACTTGTGAGGGGATTGAGGTACAGTCTCTTTCTCAGCAAGTCCCTAAGTTGAAGCTTAGGTCAACACACTTTTTGGCACCGTTGCCGGGGAGTGACGAATCAAACCGAGGCATTCGCGTGATGGTAAGTAGCTTTTTGCTTTGAAGAACTTGGAGGAGCGGAAATCTTCTCTTCTTTGGTAAGTCAATTTCAACCGCACTTGCTACTTCTCATTCTTGGAGTGTGTGTAGTGAGTTGATAGATTAGGGAAGTGAGTAGAAGAAGTAGAATAGGAGTGAGTGGAGAGTAGAGTAGGCTTTAGGTTTGTTCAAGAATTTTCATTTTTTTGTAAGCTAGGAATTTCCAAGTATAAAAGCCAAAAATTTTTTCATTTTCAAGTTACTTGTTGAACAAGTATCGTGGAGAGCTGTGTCGAGTGTCGTGTGAGCCCAGCGATCGTTTCGAGGAAAGCAAGCAATAGGGGAGAGTTCTGAGCAAAGGAGTTGGACCAAGAGATCATGGGAGCTTCCAAGGTAAATTAAACCACCTGTTTGCTCAAAAATTTTCAGCATTTCAACCTAGGAAAGGGAAAAAACAACCTGCGCTGAGTGTCGTTTGGGCCTTCAGGGGGTTAAGAGTATTTTGTTGAGTGCTACAGGGGGTGAGAGTAGGAGAGAAGAGATAGGTGAGAAAGGGGGAAACATCAAAACCTCAAAAAAAAAACATCTCAAAAATTTGAAAAAGGGTCAAGTATCGCTTTGCTCCTGCGGTCGAGTATCGTTTTACTCCTGCGGTTGAGTATCGCGATATTTCCCAGCGGTCGTGGATCGTTTCGTGAGATATCGTAGATCGTTTTGATCAGAGGTCGTAGATCGTTTCGGTAGAGATCGTCTCGTTAGAGATCGTTTCAAGACAGCGGTCGTAGATCGTTTCGTTAGAGATCGTTTTGATCAGAGGTCGTCGGTCGTGTATCGTTTGCCAAGTATCGTTATCCCGAGATCGTGATACTTGTCAAAGGTCGTGTATCGTTTGTCACGGGTGTCGTCGATCGTCGATCGTTTGGTGGAGATCGCGACACTTGTCAAAGATCGGTATCGTTTCAGTTAGGTATCGTCGATCGTTTCTAGTGAAGGTCGTAGATCGTTTATATACGAGTATCGTGTATCGTCTAGTGAGAGATCGCGTGTCGTTTCAGCCCAAGTATCGCCGATCGTTTCTACTAGAGATCGTCGGTCGTGTATCGTTTTCTGCCAGAGATCGTTTTACCGAGAGGTCGTTTGGTCAAAGATCGTTTTCCAGCGATCGTTTTGATCAAGTATCGTTTGTCAGCGATCGTTTTGGTCAAAGGTCGTAGATCGTTTCATTGAAAGGTCGTGTATCGTTTCTAGTCAGAGATCGTTAGGGAAAGATCGTTCTCCAGCGATCGTTTTGACCAAGTATCGTATGTCAGCGATCGTTTCACGCAAGTATCGTTTGTCAGCGATCGTTTTCTCAGAGGTCGTGAGAGTCAAGTATCGTGACTTGAAATTTCCTTTCAGTCACATTCCAGCCTAAGTTTTCCCTAGACTTCTGAACCATAACTTAGAACTCTAGAGACTAAAGGTGGACCAGAATTGATCAGAGCTCCTAAGTGAATGAACCTGAGATCAGGAAGAACCCTAGGAAGCCGAAGAAGTGTAATTTCTTCCGTAGGGAGTGTTGCCGAACCAAGTAACCGTTCACACTATTCTGAGACCTCCAGTGAGTCAGAAGGAGAAATCCCCATGGCTTCCGAGGATATGCAAGGCACTGTGCCCATGATTGGCCAGATGTCCATCATTGAGGGTGAATACAGGACCTCCTTAGAGTATGTGAGCACTAACCACAATGAGATACCTATCTATTTGGATGGTCTAAACAGATCAGTGGCCAGACTAAGGAAGGCTTCAGAGGCCTACATAGTGCCAAGACCAGCAGTCAAATACATAGGAGGACTGTACATGGATAAACAAGACATTCAATACGTGGTCACAGAACATCCTGAAATCATTAATGAGCGTGGTGAGGAAAATAATACTTCAAGCGTAAATGGATATGGAACTGAAGAACAAGTGACTACTCCTAGAGGGAGATCAACAATTACTAAAGTTTGGAGAGGAGAATTAATTCCCCAGGATGACACTCTAATAGATGTGTATTTGATCAACGGGATGGAGCACCTGCTCAGAGCCCATTCCTCAATATGGGAAGCTGCTCCTAATCCAGTTACCATCTATGAGTTACAAGATCCTGAATTCTCCACCATCATCACATATTTGGACAAAAATCACAGAAAGTATTGGCCAGTCACTGAATTAGAGAGAGCGGAGCTGAAATATCAGAACATCCCAGTGTTCCCCCCAAGGGACCAAGCCACCACTTCACGGAACCCACATGGAACTTCTCAAAATGGTTCAAGTCAACATTCGGGACAAACACAACAAACTCAACAAACCCAGATCCCTGTCAGACCACATGTTCAATTCGCAATGCCTACCACTAATCCTAATTATCGGCCACAACCAGCCATTGACCCAAGACATGGAGTTCATGCTCCAGTCAGACCACAGGTAGTACGAGGACCAGGCATACCAGTAGGAAGACCAAATTACCCTGTAATGCCGAGACAACCTGAAGCAGGAAGGAGACTAAGACCGATCCAAGTGGCCAAGTGCATGAGAAATCATTATGATGGCTCGAGTGAACCCTATAATCACATAGCAGAATTTAAACAAGTAGTTAGAGCCGAGCAGGTAGATGACTTCATGATTCAATATGAGTCCTTTGGCCTTACCTTGTCAGACACAGCCCTGGCCTGGTTTCAGCCATTGGATCCAAATACCTTTCAGAACATGGATCAGGTTTATCAAGAAATGATTGAAGAATTTACCAAGTCTGGAATTAAGAACAATTCTTCGTCATTAATCCACAGCTTCAGACAGGTCCCGATTGAGTCAGTCAGATTGGCTGCCAGGAGATTCAAGCAGTATGTGGATAGATGTCCCGTAGAAGAGAGACCAAC
This sequence comes from Ceratopteris richardii, assembly GCA_020310875.1. Lineage (NCBI taxonomy): Eukaryota > Viridiplantae > Streptophyta > Polypodiopsida > Polypodiales > Pteridaceae > Ceratopteris > Ceratopteris richardii. The sequence continues at coordinate 80,047,319 of CM035440.1, forward strand.
ACAAAACAAGATGGTATCATTGTTTTTAGAAGGACTATTGAACGGAACCTTGAGGTCATTAGTATACGTGAAGAGAGTTCAAACTTTGCAAGAGTGTATGAAGGAATGTATAGACCTAGAGGATAACCTTGCAGAAGACTTGAAAATACCCCAAGGTAGTGTGAAAAGTGAAGAGTCATCAAGTAGCACATCAAACCCTAAAAACAACGTAGAGGAAATTGCCGACTTGCTAGCAAAAAAACTGAATATGCAAGGATAGAGGAATTATCCCACCAATCCTATGAGAATGCCTATGCTTAGAAGTTGTCTGCAGTGCGGAGGGGATCATCCTTCTCACTTGTGTAGTAGAGGAGTAGTCCCACCACCTGCCTATGCTCCTCATAGACCCTCTGTTCCCGGACCACTACAGTATTGCAGTATAGAGCAGAGGTACACAAACCATAGCACCGAGAATTGCCCTTACAATAGGCAAACCAGACCCCCCCAGCCTTATGTGAGACCATATGGATATCCGCTGAACCAGCAGGGAGGAGAAGCCTTTAGATATCCCTCATATCAGCCACAGGCACCAATGCCACGACCATACGCATACCAGGGATATACACAGCCTCAACCAGTGCTAGGACAACAACCGCCCCACCCTCAGAACGTTGTCCCAGTTAAGATAGCGCAACCAGAGGAAAACTTAGAAAGGGCCATAGTGCCAGCTACACCTTTGACTAGTAGTGAACCATATGACTCATTTTACGAACCTAGTCAAGGAACATACCCAGGTTATGAGAACTCAACCATGGAATATGGGCAACAATACGACCCATATGCTTATGGCATGGAGACACCAGAGAGTTCATACAACTACGAGCAAGATTATGTACCATTAATGTATACAGCTCCTAGAGCAACCATGCCACCTCGACCAATGAATAGACCATCTGTACCTAGAGGACCATGCTACAGATGTGGAGGTGACCACTATATTAGAGAATGTACATTGCCAAATCCACCACCACCACAACGAATTTGGGAAGGGTACTGTAGCGATTGTGGAAAGGAACATCTTTTCAGAGATTGTCCTAAGAACCCAAACAAAGTCACATCTAACGTACAGATTAACGTGATAGAAGTAATTGAATCGTCAGGGAGTGACAAAGAGTACACTATACCTTTAAAAGCCATAACAAGAGCAAAGGCTAGAGAAAACCCTGATAAAACCGAAGGAAATAATCAAAGTGACAAAGAGGGAAATACACCCATCCCTCACAGAGTAGAAGACTCCGAAGGACCAGAAAAAAGTATCGCCAATAAACGATCCCAAAGATGGAAGCAAAGGAGAGACAGGATAAAAGAAAAAAAGTTATTGCAAAAGAAGGAAAATGAAAAGAGTAAACAGAAATCAATAGAAGAAGCACAAGTGGAAGAAGAAAATAAAATGGAGGAAGAAAAGAAGGAGGTAGGATCGGTATTAGCAGACCCAATGCCTGAAGAATTAGCCATGTGGATTCAGGCATACAAGGCAAGAATAAAAGCAGGACCTACCATAGAACAACATGAGAGAGAGTATCCGAGAGGCGACTTAGAGAAAGAAAGATTGGAAATCTGCAAAAAATTGATAGAAGTTGCCCAACAAGCATTAGAAAAACCCGCATCACCTTTACCAAACAACCGAAATTGCGAAGAAAAATTCCAAGAGTGTCTAAACAATCAGGAAAAGCCTAATGTAAATAGACCTCTGGATGATGAACTTGGTATCGAGAGAAAGGAAGGATCCATAGTCCCTGAAACAGAAGGAGATTGGACTAAGGATTTATGGGCGCGAGTTCAAGAGGACAAGTGGAAAAAAGTAGAGGGAATGGAACCACCCTTTGAAGAATTGAAAGCAGAAAACGAAATAAAATAGAGGATTCAATACCTGAACTTAATTCAGAAGGGATTTTTCCAATGGATGCAAGTGACAAAGAAGCCGAAGACGATGTAAAGGAACTACCTAATTACACCGGGGAATACGAGCACAACTCAGAATTGTATCGCATTCCATCAATCCAGAGACGAGAAACGAATCCATCAGTTCAAACATCGGAAATCATACAACGCCTTAGAGAGGTGAAAATCCCATGTACCTTAACATTCGAAGAACTGTTAAAGGTAAAACCACATCTAAAAGAAAAATTGATCAATCAGTGGGAAGTCAAGGAAGAAAAGAAGGAGGTAGATGATGAAGTGAAAACGGTGAGAATTCCAGTGGATAAAGTAGGAGACTTTAGTGAAGGGGACGAAGGAAATACATGTCTACCAATCACTTATAGGGGTTACACAACCAAAGCCATACTAGATTCAGGAGCTGGTGTTGGCATTGCCACCAAAGAAATTTGGGAGAAATGGGGAAAACCAGCATTGAGACCAACACGTATGAAAATTCAGATGGCCGATGGACATACAGAAAGACCCTTAGGATTGTTGGAACGAGTAGTCTTCACTACGTGCGGAGTGGAATTCGAACATACTTTAGCAATATGTCATTTTGAAAGGCCAAGCAACTATGAAATGATCTTGGGAAGGCCATTCATGAGACAGCTAAAGGTCGTACAAGATTGGGGAAAGGATGCAGTGTACCTACAACACGCAGGAGTCACCACTAGGATCAACCTACATACGTACACATATCAAGATGTACCACCTCTGCAATGGAATCAAATCCACAAAGAGGAAGACGACCAATCGATTCATAGTGCAGGTTCTAGTGACCAATCCTGGATGAACGAGGACACTCATCTATGGATATGCCAAGCTGCAAAAAAGGAAGAAGAGAGAAGAAAAAGTTGGCAGCAAAAACAAGGGGTAGTGAGATCGGTACAAGATCCAGCTTATATGCCACAAGTATTTCCAGACGAAGAATTCGAACCTCACGGTTGGATGGAAATCTTAGCCACCCTCGATGTTTGTGTAAACGAAGAAGTGGTAACTATGAACGAATGTATTGACGAGGAGGGTTATGACATTAGTCTGTATATGGTAGTCCTTCAGGAGGCAGAAGAAGGAGAAGTAATTGAGAAAGACTGGAAGGAGGACTACGAGAGTATTGAAATGGAACCAGAACCCCTGGACCTAGGGATTAGTACCACCAACATGGATATCATTGTCAATGAACAACATAAGGATCTCACACAAAAGGAAGAATTAGAAGTTGAAAGGGAGTTAGAAGATGACGATAATAAGCTTCAAGACCAATTTGAGGTACCAGCTCATTTCAAAAAATATGAAGTGGAAGAGAGGAAGATTGCTATTCAAATGCCTAAAAGAGAAGCACAACCGGGGATAGCATATGATAATAAAGAACAAACCAAAAAAATAGTTATAACCATGGAAGGAGGAGAGGAACGATGTACTTTCATAGGACAGGATGTCTCAGCGGAAGAAGAGCAAGAGTTGATTCGACTCATAAGAGAATACCGGGATGTCTTTGCTTGGACCTATAAGGACTTAAAAGGAGTAGATCCTTCTATATGTGCACATAGAATCCCCATGACATCCGAAGCCAAACCTTCCAAACAGAGACCTTATACTTATAATGATGTGTATTCAGCCAAGATAAAAGAAGAAATAGATAAGTTGTTGGATGCTGGATTCATATACGAGATAGAACACACAGAATGGGTATCGCCATTGGTAGTAGTGCCCAAGAAAAACGGAAAATTGAGAGTGTGCATAAATCTGAAGAAGGTGAATGCAGCCACTATACGTGATAGCTACCCATTACCGATTACGGATCATCTATTGGAGAGGGTAGCAGGTAAAGAGGTCTATAGCTTCCTAGATGGTTTCTCCGGATACAATCAGGTGGCCATTGCGACTGAGGACCAACACAAGACAGCATTTGCCACTGAATGGGGTGTGTATGCATTCAGAGTGATGCCCTTTGGACTCACTAATGCACCGGCTACCTTCCAACGATTAATGTGTCACGTTTTCAAGGAATTCTTGAAAAAAAGCATGGAAGTGTATGTTGATGATCTTTGCACATATTCCAATCAAAGACCCGATCACATACCGGAATTAAGGAAGATATTCAACAAATGTAGGCAGTATAGAGTCTGCTTAAACCCAGAAAAATGTGTCTTCATGGTAAGGCAAGGAAAAATACTAGGACACATAGTCTCAAGAAATGGGATATCTACGGATGAGGACAAGATTAAAGTCATATTGGACTTACCAAGACCCAAAAATGTAAAGGAAGTACAAGCCTTTATGGGACATTGTGGATATTACCGTAGGTTTATTCACATGTATGCCATAATAGCTAAGCCCTTATACGGTCTATTGACTCAGTTCACTTGGACAGACGAGTGTGAGAAGGCCTTCAACGAGCTTAAAAAGAGGCTGAGTACAGCCCCAATTCTAAAATCACCCAACTGGAACAAGCCTTTTCATATTCATGTTGATGCTTCGAACTTTGCAATTGGATGTATCCTAGCTCAACCGGCTGATGAAGGAAAGCTAGACCATCCAATCGCTTATGCGAGTAGACAATTAAACCAAGCCGAAAGAAATTACACGACTACAGAAAGAGAGGGCTTAGGAATGGTTTATGCAGTCAAGAAGTTTAGACATTACCTCTTAGCCAACAAGTTCAAATTCTTCATAGACCATCAAGCTTTGTTGTATTTAGTCAATAAACCTTGTAGCACGGGAAGGTTGGTACGATGGTTCTTGTTACTAATGGAATTTGACTTTGAGGTAATAGTCAAAAAAGGAAACACACATGTGAGAGCAGACCACCTTTCTAGGTTAAAACACGGAGAGCCACCGAGCGGAGTTCCTGATGATCTGCCAGACACCTATCTTTTTAACCTGGAAGTATGTCCTCAATGGGCCGAAAAATTGATCCCTATACTTACACATGGACCTAAAGATGGGATCACGCCAAACCGAAAGCAAGATCTTTGGAGGACTAAAAACCTTCACATTATTGCTGGAAGTTTATACCACCAGGATTCAAGCGGACTACTGATGAGATGCGTGGAAGAAGATGAACAAAACATGTGGCTTCAGAAAGCACACATAAATCAATGGAACACTCACTTGAACGCAATTGGAACCTGGCAAACACTCAAGAGATTTGGCATATATTGGCCAACCATGCAACGAGATGCACATCATTATGTGTCAACCTGTCAGACCTGTCAAGAACAAATCCCAGATGAGAACTCTACGTTATGCTATTCTACAATAGCACCAAGGTGGAGCATGCCTTTAGTAAAGTTCTTGAAAACTCGAGAGTACCCTAATGGAGCTACCCTAGCAAGAAAATGCGCTCTTGAAGAACAGAGCAAGGATTACGTCATCCTAGGAAAACAACTCTTTAAACGTGGGAAGGATAACCAGCTAAGAATGTGCATTCATGAAAATGAGTATCTCTCTGTATTAGAAATGGCACACGCAGGAGCTGCGGGAGGACATTTCTCAGCAGACAGAACGGTCAAGATGATTCTCTTTGCAGGCTTGTGGTGGCCAACTCTACATATGGACGCAGAGACATATGTGAGAAGCTGCGAAACATGTCAGAGAGCAAAATATCCCATTAGAAGAGATGACATGCCTTTAAGACCCATGGTTTGTGCGAGAGCATTTACCAAGTGGGGAATTGACTTCATAGGACCTATCAATCCACCTGCGAAAGGATCACATGCAGAGTACATCATAGTAGCCACCGACTACTTGACTAAGTGGGTAGAAGCAAAAGCCACTAGAAAGAATGATGCTCAAACCACAGCAAAATTTCTCTTTGAGCACATATTCACACGCTTTGGACTACCGATCGAGATAGTGAGTGATCGAGGAACGCATTTCTTAAACGAAGTCATTGAATCGCTAATGAATGAATTCTTAGTGATTCATAAAAAATCAGCCCCATACCATCCTCAAGCCAATGGACAGGCTGAAAGTTCCAACAAAGTACTCTGTACTATATTGACAAAGATTGTCAATAATGGAAGGTCAGATTGGGACAAACAATTGCATCACGCAATTTGGGCCTTCCGAGTGGCATATAAAACGGCCATTGGAACTACGCCTTTCAACCTAGTATATGGGCAGAATGCAATTTTGCCAATTGACTTCTTAGTACCTACACTAAAAGTGGCCCAGCAATATGAGTGGAACGGTCATGAGTTGTCTCAACAATTAGATCAAATTGAAAAGCTGCATGAGACTAGATTACAAGCGGTAGCAGGCATTTATGCCGCCAAACGGAGACAAAAGGCTTATTATGATGCACATATAAAAGACAAGGGACTGAAAGAAGGCGATTTAGTCCTAGTATACACACTAAAACAACACGCAAAGAAGCTTCAAAAACGTGGATATGGACCCATGATTATAAATCGAATCTCTACTAGTGGTGCAGTCAATCTCGCCACACTAGACGGAGATATTCTTCCCAACTACATCAGTGGATGCAGAGTGAAACGATTCATGGAGCCATTGACTGATCAAATGCTAGCACGACTGTTAGGAGCTCAGAGTAGGAAAAAGGAAGAAGAATGCATACGAGAAGAAGCTAGACAGGAAGCCCTAGAACGTATCAGAAAACGGAAAGAGTGGATGAGAGAAAGAGACGAGAGATATCGAGTAGGAGAAGAACTCATCCCAATGGCTAATTTTAGAGCCACTGAGAACTCCGGACAACAAAGAAGACAGCCTTATTTGAATTTGGGAGCAGGACGAAAAGAGTACCACTTAGTGGATGCTCTTATAGACACAGGAGCAGCAATAAGCTGCATTAGATTTTCTTTGTCTCAGAAACTTAAAGAGGAGATACGCCCATCGAAGGCACAGCTAATTGGAATAGGAGGCAAAGTCACTCAATGCATAGGTGAGATCACCTTACCTTTACATATGGGCAATAACACTATGGAGCAGAAACTCTTAGTGTGTCAGGACCAAGATCTGCTTGAAGATGTGGTGTTAGGACAAGATTGGATCTATGAATATGAGGTAACCATTCAATTGGCTTTAGGATACATATCTGCCAGTATAGGACCTCGTGAGGTATTTAGTTTGCTAGACGAACGACCACCCAAAGCTGCTATTATAGAGCCAGAAGTTCATCCTAATGAACAAAGTCATGGTTGTATGTTCACTAGCAATATAGAAACCCCATTATCAAGTACTTCATGTGAAAATACCGTGAGTCCTGTGTGCATTCCATCTTTGAGTATAGAGAGTCACAAGACTGCACAAGAACATGAAATCAAGCCCAGAGAACCACAAAGCACAAGAAAGACTATTCCTCTGCAAGAAGTGAAGTCTACACTTGTGAAAGTGTACCCTATTCCACATTCTACACGAGCTTGGATAAGAAGGGACCAAAAGAGGGCCTATCTTCAGCAACAGAAAAGTCTTCGACAGCAGCGTGAGCAATCGAATAGGAAGACAAAGAATTTCGAACACTTCAGGCAACCACGACTCAATGGCATATGGATCCCAAAAAAACTGATAACTGCACAACCTGATCGAACAAAAATATGGATCCCAAAGTCATGTACCCGAAGGACAACCATCCCAAGCGAGGAGCATCATCAAAAGAGCTATCATCCTCAACAGGGTCAACAGACACATCAGACGAGAAAAAGGACATATTGGAGGAAGAAGGAATCTCCAAATGCAATACAAACCGACTTGAGATTCACAAAACAAAATCAGCAGACATACTACCAAAGACGAACCGCATTCATCAAAAAGGTGGAAGATACAGCACATTCCATCAAAGTGAAGCAAGTTTGGATGCCGAAAGACAAGACAAGCTGCATACATCAAGCAACTACTTCCAATTGCACACATGAGGAGTTGCCAAGATCCAAAGTATGCATGATAGGGCCACATTACAAGGCCAAGCATTCGGCACGTCCTTCTTCTACTTTCGGATAGTCATGCACATTTTCCCTTTGGAAATAGGAGAGCACTTGTACATACTTAAAATATTACTCCAAAAAAAAAAAAATATATATATATATATATTCACTAACCGCTTCGGCTATGTACTAACTTTTATGTTTTCTTTTCAGCAAAAAATATATAAATACATGAAAAATTCAGGTATTACCTTTCTCACACCCACGGGAAAGGGACGGCACCATGCACTCGCAGCAACATCGAATTGTTAATCAACACATGGAGGAGGATTTCTGAAAAAAGATATGGATACTAACTCATCCTCTATATTGAGTGCAGATGACATCTTCTGACTCAGAAGCTACACAGCAGGAAGAGGAACTACTTCTTCCATTGGGGTCAATAACCAAGGTCAGAGGACATTGGTTTCGAGATGACCAACCTATCTCGGAACTTCTATTCATGGCCACCATCAAGATTATGGACAGGGATCACTATTTCCCTATCATGTCACAGGACTTCAAGACCATAATACAAGGGTTACCACATATCGAGGAAGTATGGACTCAAGCTGGCATTGAAGCATTTTTGAAGATACCTATATGCGTACCAGACTTCCAAAGATGTACGCAGGTAATGAATACCATGCAGCCGGCTGCTACAAAGATTTCGGTTCCAGAAGCAAAGGTTTTGGACAAGGTAGGCACATGGAAGACAATTCAATTCACTCATGAATTGATCAATAAAGCCTTTGGATGGAATCAAGAAGGCATTACTAATGTCAAAGAGGAATGCCATGACCCCAAGAAAAGATCATTCCTGGAGATTAACAGAATAGATATTGAAGATGCAGTACGTTTGGTACATCAACACTTTTGTTTTCCTGGCATGAACAGATACACCGCACCACAAAAGATTGTAGTACAACTCCTATCGCATGCCATGAGACAGATAGGAAACAAAGTGAATCTCACAGGTTACGTACAAGAGCGATTGTTTGAAGCTCAGAAGAAATGGGGGCAAAAGAAGTTCCTGAACGGCGGTTCAGCTTTAACTTTATTGATATATGAAGCCCTAGACATGACACACTGCTTACGAGAGATGCCAACAGCAGAAGGGCTAGCAAGGTATGCAAAATCCGCTTCTGTCCCTAAGAAGAAGCAAGCAGTAGTTGTGGTTGAAGAGGCTCGAACCAGCACACAGAAACCCATGAGGGGTACGAAACGCTTACGAGAAGAGGAAGCCCAAGCAACACCCCAGTCCAAGAGAACGCATCTCTTGCCTAAGATCACGACGGCTCAAACGCCGATCACTAAGAGAGATTTGTCTGCTGCCCTCGAGCAAACACACCAGTATATGCAAGGGCAGGTGAATCTAAATGTCCAAGGACATCATTATAGACAAACAAGTCAAGTTCAGCAAAAACAGAGTACAGAAAAGACTCCAAGACAACCTGGAAGATATAAAGAATTGGGCATTGACGACTCTAGTACGAATACGGAATCCAGTCCTGAGAAAGACACGCTAGATACTGATATCAGGACAGAAACTTATGAAGAAGAAGGACCAGAAATCAATCAAATGGAAGTGACACCGGACAACCAAAAGGAAAAAGAAAAGAAGGTGGATGCTGCTAAGGAACAGGAGCACGTCATTCAATTGAATGACAACACAAAAATCAGCATCAAGGAAGGTACGACTACTGGGGTTACACATGTCAAAGCACCTATTAAAGAGGAAGAACAAACCCCAAAGAATAAGGAAACGGGAGAGCTCCAACAAGAAACCATGATCGAGGTGCCTGATGACACACCTCAAGGACATGATGAAAACATGGGGGCTGAGCCAAGGATTCAACTTCAGATCAGGCAGCCCCATGATACTACCTTACACATTGCTCAAGGCAAAGACGTGACTACTGGGGAAGAACCCACAATACCTAAAACATGGTTTAATGTAGATGTCACGCAGTTAAAACCGGTAGTAAAGCAAATGATCCAGACAGCCATGGACACTCAGCAGCAAATGATGGATATAGATGCAGACTATGACAAAGCCATGAAAGAAAAGAATCAGTTTCAAGTTATGAGTGAACAGTTGTCTGCACAACTAATTCAGGTACAAAAAGAGATAGCCACCAAAAGCACTGAGCTGTTAGAAACACAAACGCAATATGAATCATTAAGCACTCAGCATCACCACTTGCGAAACCAGCTCGAAGATCTACAGAAAGTATATGATGCTACTGCAGCAGAAAAAGAAAGAATGAAGACCAGAAGCACTCTACTAGAAACACAACTGAAGTTATATCTGGACGAGAATGATACTTTACGGAACAGAAATAAAGAGTTGATGAAATCACTGTTATATGACCAACCAATAAAACAACAGGAATCACCTGAAAGTAAAGAAGATGAATTAAGAGATCAACTCGCACAATATGAAGCTTTGCTAAAACAAGAGCGCGCAGTAAGAGAAGAAGCAGAACTTAAGCACAATCAGGAAATAAGTGAGCTCAAAAGGCAGCTGAATTCAGCACAGGCCAAACTCGTACAGAGCTATAGTGAAAATATGGATCACGTAGCTGACATAGGTAAGGAGCTCCTAGCCACCAAAGAAAAACTCGGGGAGGCCTTACAACAGATAAAGGAAAAAGACGAATGCATTGAAGAGCTAAAAAATCAGCAGAAAGCCAAAGAACCGATCGGGACATCAGTAGTGCCAGAAAAAGAACATCCTACTGACGAGGTAGAGGTAAGCCCTCTATCTCAACCGATCTATCATTCTCCAATACATGAGCAGATGGCGGATATGCATGATGATCATCCAATGCCATACACTGCAGAAATAAGTCAGAAGGAACGGGCACTAGTGGTGTCCCGATTGACGGAAAATTTTGAGAATGAAGTCATCAAGGTCATGAAGGAAGCCAAAATCAAAGGTAAAGACTTGGAAAAGATCATCAAGCCTTTCAACATTCCATATGGACTGTTGAAAGAGAAAACAAGACAATATATAAAGAAAATTACACACAAAAGTCCAGATGAGCAGCTCAATTTCAAGAATGACACATTCATGTACACTCAAGCAGAGTTCGAAGCTGCACAGCCAGTGTGGAGGAGAAAATTTTTGGAGAAACATCCCACACTACGGGTGCACTGGCAAGCCGCACCTTACTTATTACAGGTAAACCCTTCGTTTTGTCCAATACCACGAAGAAGGGATACCAAAGAATTTTTGGATTTACAACGCAGCGGCACTATTAATAAACAGTGGCTAAACTATCCGATGTTACCTAGCCCGCCACATAACTATTTGCCAACAGAAGATTATATGATCAAAACAATAGAATTTTGGCTACAAAACTATGCGACTGTACCAGATTTAACAGTTAAGATGACAAATAAAATACTTAGTATGCTACTTACAATTTTGAAGGTCTTCAAACATGCAGCGTATACATTTTTGAACTTCATCGGCATTAATCAAGGCACCGATATACTTATTTTCGATCTATCAGTAATGCCGAGCCGCCCCACAATAATGGCATATTATTCTAGACTAATGTTTTTGCCAAGTCCGTACATGCAAACATTTGAAGAAGCATTTTTTACAGGCTTTTTTGAAATAGATTCAGAGATATTTTTGAAGATGTCATCCAATCTGAATGCCAGACTTGTGGCCTACGAATTAAGCTTCTTCGCAGATCACCGACAACCGCCCAATGATGGAGTAAAAGCTGAACAATGGAAACAGATATTGATACGTGAAGCCAATCTGCTAAATGATACAGAGCAACAAGTATACAGAACGTACGCCCGGCGCTTATCAAAGCCTGTCGGGGACGACAGAGTTCAGGAGGGGGGCAGTGTCGAGGGCGAGACGAGTAAGAAGAGGAAAAAAAGAAAGCAACGAAAGAAACAGCTTCACTAAAAGACAAATCTGAAGATGCATCTCTGCAGGAAGCCCCGCAGGGGCGCACACACCAAGGAAAAGCACGCAGCCGGAAGAAGGAATCAGGGCCAACATGTATCACCTATGTGGATGTTTCAACCTCTTGAGTTGCAGAGGTTTCAGATCAAGGCTTACGAGCTACATCCGCATATGTGCACTAATGGCGTGCGTGGCAAACCGAATCAACCAGGTCCAATGTGTGCAATCAGGACAAACCAGAAACGCCTCTAAAACGTAATGCAAGATCAAGAATCAGACAACACTGACCACTGGGCGCGTGCGTGAAGCAAAGTCTGTCAAGGGACGACAGAGGCGAAGAGGGGGAGAGTGTTGCAGAGCCAAAGAGCGCACAAAGCAGAGAAAAAAGACGGGCCCCAAAATTTTTCCGATTTGGACCACATATTTTTGTAACATATCCATTTTTGTAATATATTTCCCTATGTAAAGGCACTAGAGGAGTCCTCTAGATGCATTCCCACAGAAGAATAGAAGCTTACCCATGTAAAATAGTAGGAAATTAGCTCTTAGTGAATAAAGTGCCGGTCACTTGTGTGAAAGGACCATTTTTAGGGCACTAGTATATAAGTCAAATGTGACTCTTTGTAGAGGACTTTTTTGCCATTGTGAGAATAGAGAGCACAGAAATTCGAATTTGTGTCTTCTTCCCTCTTCATCTTCTTCTTCGTGAGCTTGTATGCATGTGCATTGCTTGGAAAGAGTGCTGGTGAGTGTTATCTATCCTTGAGAGTGTTTCTTTGCTGTAGGAAAGGTGTGTGCGAGGTGTAGGAAGTGCTGAAGCGTAGGAAAGTGATTTCGCGATTCAGTATTTCTGTCATAACTTGAAGTAGGAGCGTCGGAATTGAGTGAAATCACTGCCATTGGATGCATCTTCTCGAGAGCTTCGAAATGCATATGCTATTTGCTATGTTTGGAGCTCGGAGCTAGGAGAAAAGTTCAAAATACCGACGGTTGCTGCACCAAGTATCGTTTCGTCTTGACCTACAGTTGAAGCTTGTTAGGATAAGTGTTCGCCTCATTTTCACTCTTGAGTAATTCATTTGCATTGACCATTACATGATTGCATGTCTTCATACACTCGGCTAGGTTAGTATACTCTTCGGATTGATAAATTAAAAGCGTGTATCCCCACTATATGCACTTGTGAGGGGATTGAGGTACAGTCTCTTTCTCAGCAAGTCCCTAAGTTGAAGCTTAGGTCAACACCAACCCTTGTAGATGAAGATTTTGACTAGCGGCAATACGATCTTGGGATTTGCTCATTTGTACAAGGATATTCGTTTGTGGAGGTAGCTGAGGACAAAGGAACAATAAGTTCTGATGAGAAAGAACTGATCTAGGAGGAAGATGAGGTCAAGCTACGTCCAAATAAGAAAATTGTGAGACACGAAGGATTCAAGCAATTAGGCCCATCAGAGAATTTTTATGAGCCTATTCGCTTGAATCGATCATGTCTACATTTGTTCTTTTTTATGGCTTTTTTAGCTTGTCACTTATGTAATATAAGGCAATGAACATCTATTTGTGATCATTTGGAAGACACAAACAATTCAAGTGATTAGCCCATCCGAGACTTTCTAATGATCCTATTTGCTTGAATCAGTCATCTCATCGATTTCTCTATTTCATGATTTATTTTACTCATCCGATACCTATTCCTCATATTCTTAGTGTGCACATCACAAAAGGGGAAAGTTTACCAGTTTCTCTAACGATAATGATGATCTTTGAGACCCTACTAATTCAAGCGATCAGGCTTATTCGAGCCTTTCGGATGAGGCTCTTTGCTTGAATTGGTCATGCCTGTTCATTTCTTCATTTGCTCTTTATTAAAGGCCTCTATCCCTCAATATTAATTTATGATGGCACATGATGGTAGATTTGTAATCATTTTGATGAACAACCCATCCAAGATTTCTTGATGTCCTTAGTCGCTTGAATTGGTCATCTCCTACATTCGTTTTAGTGATTTTTTTTCCTTACAACTTCCGTCGTGTCCCAAGTCATTCAAAGTTTTTTTGCTCTCTGATCTTGCTTTTTCATTGTTTCCATAGTTATCTATACTGGATGAGGAAAATTATCTTGGCAGGGGTAAGCGCACAAGCAAAACTATAGAGAGTAAAGGAAAAGCAAAAGTGGACATACATTCAATCATTCGCTATCTTTTAAAGTTGAATCCAGATTTATTCTATGTTGTACATAAGCAGTATAGTGATGACCCTGATTTTGCATTATTCTCTTTAAAGACTCTTTCAAAGTACATGGGATTTTCCTCACTCCCCTTAATGGATATAGGATTTTACTTCTTGAGACAACAATAGCATTCTAGGTTTTTGGCTATGCCCTAGGGCTCAATGCTTCTGGAACTAGATATTTCCTTTGTTATTCAAGCTATGCAATGGTTCTAGGGGTCTCAGATGTATAAAGTGTTGTTGGTTATAAGAGAAAGGAGTTCCTTAGATACAGAAGAGACTTGCTAGAGTCAAGCTCATTCAAAATACAAAAAGAAGAATAAATATTTCATTTCAAAAATTTCAATAGTTTAGAAATTGTATATACATCCATATGTATTTTCGACTACAAGAATTGTAAAAGATATTATCAATATTATAACTTCAAACTAGAATGAAATATCATTCTTTTTTGTATTTAATCCATATTTCCTAAAGGAAATGACATCTGGTGATACTCTTTATTGACATGATCTATATAGTTTATCTACTGATGATATTTGGCATGTGCTCCTTTGTAATTGTCTTCTAAAGAACCAATTAAAAAGCTCTTTGAGAGCATTACTTTTTGTGAGTCCTCCTCCTTTTCGTTTGCATCAAAAGGAGCTTGTTCTTGCTTGATAATGAGAATTTTTGCATGCCTTGGGTGTTCCATGTGGCAAGTGTTTCCTTTTCTGCAAAGAATGGACCATGCAAAAGGAGAATATGTTGTAAAAACATAAAGGTAAATATTGTGAGATGTTTATTTCAAAACACACCAAGTATAAAAGTGGACTAAATTTCTTTGCAACTCACCAAGTGGTAAGTTATGTCTTTGACACTCCATGCCTCTATGAAGGTTTCTATCAGCTCTGTGATTGCCCTTCTGAATTCAATCACATAGGTATCAGATGATCTTCAAAAGTTTATCTAGTCTGACCCACACCTCCATTCTTTTTTTCGCTATTTCTAAATTGATTTTTACATTCATCGTAACCTCACAAAATGTTTTCCAACAATTCCGCATTGCATTTAGTTGTTTTCCATCATTGTTGCTGAAGAATCTTCTTGCTTTTGCACCTCCCATTGATGCATACTCTAATGTTGGTGCAATTAAGCCCAAGCCTACATAATTGATGAATACACATAAGCTTGATGTATTAGCATATCACTTGAGAAGCAAGTTTTCATGCATTGGATCATATGCCTACCTATATGTTGATTCTATCATTTGTGCATCATCTTCCAATCAACATATATGATCATTTATGCTTATTATCTAGCTAAGGATGCCAAAAACACTCTTCAGCCATCACTTATAGCAGGTGTGAATCAAGATTTAGCTACACCATCTCATCTCTTGTGATTATCCACCATCTCCTCCAACAGTGGTATCAAAGCAAGCACAATCAAGATGGGAGATGGTTTTCCATCCTTCATTGACAAATTGGACAAGAACAACTACTCAGCATGGTCCCTAAGGATGCAAGCATACCTTCAAGGAAGAAGCTTATATGAATACATCTCAGGGGATGAAGA
The DNA here is from genome assembly GCA_020310875.1 of Ceratopteris richardii. Lineage (NCBI taxonomy): Eukaryota > Viridiplantae > Streptophyta > Polypodiopsida > Polypodiales > Pteridaceae > Ceratopteris > Ceratopteris richardii. Next base: position 80,062,927 of record CM035440.1, read on the forward strand.
CATGCCAATCTTAAGGAGCAAGAATCAACCAACAAGGGAAGAGCAAGAGAGGCTAACCACATGGCGTGCAAAGGATGCTCTTGCAAGGTCATACTTACTAAACTCAATCTCTGCTTTCTTGTTACCACATGTTAGAAATTGTAAGACCTACCAAGAGACTTGGGAAGTTCTTTCATCATACTTCTCCTCCAACACGAGCTAGGAAGAATCAATTGTGGATAGAATTTACAACTCTCAAGAAGCAATCAAAGAAAAGAGTGGCCGACTATGTAACCAAAATGAAGGATGTTGCAGACCAACTTGCAAAGCATTGGAGAAGAGATAGAGGAAGAGCACATAGTGAGTCAGATCATCAATGGAATTAAAGTTGATGACAAGTGGGAATCTTTCACCAGTGCAATGGATCTCTACATGGATATGCAGATACCTGATCTCAACACCTTGATGGGACAACTCTTCACCCATGAAGCAAAACTCAATAGAAATGGTGATAACTCAAGAGGTAACCAATCTTCTACCCTTTATATAGATAAGAATAAAGCTAAGGATAGAGGTAAAAGTAAGAAACAAGATGAAGAGGCTAGTACCTCTCAACCTAATTATGCAAGAAGAGGAACAGGTGCTAGAGGTAGGGGTAGAGGAGGTAAGCAAGGTAGGGGGAGACCCTACAATAGTTCACCATGCAATGTATGTGGTCTCAACAACCACACTACAAAAGAATGTTACAAAAATACAAGGAACCAAAGGGGAAGAGGCTTCCATAGAGGAAGCTATGGACAATCTAGAGGTAGGTACAACAATGGTGGAGGCAACTACAACCATAACTACAATCAAGGCTAAATTAACAACAACTATCAAGGAGGCTTTAGAGGAAGGATGTCAACAACTACACTAAAGATCAAGAGGATTCTGTGCTCATTATGAACATGACATCCAAGCAAGGTAATGATGAGCATCTCTTTTACATTCCATAACCAAAAATCTAATTAATGTTGGGCACATTGTAAAGAAAGTTCTACAAGTCAGGTTCCCAAAACATGGAGCATATGTGGAAGACCCCCAACAAGGATTCAAAAGGATAGCCAAAGGTGAGAAGTCAGGTAGATTGTTTACTTTTGAAATTGAAGACACAAGGAACATAGCACTATAAGTTATAGAGACCAAACCCTATCTGAGTTGGAAATATGGCACAAGAGGCTAGGGCACATAGGAGAGAGAACTCTGAAGAATATTTTCAAGGATCAAAGTGTGCTTGGGATTCCTAATGTGACCAAGTAGCACATGATTTACACATGTGGAGCTTGCCAATTTGGCAAAGCTCACAGGCAACCATTCAACAGGAAAGGATACATCCATGAAGATTATTTGGAGCTTCTACACACTGATGTGTGGGGTCCTAGCAAAGATCTATTAGCGGCCGCCGGATTGGAAATGTATAACTGAATCTTGTTCGCACGAGCGAAAAGTTGTTACAGACAGTTTGTAAAAGTTATATAAATCAAAGAAAGACGTGCCAGTGATGGTTCCGTGATGGATCACTAGACTGTCTATCTGGGTGACTGAGCGGGGCGTTACTGTAGTGTCATTTGCATAAGTTCAAGTATTCTAAGTTTTATGTTCGTCTCTTGTCTTGTCTGCCGTCGACATATGTTCTGTTTGTTAACTTCATAGACTTTCGAGAGATCACCAGACTGTCTGTCTGGGTGATTTGTCTGTAGCGTTACTGTGTGTCGAGTTAATTAATCCAGAGTATCTTGTCGACTTTCTGAGTATTCTGTGTGTATCTGTGTTTCATATTTTGTCAGTTGTCTGTTGGTGTCCATTGCGATTGTGAGACTCAGCTAGTTCGCGCATCGGGTTGTTTCTTTTCTTGAAATGTTCTGCAAATATGTGGCTAAGTCTAAGCAGTCGTGGTAACTCTTCTGGTATTCGCGTTGTCTTAAGTTGTCTATAGTATCTAGGTTCAGGTTCCATACGGAAAAGTTTAAGCTACAGTAAAGATTTCCTGGGTTGCGTACTGAATCTTCAGTACGGTGTATCTGAACACTGGGATTCTCTATGTCTTTGGATATTGGACGGAGTGTGGTATCCATTCTGTGAAGGTTGAACAAATACTCTTGTTCTGATATGTTCAGTAAGTTTATGTGCGGATGCAACATAGCATCTTAGCGTATTCGGTACACGTGGTTGAGCTAAGACTGTGAACTGTAATGTCTAAGTACAACAGATTCTTGATAGAGCTCTCAGCATTAGTATATTGTTGTGTGTAAGCAGTTAGTTTGGGAACTAAGTACAGGGCCTCTGTCTAACAGACCCCTTCCACTCCCAAGAACCCAAGAATCGCTTAAACGCACTTCTGACAGTTAGAAGAATAGATAGCATTTAACACTGGCACCGTTGCCGGGGAGGTGGCAATAGATCAGATTGTTGCAAACCTGTTGTGGAAACGTGACTGTAAATTTTTAATCGACAGTAATAGTACGCGATTAGTACAAAAGATAATACATGCCGGTTACTCGATTTGGTGAAACGTATCCAAAGAACCGCCAACCTGGGGTACTTAATTTGCTAAAAACGACTCCGGGAGGTAGAAGTACAACTAGGTCTAACCCAGTTGTCAACAAAGTAAAGAACGTTAGTAGTGATTCCGGTCATATTCCGGTGGAACGTGCTACGCCTCTGGTAAATTCCGGTACGATTTTGGCACAGTCTGTCGAAGATATAGTAACTCCAGAATCTACCAGGACGCAGTCTGAAGTCAGTTTAACAACATTGGGTAAAGATTCAAATTTGTTTACGACTAGAAACACTTTAGCCAAGGAAATTAGTGAAGGAGAAAAAGCAACATGTAAGGGACATGTAATTTGGAAAGATCTTGCATTGTGGCTGAGTGCCACCATTTGTCTATCTCTGTGATAGTGTTGATCGCCGTTTAAACCAGTCTTGTAAACCCCTGTTCTTGTGGGATAAGGGGGGTCCCATGGGTACTATGCCCTTCCTTGTACAGTTGCAATTTCAAAGTTAAAGTCTAGGGGAGTAGGCTTCGGTCGAGCCTCCATTAAAAAAAAAAAACAAAGGAGCTCCACTATTTTTTTCGCATGAGATAACATCATCTTTTTGTCCATTTATGAAGTCATTTAATAGTCCATGAGAATCCAGGACAGCATCGCATAATAACAGAAAACCTATTAATAATCCAGGACGGTATCTCAATAACAAGGAGCAAAGGAAAATTAACAAGCTAATCAAGATCATCAGTGACATCTATCTTATCGAGAGTAGAATCATTAATCACATTAACGTAGAATCAGGAAAGCGCATCAATGGCAGGTTGGAGCAAAGGAGATAAGAAACTAAGCAAGCTTATCAGTGACAGCTATGCTCATGGAGGTACAATCATCTTAAATTCTTAATGTATATCACCATTTAGAAAAGAGTTTTAATGTCCAAGTGATGTACATTCCAACCATGATGAGGAGCAAGTCCACATATGCATGAATGGTGGTTATTCAACACTTGGAAGCAAAGCTCTCATCAGAATCAATGCCCTTATCCTTAGCATAACCTTTGAAAAGAAGCCTAGCCTTATGCCTATCAATTGTTCCATTATAACTTAGCATGTATATGCATTCAGTGCAGATTTAATAGTGGTGTCACTTCTCACATGTGCAAGGATAATGAATCCTTTCATGAACTATAAGAGCACACATGCAAATTATATATAGGAAATAAAAAAGTCTCCCTCACAAAGGAAAAGACCAGTGCAAAATTATCTATGGAAGCACGCGAACAACACAAGGAAGAAGAAGAAGCTTGGAGCACAAACACACAATACTAAATGTATTACTAGAGAATGTACAAAGATCAGTAGCCCATTAGGGCAATAGGCGTACATACAAGCCGAGGGAAAAAAAACCTCCTAAAGAGGGAAAAAAGTGCCCAGACGGTCCTAGTGTGTTCACACACATCACTACCTAAATATATCAACAAATCCCCCCTGGGAGTGATGTGGTGAACAAGTAGCTGGAACTCATGTATAAGGAAGTGCCAAGCTATGCAGAAGTCACTCCACAAAAGGAAGTAAGCCCAAAGCTTTGCGGAAAGCTTCAAACTTCTCCCTAGGCACAGCCTTCGTGAAAAGGTCTGCAATGTTCTCTTGTGTGGGCACATATGCCAAGCTGATCTCCCCAGCAGAGAACCTCTCCTTGACATAGTGATAATGCACCTCAATGTGCTTAGTGCGAGCATGGAACACAGGGTTCCTCGCAACTGCCAATGCGCTCTGACTGTTAGTGAAGATGGTGGTGGCAGAAGACTGGCCAAACACCCAAATCAGCCATAAGGCGTCTGAGCCACACACACTCAACAGTCGCTGTGAAAGCTGCCCTATACTCAGCCTCACAACTGGAAGTGGCCACAGTAGGCTGCTTCTTGCTCAACCAAGATATACGTGAGCTACCAAGCATGAAGCAAAAACCACTGGTGGACACACGAGTGTCATAGCAACCAACCCAATCTGAGTCAGAAAAATCATGCAAATCTGGCGGTAGTGATCCCCCCTTGGGATAAAACAACCCAAGTAGCCGAGTACCACTCAAGTAGCGAAAGATGCGCTTAACTGCCTGTGAATGCTTGACTCCTGGGCAATGCATAAATCTGCTCATCTGTGAGACAGCAAACTGAATATCTGGCCGAGTAATGCATAAGTAAATCAAGCATCCAACAGCCTGTTGATAGAGAACAGCATCAAATGCATCTCCAGCATCATGAAGACTCAATCGTAAACCTGTCTCCATAGGAGTGGCAATAGGCTTACAGTCTTCAAGGCCAAAACGCTGCAATAATGTGTCAATATATTTCGTTTGATGCAAAGCCATTCCACCATCAACTTGCATAAACTGAATGCCCAAATAGTGATGCAAATGCCCCAAATCAGACATCTCAAATGAGGCATGTAAATCAGCCTTAAAATCAGCAATATGGTTCTCAATAAGACCAGTGAGCAACATGTCGTCAACATAGACAACGATGATCAGAAGCACATCATTAGCACACTTAACATATAAGGTGCTTTCAGTTGGATTATTCTCAAAACCATGTGCAACCAGATAGGCATGTATCTTCTCATACCAAGCACGTGGTGCTTGCTTTAAACCATATAATGCCTTCTTTAACCTGCACACCTGGTTTTCATGCCCTTTCTGCACAAATCCATGGGGCTGAAAAACATACACTTCTTCATGCAAGTCACCATTCAGAAATGTTGTTTTAATGTCCAACTGATGTACATTCCAACCGTGATGGGCTGCAAGTGCACAAATGCTCCGAACAGTAGTCATACGGCATGTAGGTGCAAAGGTCTCATCAAAATCAATGCCTCTTTCCTGTGCATAACCCTTTGCAACAAGCCTAGCCTTATACCTGTCAACTGTACCATCAGGTTTACGCTTCAGCTTGTATACCCACTTAGTGCCAATGGCCTTCTTGCAAGTCACATAAAGACCATGTACCATTCTTCATTGTAGCATCATATTTTGATTGCATAACAGCCATCCAATTTTCTGAATTTTGTGCTTCATCAAAAGAAACAGGCTCATTCTCATCACAGAGACTAGATGCAGCCATAGCATAGCAATCTGATGCAAAGGAGGCACTATGAGAGCCTGAACGAGTACGATATGACAAAGGTGCATCTAATTTGCTATCACACAAAGTCTACACCAACCATTTTGTCATAGTTTTTGCTTGCTCAATATCAGCTCTCTCATCAACAAGTGCATCATGTAAATCTGCAGCAGAAATGGAATGATTTGCATCATCATATGAAACCTGCAAAGGCTGAGAAGTTGCCTCATTAGGACCAGCACTAGACTGTCCACCTGTAAAAAGAGGCATCAAAGTATCATACATGTCTTTAGAGCTAACAAATGTCTCCTTAGTACATGAAAGCAATGTCTGAATAGCATCTTCCACAAAGACAACATCACGGCTAACCAGAATGCGTTTAGTCTGTGGATGATACAGATGATACCCTTTACTTTCAAAACTGTACCCAACAAAAATACATTTTACTGCCTTATCATCCAATTTTCTGCGATGTTGTTCAGGCACTAGTGCATATGCCAAACAAGCAAAAACACGCAGATGTACAACAGATGGCTTGCAGTCATGCCAAGCCTCATATGGAGTGATAGACTGCAGTGCTTTAGTGGGACACCTGTTCAGTACATATGCTGCACACATGACATCCTCAAGCCAGAAACTATGAGGTAAAGCCTGACTCTTGACCATACACCTTGCCATCTCCATGAGAGACCTCTTCTTCCGTTCAGCAACTCCATTTTGTTGAGGTGTGTACGGCACTGTACACTGGTGTTTTATCCCACGTTCAGCCAGAAATGCATTAAAATCAAAAGACATATATTCCCCCCCTCGATCAGAACGGAGGGTGCCCATTTTACATGCTGACAGATTTTCAGCCAAAACCAAAAACTGTTTAAAGCACATGAACACTTCGGACTTTGCCTTGAGTGGATATACCCATGCATGCCTGGAAAAATCATCAATGAAAGTCACAAAGTAAAGGTAATTTCCAAAAGAGGGTGTCTACATAGGACCACAGACATCACTATGTACAAGCTGCAATTTCTGTGTAGCCCGAACTGAACCATCTTTTGGAAAGGAGGAACGCTGCATTTTGCCCAAAATACAGCCTTCACAAACATGTTTTCCAGGTGCCTCAAGTTTGGGCAAAGAGGACACCATTTCAGATTAGCAAAATTCTGCAGGCATAGCAAATTAGCAAAATTCAGATGACCAAAGCATGCATGCCAAAGCTTTGCATCTGACATAGCCTGAGAATCATTTACTGCACATGCCAAATCATTTTTCCTCAAATGATAAGGCATTTGGATTGCCTTTCATCATCAATCGAAGAGTAGAAGCAAAACTCTGATATGAATCAGGAAGACCATTCAGAACGGTCTGCACAAGTGAGCTATCTGGTATAACCTCATCAGCAGAAATCAATTGTTCCTTCAAGTCTTTGATCTTTGTTAGGACACTGTCCATAGAATCACCTTCATTCATGTGCTCACTCTCCAACTGTTTTCGGAGGTAGACAACACGAGCCTCATTCCTAGCTTGGTACAATGTGGTAAGTGTATCCCAAGCATCCTTAGCTGTTCTGCAAGAGCGAATATGAGGAATAATTGCACGTTTGACAGACAAAGCTATCAATGCATGTGCCTGGGCATCTCTACTATCCCAACGAATCTGCTTTGTAGTAGGTGCAGCAGAAATAGCAGCACGAACAGGAATCTGCGGAATATCATCTTGGACACCATCTTCATCAGCTCCAGCACCTGTATTTGTAGTACCTGTTGTTACAGGTGTAACAGGACGTCTTTCAACACCCTGCACAATGTTCCACAATCCTTTTGCAACCAATACATGTCGCATCATATAAGCCCATAATGGGTAGTTAGTACCATCCAACTTATCCTCAACAGCCAACATACGGAATACATCACTGCTTTCAGCCATGGTCGGTGACTAAAATACCTTGATGCAAAAAATTGACTGTATCTCAAAAAGTTGAACAAAACTGCCCAGACGAGTTCTGCTAGACCTGTAGCAGACTTCGAGACGCTTAAACTGGCGAACTGAAACTGGTATATACCTTTGGCACAAAAAGATGAAATAGCCTACACAAGCGCTACGATAGTGCGTTCGGAGGCCGAAACGAGCTCAGATCGCGATTTCGGCACCACAAAGCGAAGCCGTTTTGATCTGGGAAACACGCTGAGTATGCTCACCCAAATTCATGCGAATCTAAGACTGCAAACGGAGGAGTGTCCACAGCACCCTAGATGAAGTGACGACCTGCTCTAATACCAATTGTTGGAGATAGATGTCTGCGGAAGCACGGGAACAACACAAGGAAGAAGAAGAAGCTTGGAGCACAAACACACAATACTGAATGTATTACTAGAGAATGTACAAAGATCAGTAGCCCATTAGGGCAATAGGCGTATATACAAGCCAAGGGAAAAAGAACCTCCTAAAGAGGGAAAAAAGTGCCCCCGCAGTCCTAGTGTGTTCACACACATCACTACCTAAATATATCAACAAAAATCACCAATCACGAAGAAGAATGTGAAGCTTTGATCAATATACTATTTCTATCCAATGTTTGCATGGAACTCTTCTCAATGAAAGCTATCATTGATCATCAAAAGTAAGTGTTTTATGATAATAACTCAGTGAAGGTGATTGATCTATCCACCGAAGATATCATAGCCCAAGACATCATATCACTTTGACATCAAAGATATGGACACACATCATATCTTATGAAGATATCCTCATCCTAATTGATCAAAGGTTTACCAAATGTTACCCAAGTACAAGATTTTGCTAAGCATGTACTCAAGGCAAACAACATAGGGGGCCCGATTATCGAAAGAGGCATCCAATCGAGCACAAAATTCTCTAACCCATGTCCACATGGACCTTGTGGACCAATGAATACACCATTCCTTAGTGGGTTGCTTTACTTCTTCTTGTTATTATATGACCATACGAGAAACATTTCTTTGTGATTCCTTAAGTTAAAGTCTATTATCCTCTCTAAGGTAATAGAACATACCTATAAAGTTGAGAATAAATCATACACCTCAATCAAGACTATCTCATTAGTGGTGATGAATTAATGAATCATGACTTTGATAAATGTTTGAAGCAAAAAGAAATCACACAACAATTCATACAACCTCCTAAGCTATCTCAAAATGAGCTCCGAGAAAAGAAAAATCCAAAGCGTCATGGAGATGGCAAAAACTATGGTAGATAAGAAGGACTTATGTTCTTAATTTTGGGCTGATGTTGTGCATACTATTGTATACATAATCAGTTGAGGATTTATAAGAACACTTCATAATAGAGCACCTTTTGAGGCTTACTTTGGAAGTAATGTGAACTATTTTAGAGTGTTTGGTAGTGATGCATTTGTTCATGTATCTAAGAAAGAAAATAAATAACTATCTCCCAAGTCAAAGAAACATAGATTCATCGAATACAATGATCAATCCAAGGAATGTAGACTATATGATCTAGAAAATTATTCAATCGCCATCTCAAAGGATATTTTTTCTTATGAGTCTTAAGTAGCCCACCAAATATCCAAGTTTAAATTCCAGTCCACCCATCTACAATTCAGAGGGGGACAAAGTTATTTCAAAGAACATATCAGAAGCAAGTACTTTGCAGGAGCCTAGAAGGCCACACAGGCTTCTTGAGAAACAACAAAAAGAACAAAGTCATACAAATATGACCTTATGCATTAAATTCAAGAATTTCTAAGACCTTCTACATTTCAAGAAGCTGAAGGTCAACCTAAATAAAAATAATCCATGCAAGTTGAAATTTATGCAATCCACAACAACAAGACCTGTACACTTATTTCCAAACCATCAGATCATCAAATTCATCGAATTAAAATGTCTTTATAAATAAATACAATTCCAATGGTACTTTGGATAAGTATAAAGTGCACGTAGTTTCCAAAGGATATAAGCTAGAATATGAGGAAACCCTTGTTCCCACACCAAGGTTTACAACCATTCCATTAAGTCTTGTACTAAGTTTTGGAACATCAAGCTTGCATGATGCTTGAGGTGGATTTTATCTACATCAAAAACTATGGCTTGGATTACATCAAAAAATATCCATTGGAGAGTTCTTTTACCAATGCTCATTTGTTGTATTTTTTTGAGAGATTTTTGACGATTCATTTACCGTTGTAAAAGGCTAGAGCCTTACACATGTAAAAGTAGAAAGATAGAGCCCAAGCTCCACGACTTTGTGGTGGTTGAGTTGCATTTAATCAATCAATCAATCACCCAAAAGTAGATCAAACTAGATCTTCAGTTTTCCTAGATTGAAGGAAAGTGAATTGATTCCCTCAAACAACCATTCTCACCTTCATTTGAATTCAAAATCCACTTGTAGAAGTCTTGGATCACTTCTAGAGTCTATATAAAGAATTCAAATCACTTGTACTATACATGAAAGCAATATACATACACTTGTGACCATCATTGTATTGCTCCTTCATTTCTCTACATCATCTTCTTTACCAACAATAATTGTGCAGAGGCTGCTACTCTCTCTAAAGAGCTCCAAATTGGATGAGACATGTGTCATTGGAAAGAATTTATTACTATCTATTTTATGCCTAAACATTTTCATAGCATTCAATTCAATAAATTTGGAGAAATTTTAGTTCTCGTTGCAAAGAATCAAGTCTTCCCTGATCAGACAAAGCACATCAAGATCTAGTACCGATTCAATCGTGAGAAGATCATATCACAAGAGATTACTCTAGAGCAATGTACCTCTCAAGAGAACCTAGTAGAGATATTAACGAGGCCCTAGATCCAATTTTTCCTCAGCACTTGATAGACCTCTATAGCATTCAACCTCTCCAAAATGGAGCTCCAATAGGATGTTGATGACATGATTTCATCCACTTTAATTTCCTATTCTATGCATATGATTTCATCTACATTTTATATCTAAGAGATTTTTCTTTTCATACATATTTTATTGTCTTTGGATGTTGGAGGAGATGCATGGATACCTCAAGAAAGTGAGGTGGAACTGCTAAACCCTACTTTGTAGCTGCCCTAATACACTTCACAGTTATGTAGTAGGCCCTTTTAGCTTGCAAATGACACCAAGAAAGTACATATGTACTTTATCCAAATTTGGAAGAAATATATGAAGAGGTTTCTATGCTAGACTGAAATAGGGAGGAGGAACACAACATTTCTACCCTACCAAACTACATGGGAGAATATGAGAAAGAATCCATAATCTTCCGTGCCCCCACAGTACAAGGAAAGGAAAATGAGTCTTCAGGCAAGACCTCTCACAATCTAACTGAACTCAAGAAGACCAAGGTACATTGTCGGTTGACTGTGGAAGAATTACTACGTGCCAAGCCCCAAATATGGAAACATTTAGCGAATTAGTTGAAGTTAGAGCATGAGAAGAATAAAAAGGAAAATGAGGAATGTGAAGGCCCCTCTAGTATGCAAATTCTTGTGGATAAAGTTGGAGAATTTAGTGAAGGAGATGAGGGCAACACATGTTTACCCATCACATACAATGGATACATGACCAAGGCCATACTAGACACAGGAGAAGGAGTAGGCATAGCCACCAAAGAGATTTTGGAGAAATGGGGAAAGCCAACCCTGCGACCAACACATATGAAGCTTCAATTAGTCAATGGTCATGTAGAGAGACCCCTCGGAATACTGGAGAAAATTAAGTTAGCCAGCTTTGAAGTGGAGTTTGGGCACACATTAGCTATATGTCAATTTCGAAGAGCTAATAACTATGAAATGATATTAGGGCAACCATTCATGAGACAACAAAGGGTGGTACAAGACTGGGGAAGAGACACTTTATACTTACAACATCAAAAAACTACTACCAAGATAAACTTACATACATTTGTGTATACGGATGTTACCCCCCTACAATGGAATCCCATACACAAGGAAGAGGATGATTTTTCAGTCAATAGTGCGGGATCAAGTGACCAATCATGGATGCATGAAGATGCCCAAATATGGATGTGTAAGGAAGCAAAGAGAGAAGAGGAAAAAACTCAAATATGGCCTATCGGAAATCAAAATTACCAACATGTAGAGGACCATACGTATATGCCCCAAGGTTTTCTTGATGAAGCATTCGAACCACACGGTTGGATGGAGATTCTAGACACTTTGGATGTATGCGTAAATGAAAAAGTATTGACCATGAATGAATGTGTGGACAAAGAAGGTTATGATGTATGATTTTACATGGTAGTCCTTCAGAAGGTAGAAGTAGGAGAAGTATTAGAAAAGGAATGGAAGGAAGAGGACGAGAGCATACAGATGGAACCAAAATTTGATTCAGAGGAACGATATTTAGAAGCAATCCAAGCCGAGGACAAGGACATAACACCCAAGGTGTTAACAATAGAAGCAACTCAGTTGAGACAGAACCATGAGGAAACCATATATAAGACTTAACTAACCCCAGATTTGTTTGAAGTCCCAAAACACTCCAAAAGATATGAAGTAGAGGATAGGAAGATAGCCATTCAAATGCCTAAGAGAGAGGCAAGAGAAGGAGAAGCATATGACAACAAGGAACAAACGAAGAAAGTAATAGTGACTGTGGAAGATGGAGAAGAAAGATGCACTTACATGGGAAAGATGTGTCATGTGAGGAGGGAGAAGAATTGATCATATTAATTTGAGAGTATCGGGATGTGTTTGCATGGACCTACAAGGACCTCAAAGGTGTAGATCCTTCCATTTGTTCTCATCGAATACCAATGACACCTGATGCAAAATCATCAAAGAAACACCCTTATACTTATAATGATGTCTATGCAGCTAAAATTAAGGAAGAGATAGACAAGCTATTAGCAGTCGGATTCATTTACGAGATAGAACACATCGAATGGGTCTCAGCATTGGTGGTTGTACCCAAAAAGAAGGGAAAACTAAGAGTGTGCATTAATCTGAAGAAAGTAAATGCAGCTATAATTCGAAATCGCTACCCATTACCTATCATTGATCATCTCTTGGAAAGAGTCGCAGGTAAGGAAGTCTATAGCTTCCTCGATGGATTCTCTGGATACAACCAAGTAGCTATTGCTACTATGGACCAACATAAGACCGCATTCGCAACTGAATGGGGTGTCCATGCTTTCAGGGTGATGCCTTTTGGGCTTACGAATGCCCCTGCTACTTTCCAAAGGTTGATGTGTCACATCTTCAAGGAATTCCTCAGGAAGGGTATGGAAGTGTACGTAGACAACTTATACACCTACTCAGATCAAAGACAGGAACATATACCGTAGTTGCAAAGAACATTTGAAAAATGTTGACAATATAGAGTGTGCGTGAATCCTGAGAAGTGTGTCTTCATGGTGAGACAAGGGAAAATCCTTGGACACATTGTATCTAGGAATGGAATCTCTACTGACAAAGATAAAATCAAAGTAATACTCAAACTTCCAAGACCAAAAAATGCGAAGGAAGTGCAAGTGTTTATGGGTCATTGTGGATACTATCGAAAATTTATTCACATGTACGCTATAATTGCCAAACTGTTATATGGATTGACCCAATTCACATGGATGGATGAATGTGAGAAAGTGTTTAATGAACTGAAAAACAGACTAAGCACAACACCAATTCTGAAAACCCAACTGGAATAAGCCTTTTCATATTCGTGTAGATGCCTCCAACAACGCATTTGGGTGCATTCTAGCTCAACCGATAGATGAAGGAAAATTGGACCATCAAATTGCATATGCGAGCAGACAACTGAATCAAGCAGAAAGAAACTATACAACAACGGAACGAGAAGGTTTAGGGATGGTGTACGCTGTCGTCGAGATTTGCTCTCCTCTCTCACTTGTGAAGGCCTACAAAAAACATATTTGGCGAAGGTAGCCAGAATTCCCCGAGAAGTCCAGGATGCATCAAGGATGTCAAAGGAAGGTCACATACAAAGTTTCAAAGAAATCAAGAAAGTCCATGGTAGCGGTCAAAGCTGGTCAAAGTTGGGAAATTAGGGCAAAAATTTCATTGTCACCAAATTAGATGAAAATCCATATACTTGTAAAGATTGTCAAAGGCAGTCTATAGCCCAAATTTCAGCAGAAAATGGATTTTGTAGCACATTGATATGCTATGTTCATTTTGTAAAAATGTAATTTTTCTAGTTTGACCCTACAAATTCTTGTATAGAAAATTATGTTAGCCATATGGTTTGGCATGTATAAAGATCATATGTGGCTACATATTTGTACAAATTTTCAAGGCTATCAGAGCTTCCTAGACACCTTAATGCCACCTTGCAAGCTTCCAAATGTAGTCAAACTTGTACAAGGGAGATTCAGATGGGAGTTTTTCCTGCATATTCCTGAAGGAGATCTTTGGAAACATAGTCCTACAAAGTTTCATCTTCATCAAAGTCTTTTTGGAGGGTCAAAGAGCACAAAGTCCAGTTTTCAAGGTCACCGCAGTTTTCTAGAATAAGAAAATTGAAGGCTTGAAGGGCTGCCACATGTCAAAATATGATTGAACCATGGTGTACGGTCAAGATGAGCTCCTATTCAAGGGTGGAGATGCACTAAAGCATAAAGGAAGGAGGATCCACGAATTTTTTTCCATAAAAGAAGACTTTTTTGACAGTTAAAGATCAATAATGCAAAGTTTCTCCAAAAATAGTGGCTTATCTTATCCGAATTGATGTCAGCACTGATCCGACGGTCCAGATCATCCCCAGATCCAATGGTGGAGAATGAGGGCGCCTAAATTTCACTCCTTTACACTAGATTTGATAGAAAGAACAATTCCAAGCCATTGATTTGATTAATCAAATGGTTGTAATCGAAAGTAGTGATCCTAGAGTTGAGAGTTGATTTCTCTAGATCCAAGGGCCCAAATTCATTCAAAAAACTATATAAACCCCCCTCCAAACTCCTAGAGCATCATTGTTAGGCATCCATAGGGCTCATGCTAGCTTACGGTTTCCTTGAGACGATCACCCTCGGTTGAGCGAGTGAGGATCCAAGGTGAGCTAGTATGAATATAGAACCTAGTTTCAAATTTAAGTTAGAACTCCAATCTAGGATAGGCTCTTGAAACCAGCATCTCTATCTTGACTCACCCTCGGTGGAGCGTGTGAGTGAGTTAGAGCTGATTTTAATGAGTCTTAGACTTCTTTAGTTAGACGTTACGAGCCTAGACAGACATAGGGTCACTGGAGTGGAACTCACCTTCTTACGTGTGACATTCGGTTGAACTGTCATGGTTTGAGGGTCGGAACCACCTTTGATCAGTAGACTGCTGAGCGTGACGTACCACGACGATATTTTACATGTAACTTAATTCAAATCCTTTTAATTCATGTCACTTGTCACTTGTCTCTTGTCTCCTCTCTCAGTCTCTTAAGTATTTTTACATGTCTTCTATTTCTTCTATGTGTGAGAAGGCTCCGCAGTATTGCGTTGAACCAGTGAGGATGTTTCTTTGAGCTTGTGAGTAAACTCTATCATCATAATTCACTTGCATGCATATAATCCATACATACCCATACATATTGATTAGTTTCTGAAAGTGTATAAGAAGCTCCAATATTGGACCATTCTTCCTTTCGAAACTGGTTTATGTGTAAGGGTTCCATCTATTCTCGTCATGCATACATATCATCCAAAGAAGACTATGCATATGGATTGGAATTAGGAAGTGTTTAAGAAGCTCCTTCAATGGACCATTCTTCCTTCCAAATTTCATTCGTATGTATGGTTCTCTTTCATTCTTATCATTCATGTTCATAAATCTAACTTGCACTCCTACATTCCTATTCCCATAATCATTTCAACATCTCTCTCTTCTCCATACTCAACATTAATTTCACTTTCATGTCCTTAAAGCTTCCAACATTCATTAGCTTCATACACCCTGTGTGTGCCACGACCGGACCCGATCCACCCGGATTGCGATCACCTCCACATTTGAACCCGACGTGAAACGCTTCGTGGCATTTGCTTCTGATCTTGTTGGGAGGTTGTGATCCATATCCTTTGTTTCATATTTTTCATCCTCATCATATCATCATCATCAGTCTTGAGTGTTGCACTGGATTTCTCACAGTATCGTGCACATCTTCGTCGTGAAGTAAACGCATTTGTGAGAGATCTAGAGCATCGTGCATCACTTGCTTATTCACATAAGATGGAGGAAGGATTCAAATCCCTTATTGTTGAGAAACAAGGCCAAAGAATAGTCTCTTCTATGTTGAGAGAGAAGGGAAAATTCAATGGCATCAACATCACAAGCTACTTAGATTTGTTTGAAGAGCAAGCTATGATTTTTGGTCTTCCCGAAGATCTTTTGATATCATTCTTTGAACGAATTGTTGATAGCTCTATCATAAACCGTGTCACTCAATATGATAGTCTTCCTTGGAGTGATTTTAGAAAGGAGATGCTCAAAGAATTCTATCTTGAAGATTATAGCCAACATAATCGAGATGGATTCTTACGATGGGTCAATTCTCCAAAGCCTAGTAGCTCTATTACTCACTTACAAAATGAGTATATTAGACGCTATGAACAACTTCCTGATGAGGATAAGATAACTTTGGAACCTGATCTTGTGATCAATTTTCTTAAGCTTCTTCATCCTGAAACTCGTAGGGAAGTTGAACGACGATTAGAAGAACCAGATAAGCGCTATGGTCTTACTGACAATTGGCAAAAAGTGCGTAAAGTAGTAGAGGCTGTAGCCCATAGACATCAAAGACAATCCATGCTTTATGAGCAAACTAGTCTTCCTCAAGCTAGCCTTCCACAAACTAAGGAGCAAGTTAGAGAACAATCCCATGCTATCCTTTTTGACTCTACTCCTATTCCTCAAATGATGGAGCCTAATCAAGGTTTTAAAGTAGAGCCAAATAAAAGTGTAGTTGAACAATCTCAAGTGGATATTCTCACTAAGCAAATGGAAAGTCTTATTGCTACACAATCCAATTTGGCCAAGACTATAGATGCGTTACAATCTAATTACACCAAAACTTTCCAAAATCAAATGAACCCAATGACTTTTCAAGAGCCTAATCAACATTTTATAGCTACCAATCAAAATCCACAAGTAGCTCCTACTCAAGCATATCAAGTTCCTCCAATGCATAATCCTTCAATGCAAAATCCTCATCCTCATGTGCAAAATCCTCAAATGTATCAAAACATGTATCCTCAAGCTTCTCAAATAGCTTTTCAAAATCCTCAAAATCAAAATTTTCAAAATCATCAACCGTATAATATGGAAGCTCCTCTTGCACCTCAAGTACCACATGTTGCTCCCCAAGCTCCTCAAATACATCAATTGCATTTTCAAAATCCTAATTATCCTGTTCAAGCAATACCTTATCAACAAAATCCTCAATTTCAAAATTTCCCACCACAAGTTAATCAAAATGGTTTTGTGCGTGGCCCTCGTAGGTGTCCTTGGTGTGATTCGTTAGAGCACTTTTTGAGAGATTGTGAATTATTGAAGGTTGCTAAGGAGCAACGACTAGTAATAGACATAGACAAGAAAATCTGTGACTATCGATCTAGGCTACCTTTGCAAGGAAATTATGGTAAGAGAGGAATGAAAAAACATTATGAAAATATAACCATAATGGACGTAGGAACTAGAGGAGTGAAACTAGAAGCTCTTGATGAACAACAAGTAGAATCAAGTAAACCCACAAAGGAAGGTGATTTTTCCATAGAGGCTTTAGTAAGAGCACGGGATGAGATTAGGAGAATAACGGCTTGGGAGTCACCAATAGAAGATCAATCTCTTATTTCTCACATATCCAATGTAGAAGAAAAACGAAAAAGAGATGAAGTTGAGCCTAGTGAAAGAAGAGTAACACGAAAACAAACCTCAGAGGGAATAGAAACAATCATAGAGCAGGGAGAAACATCACAATCCAAAGATAAAAAACAAGAAGCACAACCCAATGAACAAAAACAACAGGAGAAACAAAAAGGGAAGAAGACAAAGCAAAGAAAAACAGAACCAAAGCCTTTGGATAAACAAGAACAATCAAAACAAACTGAAGACCAAACACGAGAACATGAACAAAAACAAGACCCTAAGCAAAAACAAAAGAAACCAAAGAGAAAACCTAAAGCCATCTTGATTTCAGAAATTGAGAGAAAAATAGATCCTATGGAGATTTTAGATGACATTTTGCTTAAGAGTCAAGTGACTATGTCTTTAGAACAAGTTTTCTCTATTGCAAAGCCTGTTTTTAAAGATAACTTTATCGGCCTAATTAAAAGGAAGAGGTTTCCACTTAATCTAGATACTGAGATGCAAGATTCTCTAGATCAAGATCAAGCTATGAATGAAGCCTTAAACTTTGATGAATCTGATGAAGAGGACTTTGATGATGATGAAGCAAAATGTTAATAAAAATTTCTTAGGACCTATTCAACCTGACCATGAAAATCATGAAAACAATCCTGAAAGCCACTTTAAAAGAACATTTTGGTCTAGAGGTACATCAGAGCTGCATGTTAAAATAGGAAATGATAAGAACACTATCACTGTAAATGCATTAGTAGATTCCGGCTCTGAAATCAATGTGATTTCAAGAGAAGTCTATGATAAGTTTCGATGGCCCATAGATAAAGATTGTGGATGGCGTATGAGAACTGCAGATAAATGTAGGTACCCTGTATGGAGCTTGTGCTAGTGTGCCCATATCCATAGGAGGAATCACAGAAGAGTTTCACTTTTTTATTCAAGATAATTGCTCCTATGAAGTTCTCTTAGGTCAACCCTTTATTTGTGAGAGTCGTATGGAAACTAAAGCCATGGATGATGGGTCTACCTATGCTAGATTTAAGTCTAAGGATGGAATGCAATCACTTCAAGTCATGACAGTAGGAGTGAATCATCCTAGGAATCGATTGTCAATTAGAAAGAAACCTATTGTTACTCAGGGTCATGAGCATGCTTGTAGTGATTGTGCACCTTGATTCATGTTTGGAGCTACATATGATCAAAATTTCGGATAGAATCCATTGTTGAGCGGGACAACAGTGGATATTGGTTTGACATCTCGCATCCAACTAACATGTACAATAGTTTGTCACTTTGTTTTCCACATTCTAGATTAGATTTTCTTCATAAGAGTCAATTGTCCAAGTCTTTTATCCAAAAAAACCCAAAAAAATTATAAAAACAACAAAATCATGGAACATGATGAGAACATTGAGCATGTGATTGAGACATCTCATTGTTTCTCTACTCTTGAGGAGTTAGAGTTATGTCTTCAACAAAATTCTAATTCCCATATTATTCTTATTTCTTCCCTTGATGAGTATGCTCTAATCCAAGAGTATGCTCTCAATATTGACATGCATGTTTTTTTGAGTCTTTGCATTGCATTGCATATCCACATCACTTGAGTCAGAAAAGGCAATTGATGATTTCTCTACTTGTGTAAAATTGTATCTTAAGTAGTAACTTATCTACTAAGAAATTGATTATAATCTAGGATTGTGGAAAGATAGGGCATGTAGATTTGGAGGTTTATTTTGGTGACATGACTTTCATATATAAACATGCATATGTATCCAGTATCGAAAGCATAATTGTTGAAATCCTAGCTCCTGCTATTGCATGTTTCTACATCCTTAGTCCATCTCACAGCACTTGTATCGGAGTTTAAATGACTGTTCTCCGTCATCAAAAATGGTTGTACCTTGTATCGGGGTTTAATTTTTCCTCGTCAAAAAAAAAAAAAAAAAAAGCTACATGTTACCAAGAAGTTTACACTTTTTTCCACCCCAAAAAAGTGATCGTGACCATAAAGTTGCCGAATCATCATCATCATCGAAAAAAAAAAAAAAAAAAGAGCAAGCCAAAGGAGGATAAAGAGGCATAGTAGAATAAATCACGGGCTATATAAGCAGATTTATGCATTAGTGGAGTTTAGTTAGATTTCCTTGCATGTTATTAGAGAAAGAGCATATTCATATTTATGTAGGAAAGGAGTTGATCTAAAATAAGCTAAAGATGAAAGATGTCTCTTGAAAATCCTAAATCTTTGTTTATAATCATATTTAAGGTAGATTGCTTTATGAAAAAGGTACAAAATTTTCTTCAAGATGAGAGGAACTGATGCTTAAAACGACTCAATACATCCACTTCCACTTCATATTGATGCTTGTTTTTTTTTCTTTCTTGTTGCCAATGTTGCTTGTTCATTTGCATATATGTTGCCTATTTGTTCATGCATATTCATGTTGCCTGTTTCAATTATTTCTTTCATGCAAATTTTGCTTCATGTCACGTTACCTACTTATTCATGCATATAATCAATTTTCCTTCCATCTTTCTTATGTTGCCTATAAAAGAATTTGATGCCTGGAACATTTTGTTTTTCACAGATGCTAGAGTGGCGCTTCCGGAGGAATCGCAGGTTTAGTGGGGGCGAATGTCGTCGAGATTTGCTCTCCTCTCTCACTTGTGAAGGCCTACAAAAAACATATTTGGCGAAGGTAGCCAGAATTCCCCGAGAAGTCCAGGATGCATCAAGGATGTCAAAGGAAGGTCACATACAAAGTTTCAAAGAAATCAAGAAAGTCCATGGTAGCGGTCAAAGCTGGTCAAAGTTGGGAAATTAGGGCAAAAATTTCATTGTCACCAAATTAGATGAAAATCCATATACTTGTAAAGATTGTCAAAGGCAGTCTATAGCCCAAATTTCAGCAGAAAATGGATTTTGTAGCACATTGATATGCTATGTTCATTTTGCAAAAATGTAATTTTTCTAGTTTGACCCTACAAATTCTTGTATAGAAAATTATGTTAGCCATATGGTTTGGCATGTATAAAGATCATATGTGGCTACATATTTGTACAAATTTTCAAGGCTATCAGAGCTTCCTAGACACCTTAATGCCACCTTGCAAGCTTCCAAATGTAGTCAAACTTGTACAAGGGAGATTCAGATGGGAGTTTTTCCTGCATATTCCTGAAGGAGATCTTTGGAAACATAGTCCTACAAAGTTTCATCTTCATCAAAGTCTTTTTGGAGGGTCAAAGAGCACAAAGTCCAGTTTTCAAGGTCACCGCAGTTTTCTAGAATAAGAAAATTGAAGGCTTGAAGGGCTGCCACATGTCAAAATATGATTGAACCATGGTGTACGGTCAAGATGAGCTCCTATTCAAGGGTGGAGATGCACTAAAGCATAAAGGAAGGAGGATCCACGAATTTTTTTCCATAAAAGAAGACTTTTTTGACAGTTAAAGATCAATAATGCAAAGTTTCTCCAAAAATAGTGGCTTATCTTATCCGAATTGATGTCAGCACTGATCCGACGGTCCAGATCATCCCCAGATCCAATGGTGGAGAATGAGGGCGCCTAAATTTCACTCCTTTACACTAGATTTGATAGAAAGAACAATTCCAAGCCATTGATTTGATTAATCAAATGGTTGTAATCGAAAGTAGTGATCCTAGAGTTGAGAGTTGATTTCTCTAGATCCAAGGGCCCAAATTCATTCAAAAAACTATATAAACCCCCCTCCAAACTCCTAGAGCATCATTGTTAGGCATCCATAGGGCTCATGCTAGCTTACGGTTTCCTTGAGACGATCACCCTCGGTTGAGCGAGTGAGGATCCAAGGTGAGCTAGTATGAGTATAGAACCTAGTTTCAAATTTAAGTTAGAACTCCAATCTAGGATAGGCTCTTGAAATCAGCATCTCTATCTTGACTCACCCTCGGTGGAGCGTGTGAGTGAGTTAGAGCTGATTTTAATGAGTCTTAGACTTCTTTAGTTAGACGTTACGAGCCTAGACAGACATAGGGTCACTGGAGTGGAACTCACCTTCTTACGTGTGACATTCGGTTGAACTGTCATGGTTTGAGGGTCGGAACCACCTTTGATCAGTAGACTGCTTAGCATGACGTACCACGACGATACTTTACATGTAACTTAATTCAAATCCTTTTAATTCATGTCACGTGTCACTTGTCTCTTGTCTCCTCTCTCAGTCTCTTAAGTATTTTTACATGTCTTCTATTTCTTCTATGTGTGAGAAGGCTCCGCAGTATTGCATTGAACCAGTGAGGATGTTTCTTTGAGCTTGTGAGTAAACTCTATCATCATAATTCACTTGCATGCATATAATCCATACATACCCATACATATTGATTAGTTTCTGAAAGTGTATAAGAAGCTCCAATATTGGACCATTCTTCCTTTCGAAACTGGTTTATGTGTAAGGGTTCCATCTATTCTCGTCATGCATACATATCATCCAAAGAAGACTATGCATATGGATTGGAATTAGGAAGTGTTTAAGAAGCTCCTTCAATGGACCATTCTTCCTTCCAAATTTCATTCGTATGTATGGTTCTCTTTCATTCTTATCATTCATGTTCATAAATCTAACTTGCACTCCTACATTCCTATTCCCATAATCATTTCAACATCTCTCTCTTCTCCATACTCAACATTAATTTCACTTTCATGTCCTTAAAGCTTCCAACATTCATTAGCTTCATACACCCTGTGTGTGCCACGACCGGACCCGATCCACTCGGATTGCGATCACCTCCACAACGCAGTAAAGAAATTCAAACACTACCTTCTAGCCAACAAGTTCAAGTTCTTCATAGATCATCAAGCCTTATTGTACTTAGTCAATAAGCCATGTAATACGGGAAGGTTAGTAAGATGGTTTCTATTATTGATGGAGTTCCACTTCAAAGTGATAGTAAAAAAAGGAAATAACCATGTGAGAGTTGATCATCTATCTAGGTTAACACATGGAGAGCCACATAATGGAGTATCAGAAGATTTTCCAGACACTTACTTATTCAATTTGGAAGTATGTCCTAAGTGGGCAGAAAAGCTAATTTCGATAATCACCCATGGACCACAACACTCAATTAACAAGGAGATTAGGAAGCAAATTCTGCAATCGTGTAACTTACACATTGTAGCAAGAAGTGTGTACCATAAAGAACCCAACGGTGTATTGTCTAGATGTGTAGAAGAAGACGAACAGAAGAACTTGATTGAGCAAGCGCACATAAAAAAATGGAGAATGCATAAGGGAACTCATGGAACTCTAAGAGAATTAAAACGAATAGGAGTCTATTGGCATGAGTATGTGAGTAGTTGCACGGAATGTCAAGAAACTACTCTAGAAGACCATACCTCATTACCCTTCTCGACAATAGTGCCAAGCTGGAGTAAGACATTAGTGAAATTCATAAAGACACAAGAACATGAGGAAGGAACAAGTTTAGCTAGAAAGCGATCCCTAGAAGAAATGAGTAAGGACTATGTTATCTTGGGGAGACAATTATTCAAAAGAGGAAAACACAATCAGCTATGACTATGTGTGCATGAAGGAGAGTACTTACCCATATTAGAAATGGCACATGCAAGTGCCGCAGGAGGACATTTCTCAGCCGAAATAATTGTAAAAATGATTATCTTTGTGGTCTTGTGGTGGCCAACCCTACATATGGATGCAGACACCTACGTACAAAGTTGTGAGGTACGCCAAAGAGCTAAGTACCCTATTAGACGAGATGACATGCCTTTGAGACCTATAGTTTTCATGAGAGCCTTTTCCAAATGGGGTATTGATTTCATAGGACCCATTAATCCACCAGCCAAAGGGTCACACGCTGAGTACATAATAGTGGCAACAAACTATTTAACTAAATGGGTAGAAGCAAAAGCAACTAGAAAAAATGATGTTGAGACCATAGTTAAGTTTCTGTTTGAGCACATCTTTACTCGCTTTGGCCTACCTATAGAGATAGTAAGTGACCGAGGAACTTACTTCATTAATGAAGTAATAGAGTCTTTGATGAATCAATTCTTAGTAATTCATAAAAAATCAGCCCCTTATCATCCTCAAGCCAATGGTCAAGTAGAAAGTTCTAATAAAGTGTTGTGCATTGTATTGACAAAGATAGTAAATAGTGGAAGGTTTGATTGGGACAAAAAATTGCATAATGCAATTTGGCCTTCCGTGTGGCTTACAAGACTGCCATTAGAACTACACCATTTAACCTAGTGTATGGATAAAATGTGATTCTTCCAATTGATTTTTTGGTGCCTACTTTAAGAATAGCACAACAGTATGAATGGACAAGACATGAGTTGTCCAAGCAACTAGAGCAGATTGAAAAGCTACATGAAAAAAGACTACAAGCTGTTGCAAGAATTTATGCCGCTAAAAGGAGACAGAAAAGCATATTATGATGTGCACATCAAAGACAAAGGCCTGAAAGGAGACTTAGTCCTAGTATATTCCTCGAAGCAACATGCCAAGAAACTACAGAAACGTGGATAGTGACCCCTACTGATCAATAGGATCTCGACAACTGGAGCTGTCAATCTAGCCACACTAGATGGAGATGTACTTCCTAATTACATAAGTGGTTGTCGAGTAAAGCGATTTATGGAACCATTGACAGATCAGATGTTAGCATGACTTTTAGGAGCACAAAATAAAAAAAAAAGAGGAAGAGAGAATTAAAGAAGAGGCACATAAAGAAGCCCTAGAGCATATCAAGAAACGAAGAGAGTGGATAAGGCAAAGGGATGAACAATATTTACAAGGGGAAGAACCAATTCCCATGGCCAATTACTAGTTTCAGGAAGCCGACACAAAGAACCTCAGCATATCTCAACCATATTTGAACATAGGGATTGGAACTATCGAATACCAGTTGATAGATGCATTAATAGACTAAGGAGCAGCACTAAGCTGCATACGAATGACAGTTATTATGCATCTTCAAATGATCATAAACCCAACTAAAGCATGCATGAGAGGCATTGGAGGCCAAGTCATAGAATGTGTTGGGGAATTCCTAATATCCCTCCACCTAGGAAATTCCACTATGGAGCAACAAGTTTTGGTATGTAAAGATGAGGATTTAATAGAAAACCTGATCCTAGGGCAAGATTGGATTATGGAGAATGAAGTGAGCATTCATCTAGCTCAAGGATACATCTCAGCCAAAATAGGGCATAAGGAAATCTTTAGCCTACTAGAAGAAAGACTTCCTGCATGCTTGAAGTCATCAAGCGTGAGAAAGAAACCCTAGAAGAGGAGTTAGAAAATGAATCAATTGAAAACACACCTAAAGGATACCCTAGGCTTGAATTACTAACAAATATGAATGTCTCATTTGATCATGTGCCTTCTTTTCCCAAGAGAGGTGAACTGAAGAGAGCCAGTGAGGACAATACCTTAAAATTATCTACACCAAAGGAAAACCATCCAAATGGAAGTCCACTACTCGAACATCATATCCAGGGAATACTTGTTTACGATGGATTCAGAAGGATCAAAGGACTAAACCAGGTGATTCCACTCAAAAGCACACGAATCTGTCAGTGAAAGCAAGGGAAAATCACCATTACTCAATACCACAATCAGAGTCACCAAGACTCCTTCATATGTGGCTTCCAAAATCATTAGTAGAAGCCCAGAAAACACGTATGCAGATGTGGATCCCAAAGAAGGTCAGCCAGATTGCAAAACAAGAACTAAACAAGTGAGAGGAAATATGGTGCGCACGAAGCGAAACAATGAAGCCCAACAAGACCTATCAAAGATACAAGAGGAACAAAACATCAAACAATCAGACTTCAAGAAAACAGGATCTAAGGGCTAGAGAACAACTAGATCAACGCAGCCAAATACGTCAAACACCAACTACAAAATGGATATGGAGATCCAAGAAGCAGCAAGGACAGGAACATCCGACTCAATAGGACTCCACTTGCACTCATGAAAAGTCCATTGCACCTAGAGTATGCATGGCAGGGCCACATTACGAGGCCATGCATTCGACACATAATCAGTTCAATGAAACTAGTGGTGCACATTTACAACTTGGAAATAGATCCAAGTTTCTACTTCCATAGGAATGAACCTATAATGTAAATAAATAAATGCTTCGAATAAAACTAACTTTAGTTTTCTTTTAGGAATGTAAAGATGTGTGGTAAGAAACTTTACTTACTTAAGCAAGGTGAAATGGAGTGATGCAATAACCAACATGTGACTGAGATGCACTTAAAACACAACTTCATGCCTACTTGAAACTCATGATCTTTCTATTACAAGTGCAGATGGCTTCTGAGAATTCTGAAGTGACTATTCAATAAGAGGTGCTAGAGTCTCCCTTATAGAGTGTGTCAAAAGCAAATGCCCACTAGTTTCGAGAAGACCAACTTGCTGGGGACTATCTGTTCTTAGTAACAATCAAGATTATGGACACAGACCATCAATTTCCAGTGATGTCCCAAGATTTCAAAGTCATGCACAAACTTCCATGAACTATAGACATAATGAAGAAGGCACATATTCAGAAGTACTTTGAACTACCAATCTACAAATCAGACTTCCAGCGATGCACATAGGTAATGAATACCCTGCAACCAGCTTTACATGGCCCATTGGTACCTAAAGCCAGAGTTCTAGATGCGGTAGGAGAGTGGGTAATTATTCAATTCACCTAGGATTTGATCAAGGAAGCCTTCGGGTGGGAAAAGGATGGAACCATAGTTTTGAAGGATGAAAGCCGAGGTGCTAAAACACGAACATTCACAGATATCAATTGTGTCAATATAGAAGAAGAAGTGAGATTGATTCATCAACATTTTTGCTTCCGAAATATGCATCAATATACAGCACCACAAAAGATCATAGTGCAGATGCTATCCGATGCCATCAAACAGATAGGGAGCCAAGTGAATATGATGCCATATATTCAAGAATGCCTTTTCAAAGCAAAGAAATAGTGGAACCATAAGAAGTTCTTGAATGGAATTGTTGCATTAACAATACTTATCTATCATGCACTAGGCATTCGAGAACATTTGAAAGAGATGCCCTCATCTAAAGAAATGGCTAAGTATGCAAAGATGGCCACGGTTCCAAGAAGAAAGAAAGGAGTAAAAATAGTGGAAGAAGTTGAAACCAACTCTCAACCGAGAATGAGAGGTACCAAAAGAATACGAGAGATGATGAAGGCAGAAGAAGCCACTCTAGTGTCAAAAAGGATACATGTGCTTCCAAGGACGAGGCTAGAAGATAATACGCCAATTACGGAAGAGGAACTAACCGAAGCCATGGAAGTAACTCATCAGTACATGGAAGGTCGGGTAAACCTACCGGTCCAAGTTCATCATTACCACCAGTCTCATGAAGACACTGAGCAAAGAAAAAGGCTGACTAAGGTTCATAGATATAGAGAGTTGGGATTGGCCAACTCTAGTTCATCTTCCAATATACAAGAAGAGCAAGAACCATTTATGCTGAATGTGGACATCAAAAGTGACTCAAAAGATGGTGGTCATTGGGAGGAATTCAATCAAGTACCAGATGACTTTGGGGTGGAAGGCACAAAGATAGATCCAATTCCTGATGATACTAACAGAGACAAAACAAGGCTAGGATCACCTAAAGACGAAATTCATATATTTAAAATGAATGAAGAAACAAACATTCATATCATAGAGACATATTTAGAAGGAACAGCTCCAATAAAAAGACCAAAGGAAGATCAGGAACAGACAAAAGTAGAGGAAATAGTGGAGGAGCCCGAGCCCTTCACACCAATCAGGGTGGTAGCGGAGCCCTCTCCTTTGGATGTCAATTTTCAGGGGATTGCTACCAAATCAACCACTAATGAAGAGGAGGAAAAAGAGCGAGAGATACACCTACAAATAAGACAACCGCACAACGAAACCATACATGTGGAACAAGGAAGAGACATATGAACAGGGGAAGAACCAAGCATTCCCAAAACATGGCTGAATATGGATGTCGCTAAATTAAAGCCAGTCGTCAAGCAAATGATACAAACTGCTATGGATACTCAATACCTAATGCTTGAAGCAGATGCAGATTATGATAAGGCCATGAGAGAGAAAAGTCAATTCTAGGTAGTAAGTGAAAGCTTATCTACAAAATTAATTCAAGCTCAACAGGCACTCTTGGCCAAGGAATCAGAAGTCAAAGAAGCCCAGGACGGAGGTGCCATGCTAGCTACAAAGAACCAACAACTTCGAGATCAACTTAAAGAGTTGCAAAGAAAATATGAAGCTAGTGAAGCGAAGAAAGTAAGAATGAATGCACGAAGTAAGTTGATCGAAAGTCAAATCAAAGTATATATGGAGGAAGCAAACACTTTAAGGAATAGGAATAAAGCTTATGACTGCCATATTATGTAGCCAACTGTGTGAGTCACCACGAATTGCAGAGCGAGTGTTGGTGTTTCCCACAACTCACTATTTTGCGCATAACTTGAAGAGCATTTGTAAGATTCAAGTGAAAATACCATCAATGATGCATCTCGTCGAGAGCTTCGAAAGAAACCCACTATTGGCCATATTCAGAGTTCAAAGTTGGGAGAAAAGTTTGAATTTGTGCATATTGCTAAAAGTGGCATCGCAGCATGCATTTTCAGAGAGTTAGTGAGTAGGAGAGGTAGTTAAGTCTTTTCACATGCATTGTAGTCCAACCACTTCACTTTCCATCATGTGTGCACTGTCTTCATATGCTTGGTTCATGTGGTTCTTCGGATTGATAATTAAACGTGTATCGATCCATCACTATATGCACTTGTGGGGCGATTGAGATTTAGTCTCATCGACACAAGTCCCTAAGACTTCACGACTTAGGTACACAGAAGACAAAGATGAAACAAAATTAGAAAAGCAGAAATTGTTTTGCAAGTACTATAAAGGAAATGATCATATCATAAAGAACTTTAAAAAACTGGCTGCTAAAGAGGCAAAGAAGAAAGAGGTTGGAATGGTTGTTGCAGAGACCTCTACACCAAAAATAGAGTATGCTAATCTTGTGCAGGAAGAAGAATGGGTGTTTACTACTGTTTGTAGTTTTGACCCATCTTCTCATGAGCAGTGCATGTCTGTAGTAGACTTAGATGTTTGGTACTTTGAGAGTGGGGCGACCAAACATATTACCTTGCAGTGCGGTTTCTTCTCTTCACTCGAGCCTGCCCCTAAAGGGAATACTATTACATGCACCAACAACTCCTCTTATCCTGTTATGGGAGTTGGTAAGATCATTTTGACTACTGCTGATGGTAGTTCTTTCACTTTGGCAGATGCTTTGTTTGTGCCAAGGATCAAGAAAAATCTGTTATCATTTTTTTGTCAAATGATTTGTCAAATGGCAACGTGATTGTTGCTTTTGTCATTTTATGTTGTGGGCTATATAAGCTCATACACTATGAAAGATCTGTAATTGGACATGTGTAGTACATGATTCTCGGGCTATGTCAGATGCAAAGCTTTGGCATGCATGCTTTGTATATTTTCCAATGCTTGGGAATTGCAATACTCATGAGTACTATGATTTTAGACCTCTTTGCTACAATAGAAAAGGTCTCTTCATAATCAATAACTTGAATCTAATTATGTCCTTTGCCTACTAGATGAACCTTGTACCTATTTATGGTTTCATCAAAGTTCTTGTTTACCTTGTAGATCCATTTGGATCTAGTGAGCCTCATTGTTGGTGTCTTAGGAACTAAGTCCCAAGTGTTGTTTGCCTACAATGGACCATGCATATAGAATGCTTGTGACCAATGAAGTGCCATATCCATGCCTTTTTGGATTCTTCTTTTCCATTGTAGGTCTTCTAATGATTTGTTGAGATGATTCTATTACATATCTTAATTCTTGAACTTTGACTTTACCTTTAGAGTTCCAAGAATTGATCTCCCTTTTGGGTGTCTTCAAATCATTCTTTGATTCACTTGAACCCTCAAGAGTGTGTGGAGTTTTGTTTGATGGTGTTAGAAAATCATCCTCCAAGTCATAAAGCGATTTTATTTTCATGCAATCATTTTTAAACCAAGAATTATTTTCAAATACTACATCTCGAATTATTCTGAGGCCCATAGTGCTAGAATTATAAGGACTATACCCTTTTTGTTTTAGTTCATAACCTCTGAACACACATTTCTCTGTCTTGGGATCAAGTTTTACTTTGATTTGTGCTAGTATGTGTGCATTTGTAATGCATCCAAACATTCTGCAATGATCCAAGCTTGCTCTTCTTCCATCCAAGCTTCATATGGATTTATTCCTTCCAAGGACTTTGAGGGTAGCCTCTTTATAATGTGAGTGGCAATGGATATTGCCTCTACCCATGGATAATTAGGCAACTTCTTTTCACTAAGCATTTACGTAGTTGCTTCCATAATGGTTCTATTTCTTCTTTCTACTACACCATTATGCTCAGGTGTATGCCTCATTTTAATCTCTCTTTTGATTCCTCTTTCTTGTAAGAAGGATTGTAACTCATGGGAGAAGTACTCTCCCCCTCCATCAGACCTTCGCCTCTTCAATGTTCTACACATCTAATCTCTACAAGTGCAAGATACTCCTTGAAACACACAAACACTCCATCGTTATGCTTCATGGAATAAAGTATAGTCCATCTTCTACAATCATCGATGAAAATAGTATCCTGATCCTGAGATAGAAGGTTCCTTTCTTGGTCCTCAAAAATCACTCTATAAAAGCTCGAAGATGTCTCCATGTATGTATCCTTTCTTTGAGGAAGTTGATTGTGAGACTTGCTAAATTGATATGCACTACATTTGTAAATATTATGTTTCTTTGTGATACTACGTAGTCCAAGTACACTTTGATCTCTATTAATTTGTTTCAAGGTCGTGTCTCCAATGTGAGCCAACCTTTTGTGCCCATTATTGAACAATGATATGATCCTTGTGTCTTGGAGTTGAAAGTTGAATAGCCTACCTGTCTTTTCATCTTTGGCTATCTTATTGAATCCTTGGTATGGATCTTCTACATAAGCTCCATATTTTGTGAGCCTCACCTATAATCCTTTTTCCACAATCAATCCTACACTTATCAAATTCTTAGTGATGTTAGGTACATAGAGAACTCTGCTCAACAAATTCATGTTACCATTTGATGTCTTCACATTTCGAGTTTTCTCTAGAGGGTGTCTTATGTCATCTCCTCTTTGCACTTCATGCTTGTTTTTGGGGTCTTCCAAATTTGAGAGTAGTGCTACATTCATTACCACATGATTTAGACATCCATAATCAATATAGAATACATGTTCATTTGATTTACCTCCGTTCATAGTCATTTTCATGAGTAGAAGTGAATCATCTTGTGATTGATCATCAGTGTATTTTTTGTAATATCTTTTTCCTTTCTAGACACCTTGGTAATTGTAATTAAAGTTTTCTTTGCCATTTTATGCATAATTATTTTTCTATCTACCTCTAGGAGCTCCATATCCTCTGGGAGTCCACATATGGGAGCTCCATATCTATGTCTGGGAGCTCCATATCCTCCTTTCTTGTATCATCTTACTCTCCCATTCCTTAGGTTCTTGAAACAATGCTCAATGATATGATTTGTGAGTCCACATATGGCAAAAGGT
Organism: Ceratopteris richardii; assembly: GCA_020310875.1. Taxonomy (NCBI): domain Eukaryota; kingdom Viridiplantae; phylum Streptophyta; class Polypodiopsida; order Polypodiales; family Pteridaceae; genus Ceratopteris; species Ceratopteris richardii. Next base: position 80,094,021 of record CM035440.1, read on the forward strand.
GAGGAACTTAGAGATATCCCCCTACTATTTCTACCTCCTCTACCTCTTTCTATTGAACTTCTCCCTCTACCTACAAAGTTAGGTTGGGAGGTACTTACTTCTTCATCAAACTTCTTCCCTTTATCTTTGACATCTTTAATTCCTTTATGAGTGTATAGGATAGAGGATTGGTTACCTTTTTATTTATCTCCATTATTCATAGGCTTGGCTTCATGTGTGCATAGTTTTCGCATGAGTGTGTTGAAATCTAGCACTTGCATATCCATGTATAAGTCCATGGTGGTGGTGAATGCTTCCCACTTATCATCTGATTTGATTCCATTGATGACTTGTTTGATTATTTGTGATTCATCTATGACCTATCCAATGCTTCATAGTTGATTAGCTTTATCCATAATTGTTGTAACGAAGTAAGTGGCATTCTTGGGTTGTTTCTTGAGGGATGTTAACTCCATCCATAGTTGATTCTTCTTGACCTTGGTGCTTCAAGAGAACAATGCTTCCAATGCATTCTAGGTCTCTTTTAAAGTCTTAGAACCTGTAATGAGTGAAAGTAAGAAATAAAAAATAGACTTTAGAATATATGACCTTGCCAAAACATCCTTCAAACACCATGTGTTCAACCTTTCTTGCTCTTCTTATATTGGTTTTCCTTTGATACTTAGCATAGGAATTATCTAATCTTGAGAGATATATCCATAGAGATTTCTTCCTTGCAGATATGATTACATGTTTAGAGATAATGATTAGTAGTTACTTCAATCCAATTTATCAGTTGAAGAAGGAAAACCATCACACATAATGTATATACTATCATGATGCTTTGGTACCACTATGAGGAGGTCATGGTAAGGTACATAAATGAGAGGGTCTTTGCAAAAGGCTACTCTAGACGAGCCTATATCTTTCTTAGACATTCTAATAGACTCTCTAATCTATCAAATGATGCATAAGTATGATCATAGTACTTTGGATTATTGATATCAAATGTTTGGGTCAAGGCACACTATTTTTCAGATTTTGATTTAGAAAAGAAAACCTTCTATTTATGAAAGAAAGCTCTCAAGAAAATGCTCAATGCTCCTAGCCTACTATGAATTGAGGAAAATTCTTTTGCAAAACTTCAAATAGGAAGGTAAGTGATTGCACACAAGTCATTTCATGAATTTATAGTGGCTAGAGAGTGAGCAATATACTTAACAACTCACATGTATGATCTTGACATTTCACGAAGTAGACATTATACATACACAGTCATAGAGATTGATGCATATCTCTCCACAAAAAGTTCTAATGATCAAAATATTTCATACAAAAACTCATAAGGGTATTAACTTTGATCCAAGAATTAGATGGGATACTTCGACCATAGCTTCATTTTAATAACTTTGTGAAGTTGAAAAACTTAAACAATACACAAGCAACACTGGAAACTAGCTCAATATGATGATAAATCTTCAAATATATGTATCAAAATATAAAGTGCAATGCTTGGAGACGATGGAGGACTCCAAGAACTATGAGATAAGTAAAATTATCACTCTCTAAGTGGGTGAGAGCTCAAATACTACCTTTGACTATTTTTGTGAAGTATATATAAGCTTTTGTCCTTGATTTTAGTACATAGTTATTGATTGATTCTACCTAGATATTCCACTCCCTTTTTGGTACATATTTGAATTCAAATTCAAATATGCTCCATGGGGTTTGAATTCTTACATTTATGTGTTCTCTGAGTAGCTCTGATGTGAACCTTCTCCCTATACATGGGAACTTTTTACTCTACTACTGGCTAGAGGGTTTTTCCTCATGTTACCACATACATGATTTAGTCATATGTGGTGGTACTTTGTACTTAGGGATATTATTTAGCCCTTACTTCAATTCAATTCATCGTCAATACAGAGAGCTATTCTATCTATCCCTCTTCTCCATGTGTCTTACTAAATTTGTGCTCCTTGTGTGTGCTTCTCGTGTGCCTCTCACACTTCTACACACACACACACACCCAACAATGGTATTAGAGAAGGTTCAACTCCTTCTCAAGTTTTGGTTTTTTGCATCGTAGCGTGTGTACTTTTAACAGTGCAAATCCACTTCAGAGCATAGAAAAATGATTTTCAACATCCAAGAAACAATTCTCCTAGATTTGCACTAGGGTTTTACCCCCATTTTGGAAGACAACCATGCAGTCAGAATCGCCATTAGAATGACAGATTGTGACCTGAAATTTCAGCACTCATTTTAGCTTTCAATGAAGTAAAGATCTTGTCATATTCTTGTTCTTTAGTGAAATGGTGTGCAACAATGACTTGTCTGGCATGCTTCAGGCTAAAGATAAGCTTGATGGGGCCAATTATCCAATGTGTTGTTACATGATGAAATATGTTCTGGTTGTGAAACAACTATGGAACATAGTGACACATGTAGATCGAAAACCTGTAAGTTCTTCTACTTTACAATTTACTATCACATATGGAGCTTCCTCTTTAAGTACAATGGTTACTCCTCCACCTACATAGGAGAAACTTAGTTGGGATGCAAAAGATGCTCAAGCTCATGCATTGATTGCACTTTTTGTGGAGCATCATATAGTTCCACACATTCGGTCATGTTCTACATCAAGACAAGCTGGGACACTCTTGCTTCTTTGCATGCCATGTGCAATGAAGCACGTGTTGCATAGTTTAGGAAGCAACTTGAGGATGTATGTATGGCTGAAAATGAGTCTCTAAATGTGTATGTGATACACATCAAGGACTTGAAAGAGCAATTGGTGAACATAGATGAGATTGTTTCAGATGCATCACCCATCTCTACATTGTTGAAAGGATTACCAGAATCTTTTCAAATTTTTGCCACTACACTCCATTTGTTTGCAAAAGTGGATCCAAATATGTATGTATTTGATGAGGTTGTGTCTCTTCTTTTGCAAGAAAAGCAATCTATAGTGAATAGGAGTGGTTTGATTGAGGAATCTCAAGCACTTGCTATCTCACAGAAAAGGAAAAGAAAGTATGATTTAACTTTGGTTTCATAAAATTCAAGCCTCAAACTTCCTCTTCTACTCATTCCTCTAGTGATGTTGATTCGCAAAAGAAGAACAGATGCAAATATTTCTGGAAGGTTGGTCATACTATTGATGAATGTAGAAAGCTTGCTAAGTGCAATGAAAAGAAGGATTCATGCATGTCTATTGCTGGAAATTCTTCAAATGCAAAGAATGATGAAGCCAACATGGCTCAAGATTGTTGCTTGCATGCTTTTATAGATAGTGATTGGGCTGGTTCTTATGATACTCGTGTGTCCACTAGTGGTAATTGCTTTTCCCTTGGAGACTCATGCATATCTTGGTTGAGTAAGAAGCAACCTACAGTGGTGACATCAAGTTGTGAAGATGAGTACAAGGCATTTTTCACAGCTATAGTGGAGTGTATATGGCTGAGATGCCTATTGATGGATCTTTGCATGGAGATTGATGTTGCTATGCATATTCTCACTGATAGTCAGAGTGCTTTGGTTGTTGCACGAAACACAATGATTCATGCACAGACCAAACATATTGAGGTGCATTATCACTATGTGAGAGAGCGCCTTCATGCAGGAGATATTGATTTGGTGTATGTGCCTACACAAGATAATGTGGCAGACATATTCACCAAAGCTCTTCCATGGGAAAAGTTTGAAGCTTTTTGCAAAGCTTTAGGCTTATTACCTTGTGGGGGCTAATCTATAACTCCCTATATGTGTTCACATCATTCGATCAAGGGAGTTTGTTACACTTATGTGTTCCTCGAGTAGCTTTGATGTGAACCTTTTCCCTATACATGGCCACTTTTTACTCTAGTGTTGGCTAGAGGTTTTTTCCCACATACTTCATTCTCTCATATGTGGTGGTACTTTGTACTTAGGGATATTATTTAGCTCTTACTTCAGTTCAATTCATAGTCAATAGAGAGAGCTATTCCAACCATCATCCACTCTGTGTGGCTTGCTGCATTTGTGCTCCTTGTGTGTGCTTCTCGTGTTTCTCTCACACTTCTACACACACGTTGGCTAGAGTAAAAAGTGCCCATGTATAGGGAAAAGGTTCACATCAAAGTTACTTGAGGAACACATAAGTGTAACAAACCCAACATTGGTTGTTGCACGAAACCCATTGTTTCATGCATGAACCAAACATATTGAGGTGCATTATCACTATGTGAGAGAGTGCCTTTATGCAGGAGATATTGATTTGGTATTTGTGCCTACACAAGATAATGTGGCACATCATTCACTCCCTTTATATGTTCACATCATTCACTCTAGGTGGGTTTGTTAGTAGATTTTATGTGAACCTTTTCCCTATACATGGGCACTTTTTACTCTAGTTCTAGCTAGAGGTTTTTTCCCCATGTTACCACATGCATGATTCACTCATATGTGGTAGTACTTTGTACTTAATTATATTATTCAGCTCTTACTTTAGTTTATTTCATCATCAGTAGAGAGAGCTATTCTAGCCATCTATCTTCTCCTTGTGTCTCATCGCATTTGTGTTCCTTGTGTGTGCTTCTCATGTGTCTCTCGCACTTCTACACACACACACACACACCCAACATCTTGATTATTCATTTAAAAGAAAAGGTACTTAACAAGAGATAAAAATAAAGTGAAACTTATTCTTATGCACCAACACACAACGGTGTCAAGCCTAAGTATCTTTGATGGTATCAACAAACTCGTCGATGAAATCAACGAACTTGTCGAGGATGTCACAAGTTCATTATAGATTTTTTTGATGCATGTTATTGCTTGTTTCAAAGACCTTAAGACATACTACAATGGTGATATGGAAAAATACAAGAAAATAGATATATGGCCCTATGGAGAGTTCACAAACATGTAGGATATCCTTCTTCTCTCATCCAAAATCAAAATCAAGCAATAAACTCACCTAAAAATAATGGAAAGCAAAAAAAAGAGTTTTGCAAGAAGAGAGCCCACTTTACATCCAACAAAAAAAATCCCCTTCACAATTGAGTTGTTCACTTTTATATAGGCTTTTACCAAGAACATTGCTTTTTTATAATGAAAAGCTTCTTGAAAAAAAAAACAACGCTAGAACTCTTTTTTGTGCGAGGTTTTTTTTGAGAGAAGACTTTTACTTTCAATACAATGTAATTCTAACCAAGCCTCACTATATACCTAATACAAATCTTCCATACTATGAAATTTGATAGGATATTTACACTAATAGATAAAAAAATACAATCGTTGTCTAATTAAAGATATGTGAATTCAAAAGAACTTTGAAGAATTCTTGGAGTCTCACCATAGGTGTGTAACACACACACACACACACACACACACACACATATATATATATATATATATATATATATATATATATATATATATATATATATATATATATATATATATATATATATATAGGATTTTGAGGTATGTGGGAGCACACGAGCAACACAAGGAAAAAGAAGAAGCTTGTAGCACAACACACAATACTGAATGTATTACCACTAGAATGTACAAAGATAGGTAACCTGCAAGGGCTATAGTCATATACTCCAGGTTTACCACAATTCCAACATCTTTTACTATCATTACCTAAATCATTTCTTTGGAAATTTTTGCGACCTCTTTGGCTCCCCCTACCTCGAAACTGTCCTCTTCCTCCTGCATGATTCTGTTGTTGACCTTGGTCTTGGTTACTATTTGCTCTTCCACTTTCGAAACCTCTGCCTCTTCCTCTCCCAAAGTAGAATACCTACTTAGAACTAGGCTTTCCTTGGGAGTTTGAATCCTGACCAAGATTCTTTTCTTCAATGATCAACATGGATACCAAATCAACAAAATTTGTAATATTTTCCCTGGTCTATATAGAAGTTATGAATTGCTTATATGCAGTTCCTAAACCATGAAGGCACACTTCCACCTTATCATCATCATCATCTACATTCACACCAATAGATGCAAGTGACTCACATATGCTTTTGATTTTCAGAGTGTTATCACTTACCGACACGCCCTTCTTCTCCAATGTATGCATCCCATTCTTGAGTTGCTATTTCCGTGCCTTTGTATTGGTCTCATACAATGTGACCAAATTGTTTCAGGCCTCTTTCGGAGTCTTGGTATCCTATATGTGTCCAATCATGCTATCCTGTATGCTAACAAATAGCGAGTACATTACCTTTCGTGCTCCTTGATTCCATTCCTCATATGCTCTTAATTGGTCTGCAGTCTGATTCCTCTCTAAACTACGGAGCATTTTTGTTCTCTCCTTGGATGTATTTCTAGTAGCCTTTTACATCACAAAATTTGTCATCCTGAATCACCACACATGGAAATTGTTCTTGTCCAGCTTATCACTCATAAGTTGACTCATTCCATCTATTTGCCATTTTTGTAGCGATTCTCAACACTGCAAAACATTACAAGCATCACTTCTGCTTAAACATTGTCGCACTAAGATGTGACAATTCGATCTCAGAAAAACACAATTTTCGTCTATCAACAGTACAATTTTCGTCTATCAACAGTACATGGAATCACTTGAAATTCTGGATCTCGAATATATGAGTGTTGTCAAACATGGCATAAGTTACAATTTCTGAAACTAACCTGGTTTTTTTGTGGGTCCCATCTTGTGGGCTCAAAAAGGAGGTTGAGATGGCTCCGAAACTTTGATCTAAAAAAAAAGAGTGACCCTAAAGGGATAACTTACGAAAATATTTTGAGGACTTCTACCTTCACACTGATTTTCATAGCAAATGGAGGTCGTTTTTGAATCGCGTTTTCTCCACGCCTTGCCACGTACTCTTCACCGTCGCCTTCTCCACGAGCTCTCTATAGCCACGCTGGCTCTAATACCATGTCACAAGGAAGGAGATAAGGAAGAGAGCTCACAGACATATTGAGGCAAGGAAGAATGATCTTCTTCTTCTTCTTCTTCTTCTTCTTCTATTACATAAAAAGGAACATACAAGAATGACCTAAAACAAGAATACAACAAGTGCAATATATAAAGACCAGTACATAAGGAAAAACCTAATGTCCGCGAATGAGTGAGCTAGCAAGAAACAAATGTGCCATCACTCTCGATAGATAAATCTAATAAAGCTCAATGAAGTGTCCTTGACATATATCGGTGTGACCACTATACATGTCAGAGAAATGAAAAACTGATATGTGTCATTTTGGATCATCACATGTTGAGCTTGATATCTCAAGAGCAAGTCACATAAAGATGAGGTACCATTCTTCATTATAGCATCATATTGAGATTCCATAGCAGCCATGCATTTTTTTGAATTTTGTGTTTCATCAAACGAAATAGGCTCATTCGCATTAGAGAGACTAGAGGTAGCCATAACATAGAAATCTGATGCAAAAGAAGCACTATGGGAGCCAGAATGAGTATGATATGATAGAGGTGCATATAATTTGTTGTCACGCAAAGTCTGTAGTATCCATTATGGCATTGTTTTTGCCTCCTCAATATCAACATTCTCGTCAACAAGTGCATCATGTAAATCTGCATAAAAAATGGAATGATCTACATCATCACATGAAATCTGTAAAGGTTGAGTAGTTGCCTCATTAGGACCAACACTAGATTGTCCACCTGTAAAAAGAGGCAACAAAGTTTCATACATGTCTTTGGAGCTAACTGATGTCTCCTTAGTCCATGAAAGTAATGGATGAATAGCATCTTCCACAAAAACAACATCACGACTAACCAAAGTGTGTTTAATTTATGGATGATAGAGACGATAGCCTTTGCTTTCATAATTGTACCCAACGAAAACACATTTCAGTGCTTTATCATCCAATTTTCTGCATTATTGTGTAGGCACTAATGCATATATCAAACAACCAAAAACATGCAGGTGAGCAAAATATGGCTTACGAACATGCCAAGCATCATATGGAGTGATATACTGTAATGCTTTAGTGGGACACCTGTTAAGTACAAGTGTTATACACATAATAGCCTCAAGCCAGAAACTATGTGATAAAGCCTGACTCTTGACCATACACCTCGCCGTCTCCATGAGTGACTTGTTCTTCCTTTTAGTAACTCCATTCTATTGAGGTGTATACCATTTTCCATGCTGATAGATTTTCAACCAAAACTAGAAATTGTTTGAAGCATTTAAACACTAAAGACTTTTCTTTCAATGGATATATCCATGCATGCTTGGAAAAATCATCGATGAAAGTCACAAAGTAAAGATAGTTCCCAAAAGAAGGTGTCTACATAGGATCACCTACATCACTATGAACAAGATGCAATTTCTTATTAGCTCCAACTAAACCATATTTTGGGAAGGATGAACCTTACATTTTGCCCGAAATATAGCCTTCATATACATGTTTACCAGGTGCCTCAAGTTTGGGCAATGAGGATGCCATTTTAGATTTCTATGGGTGTAGCAAACTAGCAAAATTGAGATGACAAAACCGTGCATGCCAAAGCTTTTCATTTGATATAGACTGAGAATCTTGAACTACGCATGCTAAATCATTCACAAATTTTGCATGATCTAATATGAGCTTATACAGCCCGTGAAATAAAATGCAAGAAACAATAATGATGTCGCCATTTGATAGATCATGAACTATACATCTGTCATCAAAAAATTTCATGACCAAGTCGATCTTGGCTAATGCTGAAATTGATATCAGATTTTTCTTGATCCTTGGCACAAATAAAGCATCTGACAATGTAAAAGGATGACAATCAGTAGTAGTCAGAATCATCTTACCAACTCCCATAATAGGATAAGAGGAGCCGTTGGCACATGTGATAGTATTCCTTGTAGGGGCAGGCTCGAGTGACACGAAGAAACTATGTTGCGAGGTAATATGTTTGGTTGCCCCACTATCAAAGTACCAAACATCTGAGTGTATTGTAGACATACACTATTCATGAGAAGATGGGTCATAACTGCAAACAGTGGTAAATGCCCATTCTTCATTCTATACTAGACTTTGTTTTAGGTGTAGAGGCCTCTACAACAACCATGACACCCTCTTTCTTCCTTGCCTCTTTAGCAGACAGTTTCGGACAACTCTTTATGACATGATCATTTCCTTTACAATATTTGCAAAACAATTTCTGCTTTTTTGTTTTCTTCTCATCTCTGTCATCCTTCTTTGATTGTGCAAAATTAGTAGATTTCTGCTTACTAGTAGAAAAGCTCCATTTACCTTTGCCCTTTTGACTAGCTAGGAAAGCTTGATCTCCAACATGCTTAATGGACATGTTCTACGTAGACTAATTTTCCTGCAACATAACGGAGAATAAATCCTCAAATGTTAAGGCATTCGGATTGCCTTTCATCATCAAACAAAGAGTAGAAGCAAAACTCTGATATGAACTGGGAAGACCATTCAGAACATTCTACACAACTGAACTATTAGGCAAGACTTCATAAGGAGAAATCAACTCTTCCTTCAAACACTTGATCTTTGTCAGAAAATTGTCCATGAAATCTCCTTCATTCATGTGCTCACTCTCCAACTATTTTCGAAGGTCCGAACCTTGTCAAGCCTGCGGAATCCGCCGCGTCACCGAAGGGTTGCTGAGCTAGAGTGAAAATTAGAACACCTCTATAATCAGCAGTAGCTCAGCACAGTTACTGTCACTCAACATATAAGACTGTGTTTTGAATTTACTGAAAAATTCACTGGAACTTCACCGGACTATCACCAGACTGTCAACGTAATTATATCGGAATCTTACTGGGATCGACCGCAATTCTATTTGTAATCACTTCAAGTAAATATACAAGAAGTAAGGAAGTGATGCGTGAACTTCCTTCACTGAATGAACTCTTTTTGAAGTTTAAGAAAAAACTTCACCAGTTCAGAATGCCTCTTTCCGGTCAGACTTTGTACTGTGTGTATATATCCATTTCACCGAAATCTTTGATGAATTGATAGTAGAGATGTCTAGCTATAAGATAAGCTATCTCTCATACAAAGCTTTAATTTATTCTGTGAGATATACTTCGTTGTTCTACCGGAAAACACGTTTACTTGAGAAAACTATAACTGACTGAAAAAAAATACGTTTTCTGAGAAAGTACCGGTGAAACACGTTTACTGAAAGAACTGTAACTGTTAACTGACTTTATACCGTAACATGAAAATACTCAGATTTCTTCACATACAAAGAATGCACGCAAGCTTCCACATGAACATGTGTTTTCTATTAGAGAAGATGAGTACAAAAACTAGCTTGGCCTCTTCTTGCTCAAGCTATGGAAACTCTCCTACACTGAGTAGTTTCTTCTTACCATCTCTCTCAGATGAATACCTGACAGTTCAGGTTTCTGTTATTCATCTTTACATACGCGATCTCTAGCATCTTCTAAACCTATTCTTGATTTCTATATGTGCTCTATTCGTACTGCACGCTCTTCTCACGCACACTCGTGCTCTATCATGCTCGCACTCTACCCTCATATTTCCTGTTCGCGTCTCTCTTTATATACAGTTTTGATCCGGTGTAACAAACTCTGATTCTGGAAGATTCTGCGCTGTACAATACGGTCGTGAATTTGTCCCTTCACTAAGCCTTTGATTTTTTGAATACTTTGATTCTGCTTCTCTTTATCTTTCTTTGTCTTTATGTCTGTCTGTATGTCAAATTTGTGAGTGATTCTTTAACAGATCTCCCTCAATCACTAATTTGACTCTTCATGTATTTCATATATTTTTCTTTCTTTTATACCTACCATTTCTTTGAATCTGCTTGTCTTTATTCCATCCAAGCTCTTTGTCAAGATATCTGCAATCTGATCTTTTGTCGGAGTGTATACTATTTCTATCTCCTTCTCCATCACTTTTTCCCTCAGGAAATGATACTGAATCTCTATGTGCTTTGTTCTTGCATGAAATACTGGATTTGCTGCAAGATACAACGAGCTCATATTATCTCCATGTATGATAGGTATACCTTGATCAATACCCATGCTTTTGAACAAGGTCTGCATCCATATCACTTCTTTAGCTGCTTCTACAAGTCCTTTATATTCGGCTTCTGTTGACGATAAAGCCACTATGTGTTGTTTCTTCGAACACCAGCTCACTAACTTATCTCCTAGGTATATCATATACCCATGTGTTGATCTTCTGTCATCTTGGCTTCCTACCCACTCTGAGTCACTGAATGCTCTCAACTTTATATCTGACGTAAAAGGATAATATAATCCTTCCTTTATAGTTCTTTTGATGTATCTAAGAACTCTTTGTCCTGCAACCCAATGTTGATCCTTCGGACAATGCATGAACTGTGAGAGAACTCCCACTGCATAACTAAGATCCGCTCTCGTTAGCGTAGCATAAATTAGGCTTCCCACTAACGACTGATACTTTCTCATATCTTCAAACTATGCACCACTATATTTGCTGAGTTTATGATTTACTTCAAGCGGTGTTGAAGCCTCTCTGCAATTCTCCATATTAAACTTCTTCAGTAACCTTAGGAGATATCTTTCTTGCAAAACATGTACACCATGATCTGTGTATGTGATTTCCATTCCAAGAAAGTATGATAACTTTCCTAGATCACTGATCTTAAACTCCTTTTCAAGCAATCTCTTTACTTCTTTAATTCCTTCATCTGACGTACCTGTGATTATAATGTCATCTACATAAATACAAATGTAGATCATACCTTCTTCTGTTCTTTTGATGAGTAGACTTGCATCTGCCTTCGAACTTTGGTATCCAAGTTCATTGAGATATTTCACAAGTCTGTAATTCCAAGCTCTTGGAGCTTGCTTCAGTCCATAAAGTGCTTTTCTTAATCTGCAAACAAAATTTGGATACCTGGAACTTACAAACCCTTCAGGTTGTTCCATATAGACTTCATCTGATATATATCCATTCAGAAATGCATTCTTTATATCTAGCTGACTTAGCTCTGAACTAAACGTCTCATCATAATCTATGCCATGCGTCTAAGCATAGCCCTTGATAACCAGTCTAGCTTTGTGTCTGGCTATCCTTCCATCTGCAAGTTTTTTAACTTTGAAAACCCATTTATTTCCAATTACTTTCTTACCATTTGGTTTAGGAACAAGCTCCCATGTCTTGTTCTCTTCCAGTGCGCTGAACTCTTCTTCCATTGCTTCTTCCCAATGCTTTTTGCCTTTAGCTTCATCATAGTTCTGAGGTTCTTCATCATCTTTGACCATATATGCATAATTTTTCTGAGTTATGTACGAAGTATCATAAGAATACCTTTCTGGTTGTCTTCTAGTCCTGCTTGACCTTCTTGGTTCACATTCTTCATAAGTGTCTGAATACACTTCCTCATCAAGTATAGGAATTTCTTCATTCCTTCTTGTTAATCCATTTCTGGACATACTTGCTTGCATATAGTCTTCGTCTCTATTCACCTGCACAATTGATTTTCCTTTCTCTTTTCTTCTTTCCTCTTCTTCAAATTCTTCCGTTGTATGACTTTGATCTGCATACCAGCTTTTCTGTTCATCAAATGTAACATCTCTAGAAACAATAAACTGTTTTGTTAGAGGACTCCATAACCTGTAACTCATCTGCTTTTCATCATATCCGACGAACACATATTTCTCTGCTTTTGGTTCAAGCTTATGTCTGAGTTGTGATGGTATATAAGCATAAGCTACTGATCCAAACACTTTACAATGATCAAGTGTTGGTTTCTTTCCCCACCAAGCTTCATAAGGGGTCATTCCATCTAAAGCTGTACACGGTAATCTGTTTACCAAGTATGTAGCTATATTTACAGCTTCGGCCCAAAGATAATTTGGACAGTCCTTTTCCTTTAGCATAGCTCGTGCAAACTCAACTAGAGTTCGGTTCCTTCTTTCTGCTACACCATTTTGTTGTGGTGTATACGTGCAGGTTATTTCTCTCTTAATACCTGCATTCCAAAGATAATCATTGAATTCTCGGGAGAAGTATTCTCCCCCTCCATCAGACCTCAGTCTCTTAAGCTTTCGACCTGTGAGTCTTTCAGCATATGCATGAAAACGCTTGAAGGTTTCAAATACTTCTGATCTTTCCTTCAAAACATATAACCTTATCCATCTTGTAGCATCATCAATGAATAAAACATAATACCTTGAGCCACTGATTGATCCTTCTTTTGTTGGACCCCATACATCTGTACGAATGAGTTCGAGTACTTCATCATGTTTGAATCCTTTCTTCTGGAAAGGTAACCTGTGGGCTTTTCCCATCTGACATGCTTCGCACTTGTGAATCATGTGTTGATTCTGTACATTCGGTAATCCCAGTACTGACTGATTCGAAATCATAGCTTTAATTCCTTTTTCATTAAAATGACCTAATCTCTTATGCCAGAGATCAAGTTCCGTAATCACCTTTTCACCATGTGTGAGCAACGCTTGGCCAATGTTCCCTTGTACTCTTAAAGTAAAGAGTCTGCCTTCTTTCTTATCAGAGACAATTTGATTATATCCATTCTCGGGATCTTCTACAAATACTCCGTTTGTAAATCTGACCTGAAAACCTTTCTCAACTATCTGTCCTACACTAATTAAATTTTTCAGTATTGTCAGAAGATACAAAACATTGGTTCGCAAACTCCACTCTTACATTTCACTTTTCCAATTGAATGTACACTATGCCTCGTATTGTCACCTGTTTGAACAGTATGACTGGAGCTACCTTTTTCCAATTCTGACATCAGTTCTATATTTCCTGACAAGTGATTAGAACATCCAGAATCAATGTAAAATACCTTTAGGTCTTCGTTATCTGATGTGCCGATTGAGTTCATCATCAATGATGTACGACTTTCATTTTGTGTGTCATTTGCGTAGTTGTTGTAGGTGGTGTTGTAGGATTGATTCTGTCCCCAGCTTCTTGCTCCACCTCTACCATAGCCTCCTCTTTGATTCTGTCTTCCTCTTTGAAAATTATTGATATCTTCCGCTTCTGCCTCTGCTATTACTGTTCTGATTTTGATTTGATCCTTGTTGATTGTGCCAACAATCATGAGCCAGATGATTATTTAGTCCACAAATCTAGCAAGCCTTCTTGTTGTTATTCTGGCTACCTCTTCCTCTTCCAAAACCTCTTGCTCTTCCTCTGCAAGTGCCTTTACCTCTTGCATAATAAGCCTGAGAACTCAGCTCTTCTTCATCTTTTGACTTGCCTTTATCTCCTTTCTTCTTGTTCTTCATGTACATTGCAAAACTTTGTCCTTTATCTCCATCTCCTTTCAGGTCTTGCTCATATGTGAGCATCAAACCAAGCAACTGATTTAAATTTGGTACAAAATGATTTAAAGAGAGTTCAGTTGAGAGTACGAAAGGTTTCCACCTTTCATATCCTCTCAAACCTGTGAGCACTTGCGCTATCAATCTGTGATCTTCGACATCTTCATTTATGGATCCAAGACTATCTGCTAGATCCTTCATTTTAGTAACATAGTCACTAATACTTTGATTCAACTTCTTTTTGAACGTTGTGAATTTCGGACCATAAGCTAGCCTTCCTAGCTTTCGTAGTATTTTGGAAATGATCTTCCAATGCACTCCATATGTCCTCCGCTTTCTCCAGACCTCTAATGTGCGGTAGTAGATGGTCTGTAACGGTATTATAAATGTAAGCTCTTGCCGTTGCATCTTTCTTCTGCCACAGCTTCAAGGCTTCTAATTCTTCTTTTTCCGGTTGACTATCATCTTCGAAAGTCGGCTTCTTTTCTTCTCCGGTCACATACATCATTAAGTCCTTACTCATAAGTAAGGCTTCCATGCGCATTACCCATGCTGGATAATTATCTCTGTCCAATTTGTCAATAGAAACATGATCTGCCATAATCTTCTAGTTTCTGTTACTTCTGGTGAGTGAAACGTTAAAAGGTTTTACCTTTTACAACCCTTTACCCTTGAAATTGACTTCGGAACGTTTCTTGATGTTGTTAGTTAGCTTTCACCTTCCTTTATGAGAATTCTTCAAATTCTCTTTCCGTTTCTTCTTCTGAGAAACTTTTTCCGTTCTTCAGAATCTTTTCTGTTCTGGTACCACTTGTTGTGGTTAACCCGCTCTGATACCACGTGTTGGCGACGTCGCGGCAAAGGCCCGAACCTTGTCAAGCCTGCGGAATCTACCGCGTCATGTAAATCTGCATCAGAAATGGAATGATCTGCATCATCATATGAAGCCTGCAAAGGCTGAGAAGTTGCCTCATTAGGACCAGCACTAGACTGTCCACTTGTAAAAAGAGGCATCAAAGTATCATACATGTCTTTAGAGCTAACAGATGTCTCCTTAGTACATGAAAGCAATGGCTGAATAGCATCTTCCACAAAGACAACATCACGGCTAACCAGAATGCGTTTAGTCTGTGGATGATACACACGGTAGCCTTTACTTTCAGAACTATACCCAACAAAAATACATTTTACTGCCTTATCATCCAATTTTCTGCGATGTTGTTCAGGCACTAGTGCATATGCCAAACAACCAAAAACCCGCAGATGAGCAACAGATGGCTTGCGATCATGCCAAGCCTCATATGGAGTGATAGACTGTAGCGCTTTAGTGGGACACGTGTTAAGTACATATGCTGCACACATGAGAGCCTCAAGCCAAAAACTATGTGGTAAAGCCTGACTCTTGACCATACACCTCGCCATCTCCATGAGTGACCTGTTCTTGCGTTCAGCAACTCCATTCTGTTGAGGTGTATACGGCACTGTACACTGGTGTTTTATCCCATGTTCAGCCAGAAATGCATTAAAATCAGAAGACATATATTCCCCCCCTCGATCAGAATGGAGGGTGCCCATTTTACATGCTGACAGATTTTCAGCCAAAACCAAAAACTGTTTGAAGCACAAAAACACTTCGGACTTTGCCTTCAATGGATATACCTATGCATGCCTGGAAAAATCATCAATGAAAGTCATGAAGTAAAGATAGTTTCCAAAAGAAGGTGTCTGCATAGGACCACAGACATCACTATGTACAAGCTACAATTTCTGCGTAACCCGAACTGAACCATCTTTTGGAAAGGAGGAACGCTGCATTTTGCCCAAAATATAGCCTTCACATACATGTTTTCCAGGTGCCTCAAGCTTGGGCAAAGAAGACACCATATCAGATTTCTGCAGGCGTAGCAAACTAGCAAAATTCAGATGACCAAAGCGTGCATGCCAAAGCTTTGCATCTGAGATAGCCTGAGAATCATGAACTGCACATGCCGAATCATTCACAGATCTTTCATAGTTTATGAGCTTATACAGCCCACGACATAAAATGCCAGAAGCAATAATAACACCGCCATTTGACAAATCATGAACTGTACATCTGTCATCAACAAATTTCACAACCAAGCCAATCTTGGCTAATGCAGAAACTGATAACAGATTCTTCTTGATCCCTGGCACAAATAAAGCATCTGACAAGGTGAAAGAACTACCATCAGCAGTAGTCAAAATGATCTTACCAACTCCCATAACAGGATAAGAGGAGTTGTTGGCGCATGTGACAGTATTCCTTGTAGGGGCAAGCTCGAGTGAAGAGAAGAAACTGCGCTACGAGGTAATATGTTTGGTTGCCCCACTGTCAAAGTACCAAACATCTGAGTCCACTGCAGACATGCACTACTCATGAGAAAATGGGTCAAAACTTCAAACAGTAGTAAACGCCCATTCTTCTTCCTGCACAAGATTTGTAGACTCTGTTTTTGGTGTAGAGGCCTCTGCAACAACCATTCCAGCCTCTTTCTTGTTTGCCTCTTTTGCAGCCAGTTTTGGACAGTTCTTTATGATATGATCATTCCCTTTACAGTACTTGCAAAACAATTTCTGCTTTTCTGATTTCTTCTCATCTTTATCCTGGTTCTTTGAATGTGCAGCATTTGCAGATTTCTGCTTACTAGAAGAAGAGCTCCATTTTCCTTTGCCCTTCTGACTAGCCAGGAAAGCTTGATCTGCAACACGCATAATGGACCTGTTCTGCCTGGACTGATCTTCCTACAACAGAATAGAGACTAACTCCTCAAATGATAAGGCATTCGGATTGCCTTTCATCATCAACCGAAGAGTAGAAGCAAAACTCTGATATGAATCAGGAAGACCATTTAGAACGGTCTACACAAGTGAGCTATCTGGTATAACCTCATCAGCAAAAATCAACTGTTCCTTCAAATCTTTGATCTTTGTTAGGAAATTGTCCATAGAATCACCTTCATTCATGTGCTCACTCTCCAATTGTTTTCGAAGGTAAGCAACACGAGCCTCATTCGTAGCTTGGTACAATGTGGTTAGTGTATCCCAAGCATCCCTAGTTGTTCTACA
Organism: Ceratopteris richardii; assembly: GCA_020310875.1. Lineage (NCBI taxonomy): Eukaryota > Viridiplantae > Streptophyta > Polypodiopsida > Polypodiales > Pteridaceae > Ceratopteris > Ceratopteris richardii. The sequence goes on from CM035440.1 coordinate 80,111,360, forward strand.
AGAGCGAATATGAGGAATAATGGCACGTTTGACAGACAAAGCTATCAATGCATGTGATTGGGCATCTCTGCCATCCCAACGAATTTGCTCTGCAGTAGGTGCAACAGAAACAGCAGCACGAACAGGAATCTGTGGAATATCATCTTCGACACCATCTTCATCAGCTCCAGCACCTATATTTGCAGTACCTGTAGTTGCAGGTGTAACAGGACGTCTTTCAACACCCTGCACAATGTTCCACAGTCCTTTTGCAACCAATACATGTCGCATCATATAAGCCCATAATGGGTAGTTGGTACCATCCAACTTATCCTCAACAGCCAACATACGGTGTCGGGTCGTGAGAGATGCTCGGATGGTGGATCAAGTCATCCGCCTAAATCGTTCGGCACACGCGGGGTGTCTGTAGCGAACTCAGACTAAGGACCATAGGGACAAGCTGCTTTATATCTGGCAATAGCTATCTGTTTGGGTGTTAACAATAATGACTCTTCGGTTATCTGATCTTTAACTACCTCTTCTATTGTAGCTTCTAATGGTTTTGGTTGAGTTTGTCTAACTAAAGTTGGTGGAAATAAATCTTCACTACTTCGTGATTCAGGAGATGCAATGGAAGAAAATGCTAGGAATGTAGTTAAACATTGATCATAAGATAAAGACACTAATGATTCCGAAGTAATATTGTTCTTAATAAGTTCTTCTAACACTAATTCTACGGATTCGGTTGTATGTTCAATGATGTTATTACTACTGTGTTCAGATGCATGGTATAAATCGGAAGACAGGAAAGAACTAATAGAAACAATATGATGCTAAACTGGTTTGAATAAATGAATTAATAAGCTAATACAAAAGTAAAGTCTAGATAATTGGATAAATGTCTAATCAATTGGATAGCTGACTAATTGGAAAATAAGATTTAAATGAATCTTCAATCTTGCTGCTTCTCTTTACTTCACTTCAATAGCTTGAACTCATCAATGTTTCTGCAAAAAAAACATTAAGAGAAACTTGAGCTCAACACTCATTTAAATACATACACAAGTCATTTCTAAACCACTCTTTTTAGTTTTAACTTTTAATCTACAACCACACTTTAATCTCCTTACTGACACCACACTTTCCAGTTTAACTTTTCTACTTTAATTACACTTAATTTCTACTCCTCTCTTTTCATCTTCACTAATTCTCTCCACTCTTTCTCTTAACCAACTTTTTTCACTTTAAGTGCATCTTCTATTGAGACCACTCCTTAAATCTCTTTAGTTACACAACTTATATAAGCCATTCTTTTTTCCTAGTGCTCATATAGTCCACTAGTTTTTTATCCATTTAATCATTTTAATTCTATTTACCCTAAATTTCTCAATTAAATAAATCCATTAAATTAAGCTTAGGTTAAGCTTTTAATTAATTAGAACCTTAGTTTTTAAATGCACACAAATAATTAAAGTAATTATTAATAACATAGTTTAATTTTTAATACATAAATATGTAATTAATGATGATAAATAATATCTATTTTAACCCTTTTAATATAGTAAATCCTAGAAACCCTATTGGAAACCCATAAAACCCCCTGGGTTAGACCATTAAAATCCTTCTGAACCCTAGCTTTAACCCATTATAACTCATCTAAACCCTTAACATTAACCAAATCTTATAAACAACACATGAATTCAAGAAACCCTAGGCTGAATACCCATAATTCTTGAATGTAAAAATAGGAAATTCTCATTAAATAAGTAATTAGGGTAAACCCTAACATGGACATATGTCCTGCTTCATCCTTCATACCTGAAAACACTTTCAAAATAGTTAATCCAATTAACACAATTGATCAACAGTGATATAAAAGAGGTTTAGAATTCACCAATAAATATTTTAATTTTTCGGGTCATCAATTGGAAGATGCAAATCTTCCCGACATCCACCGCCACCAAACCTGCACATCGTCCCGATGGGCCAACTTGCAGATTAAGGGAAGCAGCATTTTCAATGATTATCCTGAAATTAAATCATAGAACAGCATCAATTCTTTTTTAAATATATTTAATCTTATCAAATTTTAAATCTTTTCAACATGCACATGAAGTTTATTTCAATTACATCTGGCAATGAAAACATATTAAAGTATAAAGGTAAACTATTAACCTTTTCAGTCAACAAACATTAGTTTACATTTTATCCATTTATAAACTATGTAAAGATTAGTATAAAACAGAATTCATTTTCATTCATTCAAATGCAGGTTTTGTCATATATATGCATTCACATATGAGCAATCAAGCATGCCAAAGAAATCTACTAAATCTACTTGGACAGACAGCCGCCTTGTATGCCCAATTTTAATCACTAGATGTGTTTTTTCTCAACTAGTTTCTTCATATAAATATGATGTAAACTTCATATCGATAATAAATGTAAATACCTTTTTGGGGTGGAAGAAGGTATAACTTCCATGTCAATATTTTTTTTTTTTTTTTCGCTACTTTTTTTGTTTTAAAGGGGAAAGGCTTAACCCCTTAATCCGAGCTAAGGATCTAGCTGCATGGACAAGAAAGATCTAGGTTTTCACAAACATGAATCATGCAACAATATGCTCCTACACATATACAACTACTTTCGTTATCTAAATGAACTACAAATCCTTCTATTTTTAACAAATCTCACTTAATCTATAAATGTAGAAATATAAATTATGTTTATTTCCCTAATATGGTTAAATAGAGTCCTTTATAAAATAATATTTTTCATTCCAGACTTTATAAATTAGTTTATATGAATGCAAAGAAAATACATAAATCAAAATTGTATGACAAAGAAAAATATGACCTAAAATCAACTTCATCTTCAATCTGCTTCATCTTTATGCATCTTAATTTGTTCTTCAAAGACCTGTTAAAACTCAACCAGCAACAGCTAGACATGCAAAATTATTAAATTTCATATTCAAATTTTCTCTTAGTTTTCCTGCAAAAGAAACCCACACTAAAGAAATTCATTCATACATAATTAATCATGCTCATCATCAAACATTACTTCATACATTTCATCATCTCTTTGTTTAAATAATTTAATTCTTTTGCCAGCAATTAAGTTTTTAAGAGGAGTGCCATCTAATTCGCGTAAGGCATACGTTCCATTATCATAGGTTTTGACTACCACATAAGGTCCAAACCATCGTCTTTTAAGTTTCCTACGGGCATCATATTGAGAATCAAACGTACTATCATACAGTAAAACCCAATCATTAACTTGAACCGGCTTTGGCCTTAACCTATGTGATTTATCAAAATACTTCTTATTTTTCAGACGAGAATCTTTTAGTTTAACTATAGCCTCTTCTAAACGTTCATTCCCTTGCTCTAACTGCTGGATTCGCAGAGCTAATAAATCTTCTGTCGACAGATTATCTTCCCATGATAAAGTAGTCCAAGTAACAATTTGTGTATGCACAGGGAATATCGGTTTCTGGCAATACATCAACTCTGCCGGCATATACCCCGTTGTTCTAGTGCAGGTCATTCTATCAGCCCACAACGCAAATGGCAGATATGTTGGCCAATTCTTAATTTCTCCATTACAAGCTTTGGAAATTGCTTTAATAATAGGAGAATGCCCTCGCTCAATCTTCCCATTAGCTTCAGGGTTGTAAGCAGTAGTAAGGGCTAAGCGAATTCCATGCCTAGCAAAGAATTCTCTAGCCTCCTGCGCATCTAACTCTCCCCTATCAGCCACTACCTTTTCTACATAACCAAATCGTGAAATGACATCCTCAAGAAGAAATTTGCATACATTCAAGGTTGTCTTAGATCTTAAAGCTCGGCCTTCTACATGATTCGTAAGATCTTCACGTGCCAAGACTATATATCTCATCTTATTGATACCTTTGGGCATGGTAACTAAGTCTACAACCCATTTATAATGGATGCATGGTGGATAGGTAGGATGCAACGGATCCCTATGTTTGACTGAGGAATGAATCTGACATACGTCACATGAATTCACATAATTTTTAACAGTAACATAAATCCCTGGCCACCAGTATCCTTCTCTAATTTTTTCATACGTAGCTACAAAACCTTTATGTCCTGCCCATAAAGTATCATGCATACTCTTCATGACTTGTAACTGAAGATCCTTAGTACCTAGTACTCGTTGTGGCAATCTAATTTTTCCCCTCGCATGTCTCCAAATGAAACCATCTTTCAGAAAAAAGTTGTAAGCTCTTTTCCTAATATTCCAAAATCTATTTGAAGACCATGAAGGTGCCCTAACCAAAGTACTTAAATACTTTCCAATATCCTGCCACTCTCCTTCGTATTCTTCAATATTAAACTGTTCATATGCGTATGCTTTAGAATCATAATTAATTGCATTTATTTCTAATTTTGTTTCTTCCTCATTATCAAATCTAGCTCGAGAAAGCATATCAGCCACAGAATTAGATTTACCTGTAATATGTATCAAAATAGGATTTATAAACTTGATGTATGTAATTAGGGTAAACCCTAACATGGACATATGCCCTGCTTCATCCTTCATACCTGAAAACACTTTCAAAATAGTTAATCCAATTAACACAATTGATCAACAGTGATATAAAAGAGGTTTAGAATTCACCAATAAATATTTTAATTTTTCGGGTCATCAATTGGAAGATGCAAATCTTCCCGACAACGGAATACATCACTGCTTTCAGCCATGGCCGGTGACTAAAATACCTTGATGTAGAAAATTGACTGTATCTCAAAAAGTTGAACAGAACTGCTCAGACGAGTTCTGCTAGACCTGTAGCAGACTTCGAGACGCTTAAACTGGCGAACAGAAACTAGTATATACCTTTGGCACAAAAAGATGAAATAGCCTGCACAAGCGCTTCGATAGTGCATTTGGAGGCCGAAACGAGCTCAGATCACGATTTCGGCACCACAGAGCAAAGATGTTTTGATCTTAGAAACATCCTGATTATGCTCACCAAATTTCGTGCGAATCTGAGACTGCAAACGGAGGAGTGTCGATGGCACCCTAGAAAAAGCGACGACCTGCTCTGATACCAATTGTTGGAGATAGATGTCTGCGGAAGCACGCGAACAGCACAAGGAAGAAGAAGAAGCTTGGAGCACAAACACACAATAGTGAGAGTATTACTAGAGAATGTACAAAGATAAGTAGCCCATTAGGGCAATAGGCGTATATACAAGCCGGGGGAAAAAAACCCCCTAAAGAGGGAAAAAAGTGCCCCGGCGGTCCTAGTGTGTTCACACACATCACTACCGAAATATATCAACAGGAAGAAGAAGAAGATTGGAGCACAACACACAATACTGAATGTATTACCATTAGAATGTACAAAGATAATTAACCTGTTAGGGCTATAGGTGTATATACAAGCTAGGGAAAAAATATCTCTTAAAGAGGGAAGAAAGGTTCCTTAGCGGTCCTAGAGTGTTCACACACATCACTACCTAAATAGTGTTGGAGTTAGACATCTGCGGAAGCATGCAAACAACACAAGGAATAAGAAGAAGCTTGGAACACAACACACAATATTGAATGTATTACCACTAGAATGTACAAAGATAAGTAGCCCATTGGGCAATATGCGTATATACAATCCGGGGGAAAGAAACCTCCTAAAGAGGGAAAAAAGTGCCCCGATGGTCTTAGAGTGTTCACACATATCACTACCAAAATATATCAACAAATCTCCCCTATGAGTGATGTTGTGAACAAGTAGCTGGCACTCATGTATAAGGAAGTGCCAAGCTATGTGGAAATCACTCCACAAAAGGAAGTAAGCCCAAAGCTTTGCGGAAAGCTTCAAACTTCTCCCTAGGCAGAGCCTTCGTGAAAAGGTCTGCAATGTTCTCCTGCATGGGCACATATGCCAAGTTGATCTCCCCAGCAAAGAACCTCTCCCTGACATAATGATAATGCACCTCAATGTGCTTAGTGCGAGCATGAAACACAGGGTTCCTTGCAATTGCCAATGTGCGAGTCTGACTCTCAGTGAAGATGGTGGTGGCAGAAGACTGACCAACACCCAAATCAGCCATAAGGCATCTGAGCCACACAAAGAGTCGTTGTGAAAGCTACCCTATACTCAGCCTCACAACTGGAAGTGGCCATAGTAGGCTGCTTCTTGCTCAACCAAGATATACATGAGCTACCAAGCATGACGCAAAAGCCACTAGTGGACGCACGAGTGTCATAGCAACCAACCAAGTCTGAGTGAGAAAAAGCATGCAAATCTGGCGAGTGTGATCCCCCCTTGGGATAAAACAACCCAAGTAGCTGAGTTCCACTCAAATAGCGTAAGATGCGCTTAACCGCCTGCCAATGCTTGGCACCTGGGCAATGGCTAGACATACTCATATGTGAGATAGCAAATTGAATATCTGGCCAAGTAGTGCATAAGTAAATCAGGCACCCAATAGCCTCCTGATATAGGATAGCATCAAATGCATCTCCAACATCATGAAGACTCAATCGTAAACCTGTCTCAATAGGAATGACAATAGGCTTATAGTTTTCAAGGCCAAAACACTACAATAATGTGTCGATATATTGCATTTGACACAAAGACATTCCACCATCAACTTGCATAAACTGAATGCCCAAATAGTGATGCAAATGACCCAAATTAGACATCTCAAATGAGTCATGCAAATCAACCTTAGAATCAACAGTATGCTTCTCAATAGGACCACCGAGCAACATGTCATCAACATCATTAGCACGCTTAACATATAAGGTGCTCTTAGTTGGACTGTTCTCAAAACCATGTGCAATCAGATAGGCATGTATCTTCTCATACCAAGCATGTGGTGCTTGCTTTAAACCATATAATGCCTTCTTTAATCTACACACCTGGTTTTCATGCCCTTTCTGCACAAAGCCACGGGTCTGAGAAACATACACTTCTTCATGCAAGTCACCATTCAGAAATGCAGTTTTAATGTCCACCTGATGCACATTCCAACCATGATGGCTGCAAGTGCAAAGATGCTTCGAATAGTAGTCATATGTCATGCAGGTGCAAAGATCTCATCAAAATCAATGCCTCTTTCCTGTGTATAACCCTTTGCAACAAGCCTAGCCTTTTACCTATCAATTGCTCCGTCAAGCTTACGCTTTAGCTTGTAAACCCACTTAGTGCCAATGTCCTTCTTTCTAGGAGGCAAGTCACATAAAGACCGAGTAGCGTTCTTCATTATAGCATCATATTCATATTGCATAGCAACCATCCAATTTTTTGAATTTTGTGCTTCGTCAAATGAAACAGGCTCATTCTCATCACAGAGACTAGACGCAGCCATAGCATAGCAATCTCATGCAAAAGATACACTATGAGAGCCTGATCGAGTACAATACGACAGAGGTGCATCTAATTTGCTATCATGCAAAGTTTGCACCAGCCATTTTGGCATAGTTTTTACCTCCTCAATATTAGCTCTCTCATCAACAAGTGCATCATGTAAATCTGCACCAGAAACGGGATGATGTGCATCATCACATGAAACCTGCAAGGGCTAAGAAGTTGCCTCATTAGGGCCAGCACTAGATTGTCCACTTGTAAAAAGAGGTAGCAAAGTATCATACATGTCTTTGGAGCTAACAGATGTCTCCTTAGTACATGAAAGTAATGGCTGAATAGCATCTTCCACAAAAACAACATCACGGCTAACCAGAATACATGTAGTCTGTGGATGATACAGACGATAGCCTTTACTTTGAGAACTGTACCCAACAAAAATACATTTTACTGCTTTATCATCCATTTTTTTGTGATGTTGTTCGAGCACTAATGCATATGCCAAACAACCAAAAACATGCAGATGAGCAACAGATGGCTTGTGATCATGCTAAGCCTCATATGGAGTGATAGACTACAGCGCTTTAGTGGGACACCTGTTAAGTACATATGCTGCACACATGACAGCCTCAAGCCAGAAACTATGTGGTAAAGCCTGACTCTTGACCATACACCTCGCCATCTCCATGAGTGACCGTTCTTTCGTTCAGCAACTCCATTTTGTTGAGGTGTATACGGCACTATATACTGGTGTTTTATCCCACATTCAACCAAAAATGCATTAATATCAAAAGATATATACCCCCCCCAATCAGAACGGAGGGTGCCCATTTTACATGTTGATAGATTTTCAGCAAAAACCAAAAACTGTTTGAAGCACATGAACACTTTGGACTTTGCCTTAAATGGATATACCCATGCATGCCTAGAAAAATCATCGAGGAAATTCACGAAGTAATGATAATTTCCAAACAAAGGTGTCTACATAGGACCACAAACATCACTATGTATAAGTTGCAATTTTTGAATAGCCCAAACTGAACCATCTTTTGGAAAGGAGGAATGTTACATTTTGCTCAAAATACAACCTTCACAAACATGTTTTCCGGGTGCCTCAAGTTTGGGCAAAGAGGACACCATTTCGAATTTCTACAGGCATAGAAAACTAGCAAAATTCAGATGGCCAAAGCATGCATGCCAAAGCTTTGCATCTAACATAGCCTGAGAATCATGTACTTCACATGCCGAATCATTTACAGATCTTTCATAGTCTATGAGCTTATACATCCCACGACATAAAATGCCAGAAACAATAATCACATCGCCATTTGACAGATCATGACTTGTACATCTGTCATCAATAGATTTCACAAGCAAGCCAATCTTGGCTAATGCAAAAACTGATAACATATTCTTGATCCCTGGCATAAACAAATTATCTGACAAAGTGAAAGAACTACCATCAGTAGTAGTCAAAATGATCTTACCAACTCCCATAACAAGATAAGAGGAGTTGTTGGCGCATGTAATAGTATTACCTGTAGGGGCAGGCTCGAGTGAAGAGAAGAAACTGTGCTGCCAGGTAATATGTTTGGTCGCCCCGCTGTCAAAGTACCAAACATGTGAGTATATTGCAGACATGCATTGCTCATGAGAAGATGGGTCAAAACGGCAAATAGTAGTAAACACCCATTTTTCTTCCTGCACAAGATTAGCATACTCTGTTTTTGGTGTAGAGGCCTCTACAACAACCATTCCAGCCTCTTTCTTCTTTGCCTCTTTAGCAGCCAGTTTTAGACAGTTCTTTATGATATGATCATTTCCCTCTTCGATTGTGCGGAATTAGCAGATTTCTGCTTACTAATTGAACAACTCCATTTTCCTTTGCCCTTTTGACTAGCCAGGAAAGCTTGATCTGCAACATGCATAATGGACCTCTCCTGTCTGGACTGATCTTCTTGCAACAGAATAGAGACTAACTCTTCAAATGACAAGGCATTTGGATTCCCTTTCATCATCGATCTTCTTTGTCTTCTCTCTTCGATTGTGCAGAATTAGTAGATTTCTGCTTTCTAATTGAACAACTCCATTTTCCTTTGCCCTTTTGACTAGCCAGGAAAGCTTGATCTGCAACATGCATAATGGACCTCTCCTGTCTGGACTAATCTTCTTGCAACAGAATAGAGACTAACTCCTCAAATGACAAGGCATTTGGATTCCCTTTCATCATCGAATGAAGAGTAGAAGCAAAACTCTCATATGAATCAGGAAGTCCATTCAGAATCGTCTGCACAAATCAGCTATCTGGAATAACCTCATCAACAGAAATCAATTGTTCCTTCAAGTCTTTGACCTTTGTTAGAAAATTGTCCATAGAATCACCTTCGTTCATGTGCTCACTCTCCAACTGTTTTCGGAGGTAAGCAACACGAGCCTCATTTCTAGTTCGGTACAATGTGGTAAGTGTATCCCAAGCATCCTTAGCTGTTCTGCAAGAACGAATGTGAAGAATAATGGCACGTTTGACAGACAAAGCTATCAATGCATGTGTCTAGGCATCTCTGCCATCCCAACGAATTTGCTCTATAGTAGGTGCAACAGAAATCGCAGCACGAACACAAATATGTAGAATATCCTCATCTTTGACACCTTCGTCATCAGCTTCAGTACTTGTAGTTGTAACAATTGCAGGTGTGATAGGACGTTTTTCAACACCCTGCAAAATGTTCCACAGTCCTTGTGCAACCAATACATGTCGCATCATATAAGCCCACAACAGATAGTTGGTACCATCCAACTTATCCTCAACAACCAACATACGAAATACATCACTGCTTTCAGCCATGGCCGGTGACCAAAATACCTTGATGCAAAAAATTGGTTGTACCTCAAAAAGTTGAACAGAACTGCCAAGACAAAGTTTGCTAAACCTATAGCAGACTTCAAGACGATTATATTGGTGAGCCGAAACTGGTATATACCTTTGGCACAAAAAGACAAAACAGTTTGCAAAGCATATGATAGTGCGTTCGGAGGCCGAAATGAGCTCAGATCGTGATTTCCGCACCACAGAGCGAAGTCGTTTTGATCTCAAAAACACGCTGAGTATGCTTACTAAAATTTGTGCGATTTCAAGATTGCAACCAGAGAGGTGTGACGACGCCTTAGATGAAGCGGCGACCTGCTCTCATACCAATTGTTGGAGTTAGACGTCTGCGGAAGCACGCGAACAACACAAGGAAGAAGAAGAGGCTTGAAACACAACACACAATACTGAATGTATTACCACTAGAATGTACAGAGATAAGTAGACCATTAGGGCAATAGGCATATATACAAGCCAGGGGAAAAAAACCTCCTAAAGAGGGAAAAAAGTGCCCTAGCAGTCCTAGAGTGTTCACATACATCACTACCAAAATATATCAACAAATAGATCGACAATATATATATATATATATATATATATATATATATATATATATATATATATATATATATATATATATATATATATATATATATATATATATATATATATATATATGTGTGTGTGTGTGTGTCTTGCACAGTTTTTCTCTTCGGCCATTTTGACCTTTTTGATGGGTGAAAATAAACGCCTACGTAACGAATTCGAATGTTGACAAGAAAAGAAAAGGGATTTGGAGCGCGTGCAGAGAGGAAAAGGAGGAATCGGTCTATTTCATGTGGAAAAAATACTGATTTAGTCTCATTACAAAAGTGGTTGTATGGATCTTAATTTTCCATTGATTTTGGGCTTGAAATTCTTAAAGTCAAAGTCTCTTAAATTTGCATGGGATGAGTTTGCGATCTTGGACAAATTACTTTATTTCAGCTTACTTTGCTTAGACAGAATATATTACATGGTTTGACGTCACATACAAACTCAATTCATATTTTATATGGCTTCAATTTCCTTTGAATTTTCCAAAAAATGGATAAATTATGCCCTAGATGAGCTAAATAGTATTAAGATTTTGAATGGACTCTCTTGTGGTTGATGAGAAGGTCAAGCTTGTCGCATATAATAGAATGTTAATTGTAGTTTTAATCGTGTGATGTAATGGTAAAAATCAACAGTTCTTTTGCTTATTACCCACGAGATGATCTGTACAAACAGTAGGCCAAGTTGTGTAGACAAAGGAGAGGGCATATGTCCAAACTTCAATGGATAGAAATATATTCAGCTATTTTCCTCTATTTTTTGTGAGAGCTTTATATTATTGATATTTTCTTTTTTCAGGTAATATTATTTTTGTTCTTTGTTTATTTCCTGTGCTTTTGGAATGAATTCCTCTCCGAGAATGCTCAATCTTTGAGGTTTATTTCCTGCATATTTAGAGATGCATAGCTTTATGTCACATCTTCAGGGGAAAAAAAAGGCTTATGTCTTTAGATGCACCATGAGTCACAACATGAATATATTCCTTGGGAACTTACAATCTTCCTTTTTGGAGGTTCTTCAAAACTAAAGAAAGCTCTAGAAAAAACCAAGACTAGAGGGAAAAGAAGATTCCCTAAAAAAAAGAAGGATATATTGAAATCTAAAGTGCTACTCAAACGGTGGTCATGATTCACAACATCCTTTCTACTATTCAAAAGCATGGCAGAAGAAATGATTCCTCTTTTGGACTTAACTTGTATAAAGTTCTACAGTATTTCTGTCTTTGAAACTTTTTATGACAGATTAACAATTTGAGCATCCATGGAGCTTACCAGTTTGCAAGAATCCAAGAACTAGGAGAGTTCAAATATTTGTTGTTGTCTGCATAATAAGACAATTTTATTCAAATATTTGTTGTTGTCTGCATAATAAGAAAATTTTATTCAATTATTTTTAATAATCTTCTTTTGTCAATATTACTTAATTAAACAACCTTTTTTTTTTCTTTGTTCACACAAGCGATGAGACAACAGGTGCAAGTTTTGCTCTATATTTTTGTGTGAACAAAGCAATGACTAGCTTGTTTTTCATGTTTTTCCAGCCTCAACACAATAGCTCTATGAAGTGCAGTTCGTCCTACGTGAACTCAGCTTTAAATTGACTAGATACTCTGTTTTTATTCCATGTTTCATCTTATGTATGTACTCTGTTCTTATTTTATATAGGTACTCTGTTTCATTGTTATGTAGTACTGTCATGTTATTATGTTATTCTGTAGTAGATACTCTGTTTTTATTCCATGTCCATGTTTCATGTTATGTTTGTGCTCTGCTCTTATTTTCATGTTTCATGTTATGTATGTACTCTGCTTTTTATTTTCCATGCTTCATGTTATGTATGTACTCTGCTCTTATTTTATATAGGTACTCTATCTCATTGTTATGTAGTGCTCTCATGTTATTATGTAGTACTCTGTTCTTATTTTATTTTATGTTTCATTATATATATATATATATATATATATATATATATATATATATATATATATATATATATATATATATATATATATATATGAGAGAGAGTACAAGAAAAAACAAAGAGCCACATAAAAGATGAGTTTCTTTATCGTTTTTTTTTAAGGGGAAACTACTGAAAATAACTAAAAAGATTAATGATGGTTTGATCATTTTTATGCGGTAGCCTTTTACTTTTGGGTTTGTTGTTCTGTAAAACAAAGGCTATATGGTGCTTGAAGGGTGGAGAATTCTTAACTTTGACCCTCTTCCATATAGCGACACTTCTAGAGCAAGAGAAGAAGAAGTGACACTTCCAAAAGGCTTAGGAGTGGCCAACTTCCTCCTCCAATAAGGCTTGTTTACAATCGATAGTCCTATCGAATTTAAGATGCTCTTTTACCCTCCTTCATATAGAAGCATTTATAGAGCAAGAGAAAAAGAGATGAGAGAGGTCTCTCATGTCTTAACTGGAGGTTTGGCAAGTGTTTACTTGCCGAGCTTTAACTTTGAAAGAACAATTGTACATACGAATGGACATAGTACCTGTGGGACCTTCCATATCTCACAAAGTAGAGGTTAAACAACCTGGTGTCAACTGGTTTACATAGGCCAAAGCCATTACATGTACAACCCTAGAATTGAACTTTGGATTTCCGCCTCAACAGACCAAAGACTCAATTCATGTTATGTTGTTGAGAGTATAATCTTCACACACTTATCATTGATGTGTCTGCGAGGTGATAATGTATCTGAAAGGTTCCAAGTTCCAACTACCCCACCCTGGAATATGTACCTTTTACTCTTTAATATAATTTCCTTTTTCCTTAGGAAAATAAAAGGATAAAGCCCCACCATCTAACGATTGGGAAACACTGTGTTGTCAACTTGATGCTCTCATGTAGTCCTGGTTCGTTGGCCTCGTGGTTGGGTCTCTTGCCTCTTGAGGTGGGGGTGAGGGTTCAACCCCTGGCAGTAACATGTAGGGACATATGAATCCCAGAAACTGTTGTAGCCCCTGTTCTTGTGGGATAAGGGAGATCCCATGGGTACTATGCCTTCCTTGTACAGTTGCAATTTCAAAGTTAAAGTCCTGAGGAGTAGGCCTCAGCCGAACCTCCATTTTGAAAAAAAAAACTTGATGCTCCCGAGTCCCGAGTAGTATATGAAAGCCCTCAGGCGCGCACCTGCCAGCATGTACATCGAATACTGCCAAAGCTGACTGATATTTTGCGTCATTCCTTCATTCACGGGTCGCCCTCCGATCATCTTCTTAATTGGATATAGAGTCATGCTTGATCTGTAGAAACACTTATCATTTTCTCGTTTCTCAGATTTGCATTCGTATCCATTCTCTTCCGCCATAGACGTATCCATCCTCTTCCGCCATAGACTGTGTTAGCTGCTTTTCCAAGAATCATTTCTGCATTGACAATTGTACTAGCTCACCATATATTGCTGCACTGTCAATTAATCTTTCTGTTTTGAACTTTTGTCTTGTATAATTCTCCTTTGTGGATCAATCATGTTATCTCGCTCTGCAGCAAATTCCAAGGCGCTTGTACTTACCTTTCGATAGTAGCTGAAGAAGCGTGAAATGTGCAGTTTTTCGCCACCGATCTTCGTCTGCAACAGCAGACAACCGCTAAACTTCTTGAACCTGAGCGGATTCTCTGCTACCCTTCACATGGGAAATGCAAGGTATAAGGAGTGTGTGCGCGTGTATGTGGGTGGGTGGGGGTGTGTGTGTGTGTGTGTGTGTGAGAGAGAGAGAGAGAGAGAGAGAGAGAGAGAGAGAGAGAGAGAGAGAGAGAGAGAGAGAGAGAGAGAGAGAGAGAGAGAGAGAGAGAGAGAGAGAGAGAGTTTACATACACATAGACAGGTTTTCCCTGGCTGCATCGGGAGTTTAAATGGTTCATGGTGCTATATAACTTCTATTCGTAGGATGTGTGATTTGCAAAAAAGGAATATCAAGTGACAATTTGCAGTGTTGGACACGTTGGATCCAGATGGTAATGGACGATGGTGGTGTTTTAGACAGAATGAAGAAGAGTGAGACGCTTCCACGAGAAGGGAATAGAAAGGATTCTGATTGGGATAAACTACCAGATGATCTGCATTCACATATACTTGCACATCTACCGATCCCTTCTATCATTCGAAGCAGAGCAGTCTGCAGAGGCTGGGGATGTATGATCCTCTCCCAGGAATTTAAACGTCTTCACGAAACACTGTCCCCTAAGGGAAAACCATGGCTTTTTGTGTGTTCCTCTTATGATTGCAGAGAAAACTCATGTGCATATGATCCCAACTTCAATGTGTGGCGAATTCTTCCCTTGACATTCATCCCTGTTTCCATGAGGTTCCCCCTTATTGCAGCTGGAGGGCTGTTATTTATCAAAGGAGCTTATCAAGATTCCTCAAAGCAGAGCAAATACAGTTTATCACGCTTGACTGTTTGCAATCCTATCACAAAGATGTGGACAGTACTTCCACCTATGATCCGAACACGCCTTAATTTCCTAATTGGCATCATTGAGGATTCTATTCAGAACAGCTTCAAGGTGATAATTGCAGGGGGTATATCTGAATCTGGTGGTGACTATGAATGTACTACAGAATTATATGATTCAATCACCAACTCATGGTCCATTACTGGCCCTATGCCTCGTGAATATACCGTACAGACCACAGTGTGGGCATCAAAAACTGTCTATTGTAAAAGGAAGCTATTCTGCTTAATTTCTGCAAAACCCTCTAAAATTATTTCTTATGACATTGAGAAGAAAATATGGGAAGAAGTGAAAATTCCACAGCCTGAAGGATTATTCAGCTCCTTCTTAGTCCAACGAAGAGGAAATCTGCTGCTTATCGGAGATGTGAGGTACCAAAATGTATGCCAAAGAGTGGCTATATGGGAACTTAAAGGCGGGGATGCACAAAGCAGCATAGAAAAACTGTATTGGTCAGAACTTGTACAGATTCCATCGTGTTATGTTCAGAGGTTTTGTAAAGGGGCAAAAGACTTCAACGTCAAATGTGTAGGCAATGATGATATGCTCTATTTCTTCAAAGACTCACACTCTGAAATACTTTTATGTGATCTATCATGTAGTCCAACAACATGGAGCTGGCTTCCCCATTGCCCATTGAGTAATGGACTCCTGAAGTTCTCAGTACGAGCTTTACTTGTGGAACCTACCCTGTATGGAGCCACGCTTACAAAGAAATGACATGCAGCATCATGATTACTATTTTAAAAGTATCAAGATTTAGTGCATGGTGCAGAGCTGGTCTGTTTTCTATCGCATGTTTTTGGCATATATCAGAACCATCATAGTTAGGAGCAAAACTGCAACTATGAATAAGTGTAGCAGCAGTAATTTATGTACAGTTTTGAGTGACATTGTATATGATTAAAGAAACAACATGTGGATAGTTATTGCTGGTTACAACAGTAATATATTAATTTATGTATAGTAGTTTCCCTTTGCTCTCCCCCCAAAACCAAAAGACAAAAAAAGGCATATTAGTAATGGTCTGGAGCACATGGTATCAGTGACATCTACTTTTGAAGGATAAGCTGTTAAGAACCAAAGAAAGTCCAAATGTTCAAAGAACTCAATTGCAATCTCAAGAAGATTTTCGCTTTTCTATGGCCAGGCAGCTGCACTGCAATAACTGGGACAACTGTTTAGTGGTGAAGATGACACCGTTTTTTTGTTTTTTTCTTTTTTTGGTCGAAAGTTCAGTCTTCGTTCTCTTCTTTTGGCTTGAAATTTGAAAGTATAGGGGACTTCCTTTATTCCTCACTTTCAGGGGCTAACATCAGGCCGGTCTGTGGGTATTGAACTGTGGACCATCAGTCCAGAGCCCAATGTGTTAATCGCTACACCATCACTACATCACAAATCCCTGAATTAAAGCAGTCATTAGTTATGTTGCTCTGAATTAAAGCAGTCATGAAGGAGATTGTTTGAAAGTGTTCTTACACACCATATGCTGGGACCTCAATCTAACGTTATCCGGATAGCAGCCTTTCATGTTCTGTAACATCTTTTTACTGAGATAAAACCGACTCTTTGCATGCTTATGAAATTTTCGATTCTTGGACACCGAATATTAGTTGCTGCTTTCTTGATTTCTACTGAAAGGTCCTCAGGTTTCTCTCTTAGGGAGGGCACATGTATGCTTTTTCAGGTGATTCGATTACAGTTTTTGGGTCACTGGAGGGCACACGTATGATAGGTTCGGCAAACTCTTGTAGCCATAATTATGGGCACATCCATGATGGTCACCTAATTTTCAATGACCAGAATTAGAAAATAAAACTGAAAAAGTAATAATTGACTATAATAACTGTCGAGTGACCCGGATGAAAAATTTAGTAAGGTGTCAATCGTTCAGGTCACCCAACCATTCACTGAACATAGCTTTCAGCTTGGTGAAAAAGGGAAGAAGTGACACCTTCCCTTAATGTGAACACACACACACCCCCCCCCCCCCCCCCCCCCCCCCAAAAAAAAAAAAAATCTGTGGATTTCGGATAATGTTGTCTCCTCAACATGTTTTAGTCGCTCACTCTGTTCTCCTCCTATATAGTCCTTATCGCAGGGTTTGACTTCCATGTATTGGCTTGTGTAAATGGTCTAGAGAAATAGCACACCTCCAATATTGGCTTGTGTAAATGGTCTAGAGAAATAGCACACCTCCAATAGTGCTCCTTCTTGTCACATCACCTTTCTCCAGATGTGTGGATTTAAGGAGAAAGCTGTAAAGACCATCCTTTGGGATCGCTGAAGCCCTACTGCACCACTTGTCATGTGCAGTAGCTGTGCAGTTAAGTGTCATATCAACACATTCTAGATCACACGCATCTCCATGTAAGATGGTCCTCTATGACCTATCGTGCACGAGGGGTCTGCGGGATGAATTCAAAAGTTATCTGCTGTTTTTTTCTTCTTCATGATCTCCTTATCAAAGTTATCTGCTGTTTTTTTCTTCTTCATGGGACTCCAATCTTTGTCTCTCTTCTCGAGTGCCTTGTGGACAGATGTGCCACAAGCCAATCCATCTTGTTAAGTTGGCTACTCACCTCTTCACTTTTGCCCCAAGTGCATTATGTAACATGTCGTGGCCATATCATACTTTCAAGGAAATCTACAAGTTTAATCCTTAGTACTACTTCTTTGTTCTTCTAGATGGATTACCTCCATAGTATCACTTGAGTAATTTTTGTTCTTCAACCAATGATAGACCTCGTTTGTCTCTTGACTTGACCTACTTTTGAATAAAGTTACATTTCTTAGTTCTTTTCACATTTAAAGTAAAAAAGGGCGAACTCTAATTCTTTCCTTTTATTTTAATATTGTAATTTCCTCCACTTAAGTGAAAATCCTAATTAGATGGACATGTCCCAAAGATATTCAAAATACCGATCCATATGATATTTAATTCAAAAGATTATTCTTCTTCTTCAATGCATTTTTTAAAAGAAGAGGTTTTCTTGCTAGAGTTTGATCCAAGAAAAGACAAGGAGGTTTGATCTATTTTCACCATGAGATCAAACTGGTAAAGGTAGTTTACTCAGAAAAAATTAGATAGTAAAATACAAATACTATCATCAAGAGTAAGTACAGATATATTCTTTTTAGGTAACCTCATTATCAAAATTTAGTTTATCAAATCAGTTTCATGTAGATCTTATTCTTCTTAGCCTAATCCTCAACATAGAGTACATTTTGGACCAGAGGTAGTGTGCATGCCCTTTGGATAAGCTTAGATGCATCATCTTTCTTGTATTTATATTGACTTCAATTATAAAAGGTTCTTACTCTAAATTTTTGGAGCTTTATATACCAAGAGAAACTTGATGAAAATATCTAAAGATGAGAAATAATATATAGGGATAGAATGATCGTAAGACCTCGAGATAGGAGGCCACATGGGATGAAGATAAATTAGGGAGGTTGAAGAGAAGGATAAAGTTTGAAAGAGGAATCCAGCATGATAAGTTCAAGAGATGGGTTAGAGGAAAAAGATGGTGTGCAATATTGAGAGGGTGTTGGAGTTAGACATCTGTGGAAGCACGCGAATAGCACAAGGAAGAAGAAGAAGCTTGGAGCACAACACACAATACTGAATGTATTACTAGAGAATGTACAAAGATAAGTAGCCCATTAGGGTAATAGGCGTATATACAAGCTGGGGGAAAGAACCTCCTAAAGAGGGAAAAAAGTGCCCCGGCAATCCTAGTGTGTTCACACACATCACTACCTAAATATATCAACAAATCCTCCGTGGGAGTGATGCGGTGAACAAGGAGCTGGCACTCATGTATAAGGAAGTGCCAAGCTATGTGGAAATCACTCCACAAAAGGAAGTAAGCCCAAATGTTGGGGGATTCTTGGACAAGAAGGGATTTGAGTGTTTGTAGGAGAAAAGGGAAAGACAAGAAGAAAGATACACACTAGAAGCCTCTGTCGATTGATTATAAGAAGACAAATATAATGGTGATGCGCAATACAATCCAATGCTTCTGTGCAAAATTCCACAGAGCTCAATCACAAAATACCAAATACCCAAGGGTCTTGTTGCTGTCGGCCTTCTCTGCACTTGACCTCCACCTTCTCCAAGCCTGCCCTTGTGCAACCTTGCACCAAGCTTCCAATCAGGGGGAGGGATGGACACCTTCTATCGGCACATGCACAGCTTCAATGGGACCTTCGGATCCTTGGGGGACTAGCTTAGCACTTCTTTGCACACTTCCTTAGTTACTCTTCATGCACACCTTGCATTTCACTTCTCTACGTCGCACACTATGTCTCTTGCACTTCTTTCTCTTGCCTAACTTAGACTATGCTCACCTTGCTTAGTCTTGCTTAGTCCCTCAAGAATAGTCCTTGCGTTGATTTGAGTGTCAATTCACGTACGCTCCTAACTGCAAGAGTATCTTGGTGCTCACTTTGATGTCCCAAGATTGTCTCCAAAAGTGGGCAACCAACGAATCCCTGTTTTGCCTTGTAGTGACTTTAGACTAAAACAAAAATTTTAATTGGAGGGCCATACTTCACTTCTGCATATGTTGCCGCTTCACATACCTTCACATTTTTCCTTTTAATTCTTCACTTGTGCACCTAAGAGAGGGTTCACCTGAACCTTCCAAAACACTTTAAAAACACTTCTGAACCTCAGGGAAATTACAGAAATACCTCTGCAACCTGCAACCAACTTTCTGTAATTTTACCTTTTGTGGACAATTAATTGTGCACTACCTGTGCACTTTGACCCTCCAACTTTGAACACTTTGGCTTCACCCATGTTGACTTTGACCTTAAACATGTTGACTTTGACCAATTTGACTTTAACTATAGTTGACTTTGAGTATGATTGACTTTGACCAATATGACTTTTATGGGCTCAACAGTTGCCCACCACCTAATGTGCTCTCCGTCTTGGAGAGCTACAACCAAAACTCTGAGCATACAGGACACCATAATACTTGTGCTGCAAGATATTTAAAAGGACACCTGAGCAGCTACCAAGTCCATGAGAAGCAAGAGAGAACAAGCACCAGAGGAGAACCAAAAATTGGAATCTGTGCATGTAAAAGCAAAGGAGGACAATGGGAGGGTAGAAAGGAGGGGGAAGGGAGGCTGAGGGGGCTGAGATGGATAGGGCAGGGAGGGGTAAGGATGGGCTGCGAAAGGGTAAAGGGAGGGTGAGGGAGTAGGATTATCGGGTCTAGAGAGGGCCAAAATGATCAAACAATAGAGCTACAGAGGGTGCATATGGGAAATTTTGAAACATAAGGGAGAACAAAGTGAGAATAGACTATGTGGACCAGGAGGAGAAATAAAAACATGTGATAAATGCGCTCAAAACATGTGGTTTTTTTACCTAAACTCAGAGAAAGGTGGGATTTTTCCAAAATTAGGACAAAAATGAGTCCAGAGGTGCCAAAATACATGAAAATGAGCCCAACTTTGAAAAAAATGGCCATCCGAGGCACAATCTAGAGCCAAAAGCATGGACTATAGAAATATATATATATATATATATATATATATATATATATATATATATATATATATATATATATATATATATATATATATATATATATATATATATATATATATATATATATATATATATATATATATATATATATATATATATATATATATATTAAGCGGGGGGGACGGTGGTTGGTGGGTGGGGGGTGGGAAAATGGTGGGTGGGGGGTGGGAAAACAGTGGGTGAAGGGTGGGAAAATGGTGGGTGGTGGGTGGGAAAACGGTGGGTGGTGGGTGGTGGGTGGGGGGAGGGGGAATGATGGAGAGTGTTAACCTCCAAAAGAACAAGCTATCCTTGATGTTAGATCACCTCTATATCAAGAATAACTTTAAAATCCAACCAATTTTGGAATACAAGCACCAAACTGTCAAGATTTTAACTAACTGTGAAAAAAGTCATTTCACAGAAAAGTCTGCTGCACATTATTGACTCATTAACTAGTCATTTGTGTAAAGTTTCTGATAAAACTTTGTAGAATATGTCGCCTAGAGTTTATGCACCTCCTCTAAGTTAAATCACTTCAAAATCTTAAGTAGATTATGAGAAATGATCTAAACAATCTACCTATGTTTGAAACTTCCTTCTTGTAGAGTCGACTTTGACACCTGTAACTTCTAACACATGGTTCTCCCAAACTAGAACCCGTTTAAATGAATGCTTTTAGCCATAGATAGCTTACCTTCCAACTTAGATTTTGACTCCTCATTTGTGTAAAACTTTACACTGTGCACTGAGAACTAGCCATTTCTTTGACCATCGGGATTGCGACTGTTTTAGAAGACACTCAACACTTTCTCACATATAGATGTTCCTACACAAAATTCTCTCAGCCTGTTTGCAATTGAACTCTCAAACTTTAACCATAGATAGACTAACTATGGACTTAGATGTGTAAAAAAGGATTTCTGATAAAATTAAACACAGAAGGAGAACTAGAGAAAAGATCGACGTGCAATTCTCTGAACATTCTTTCTATTCAACTCTTCATACATCTGATGAATGATACACCCAATACTCATCATCTATTCATCTATATTTCATCTCTCTCTTCTAATACGACCATCTACACATATCTATATATACATATGAGTATTGATTCGTCATTACTTCAAGTATATTGAAGTATTTACAAAACTAATGTACATATGTTTTAAAGAACTTTGCTCCCTGAACCTTCTCTTCATTTCATGAAGTTGGACTTCAAACTTTTCTTCATATCTTCACTTCTAGGCTTCATAATCACCAATTATTGATTGTCCTGCTCCAAGAGCTCCCCCTCAATCATCAATTGTGATTACCTGCATCTTCTTTATTTCTGCCATATCTTTAAACCTCTGCAACTTTGGTCCATCCAAGCTTTTTGTCATCATATCTGCAAGTTGATCTTTTGTAGGAGTATGCATAGCTTCTATTTCTTTATCAACAACCTTCTCTCTCAAAAAATGATACTAAATCTCAATATGTTTAGTTCTAGCATGGAATACAGGATTTGCTGCCAAATATAAAGAACTCATATTGTCTCCACAAATGATAGGAGTACTCTGTATGATATCAAAACTCTTCGTAAGAGTCTTTAACCATATTACTTCTTTTGCAGCTTCTACCATGCCTTTGTATTCTGCTTCTGTGGATGATAAAGCAACTGTATGTTGCTTCTTAGAGCACCAAGAAATTAGCTTGTCTCCCACATAACACAAATATCCATGTGTTGATCTTCTGTCATCAAAATTACCTGCCCAATCTGCATCACTGTATATCTTGACTCTTGTATCTGAAGTAAATCCATAATACAGAACTTCTTTAAGTGTGCCCTTGATGTACCTAAGTACTCTTTGTCCTGCAATCCAATGTTCCTTTCTAGGACAATGCATGAATTGAGATAGAACTCCAACTGCATATGATAAGTTAGGTCTTGTTAATGTAGCATAAATCAGGCTACCCACCAAACTCTGATAGAGCTTCATATCTTTGAATTCTTCTCCTCCATATCTACTAAATCTATGATTCATTTCCATTGGAGTTGGTGCTATCCTGCAATCTTCCATTTTAAATTTGGTTAGAAAATTTTTCAGATACCTTTCTTGAGTTACATATACTCCATGTTGAGTATATAAAATCTCCATTCCCAAAAAGAATGACAAATTTCCCAAATCACTAATTTTGAATTCTTTCTCCATCTACTTCTTAATCATGTGTATACCTTTGTCATCTGTTCCTGTAAGTATTATGTCATCAACATAAATACAAACATAAATAAATCCATCCTCACTTGCTTTGACTAGCAAGCTACTATCTGCCTTTGATGCTTGAAATCCAAGTTCCTTTAAGAACTTTACAAGCCTATAATTCCATGCCCTTGGGGCCTGCTTCAACCCATACAAAGCTCTTTTGAGCTTACACACATAATTTGGATACACTTGATCTTCGAAACCATCTAGTTGTTCCATGTAGACTTCATATGAAATATAACCATTCAAAAATGCATTCTTTACATCTAATTGAGATAATGTCCAACCTTTGCAAGTAGCAATTACTATGAGAGTCCTTATGGTTGTCATTTTTGCAACAGGACTATAAGTTTCATCATAGTCCACACCATATGTCTGTGCATATCCCTTTACAACAAGCCTGTCTTTGTACCTAGATACACTTCCATCTTCAAACCTTTTTGTTTTGTAGACCCATTTACATCCAATGATCTTCTGACTATTTGGTTTAGGAATCAAATCCCAAGTCTCATTTTCCATCAATGCATCATATTCCTCTTTCATAGCTTTTTCCCAATTCTTCTTCCCTTTGGCTTCATCATATGTGGATGGATCTTCACCTGCTTTTAACATGTAAGCATAATCTTTAGTAGTGAAGAATGAAGTATCATAGCTATACCTTCTTCAACATCTGCATGAACATTAAGTGTACCTGCATACCAAGTACCTTGCTCATCAAATGTAACATCCTTAGACACAAGGAATTGCTTTGTGGAAGGACTCCACAACCTAACCCATTTGCTTGTCATCATAACCAATGAATACATACTTCTCTGCTTTAGGTTCCCATTTATGCCTCAATTGTGATGGCACATATGCATATGCCAAGCATCCAAATATTTTACAATGATCCAAGGTAGGTCTCTTACCCCACCAAGCTTCATATGGTGTCATACCCTACAAAGCTTTACATGGCAACCTATTGACCAAATATGTGGCTGTGTTTATAGCCTCAACCCACAAATAATTAGGGCAATTTTTCTCCTTCATCATGGATCTTGCAAACTCAACAAGAGTTCTGTTTCTTCTTTCTGCTACCCCATTTTGTTGAGGAGAGTACCTACAAGTAACCTCTCTCTTTATACCTGCATTCCACAAATAATCATTGAACTCATTAAAGAAATACTCTCCCCCTCCATCTGACCTTAACCTCTTCAATTTTTGACCTGTAATTCTTTCTGCATATGCATGATAGTGTTTAAATGTGTTAAACACTTCTGACTTGTCTTTGATCACATAAATTGTGATCCACCTAGTAGCATCATCAACATATATGACATAATATCTTGAACCATTTATACTGAAGTCCTTTGAAGGACCCCACACATCTGTATGTACCAATTCAAGTCTTTTTGAATACATAAAACCATGCTTATTATATGATTTCTTATGAACCTTATCTAACTGACATGCTTCACATCTGTATGTCATGTGTTGACCTGCAACATTAGGCAATCCAAGCACTGAACCATTGTTATCCATTTCTTTAATACCTCTTTCATTAAAGTGTCCAAGTATTTTATGCCAAAGATCCAATTCAGACACCTTTTGCTCTCCATATGTAAACATAGCATGCCCAATATTACCTTGTATCTTTAATGTGAAGAGCCTTCCTTCCTTCTTTCCTGTAACAATTTGTTTATACCCTTGACTAGGGTCTTCAACATAAACTCCATCATTAGTGAACCTTACCTCATATCCTTTTTCCACAATTTGTCCTACACTAATCAAGTTCTTTGGAATTGTAGGAACATACAGAACCTTACTCAAGAGAGTACTTCCATCTTTGGCTTTAACTGAACCAATTGACTTTACTTTGTGCTTTGTATTATCACCTGTTTGAACTGTGTGATAAATTGCCTTATGATCTAGATCAGTCATCAAAGCAATGTTTCCACTCAGATGATTGCTACATCTTGAATCAATATAAAATACTCTCATGTCTTCATGTGAGGCTTCACATCTTGCATTCATAATAAGAGTTGAATCTTCTTTCTGATCTAATGCATAATTGTAGTAGGTGTTATTATAGGATTGATTTTGGAAGTTTCTTCCTCCACTTCTTCCAAAAGAATTCCTACCACCTCTACCTCTGAAGTTTCCTCTCTGATATCTGCCACCTCTTCCTCTTTGACTAAAATTCTGATTAAAGTTACCATTGCTTTGATTATTATGCCAACAATCATGAGATAAATGATTGGTCTTACCACATATCCAACAAGCTTTGACATTATCTTTGTTATTTCTGCCTCTTCCTCTACTTCTACCACTTCCTCTTCCTCTTAGGAAGTTTTCTTGACTTGGAGTACCTTCATCTTCAACTGATTGTTGCTTTCCTTTGCTAGCTTTCTTCTTGTCTTTAGAATACATTGCATGACGTGCACTCTTATCAACATCTCCTTTGATATCATTCTCAAAAGTTAGCATATGTCCTAACAATTGATTCAAATCACGAGTGAAATGATCTAATGAAAGTTCTGTAGACAAAATAAAAGGCTTCCACTTCTCATCTCCTCTTAGCCCTGTGAGAATTTGTCTTACCAACTTATCTTCTTCAATATCTTCATCAACTGCACCTAAAGAATCATCAATGTCTTTCATCTTTGTCACATAATCAGATATTGATTGTGAAGCCTTCTTCTTAAATGTAGTAAATTCTGACCATAATGAAGCTTTCCTTGATTTGTTTGTATTCTGAAAATGCTCTTCCAAAGCATTCCATATGTCACTTGCACTTTCAAGTCCTCTGATATGAGGAAGCAAATAATCATTTACTGCCATGTAGATTATGCTCCTTGCTTGAGCATCCTTCTTCATCCAAATCTTTATATCTGCAAGCTCTTCTCTAGTTGGAACACTAGGATCTTTAAAATTTGGCTTTTCTTCCTCTCTTGTGATGTATCCCATCAAATCTTTGCTCATAAGATGAGCTTCCATTCTCATAGACCAAGCTGGATAGTTCTCTCTATCCAACTTCTGAATTTGGAGACTATCTCCCATCCTTTCTTCACCTATACTATCAAATCTTTAATCCTTATAAGGAATGAATGTACCTTAGCTTTGAATGTTGCTCCTTCTGATCCTTTTGATAACCTTTATGTGTCTTCCTTCAGTCTTTCTTCCACATTTTATCCTTTTGAACTTTTAAGGTGTGAAATATGTATATCTACAGCAGTCGGGATCTTCCTTTCCTCAATTCTGA
Organism: Ceratopteris richardii; assembly: GCA_020310875.1. Taxonomy (NCBI): domain Eukaryota; kingdom Viridiplantae; phylum Streptophyta; class Polypodiopsida; order Polypodiales; family Pteridaceae; genus Ceratopteris; species Ceratopteris richardii. The sequence continues at coordinate 80,137,647 of CM035440.1, forward strand.
TACGTCCTGCTCTGATACCACTAATGGAGAGTGTTAATCTCTGAAAGAACAAGCTATCCTTGATGTTAGATCACCTCTATATCAAGAATAACTTTAAACTCCAACCAATTTTGGAAGACAAGCACCAAACTGTCAAGATTTTAACTAACTGTGAAGAAAGTCATTTCACAGAAAAGTCTGCTGCACATTATTGACTCATTAACTAATCATTTATGTAACGTTTCTGATAAAACTCGGTAGAATATGTGGCCTAGAGTTTGAGCACTTCCTCCAAGTTAAATCACTTCAAAATCTTAAGTAGATTATGAGAAATGATCTAAACAATCTACCTATGTCTGAAACTGCCTTCTTGTAGAGTCGACTTTGACACCTGCAACTTCTAACACATGGTTCTCCCAAACTAGAACCCGTTTAAACGAATGCTTTTAGCCATAGATAGCTTACCTTCCAACTTAGATTTTGACTCCTCATTTGTGTAAAACTTTACACTGCACTGAGAGCTAACTGTTGATATATTTAGGTAGTGATGTGTGTGAACACACTAGGACCGCCGGGGCACTTTTTTCCCTCTTTAGGAGATTTTTTTCCCTCGGCTTGTATATATGCCTATTGCCCTAATGGGCTACTTATCTTTGTACATTCTCTAGTAATACATTTAGTTTTGTGTGTTGTGCTCCAAGCTTCTTCTTCTTCCTTGTGCTGTTCGCGTGCTTCCACAGACATCTATCTCCAACAATTGGTATTAGAGCAGGTCGTCGCTTCATCTAGGGCGTCCTCGACACTCCTCCGTTTGGAGTCTCAAAATTGCACGAATTTTGGTGAGCATACTCAGCGTGTTTTCGAGATCAAAACGGCTTCGCTTTGTGGTGCCGAAATCACGATCTGAGCTTGTTTCAGCCTCCGAACGCACTATCGCAGCGCTTGTGCAGGCTATTTTGTCTTTTTGTGCCAAAGATATATACCAGTTTCTGTTCACCAATATAAGCGTCTCGAAGTCTGCTACAGGTTTGGTAGAACTCATCTGGGCAGTTCTGTTCAACTTTTTGAGATACAGTCAATTTTCTGCATCAAGGTATATTAGTCACCGGCCATGGCTGAAAGTAGTGATGTATTCCGTATGTTGGCTGTTGAGGATAAGTTGGATGGTACCAACTACCCGTTATGGGCTTATATGATGCGGCATGTATTGGTTGCGAAAGGATTATGGAACATTGTGCAAGGTGTTGAAAGACGTCCTGTTACACCTCTGACTACAGGTACTGCAAATACAGGTGCTGGAGCTGATGAAGATGGTGTCGAAGATGATACTCCACAAATTCTTGTTCGTGCTACTGTTTCTGCTGCACTTACTACAGAGCAGATTTGTTGGGATGGCAGAGATGCCCAGGCACATGCATTGATAGATTTGTCTGTCAAACGTGCCACTATTCCTCATATTCGCTCTTGCAGAATAGCTAGGGATGCTTGGGATACACTTACCACATTGTGCCAAGCTAGGAATGAGGCTCGTGTTGATTACCTCCGAAAACAGTTGGAGAGTGAGCACATGAATGAAGGTGATTCTATGGATAGTTTCTTAACGAAGATCAAAGATTTGAAGGAACAGTTGATTTCTACTGATGAGGTTATACCAGATAGCTCACTTGTGCAGACCGTTCTGAATGGTCTTCCTGATTCATATCAGAGTTTTGCTTCTACTCTTTGGCTGATGATGAAAGGCAATCCGAATGCCTTATCATTTGAGGAGTTAGTTTCTGTTCTGTTTTAGGAAGATCAGTCCACGCAGAACAAGTCCATTATGCGTGTTGCAGATCAAGCTTTCCTGGCTAGTCAGAAGGGCAAAGGAAAATGGAACTCTTCTACTAGTTAGCAGAAATCTGCAAATGTTGCACATTCGCAGAACCAGGATAAAGATGAGAAGAAATCAGAAAAGCAGAAATTGTTTTGCAAGTATTGTAAAGGGAATGATCATATCATAAAGAACTGTCCAAAACTGGCTGCAAAAGAGGCAAAGAAAAGGGAGGCTGGAATGGTTGTTGCAGAAGCCTCTACACCAAAAACAGAGTCTGCTAATCTTGTGCAGGAAGAAGAATGGGCATTTACTACTGTTTGCAGTTTTGACCCACCTTCTCATGAGCAGTGCATGTCTGCAGTGGACTCAGATGTTTGGTACTTTGATAGTGGGGCGACCAAACAAATTACCTCACAGTGAAGTTTCTTCTCTTCACTCGAGCCTGCCCCTACAGGGAATACTGTCACATGCACCAACAACTCCTCTTATCCTGTTAAGGGAGTTGATAAGATCATTCTGACTACTGCTGATGGTAGTTCTTTCACCTTGTCAGATGCTTTATTTGTGCCAGGGATCAAGAAGAATCTGTTATCAGTTTCTGCATTAGCCAAGATTGGCTTGGTTGTGAAATTTGTTGATGACAGATGCACAGTTCATGATCTGTCAAATGGCAATGTGATTATTGCTTCTGGCATTTTATGTCGTGGGCTGTATAAGCTCATAGACTATGAAAGATCTGTGAATGATTCGGCATGTGCAGTTCATGATTCTCAGGCTATGTTAGATGCAAAGCTTTGGCATGCACGCTTTGGTCATCTAAATTTTGCTAGTTTGCTACACCTGCAGAAATCTGATATAGTGTCTTCTTTGCCCAAGCATGAGGCACCTGGAAAAAATGTTTGTGAAGGCTGTATTTTGGGCAAAATGCAGCGTTCCTCCTTTCCAAAAGATGGTTCAGTTCGGGCTACACAGAAATTGCAACTTGTACATGTTGGTGCATTTTACCCAAGCCTACATGCTTGATATATTTGATATCATCCTCATTTGTAAGTCACATGTGTAGTCATGTGAACACCTCTTGTAAAAGAGTTCATTTTTATCTCTTGTATTTGGAAAAAGAAAAAAGGAAAAGGATGGCTTACCTCATGCATGATGTAAAAGCAAATTCGTGGCTATAACTACCAAAATCATGAATTTTTTAGCTGAGGGAATATCTCCTAACTTTGGGGATCACTTTTAGGTGGAGCCATTCGAATTCGAATTCAAAACTCCCTCCAAGAATAGCTATAAAAGGAGCAAGAAGGAAGAGGCGATTAGCAAGCCTTGTACGTGACCACTTGATGTCATTTTGTAGAGATTGAAGAGCTTACTCCATAGCTCTATCATTCTACTCCCATTGTGCAAAGATTCATTGCCAATGTGGTTGTAATCATATATGAATTTATACATTTATCATCATTCACTTCTCTGTTTTGTTCTCTGTTATACTCACTTAGAGCAGTAACTTCAGAAGGTCATATCTCGAGTTCTACGGAACCTTTTTCAGTGATTTAACTTGAGTTCGATAGCTCATACAGTCTAATTTCTACTTATAAATTCTCGAGGTCATTGGATTAATAGTTTTGAAGATATCTGCAATTTACTGCTCACTGGTCTATCTCTGCAGAGCCCCGAGAATGGTGGGCATGTTCCAGAAATTGATGAAACTTGTTCTCAGTGCTCAGTCCATCATTTGAAGTGTTTTAACTTGGATTGGGAAGCTTGCTAAGTCTATTTGCTATGCCCAAAAGGAATGTTTCTAATTCCTACAAGGTTGAGAGCACTGTTCATTTTTTCTAGAAGGTGTATGTCCAAAAATAGCAAGTTTTGGGAGCTAGTCATTTCGCAACTAGTCTGTCTTGACTTAAACTTTTGGGATACATGTTCCAAAGTACTTGGCTGATATTTTGGTGGATTTAGGAAGCTCAAAGGGTCTACTAATCAACTCTGAAGTCTCAGTTGGCTGGTGTGAAGCTGGTTGTAGCAGCACCTACTCATCTTTGGATTGCATCCACCATCTCTCTTCACAGTGGTATCAGAGCATAGTCAAGCAACATGGGAGATGGATTTCCATCAACAATTGATAAATTGGATCGAAACAACTACCCGGCATGGTCTCTAAGGATGGAGGCTTACCTTCAAGGGAGGAATCTATATGGATTCATATCCGGAGATGAAGCAATGCCAACCATGAGGAACAAAGGGCAACCATCACATGAAGAAGTGGAAGGACTTTCAAATTGGTGTTCGAAGGATGCACTTGCAAGGTCCTATATTCTAAACTCAATCTCTGATTTTCTTTTACCTCATGTCAAGGGATGCAAGACATCAAGAGAGACCTGGAATGCACTTGCTTCTTTCTTCTCTTCCAACACTCGAGCAAGGAAGAACCAATTGTGGATGGAGTTCACAACAATGAAGAAAAGCCCGAAGCAAAATGTGACTGATTATGTCACAAAGATGAAGGAGATTTCTGACCAGCTTGGAAGCATTGGAGAGGTAATTGAAGAGGAGCAAATCATAAGACAAATCATGAATGGAATCAAAGCAGACGACAAGTGGGAGTCATTCACAACAGCCATGGACCTATACATGGATATGCATGTACCCGACCTCAACACACTCATGGGCCAACTCTTCACTCATGAAGCAAAGATTAGCAAAGGTGGTGAGTCCTCAAGAGGGAATCAAACTTCTGCCTTATACTCTGATAAAGCTAAGATCAAGGACAAGTCAAAGAATAGGAAGAATGAAGATGAAGGAAGCTCTTTCCAAGCAAACTTTGCAGGTAGAGGAAGAGCTAGAGGAAGAGGCAGAGGTGGAAAGCAAGGCAGGGGGAGATTCCAATCACCTCAACCTTGCAACATATGTGGCTTATCTAACCATACTACTGAAGAATGTTTCAAGAACCCGAGGAACTCAAGAGGAAGAGGATTCAATAGAGGTGGCTATTGTTGGGATAATGTTGGCGAAAAACTTCGGCTTTTAACGCCTACTGTTGCGGAAATACTTTCGCCCTGAAGATGGGTTTCGCGACAAGGCTTGAACTTTGTCAGGCCTGCGGAAATTGTCGCGCCACCGAAATAGAATGCTAAGCTAGAGTGATTCAGAACACCTCTGTAATCAACAGTAGCTCAGCCTAATTTACGTCGCTTTAACTATGTTATTCTGCGACTCAGGTTCCACCGGAACTTCACCAGACTGTTACTGGACTGACACCGTAGTCGTACCGGAACTTCACCGAAATAAACTTAGTTCTGTTCGTAATTGCTTCAGATGAACTTATGTGACATAGAGAAGTAGTGTGTGAGCTTCCTTCACCGAATGAACTTCCTTCTGGAAACTTCACAGTTCTGAACTACTACTTTCCGGTTAACCTTTGTACTGTGTGTACATCTTTATTCCACCGGAAACTGTGATCAGCTTAAAGTAGAGACGTCTAGCTACAAGATGAGCTATCTCTCATACAAAGCTTCAAACTCTGCTATGAGTTATACTTCGTTGTTCTACCGAAAAACTTGTTTTCTGAGAAACTGTAACTGACCAGAAATTACTGAAACATGTTTACTGAGTAAACTGTTATACGCCGAAACATGCGTTTACAGAGAAGGTACTGAAGCACGTTTAGTAACGAGTCGTGACAGTTAGCGATAAACTAAGCTTCCTACCGTTACACGAAATAGTTTCAGATTCTTCACAAGTAAAGATTGCGCGCAGACATCCACATGAACATGTGTTTTCGATTAGAGAAGATGTGTACAAGTAAGCTTGGCCTCTTCTTGCTCAAGTTACAGAAACTCTCCTACAGTGAGTAGTTTCTTATTACCATCTCTCTTCAGATGAAAAGACCCGACACTTCAGGCTTGTGTTATTCATCTGTACATACGCGATCTATGGCGTCTTCTGAGCACTTCTAAATCTCTCTTCACTCATACGCGATCTATGGCGTCTTCTGAGCACTTCTAAATCTCTCTTCACTCATACGCGATCTATGGCGTCTTCTCTCAGTCTTCCGTTCTCCTCTGTATATCATCTATGATTCTCTTTCATACTTCTGCGTCGCGTTCTTCAAATCTTGCTGTATATATATACAATTTCTTTGGCGCTCCTCTGCTCTGTCATTCTTCAATTCGCGTTATGCGCGCCTTACGCGCCCGCCGCGGTTAGTTGCTCTGTTGTGCGGACACGGCGCACTAACTTCGCATACTGTACACCTGTGCACCGATTTTCTGAAGATTCCGTTTCTGTCTTGTTTATTGTGTCAAATTCGTGAGTGTTTCCTTAACAGCTCCCCCTCAATCACTAATTTGACTTCTTCCGGTCTTCCATATATCTTTCTTTCTTTTATACCTGCCATCTCTTTGAATCTGTTTGTCTTTGTTCCATCCAAGCTCTTTGTTAGAATATCTGCAATCTGATCTTTCGTAGGAGTGTAGACTATTTCTATCTCTTTCTCCATTACTTTTTCTCTTAGGAAATGGTACTGAATCTCTATGTGTTTTGTTCTTGCATGAAACACAGGATTTGCTGCAAGATACAGCGAGCTCATATTATCTCCATGTATGATCGGTATACTTTGATCTATACCCATGCTTTTAAGTAAAGTCTGCATCCATATTACTTCTTTTGCTGCTTCTACCAGTCCTTTGTATTCTGCTTCTGTTGATGATAAAGCTACTGTGTGTTGCTTCTTCGAACACCAGCTTACCAGCTTATCTCCTAGGTATACCATATACCCGTGCGTTGATCTTCGGTCATCTTGACTTCCTGCCCAATCTGAGTCACTATATGCTCTGAGCTTTATATCTGACGTAAAAGGATAATATAATCCTTCTTTTATAGTTCTTTTGATATATCTGAGAGCTCTTTGTCCTGCAACCCAATGTTGCTCTGTCGGACAATGCATAAACTGTGAGAGAACTCCCACCGGAAAACTAAGATCCGGTCTTGTTAGCGTAGCATATATTAAGCTTCCTACTAACGATTGATACTTCTTCATATCTTTAAATTCTGTACCACTGTATTTACTGAGTTTATGGTTTACTTCAAGCGGTGTTGAAGCTTCTCTGCAATTTTCCATATTGAACTTCTTCAGTAAGTTCAGGAGATACCTTTCTTGTGTGACATATACACCATGATCTGTATATGTGATTTCCATTCCTAGAAAGTATGATAACTTTCCTAGGTCACTGATCTTGAATTCCTTTTCTAGCAGTTTCTTTACCTCTGTGATTCCTGCATCTGAGGTACCTGTAATTATTATGTCATCTACATAGATACAAATGTAGATCATTCCTTCTTCTGTTCTTTTGATGAGTAGACTTGCGTCTGCCTTCGAACTTTGGTATCCAAGTTCGTTTAGATACTTCACGAGTCTGTAGTTCCAAGCTCTTGGAGCTTGCTTCAGTCCATAAAGTGCTTTTCTTAACCTGCAAACAAAGTTTGGGTATTTGGAACTTATAAACCCTTCCGGTTGTTCCATATATACTTCATCTGATATATATCCATTCAGGAATGCATTCTTTATATCTAGCTGACTTAGCTTCCATCCTTTTGATGCTGCTATAGCAATTACTGTCCTTATAGTTGACATCTTTGCCACCGGACTGAATGTCTCGTCATAGTCTATGCCATGCGTCTGAGCATAGCCCTTGATAACCAGTCTCGCTTTATGTCTGGCTATCCTTCCATCTGCAAGTTTTTTAACTTTGAACACCCATTTATTTCCAATTACTTTCTTACCGTTTGGTTTAGGGACAAGCTCCCATGTCTTGTTCTCTTCTAGTGCGGTGAGTTCTTCTTTCATTGCTTCTTGCCATTGCTTCTTACCTTTGGCTTCGTCATAGCTCTGAGGTTCCTCCTCTTCTTTAACCATATATGCATAATCTTGTTGAGTTATATACGATGTATCATACGAGTATCTTTCCGGTTGTCTTCTTACTCTGTTTGACCTTCTTAGCTCATATTCTTCGTGTGTGTCTGAGTACCCGTCTTCATCTTCGTTCCTTATACCTGTTCCGGTTCTGGACGTACTCGCCTCGTCTTCTTTGTTTACCTGTACGATTGTTTTACCTTTCTCTTCTCTTTTTATCTCTTCTTCAAATTCTTCAGCTGTATGACTCTGATCTGCATACCAGCTTTTCTGTTCATCAAATGTTACATCCCTGGAAACAGTAAAATGTTTGGTTAGAGGACTCCATAACCTGTAACCCATCTGTTTCTCATCATATCCGACGAATACATATTTCTCTGCTTTTGGTTCAAGCTTATGTCTGAGTTGAGACGGTACATAAGCATACGCTACTGATCCAAACACTTTACAGTGATCAAGTGTTGGCTTCTTTCCCCACCAGGCTTCATAAGGAGTCATTCCTTCTAAGGCTGTACATGGTAATCTGTTTACCAAGTATGTAGCTGTATTTACGGCTTCAGCCCAAAGATAATCCGGGCAATTCTTTTCTTTTAGCATAGCCCGTGCAAACTCGACTAGAGTTCGGTTTCTCCTTTCTGCTACACCATTCTGTTGTGGTGTATATCTGCAGGTTATTTCTCTCTTAATACCTGCATTCCAAAGATAATCATTGAATTCTTGGGAGAAGTATTCTCCCCCTCCATCTGACCTCAGTCTTTTAAGTTTTCGTCCGGTGAGTCTTTCAGCATATGCATGAAAATGTCTGAAAGCTCCGAATACTTCTGATTTCTCTTTCAGAACATAAAGAGTTATCCACCTTGTTGCATCATCAATGAATAGAACATAGTACCTTGATCCGCTGATTGATCCTTCTTTCGTTGGTCCCCATACATCTGTATGTATGAGTTCTAACACACCATCATGTTTAAATCCTTTCTTTTGGAAAGGTAACCTGTGGGCTTTTCCCATTTGACAGGCTTCACATTTATGAATCATATGTTGGTTCTGTACGTTCGGTAATCCCAGTACAGACTGATTCGCTATCATAGCTTTGATTCCTTTTTCGTGAAAATGACCTAATCTCTTGTGCCAGAGATCAAGTTCTGTAATTACCTTTTCATCATGCGTGAGCAGCGCTTGGCCAATGTTCCCTTGTACTCTTAGGGTAAAGAGTCTGCCTTCTTTCTTACCAGAAACGATCTGATAATATCCGTTCTTGGGATCTTCTACAAATACTCCTTTGTTTGTAAATCTGACCTGAAAACCTTTTTCGACTATCTGTCCCACACTGATCAGATTTTTCGGTATTGTTGGAACATACAAAACATTGGTTAGCAAATCTGCTCCACTCTTGCACTTCACCTTTCCGATTGATTGTACTTTGTGTCTTGTATTGTCACCTGTTTGAACAGTGTGACTAGAACTACCTTTCTCTAGTTCTGACATTAGTTCTATATTTCCTGACAAATGATTAGAGCATCCAGAATCAATGTAAAATACCTTTAGATCTTCGTTATCTGATGTGCTGATTGAGTTCATCATCAACGATGTATGACTTTCATTCTGTGTGTCATTTGCGTAGTTGTTGTAGGTGGTGTTGTAGGATTGGTTCTGTCCCCAACTTCTTGTTCCACCTCTACCGTAGCCTCCTCTTTGGCTTTGTCTTCCTCTTTGGAAGTTACTCTGATTTCTTCCGCTACTGCCTCTGCCATTATTGTTCTGGCTTTGATTTGATCCTTGTTGATTGTGCCAACAGTCATGCGCCAGATGATTACTTAGTCCGCAAATCCAGCAAACTTTCTTGGTGGTATTCTGGCGGCTTCTTCCTCTTGCTCTTCCTCTGCCAGTGCCTTTACCTCTTGCGTAATAGGCCTGAGAGCTTGACTCTTCTTCGTCTTTTGACTTGCCTTTGTCTTTCTTCTTGTTCTTCATATACATTGCTGAGCTATGTCCTTTGTCTGCGTCTCCTTTCAGGTCTTGCTCATATGTGAGCATCAAACCAAGCAACTGATTTAACTCTGGTACAAAATGATTTAGGGAGAGTTCAGTTGATAGTACGAAAGGTTTCCACCTTTCATCCCCTCTCAAACCTGTGAGCACTTGCGCTATCAATTTATGATCTTCGACTTCTTCATTTATGGATCCAAGGCTATCTGCTAGATCCTTCATTTTAGTGACGTAGTCACTGATGCTTTGACTTGGCTTCTTTTTGAACGTTGTGAACTCGGACCATAGGCTGGCTTTCCTAGCTTTCGTAGTATTTTGGAAGTGATCTTCCAATGCACTCCATATGTCCTCCGCTTTCTCCAAACCTCTAATGTGCGGTAGCAGATGATCTGAAACAGTGTTGTAGATGTAGGCTCTTGCCGTTGCATCTTTCTTTTGCCACAGCTTCAAAGCTTCTATCTCTTCCTTTTCTGGTTGGCTATCATCTTCAAAGGTCGGTTTCTTTTCTTCTCCGGTCACGTACATCATTAAGTCCTTACTCATAAGTAAGGCTTCCATGCGCATAACCCATGCGGGATAATTATTTCTGTCCAGTTTATCAATTTGGACATGATCTGCCATGATCTTCTTCCTCTCGTGGAATGATCCGGCTCTTATACCGATTCTTGGGAAAACTAGCCGGCTCTGATACCAATTGTTGGGATAATGTTGGCGAAAAACTTCGGCTTTTAACGCCTACTGTTGCGGAAATACTTTCGCCCTGAAGATGGGTTTCGCGACAAGGCTTGAACTTTGTCAGGCCTGCGGAAATTGTCGCGCCACCGAAATAGAATGCTAAGCTAGAGTGATTCAGAACACCTCTGTAATCAACAGTAGCTCAGCCTAATTTACGTCGCTTTAACTATGTTATTCTGCGACTCAGGTTCCACCGGAACTTCACCAGACTGTTACTGGACTGACACCGTAGTCGTACCGGAACTTCACCGAAATAAACTTAGTTCTGTTCGTAATTGCTTCAGATGAACTTATGTGACATAGAGAAGTAGTGTGTGAGCTTCCTTCACCGAATGAACTTCCTTCTGGAAACTTCACAGTTCTGAACTACTACTTTCCGGTTAACCTTTGTACTGTGTGTACATCTTTATTCCACCGGAAACTGTGATCAGCTTAAAGTAGAGACGTCTAGCTACAAGATGAGCTATCTCTCATACAAAGCTTCAAACTCTGCTATGAGTTATACTTCGTTGTTCTACCGAAAAACTTGTTTTCTGAGAAACTGTAACTGACCAGAAATTACTGAAACATGTTTACTGAGTAAACTGTTATACGCCGAAACATGCGTTTACAGAGAAGGTACTGAAGCACGTTTAGTAACGAGTCGTGACAGTTAGCGATAAACTAAGCTTCCTACCGTTACACGAAATAGTTTCAGATTCTTCACAAGTAAAGATTGCGCGCAGACATCCACATGAACATGTGTTTTCGATTAGAGAAGATGTGTACAAGTAAGCTTGGCCTCTTCTTGCTCAAGTTACAGAAACTCTCCTACAGTGAGTAGTTTCTTATTACCATCTCTCTTCAGATGAAAAGACCCGACACTTCAGGCTTGTGTTATTCATCTGTACATACACGATCTATGGCGTCTTCTGAGCACTTCTAAATCTCTCTTCACTCATACGCGATCTATGGCGTCTTCTGAGCACTTCTAAATCTCTCTTCACTCATACGCGATCTATGGCGTCTTCTCTCAGTCTTCCGTTCTCCTCTGTATATCATCTATGATTCTCTTTCATACTTCTGCGTGGCGTTCTTCAAATCTTGCTGTATATATATACAATTTCTTTGGCGCTCCTCTGCTCTGTCATTCTTCAATTCGCGTTATGCGCGCCTTACGCGCCCGCCGCGGTTAGTTGCTCTGTTGTGCGGACACGACGCACTAACTTCGCATACTGTACACCTGTGCACCGATTTTCTGAAGATTCCGTTTCTGTCTTGTTTATTGTGTCAAATTCGTGAGTGTTTCCTTAACAACTATGGATCAAATAGAGGCAGATACAATGGAGGCTACAACAACAACAACTACTACAACAACAATTACAACAACAACAACTATCAAAGTGGCCATAGAGGAAGAAGAGACTACAATAACTATGCAGAGGACCAAAGTCAAGAAGATTCATTATTGATTATGAATCTATCAGCGAAGAAGGGTAAGGATGATGATCACATATTTTACATTGATTCGGGATGCTCGAACCATGTAGCAGGAAATGTGGCTTTACTTTCTGATTTGGAAGATCCTCATAACAAGCATGAAGTGCAAACAGGAGATGACACAAAGCACTCAGTGGAGAAGATAGGTAATGTGAAGACATCAGATGGGAATATGAACCTCTTAAGCAAAGTCTTGTATGTCCCTACAATTACCAAAAATTTAATAAGTGTTGGATAGATTGTTGAAAAAGGATTGCAGGTTAGATTCAATCGATTTGGAGCATATGTTGAAGACCCAAGGAAAGGTTTTTGAAGGATTGCCAAAGGAGAAAAGACAGGAAGGCTTTTCACTTTTGAAGTGGAAGATACAAGAACATAGCTTTGTTTAGCTATGGATCTCAAACTCTAACAGAGTTGGAGATATGGCACAAAAGGCTTGCTCACATTGGTGAGAGGACACTCAAACAGATTTGCAGGGACCAAAGTGTACTTGGTTTGCCTAATATCACAAGGCAACACATGATTTATAAGTGTGAAGCTTGTCAACTCGGCAAGGCTCATAGACAACCTTTCAATAAGAAAGGATATATGTATCAAAATCCTTTGGATCTAGTGCACACGGATGTGTGGGGTCCAAGTAAGGAGCCATCTATATCAGGCTCAAGATATTATGTGTCTTTCATAGATGATTGTAGCAGGTGGACCATTATGTTTTTCATGAAGCACAAGGATGAAGTGTTTAATTGCTTTAAGAAGTATATTTCTCTTGTTGAAAACCAAACAGGTAGGACTTTGAAACGACTCAGATCAGATGGTGGAGGAGAATACTTCTCTTCTGAATTTGATGCCTTCTTGCATGAAAGAGGCATTAAAAGGGAAGTCACTACAAGGTATACACCCGAACTCAATGGTGTAGCAGAGAGGAGGAACAGAGCTATTGTCGAAGCTGCAAGGTCCATGCTCAACGAAAAGGGATTGCCAAACTACCTATGGGCAGAGGCTGTGTCTACAGCCACATATCTCATAAATAGACTTCCATCTAAGTCACTAGATGGAACCACTCCATATGAAGTGTGGAATGGAAGAAGACCTAGTCTAGAGCATTGCAAAATCTTTGGATGCTTAGCCTATGCTCACATTCCTTCTCAAGTAAGAGGGAAATTGGATCCCAAGGCAGAGAAGTGCATATTTATTGGTTATGATCAAAACCAAAAAGGATATAGATTGTACAATCCAATCAATAAAGGATTTTCTGTGAGTAGAGATGTAATTTTTGATGAAAACAAATCATGGTTTGACGATGACAGGAAAGTGAAGCTGCCTTATGACTTGGATGAAGATTTTCCATCACTTCAACCAAAGGAGCCGAAGCAGATTGAAGAAAGTGATTCGGAGATTGACCTAGAAGACTTGGAAAGACTAAAGCTATGGAAGAACAAAGGAAAAGCAAAGATGCAGGATGCTACATATGGACCCGAGAGCTCACATCAACCACTTAGAAGGTCTTCAAGGGAGAAGAAGAAACCAGAGAGGTTTGGTTATGATACTTCTTTGGTCACGAAGCACTCAATCTACATTGCAAAAGATTCAACCAATGAAGAGCCTACCACATTCGAAGAAGCACAAAGCAAGAAAGCTTGGAGAGATGCAATGGATGAAGAAATGGAAGCCTTGAAGGAGAATGACACTTGGGAGCTTGTACCTAACAAGCCATCTATGAAGATAATCGGATCTCGATGGATATACAAAATCAAGAGGAATCCAGATGGAAGTATAAATAGACACAAAGCAAGGTTAGTTGCTAAAGGGTTTGCTCAAACCCATGGTATTGATTATGAGGAGACTTTCTCTCCTGTTGCAAAAATGCCTACAATTAGGGTTCTCATTAGTCTTGCTGCATCTAGAAATTGGAATCTTTATCAACTTGATGTAAAAAATGCTTTCTTGAATGGATGGATTTCTGAGGAAGTGTATGGCACAACCTCCTTGATATGAGGATGCACATCATCCTAACTATGTATGCAAACTAAAGAAAGCTTTGTATGGATTGAAGCAAGCTCGAAGAGCTTGGAATTTTAGATTGGTGACTTATTTGTAGGACCAAGGATTCAAAGCTAGCAAGGCGGATACCTCTTTGTTCATAAAGAGGAATGGATCTGAAGTGATCTATTTATGTGTGTATGTTGATGATATTATTATCACAGGCAATGATCTTGATGGAATCAAACAAGTAAAGGCTCAAATGAAGGAGGAGTTCAAAATAAGTGACCTCGGATCACTCACTTATTTTCTTGGATTGGAGTTGATCTACACAGATTCAGGTATATACATCACACAAAGGAAGTATGTCCATGACATGCTCGTCAAGTTCAAGATGGAAAATACCAAGTGTGCAGGTACACCTATGGAGCAAAATCATAAGCTTAGTGCTTATGAAGGAGAGCCAATTGAAGACATCACAAGCTATCAAAGCTTGGTTGGAAGTTTGAACTATGCAACACTCACAAGGGTGGATATATGATATAGTGTTAGCATATTGAGTCAGTTTATGCATAAGCCGAGAAGACCACATATGGAAGCGGCCAAGAGAGTCCTCAAGTACCTAAAGGGGACCATGAATGAAGGTTTGTTCTATTCATATACTTCAGATATTGAGCTAAAGGTCTACTCAGATGCAGATTGGGCCGGATCTAAAGATGATAGAAGAAGCACATCAGGGTATATATCATTTGCAGGTTCAAAAATCATTTCTTGGTCATCGAAGAAGCAACCAACCGTGGCATTATCTTCTACTGAAGCAGAATATAGAGGTTTGGCTAATGCAACTCAAGAAATCATGTGGTTAAAGTCTTTGTACACAGATCTTGGACTTCATTCTTCAACACCTCATATTTTTGGTGACAACACAAGCTCACTACATCTAGCAGCTAATCCGGTATACCATGCTAGAACCAAGCATATTGAAGTCCACTACCATTACGTAAGGGAGAAGCTAATGAGCAAGGATATTCAACTATCCTATGTCTCTACAGATATGCAATGTGCAGACATGTTGACTAAAGCTCTTGATGATACAAAGTTAAGTAGATTCAAGTTGATGATTGGCTTGCAGGAAATCAAGGACAATTGAAGACTTATTTGGAGGCCAAGCATGTTAGGCTTGAGGGGGAGCTGTTAGTGCATTTTACCCAAGCCTACATGCTTAATATATTTGATATCATCCTCATTTGTAAGTCACATGTGTAGTCATGTGAACACCTCTTGTAAAAGAGTTCATTTTTATATCTTGTATTTGGAAAAAGAAAAAAGGAAAAGAATGGCTTACCTCATGCATGATGTAAAAGCAAATTCGTGGCTATAACTACCAAAATCACGAATTTTTGAGCTGAGGGAATATCTCCTAATTTGGGGATCACTTTTAGGTGGAGCCATTCGAATTCGAATTCAAAACTCCCTCCAAGAATAGCTATAAAAGGAGCAAGAAGGAAGAGGCGATTAGCAAGCCTTATACGTGACCACTTGATGTCATTTTGTAGAGATTGAAGAGCTTACTCCATAGCTCTATCATTCTACTCCCATTGCGCAAAGATTCATTGCCAATGTGGTTGTAATCATATATGAATTTATACATTTATCATCATTCACTTCTCTGTTTTGTTCTCTGCTATACTCACTCAGAGCAGTAACTTCAGAAGGTCATATCTCAAGTTCTACGGAACCTTTTTCCGTGATTTAACTTGCGTTCGATCGCTCATACTGTCTACAATCTAGCTATAAATTTTCAAGGTCATTGGATTAATAGTTTTGAAGATATGTGCAATTTACTGCTCACTGGTCTATCTCTACAGAGCCCCGAGAATGGTGGGCATGTTCCAGAAATTGATGAAACTTGTTCTCAGTGCTCAGTCCATCATTTGAAGTGTTTTAACTTGGATTGGGAAGCTTGCTAAGTCTATTTGCTATGCCCAAAAGGAATGTTTCTAATTCCTACCAGGTTGAGAGCACTATTCATTTTTTCCAGCAGGTGTATGTCCAAAAATAGCAAGTTTTGGGAGCTAGTCATTTCGCAACTAGTCTGTCTTGACTTAAACTTTTGGAATACATATTCAAAAGTACTTGGCTGATATTTTGGTGGGTTTAGGAAGCTCAAAGGGTCTACTAATCAACTATGAAGTCTCAGTTGGCTGGTGTGAAGCTGGTTGTAGCAGCACCTACTCATCTTTGGATTGCATCCACCATCTCTCTTCATAGTACATAGTGATGTCTGTGGTCCTATGCAGACACCATCTTTTGGAAATTACCTTTACTTCATGACTTTCATTGATGATTTTTCCAGGCATGCATGGGTATATCCACTCAAAGCAAAGTCCGAAGTGTTCATGTGCTTTAAACAGTTTTTGGTTTTGGCTGAAAATCTGTCAGCATGTAAAATGGGCATCCTCCGTTCTGATCGAGGGGGGGAATATATGTGTTCTCATTTTAATGCATTTCTGGCTGAACGTGGGATAAAACACCAGTGTACAGTTCCGTATACACCTCAATAGAATGGAGTTGCTAAACGAAAGAACAGGTCTCTCATGGAGATGGCGAGGTGTATGGTCAAGAGTCAGGCTTTACCTCATAGTTTCTGGCTTGAGGCTGTCATGTGTGCAACATATGTACTGAACAGGTGTCCCACTAAAGCGCTGCAGCCTATCACTCCATATGAGGCTTGGCATGACCGCAAGCCATCTGTTGCTCATCCGCGTGTTTTTGGTTGTTTGGCATATGCACTAGTGCCTGAAAAACATTGCAGAAAATTGGATGATAAGGCAATAAAATGTATTTTTGTTGGGTACAGTTCTAAAAGTAAAGGCTATCGTCTGTATCATCCACAGACTAAACACATTCTGATTAGCCGTGATGTTGTCTTTGTGGAAGATGCTATTCAGCCATTGCTCTCATGTACTAAATGTGAAGAGATGGATAGGTATATGCTTGAAGATGAAGAGGTGTTGCAAAATCCTTGATCTACACCAGCCAAATGAACTCCAGGAGTATATGGTGGGCCCTATTAGCTTGCCAATGGATGTATTAGACACCCTATGTACTTTGGAAGATCACTCTGAAAAAGATAGATCAAAACAGATAAGTTGGAGTTAGCTTAGAGTTGAAAAACTTGCTATTTTGGTTCATACACCTGTCCACTGTTTTGCATAATTCTCTGAGCACAGCAGCAATTAGCTTAATTCCTCTTGGGGAAGTCTAGTTAACTTAAAGAGCTAACTTTCAAGAGTAATCTCATCAAAAATAATAAACCACACACTGAGAATGAGTTTTAACAAGTGATGACATCATCCCGATTTTCACAGGCTGCTATAGTTTGAGACTAGTGAGCAGAAAAATGAACATAACTCAAAATATAGGAATCCAATGATTATGAAAATTTGTATGGTTATACTAGACAGTAAGTTGAATCCAGAAAGTTTTAAATCAATGAATTTGGATAAGTAACCACTAAGAAATGGCTCTGACAAGGTGAGTGAAAAAGTCGGGTACCTGATAGAGAAGTGAAGATGAACAGATACTATTGACTTCAATTGACCATAACTGAAGATTTCAACAACCAAATGACATGAAAACTTGTGAGTATATAGTAGACTTATGGAGCTAACTTTAACAAGTTAAATCACTGAAAATTATGCACCAAGCTGAGAGAAACCATCTCTGCAATCTGACTGAGAAAACTAAGAGTAATGGCAGTGAGAGTACACTTCACAAGAACATGGACATATGAACTCAAATAATCATGAAAATGAAAGTACATTGCTTATACAATACAATGACTTACTGATACATATGTGTGCCTTGTAATCACACCTTGATATGGCATAAAGCTCAGCTCTTGGAGGTCTTCACATAGGTCTCTCTAACCACGACTAAAACTGCCATCTATTTAAAGTTGAGTTTGGGAGGCTAACTTCCCTCAATCACTCTCCAATCAATCAATGATTGATTTGATTCTCTACCTACCACAAATCACGAATTCGTGGCTCCTCTTTCCCTTTTTGGTCATGTGGACTCAACCACTTAAGATTCTTTCACTTTTACATTAAGTAAACTCTTCAAAAGTTACAAGAGTTAGTTCACAAGTGAACTTTACATAGTCTTCATTTTGAAGCTTCTTTTATGACTTTGTGGGACTCAAGCCAATACATGGGCTTGTCATAGACTTTCTCCAACACCTCCCGCTCAAGCGAAGTATGCTTGATGTCTTCAATCTTCCAAGATTACCTGCAAACCAATCATAGCCTTGAATTTGCAAAGCTTTGTGCCATCCAATGCTTTGGTTAGAATATCTGCACATTGTTGATGAGTGGACACATATGATATTTGAATATCTTTGCTTAGAACCTTCTCTCATACATAGTGATAATGAACTTCAATATGTTTAGTCCTTGCATGAAAAATAGGATTAGCAGCTAAGTGAATAGAACTCATATTGTCACCAAAAATAGTTGGAGTTCCAAACTCCAATCCAAGATCTTTGAATAATGTCTTCATCCACATAGCTTCTTGAGTAGCTATGGCAAGACCTCTATATTCAGCTTCAGTAGAAGAGAGAGCAATTGTGGGTTGCTTCTTGGATGACCATGAAATAAGCTTTGAACCTGCAAAGGTAAGATAACCTGAAGTGCTCCTTCTATCTTCCTTGGAGCCAACCCAATCTGCATCAGAAAATAGCTTCAAACCTAAATTAGATACTTCATTTATGGTTCCTTTGAGATACTTGAGAATCCTTTTGGCAGCATCCATATGTGGTTTCCTTGGTGTGTGCATAAATTGGCTTAGCACACTCACACTGTAACATATATCTACTCTTGTCAATGTGGCATAGTTGAGACTACCCACTAGACTTTGATATGATGTGATGTCCTCTATGAGTTCACCTTCATGTGAGCTCAATTTGTGATTGACCTCCATTGGAGTACCTACAATCTTACAGTCTTGCATCTTGAATTTTGCCAGCATGTCCTTAATGTACTTTCTTTGAGTAAGAAACAAACCATGATCTTTGTAGACAACTTCCAAACCTAGGAAGTAGGTAAGTGAACCCAAATCACTTATCTTGAACTCTTCTCTCATTTGATCTTTGATCTTCTTCATACCATCTGCATCATTTCCTGTCAATATAATATCATCTACATATACACATAAGTAGATGACCTCAGAATTACTCTTTTTAATAAAGAGTGAAGGATCTGCCTTGCTTGGTTGAAAGCCTTTCTCCTGCAAGAATGAAACAAGCCTGAAATACCAAGCTCTTGGAGCTTGCTTGAGACCATACAATTCTTTTTTAAGTTTACACACATAATCAGGATAAACTTGATTCTCAAAACCAGGTGGTTGTGCCATATATACCTCTTCTGTTATCCAACCATTCAAGAATGCATTCTTTACATCTAGTTGAAGTATCTTCCAATTCTTGGAAGAGGCAATACTAAGCAAAACCCTAATAGTAGGCATCTTTGCCACAAGAGAGAAAGTCTCCTCATAATCAATTCCCTGAGTTTGTGCAAAGCCTTTTGCTACAAGCCTTGCCTTATACCTGTTAATGGAACCATCAGAAATCTTCTTGAGTTTATAGACCCATCTTGAGCCTATTAAGTTCATGGATGAAGTCTTGGGCACCAAATCCCAAGTGTTGTTTTCCTCCAGTGCTTCAATCTCTTCCTTCATTGCATGCTTCCATTCTGATTTTGCTTTGGCCTCTTCAAAGGATGATGGCTCCTCTTGGTTTATGTCCTGTGCTATGTAGATAGAATGTTTAGTTACTAATGAGGTGTCAAACCCATACCTTTCTGGTTTTTCCTTTTCCCTCATAGATCTTCTTAGGCCATGATGTGATGATTCTACCTCATGTCCAAGTTCCTGCAATTTTGCTTTACCTTTAGACTTCCATGCTTTGATCTTTTCCATATGAGATTCTTCATCATCCTTCGAGGTGTCTTGTTCTTCAATCTTTGGTTGTTCTCTACCAAGCTTTGGAAAATCTTCTTCAAGATTATATGGTAAATTGACCTTCCTGCATGAATCTTCATACCATGAATTGTTCTCACCAAAAACTAAATCTCTGCTTACCAAGAATCCTTTGTTGGTAGGGTTGTATAGCCTGTAACCTTTTTAACTGTTGTCATATCCAATAAATACACACCTTTCTGCCTCTGGATCCATCTTGCCTCTAACCTGTGAAGGAACATGAGCAAAAGCAATACATCCAAAAATTTAACAATGATCTAAGCTTGGTCTTCTTCCATTCCAAGCATGAAACATGAAAAAACTTCATCTTTGTGTTTCATAAAGAATAGGATAGTCCATCTGCTGCAATCATCAATAAAGGAGACATAATACCTTGATCCAGATATTGAAGCTTCCTTGCTAGGTCCCCAAAAATCTGTATAAACCAACTCCAAGAGATCTTCATGCATATAACCTTTCTTCATGAATGGTAACCTGTGAGACTTTCCAAATTGACATGCACTACACTTATAAATCATATGTTGTTTTGACAAATTAGGGAGTCCAAGTACACTTTGGTCCCTGCAAATTTGCTTTAATGACCTTTCACCAATATGTGCTAACCTTTTGTGCCATACTTCCAATTCTGTGAGTGTCTGACTACCATAATTAAAGAGAGCAATGTTTCTAGTGTCCTATAATTCAAATGTGAACAATCTACCTGTCTTTTCACCTTTTGCAATTTTTCTGAATCCTTGACTTGGATCTTCAACAAATGCTCCTGCCTTTGTGAACCTGACTTGGAACCCTTTCTCTACTATCTGCCCAACACTTATCAAATTCTTTGTAATGGTAGGGACATAGAGTACCTTACTGAGTAGGTTGATGTTTCCATCAGGTGCTTTGACATTGCCTATTTTTTCCACAGGATGTTTTGTATCATCTCCTGTTTGTACCTCATGCTTATTCCTTGGATCTTCTAAATCTGATAGGAGTGCCACATTTCTTACCACATGATTTGAACAACCTGAGTCTATGTAGAAAACATGCTCATCAGATTTACCTTGTGGCATAGCCATGTTCATGATCAATAATGAATCCTCTATGTTTGATTCTTCTGTGTAGTTCTTGTAGTCTCTCCTTCCTTTGTAGCCTCCTTGATAGTTTGAATGATTGTAGTTGTTGTAATTGCCATGGTAATTGTTGAACCTTCGTCTTGAGTAGCCATAACTTCCTCTATTGTATCCTCTGCCTCTTTGATTCTTGGAATTCCTAAAGCAATTTTCAGTTGTATGATTAGTTAATCCACAAATAGAACATGAGTTGGAGTCTTGGGATCTCCCCCTGCCTTGTCTACCTCCTCTTCCTCTACCTCTCCCATGTCTTCCTCTACCTACATAGTTAGCTTGATATGTACCTACTTCATCATCCACTTTCTTTGCCTTTCCTTTGTTATCTTTGGACTTGCTTTTATCAGTGTATAAAGCTGAAGATTGATTACCTTTAGAGCTTTCTCCATTTTTTATAAGCTTTGCCTCTTGAGTAAGTAGTTGTCCAATGAGTGTATTGAAATCAGGTACATGCATGGCCATGTACAAATCCATGTTGTGGTGAATGCTTCCCACTTGTCATCTGCCTTCAAGCCATTGATGGCCTGCCTTACAATTTGCTCTTCATCTATTACCTCTCCAATGCTTCCCAACTGATCTGCTATGTCCTTGACCTTTGTGACAAAATCAGTCACATTTTGTTTGGGAGCCTTCTTGAGAGTTGTGAAATCCAGCCATAGTTGATGCTTCCTAGCTTTAGTACTTGAAGAAAAGAAAGCTTTAAGTGCATCCCACACTTCTTGAGATGTCTTACAACTTCTAATGTGAGGCAACAAAAAATCTGAGATAGAGTTGAGGAGATAAGACCTTGCAAGTGCATCCTTGGAGCACCATGTGCTCAATCTTTCTTGCTCTTCTTGTGTTGGTTGACTTTTGTTCCTGAAACTTGGCATAACTTCATCTCCAGCCACATAACCATATAAACTTCTACCTTGGAGATAAGCTTCCATTCTTAATGACCAAGCTGAGTAGTTACCTCTGTCCAATTTGTCAATTGATGAAGGAAATCCATCTGCCATGTTGTCCAACCTTGCTCTGATACCATTGTGAAGAGATGGATAGGTATATGCTTGAAGATGAAGAGGTGTTGCAAAATCTTTGATCTACACCAGCCAAATGAACTCTAGGAGTATATGGTGGGCCCTTTTAGCTTGCCAATGGATGTATTAGACACTGTATGTACCTTGGAAGATCACTCTAAAAAAGATAGATCAAAACAGATAAGTTGGAGTTAGCTTAGAGGTGAAAAACTTGCTATTTTGGTTCATACACATGTCCACTGTTCTACATAATTCTCTGAGCACAGCAGCAATTAGCTTAATTCCTCTTGGGGAAGTCTAGTTAACTTAAAGAGCTAACTTTCAAGAGTAATCTCATCAAAAATAATAAACCACACAGTGAGAATGAGTTTTAACAAGTGATGACATCATCCTGATTTTCACGGGCTGCTATAGTTTGAGACCACTGAGCAGAAAAATGAACATAACTCAAAATATAGGAATCCAATGATTATGAAAATTTGTACGGTTATACTATACAATAAGCTGAATCCAACAAGCTTTAAATCATTGAATTTGAATAAGTAACCACTGAGAAATGGCTCTGACAATGTGAGTGAAAAAGTCGGGTACCTGATAGAGAAGTGAAGATGAACAGATACCGTTGACTTCAACTGAACATAACTGAAGATTGCAACAACCAAATGACATGAAAATTTGTGAGTATATAGTAGACTTATAGAGCTAACTTTACCAAGTCAAATCACTGAAAATAATGCACCAAGCTGAGAGAAAACATCTCTGCAATCTGACTGAGAAAACCGAGAGTAATGGCAGTGAGAGTACACTTCACAAGAACATGGACATATGAACTCAAATAATCATGAAAATGAAAGTATATTGCTTATACAATACAATGACTTACTGATACATATGTGTGCCTTGTAATCACACCTTGATATGGCATAAAGCTCAACTCTTGGAGGTCTTCACATAGGTCTCTCTAACCACGACTAAAACTGCCATCTATTTATAGTTGAGTTTGGGAGGCTACCTTCCCTCAATCACTCTCCAATCAATCAATGATTGATTTGATTCTCTACCTACCACAAATCACAAATTCGTGGCTCCTCTTTCCCTTTTTGATCATGTGGACTCAACCACTTAAGATTCTTTCACTTTTACATTAAGTAAACTCTTCAAAAGTTACAAGAGGTAGTTCACAAGTGAACTTTACATAGTCTTCATTTTGAAGCTTCTTTTATGACTTTGTGGGACTCAAGCCAATACTTAGGCTTCTCATAGACTTGCTCCAACACTAAGGAGACATCTGTTAGCTCCAAAGACATGTATGATACTTTGATGCCTCTTTTTACAGGTGGACAGTCTAGTGCTGGTCCTAATGAGGCAACTTCTCAGTCTTTGCAGGTTTCATATAATGATGCAGATCATTCCACTTCTGATGCAAATTTACATGATGCACTTGCTGATGAGAGAGCTGATATTGAGCACGCAAAAGCTATGCCAAAATGGCTGGTGCAGACTTTGCGTGACAACAAATTAGATGCACCTTTGTCATATCATACTCGTTCAGGCTCTCATAGTGCCTCTATGGCTGCGTCTAGTCTCTGTGATGAGAATGAGCCTGTTTCTTTTGATGAAGCACAGAATTCAGAAAATTGGATGGCTGCTATGCAATCTGAATATGATGCTATAATGAAGAATGGTACATGGTCTTTATGTGACTTGCCTCCTGGCAAGAAGGCCATTGGCGCTAAGTGGGTATACAAGCTGAAGCGTAAACCTGATGGTAGAGTTGACAGGTATAAGGCTAGGCTTGTTGCAAAGGGTTATGCGCAGGAAAGAGGCATTGACTTTGATGAGACCTTTGCACCTACATGCCGTATGACTACTGTTCGGAGTATTTGAGCACTTGAAGCCCATCATGGTTGGAATGTACATCAGTTGGACATTAAAACAACATTTCTGAATGGTGACTTGCATGAAGAAGTGTATGTTTTTCAGCCCCGTGGCTTCGTGCAGAAAGGGCATGAAAACCAGGTGTGCAGGTTAAAGAAGGCATTATATGGTTTAAAGCAAGCACCACGTGCTTGGTATGAGAAGATACATGCCTATCTGGTTGCACATGGTTTTGAGAACAGTCCAACTGAAAGCACCTTATATGTTAAGCGTGCTAATGATGTACTTCTGATCATTGTTGTCTATGTTGATGACATGCTGCTCACTGGTCCTATTGAGAAGCATATTGCTGATTTCAAGGCTGATTTGCATGCCTCATTTGAGATGTCTGATTTGGGGCATTTGCATCACTATTTGGGCATTCAGTTTATGCAAGTTGATGGTGGAATGGCTTTGTGTCAAACAAAATATATTGACACAGTATTGCAGTGTTTTGGCCTTGAAGATTGTAAGCCTATTGCCACTCCTATGGAGACAGGTTTAAAATTGAGCCTTCATGATGCTGGAGATGCATTTGATGCTGTTCTCTATCAGCAGGCTGTTGGATGCTTGATTTACTTATGCATTACTCGGCCAGATATTCAGTTTGTTGTCTCACAGATGAGCAGATCTATGCATTGCCCAAGAGTCACGCATTGGAAGGCAGTTAAGCGCATCTTTCGCTACTTGAGTGGTACTCGGCTACTTGGGTTGTTTTATCCCAAGGGGGGATCACTACCGCCAGATTTGCATGCTTTTTCTGACTCAGATTGGGCTGGTTGCTATGACACTCGTGTGTCCACCAGTGGTTTTTGCTTCATGCTTGGTAGCTCATGTATATCTTGGTTGAGCAAGAAGCAGCGTACTGTGGCCAATTCCAGTTGTGAGGCTGAGTATAGGGCAGCTTTCACAACGATTGTTGAGTGTGTGTGGCTCAGACGCCTTATGGCTGATTTGGGTATTGGTCAGTCTTCTGCCACCACCATCTTCACTGACAGTTAGAGCGCATTGGCAGTTGCGAGGAACCCTGTGTTCCATGCTCGCACTAAGCACATTGAGGTGCATTATCACTATGTCAGGGAGAGGTTCTCTGCTGGGGAGATCAGCTTGGCATATGTGCCCACGCAAGAGAACATATCAGTCCTTTTTACGAAGGCTCTGCCTAGGGAGAAGTTTGAAGCTTTCCGCAAAGCTTTGGGCTTACTTCCTTTTGTGGAGTGATATCCACATAGCTTGGCACTTCCTTATACTTGAGTGCCAGCTCCTTGTTCACCGCATCACTCCCAGGGGGGATTTGTTGATATATTTAGGTAGTGATGTGTGTGAACACACTAGGACCGCCGGGGCACTTTTTTCCCTCTTTAGGAGGTTTTTTTCCCTCGGCTTGTATATACGCCTATTGCCCTAATGGGCTACTTATCTTTGTACATTCTCTAGTAATACATTCAGTTTTGTGTGTTGTGCTCCAAGCTTCTTCTTCTTCCTTGTGCTGTTCGCGTGCTTCCGCAGACATCTATCTCCAACACTAACCATTTCTTTGACCATCGGGATTGCGCCTGTTTTAGAAGACACTCAACACTTTCTCACATATAGATGTTCCTACACAAAATTCTCTCAGTCTTTTTGCAATTTAACTCTCAAACTTTAACCATAGATAGACTAGCTATGGACTTAGATGTGTACAGAAGGATTTCTGATAAAATCAAACATAGAAGGAGAACTAGAGAAAAGATCGACGCACAATTCTCTGAACATTCTTTCTATTCAACTCTTCATACATCTGATGGATGATAGACCCAATACTCATCATCTATTCATCTATATGTCATCTATGTCTTCTAATACGACCATCTACACGTATCTATATATACATATGAGTATTGATTCGTCATTACTTCAAGTATATTGAAGTATTTACAAAACTAATGTACATATGTTTTAAAGAACTTTGCTCTCTGAACCTTCTCTTCATTTCATGAAGTTGGACTTCAAACTTTTCTTCATATCTTCACTTCTAGGCTTCATAATCACCAATTGTTGATTGTCCTGCTCCAACAGGGAACGGTGGGGGGTGGGTGGGAAAATGGTGGGTGGTGGGTGGGGGAACGGTGGGTGGGAGGTGGGAAAACGGTGGGTGTGTTGAAATGAAAAAGGACTACTCCTACTCTAGTCACATGCACACATCTAATAAGCTAAGGGGGAAGGAACAAAAGATAACAAAACATGATGAATGAATTAAAATAGAAATAGAAATGACTTACATGAGATGCTCTATGAGCATGGAGACTCCATGAGGAGTGGGAGTGCACTCTTGTCAATGAGCTAGAGTGGAATGGCTTTTGTGGAGTGAAGAGAGGCCTTGCTTATATGGAGTTTGGGAGAATTCCCTTACATGTGGGATATATGTGCTTGCATGAGAATGAAAGTGAACTTTGGACAAAAGGGTGGAGCATGGAACTCTCAACACCTCCCCTCCATGTGACGACCCTTTTGATTTTAATATGGGTGACTAGTGACATATGGGATGACTTAGTCCATTGATTTTTAGGATCTAAAGACATATGGGATTCTTAGACATAACTTGGACATATGGGATCCAAGTGTGGGACATATGGCATCCTAGGGATCTTGGGACATATGGGATCCCAAGACATATACTTGGACATTTGGGATCCAAGTTGTTTTTGTGGGAATCTAGGCACATATGGGATCCCTAGACATACAAGAGGGTTTACATCATGGGGTAGGTAGTGCTTATAGAACCATTTGCCACCTTTTGAGCATTGTTCTATCTCTCTCTTTTTTTTTTGTTGTTGTAGTCTTCATGGGATCCATTGATGGGATCCTTGTTTGGGTCCTCTCCCTTCTTCCTTGTTGTTTGGATGTTTGATGCCGTTTTCTTATGCTTGATGTGGATGCCTTATTACTCTTCTTAATCAATGCCTTAGATATGTGGAATTTCACACCTCTTTTTACATGAAAGGTGTTCTTAGCCTATTAGGGAAGGTCTTACCACTTTATTATGTGGTAGTGTCTACTCCCTTCACAAGTGACTATAGATATATATGCACTGAGAAGCTTTTGAAGTTAAGGGCATTGGGAACTTCCTACCTTGAGTACAACTCAAGGTGGTTTCTAATCCCTTGCATGAAATATTTCCCTCAAAGACATACATGGAGATATCATGTGAAGGTGTGTTGAGTTTTGAATTCTCTGCACATATAGTCATAGTGTCTATATTCAACTAGCCTCCAAAATAATGCTATAGAGCGCAAGGTGGTAAAAGCATGTTCGTGCAGTCTCTCTCTTCATTATGGATACTTCTAAACTGGGTGAGGTGAGAATCGAAATGAATCCTCGAAGATGGATTTGGCAGGTTGAATGACATCACACCTTACATTTTTGGAATTTGCTTGCCTGCGCACAGAGCTTTCATAGATGTGGCCATCGGAACATCATTTCTCTGCACTATCTTTAGCATCATGGTTGAGCGAGGCTGCAAGTAGCACGTCTTCGATCTAGTCTCCGTCATTGGGAAGTGCCATTTTTTGTCCAGAGATATACACTGTCACACCACTCTTGGTCTCAAGTTGAAGTTTTTCTAATGCTTAACTTGTGCGGGTGCGGGAAAGCACTATGTACTTCATAGCGCTCGTCGATGCCTTCCTGGTAGATGCCGAAAAATGAGTGGCGTGAAACTTCACGATTCATCCAACTAAAGCCAGTCGCTGTGGCTTTCCCATTTTAGTGTAGATACATGCCTTCTTTGTGTTGAAGTTGGCTTGAAGAAGTTTTAGGCTCTCCTGAGAAGTAGAGATTCATTATTCATTAAATATTGTACTCCACAGAAACAGTAGCCCAATTCATCTCTCTCTCAAGTGTTTTCCTCCTCCGATCATTTCTCTCCATCTTCTGAGATCGTGAAGTATCTCGATGTTTTCATTCCATGGAAACATGTCTGCATAGTATTGTTGCTTTTCCTTGCACACTTTAGCAGGTAGGAATGGAGCCGACAGTAGTTGAGAAGGCAAAAGACACATCATTGTTACACTTATGTGTTCCTCGAGTAGCTTTGATGTGAACCTTTTCCCTATACATGGGCACTTTTTACTCTAGTGTTGGCTAGAGGTTTTTTCCCCATGTTACCACATACTTGATACTCTCATATGTGGTGGTACTTTGTACTTAGGGATATCATTCAGCTCTTACTTCACTTCAGTTCATTGATCAGTAGAGGGAGCTATTCCAGTGATCGTCTTCTCCATGTGTCTTGCTGCGTTTCTGCTCCTTGTGTGTGCTTCTTGTGTGTCTCTCGCACTTCTACACACACCCAATAGTGTTATCAGAGCAGGTTTAACTTCTTCTCAAGTTTCGGTTTTTCGCGTCGCGGCGCGCGTACACTTTAACAGTGCAAATCGACTTCAGAGCATAGAACTGTGAATTTCAGCAGCCCGAAAACATTTCCACCAGGTGCACTCCTCATGTGTGCAAACTATGTGTTGAATCGCTGCCCTACAAAAACATTGAGAGTCATCACTCCTTATGAGGCTTGGAATGTTCATACACCTATGGTTAGTCATATGCGTGTGTTTGGTTGTTTGGCATATGCTCTTGTGCCATCACAACAACCTCACAAACTTGATGACAAGGCAAAGAAATGTATATTTGTTGGTTATAGTGCTGAAAGTAAGGGATATCCGTTGTACCATCCATTGACGAACACAATTATTGTGAGTCAAGATGTGGTATTTGCTGAAAATTCAGTTTTCCCTCTACTTGAATGCAAAAAACTGCCAACAATTAGCTCACAAGATGTGTTCGATACACTCATGCCTTTGTTCCAAAATGGTGCGCTTGACTATGGCCATGTAGACCAGCCAAATGAGGCTCAAAAAGGGCTGAAAAATTCCAGCCAAATAGGGCTGAAAATGCAGAGAATTCCCAGCCAAACATGGCTGAAAAAATTCAGCCAAAAATTGTCAAAACTGTTGGAAATTTCCAGCCACATATGGCTGAACATTTGCGTCAAAATATGGCTGAAACTGAGCATGAAATTCAGCCCACACATGATGTACATATTGAAGATGTTTTACATAATGAACACATGTCTATCAAGAGTGCACAATCTCTGCCAAAGTGGCTGAAACAAACTTTGCAGGACAGCAAATTGAGTGCACCTTTACTTGGTAGAACAAGATCAAGCTCTCACCATGCATCAAGTAATTTTGTGGATTATTCTCTTATTGCTACAGCATGTAATGAAGAGCCACTTTCTTTTGAAGATGCATGTGATGATCCACAATGGATGAGTGCTATGCAATCAGAAATGGATTCCATACATAGGAATGGTACTTGGGAGTTATGTGAATTGCCAAAAGGAAAGAATGCCATTGGTACAAAGTGGGTTTACAAGATTAAGAGAAAATATGATGGTAGCATTGATCGCTACAAAGCTAGATTGGTTGCCAAAGGATATGCACAACAATATGGCATTGACTATGAGGAAACTTTTGCACCTACTTCATGCATGACTACCATTCGTACCGTGGTTGCATTGGCTGCCCATCGAGGTTGGAAAGTGCATCAATTGGACATAAAAATAGCCTTCTTAAATGGAGATTTGCAAGAAGAGGTCTATGTGAAGCAACCTCCTGGATTTGCTATGAAAGGGAAAGAGCATATGGTTTGTCGCTTGCATAAAGCCTTGTATGGTCTCAAGCAAGCTCCACGTGCATGGTATGACAAAATACATAAGCACTTGATTGCTCTTGGCTTCACATGTAGTCCGATTGAAAGCACACTCTATGTACGCAAAAGGCTGATCTTATAGTGCTTGTTCTTTATGTCGATGACATACTCTTGACTGGTTCATGTGATGCAAAACTTGACATTCTTATGGCTGATTTGCAGCATACTTTTGATGTCACTTATCTAGGTCTTTTGAGCTACTATCTTGGCATCCAGTTTGTATCCGTTGAGGGGGAATTGTTATGCATCAAGCCAAGTATGTTGAGAAACTACTTTAGCGTATTGACTTTGAGGATTGTAAGCAAGTTTCCACACCAGTTGAGATAGGATTCAAGTTCTCAGTTGAGGATTCCAGTGATGCATTTGACACTTCTCTTTATCTTTATCAGCAAGCTGTGGGATGTCTTATATATGCATGCAACACAAGGCCGGATATATAGTATGCAGTTTCCCAGTTGAGTCGATTCATGCATAGCCCTAGCACTAAGCATTGGAAAGTGGTGAAACATGTGTTTAGATATCTTCGAGGCACTTTGAGCTTAGGTCTCTTTTATGGCAGAGATGTTCAGCCATGCTTGCGTGCTTTTACAGATAGTGATTGGGCTAGTTGTTATGATACTCGCGTGTCCACTAGTGGTAATTGCTTTTTCCTTGGAGACTCATGCATATCTTGGTTGAGTAAGAAGCAACCTACAGTGGCGACATCGAGTTGTGAAGCTGAGTACAGGGCAGTTTTCACAGCGACAGTGGAGTGTATATGGATGAGACGCCTATTGATGGATCTTTGCATGGAGATTGATGTTGCTACGCATATTCTCACAGATAGTCAGTGTGCTTTGGCTGTTGCACAAAACCCAGTGTTTCATGCATGGACCAAACATATTGAGGTGCATTATCACTATGTGAGAGAGCGCCTTCATGTAGGAGATATTGATTTGGTATATGTGCCTACACAAGATAATGTGGCAGACATATTCACCAAAGCTCTTCCACGGGAAAAGTTTGAAGCTTTTCGCAAAGCTTTAGGCTTGTTACCTTATGGGGGCTGATCTGTCACTCCTTGTATGTGTTCACATCATTCGCTCCATGGGGGTTTGTTACACTTATGTGTTCCTCGAGTAGCTTTGATGTGAACTTTTTCCCTATACATGGGCACTTTTTACTCTAGTGCTGGCTAGAGGTTTTTTCCCCATGTTACCACATACTTAATACTCTTATATGTGGTGGTACTTTGTACTTAGGGATATCATTCAGCTGTTACTTCACTTCAGTTCATTGATCAATAGAGAGAGCTATTCCAGCCATCGTCTTCTCCGTGTGTCTTGCTGCATTTGTGCTCCTTGTGTGTGCTTCTTGTGTGTCTCTCGCACTTATACACACACCCAATAATCATCCATTGCTGTAAACCATATGTATTTCTACTTTTCAGGCTTGTCTAAGAATAGTGAGTCGTGAACTTTGTGGGGCAGAGTAGCTTGCATGTACTTCTCTTTCTTTCCCATGGATTGCAAGCCATATTAGACTAGTAGATCTGTAGTCGAAGCGGTGCCAAATATCTTTAGAATTCCTTGCTCTCAGACCTATTGTTTGAGGAGTGTGAGGATCCGAGATGGAAGGTAAGTGGTGGGAAATGGTATTTCATATTCAGTGTGCTACAGAGTAGCTTTCGCGTCGAGTACACTTGGTGTAGATGCTCCAGAGATAACATGTGTGCTCCATGAAGTATTTTGATGGCAATGCACCACAGTGCACTCTCCTTCTTGAGAGCTCCATGATGATATGCTCGGAGTAGAAAACTGAGTTCCTAAGGCCGCATGCAGTACTCCGCACAGAGGCTATAGAATACGTAGAAAACACAGTACACAGGGAGCACGAAGACAGACTTCTTAGGTCTTACAAAATGCGGTCGAACTTACAGTCTGTGACTGACCAGGACACTATATGTTTTATTAAAGAACATATACAAAGAAGTGTCCGGTGGCCATTTGGCCTTTCACATGGACACTAACGATAACAATCTCCCACTAAAGGCCAATATGGCCAGAGTAACTATGTGAGAAAAATAAAGAATGATAAAGAATACTTGAGTTTAAGTATATAAACTATACCTCCCACCTGATGGGCATGTTACACAGTATACAAGTGTCTGCATAAGATCAAGAATCAAGTAACCCCCATCAAGTGACAACAGTGTCGAAAGCTATCTTGTGGTAGAGCTTTAGTCAAAGCATCTGCAACATTATCTTGAGTGTGAACCTTCTCAAGAATAATGCTCTTAGTGGCTAAGCAATCTCTAATGAAGTGATACCTCACCTCAATGTGCTTGGTCTTTGCATGATAGACCAGATTCTTAGCCAAAGCAATGGCACTCTGACTATCATTGAGCAAGCGAGGTACATGCTGAGGTAAACCCATATCAAAAGCAAGACGAGAAAGCCATAATGCTTCCTTACATGATTCACTTGCTGCAACATACTCTGCTTCTGTGGTGGAAACAATTGTACATTCTTGAAGACGAGATCTCCAAGAGATAGCACCTCCAGCAAAATGAAAAATGTACCCTGATGTAGACTTACAATTGTCTACACAACCAGCATAGTCAGAATCTGTGTAACCAATAATGGATGCTTTCCCTCTACCTAAACATAGACACTTGTCCTTAGTGCCACTCAGATATCTCAAAATCATCTTGACCGCTTCTCAATGTTTCTTGCCAGGATTAGACATATATCTGCTCACAACTCCCACTGCAAATGCAATGTCTGGTCTCGTAGCTACCATAGTGTACATGAGACTACCAACAGTCGACTGATAGGGAATTTTGGTCATGAATTCCTTTTCCTCATCTGATTTGGGGCAGTCATCCTTGCTCAATTTCACATATGTGGGTAAAGGTGTACTCAATGCCTTTCCACCCTGCATATTGAACCGGTGAAGTACTTTGGATATGTACTCACTTTGAGACAAGTATATGCATCTTTTACTCCTATCACGAATAATGTACATCCCAAGAATATGTTTGGCATCCCCCAAATCCTTCATATCAAATGTCTGACTCAACTTCTTTTTGAGAATTGACAAATCATAAGAGGACTTCCCAACAATCAACATATCATCGACATAAAGTATCAAGCATATCAAGCTGCCATCAGAGCATCTCTTTGTGTAGAGACAATGATCCTCATTGCTCCGAGAATAGCCTTGGGACGTCATGAAAGCATCAAACTTTTGGTACCATTGTCTAGGAGACTGTTTAAGTCCATACAAGCTCTTCTTGAGCTTACAAACTAGACTTTCCTTGCCAGGAACTACATAACCCTCTGGTTGTTCCATATAGATCTCATATGTAAGATCTCCATGCAAGAAAGCTGTTTTCACATCCATTTGGACTAGCTCTAAGTCCTCCATTGCAACGAATCCAAGCAACATGCGGAAAGTAGTCATCTTGACCACTGGAGAGAAGATTTCCTCAAAATCAACACCATGTTGTTGCTTAAAACCCTTTGCAACAAGTTGTGCTTTATATTTTGGAGAAGCACTATCTGATGTGAATTCAACTTATACCCATTTACATGGTAAAGCTTTCCTGCCCTTTGGCAAAGGTACTAAGTCCCAAGTACCATTCTTGTGAATAGAATCCAACTCACTCTTCATGGCATGCTCCCACTTGACATGATCCTCTGTCTGCATAGCCTCTTTGTAGCAAGAAGGCTCACCAACATCTGTTAGCATAACAAAATCTAAACCTGGAACATATCTATCAGGTGGATGTGAGACACGTGCAGAACGTCTCAATGGTTGTTGAACAGGAACATGTGCAGAGTGATCTGAATGGACATTCTCTTGAACATCCCTATGTGCAACATTTTTATGCATGCTAACCGGAGGACTAGTATCCTCAAACACCACTCTTCTCACTTGAACCTCCTTAATGGGTTGTTTATGCATCTTAGACTCATTAAAAATGACATCACTACTTCTGATCACTAACCATGTTTTAGGATCCCATAAGCGATATCCAAATTGTCCTTCTCGACCATATCCAAGAAAAATGCATTTCTTTGACTTAAGGTCCAACTTTTATCTAAGATTCTTGGGTATATGAGCATATGCTTCACACCCAAAAACTCGAAGATGATCATAATATGGTGGTTTCCCTGTCCATAACTCTTGTGCCACTTTCAGACCTTTGGCAGTACTAGGTGAAAGGTTAATCACATGAACTGCAGT
The DNA here is from genome assembly GCA_020310875.1 of Ceratopteris richardii. NCBI lineage: Eukaryota > Viridiplantae > Streptophyta > Polypodiopsida > Polypodiales > Pteridaceae > Ceratopteris > Ceratopteris richardii. The sequence goes on from CM035440.1 coordinate 80,171,592, forward strand.
CAATACTGCTTCTGCCCAAAAACCTTGTGAGAGGTCTGCATGATGCAACATAGAGACTACTCTATCTTGAATAGTTCTATTCATCCTCTCAGCTACATCATTCTTTACTCGGGTATAAGGAGTTGTAAACTCTCTACGAATCCCTCTAGATTGACAGAAAAGGCTGAATTCATATGAGGTATACTCACCCCCATTATCTGAATGCAAAGCCTTAAGCTTAGTTCCTTTTTCAGTCTCAACTGAAGCAAGCCATTTTTTGAAAGTAGGGAATACATCATCCTTTGATTTGATAGGATATACCCAGACTTTTCTAGTAGCATCATCTATGAAACTGACAAAGTAAAGAGAACCACCTAAGGACCTAGTGGGCATAGGACCACACACATTTGTATGAACGAGATCTAAAGGCTGAACTGAAGAGTCAATGTGCATTCTATGCACATTTTTGGTTTTCTTTCCATATTGACAATGCTCACAAAATGAAAAATCAGAGAAAGATAACACAGGTAAATAGCCACAACGAGAAAGATTTTCCATTCCACTACGAGATATATGGCCCAAACGACCATGCCAAATACAAGCCATAGGCTGTTCAGTAATAGCTAACAAGTGTTCTTTCTATGATACAAATAAAGGATAAAGTGAGCCAACTTTGCTTCCTTTTGCAATAACCATATTGCCTTTTGATATACGAAAGGACTAAGCATAGAAGAACACCTTGTAACCAAGGTCATCAAATTGACCAATTGACATCAAACTGCGTGAACTGAGGTACATGGCGTACATTATGCATAATAAATTTTGAACCATCAATGAACTGCACAACCACATCTCCAATCCCCACAACATCACACTCGTAAGAGTCACCAAGTCTCACGGTACCAAGAGACTTTGCTGCATACTTAGAGAACCATTCTCTATGTGGTGTCACATGGAAAGAAGCACCAGAATCTAGCAGCCAGGTGTGGGAAAGAGAATCAGCCATAAGTGCCTCAAATGGCACAGTACTATCAAGTGTCAACACACCAGCATCATCAAAAATAGCATTAATTTCTTCAATCTTCATAGTCGAAGTAGATGGTGCAGGTAACTGTTTAACATGCCCATCAACATTCTGTCCTTTACCTTTAGCATTCTTTAATGCATAACAGTCTTTCTTCATGTGTCCTTTCTTATGACAATAATGGCATTCGATATCCCTCTTCCTTGATTTACTTCTACTCTTATTCCGTTGACCATTCTTTTCCTTGTTCTTGCTCCTGCCACGTTGCTGATTCTTTCCTGGGTAAGAATCACGAACATTATATGCATCTCCACTCTGAGTGCCAATCATAGATTTTCTGCGAATCTCCTCACTCAAGAGTGCTCCACATATGTCATCATAGACAAGTTTACCACCAGGTGCACTGTTGCTAATAGCTGCGCAAAACGTATCCCATGATGATGGTAGGGTGCATAACAACAATACTGCTTTCATTTCATTATCCATATCCATTTTTTGAGCCTGTAACTGGGAGAATATAGCATCAAACTCATTTAGATGAGCAACAACACTATCTGTGTCCTTCATACGAAGGTCATATAACTTTCTCATCAGATACACTTTATTTGATGCCGTCTCTTTTTCATATGTATTGCATAACTTCTTCCAAAGATCCTCTGCACTTTCACAGTCTAATACTGTAAAGTAAACATTATCTGCCAGGTGCAAGCAAATGGTAGACCTGGCCATTTCATCTAACTCATCCCAATCATCTTCATCCATGTCAGCAGGCTTCTTTGAAATCCCATTTACTGGCTTCCATTGCCTCCTTTGAATCAGCACATCTTTAATCTGATTCTTCCATAGAGCAAAGTTTGTGCCATCAAATTTTCGGATCTCAAAATGGTCTTTGCCCTATAAGTTATAGCTCCTCCTTGGAACACTAGCACTAGACCCTGATCCACCAGATGTGCATGAGACCTCTGATGCCATGATGGTAGAGAACTGAATAGAATGATAATGGAGCTAGAAGAGTCCAAACACCAACAAATAAGTGTATCAAGGAGTAAATCGACCACTGTATAGTTGAATAAACCAGAAATCTGGAAAAATTTTGCGAGAATATCCTCTGCAAAATTAGCATACGACCAGTGTCAAAGTATCATAAAACTGAAAGTACTGACATGTCTACCTGCATAGTGAATCACCGACTCCATTGCATATAATCAGTTACCCAATAGAAGTCAACTAGGCTTATCGAGCACCTATGAACAACTATCATACATCTCCTATGGCAAGGCTAGGTAAGTCTTCCACCTGCATCACCGAAGAGACCCCGACATCTGGGTGTCTCCAGTTAAGAAAACCTCACCACGACCCTCTTTATCAAACGTCAAAGGCTTTATGCAAAGAACATAACTGCTATATCAATGACCACATGGACGTACATAAGCGGTATCCACAGAAGCGTACATGGTGTGTATGTGCTCAATGTATGCAGTAAAATGACACTAAAAGGCTGAATACATAGCCCAAAAACTAGCCAATAACACTTGCAAGTGTCTGTCAACTCTGATGTTTTTAGGCTTTCAAAACCTGCATAAATTCGTAGCAGCTGCTCCCACCAAAAGTGAAAACCTCTCAAGAAACCTGTAGTTTTACGAGTGTGGCTGAAAATACAGCCCCAAAGGTTGATATTTATTGTCTCAGAAGTACAAAGAACACTCTTGTTGATGTTCTTGGACCTGTGTGAAGAGAACTATGTGCAAAAATACTCCAAAATGGCTCCAAAAGACACCCCAAAAATGCTTCAAAAATAGGCTTTGAAAGCAAAGAATGAAGCTTTGAGGGACCAAAACTTGTTCCCCTTCTTCAGACACCACAAGAGTGTAGTTTAGTGGCAAGAGATTGCCACGGTTAAGCGAGCTCTGGGGGGAACAATATTGGGATGGGTGACCTCCCGGGAAGTATCGGGAACCTCTATATTCCTTGATTGTTGAGGTCCTCCCTCGCGTGCAGCCAACGGTGACTTCGGTGACTCGGATGACAAGGTATGTCAAGGTCTATGCCTTGGTCGCCGCCTTGGTCGTAAGCCTTGGAGAAAGCTTGGGGGGGTGCTCGCTTCGCTCGCACAAAAGGAACAAAGCTTTTGCCTCGAGCTGCTCTGATACCAGTGAAGTATTTCGATGGCGATGCACCACAATGCACTCTCCTTCTCGAGAGCTCCATGACGATATGATCAGAGTAGAAAACTGAGCTCCTAAGGCTGCACGCAGTACACACAGAGGCTGTAGAATACGTAGAAAACATAGTACACAAGGAGCACGAAGACAGACTTCTTAGGTCTTACAGAATGCGGTCGAACTTACAGTCTGTGACTGACCAGGCCACTATATGTTTTATTAAAGAACATATACAAGAAGTGTCCGGTGGCCATTTGGCCTTTCACATGGACACTAACGATAACACTCCATATGTGTAGAAATACGTGGAAAATGACCACGTCGACTGTATAGATGCGGCACTCACTTTCTTGATTATGTATCTCCCTCTTGCTTTCAGAAAATGTGTTAATCAAGGAGCATGATATGTGGAAATAGAGAAAGATGGATATTTCGCTGATATCGCAAGGCTATGCTGCTTATTGGAACTCCAGTTAATCGGGCTTTGATCCAGTGCTCTATGTTCTCATGTTTATTCATGAGCAGCGAAAGATAGAGAGGCAAACAACACCAAAAAGGAGTGAAACAAGAAAAAAAATGTAACTATAATAATCACTCGAACGGTTGTTTAACCAAAAAGGAGTGAAAAAAGAAAAAAAATGGAACTATAATAATCACTCGAATGATTTTTTAGAAGCTCAGAGCTTGGATACATTTCCAATGCATGAGCTTTGATACAAGTCCATAAAACACTTAGCCTGGTTTATAAAATGATTTGATTATGATAAGAAGAAATGGAATAGTGCTCATAAGCACCCTTAATGAAGAAATATGGAAGGGAGGGAGGGATTAACAAAGAAATACATACTAATGATGAAAATAACAAAAACAGAACTCAAAAGGAAAACAATTAACCTATGCTCTTATACCATGTTGAAATGAAAAAGGACTACTCCTACTCTAATCACATGCACACATCTAACAAGCTAAGGAGGAAGGAACAAAAGATAACAAAACATGATGAATGAATTAGAATAGAACTAGAAATGACTTACATGAGATGCTCTATGAGCATGGAGACTCCATGAGGAGTGGGAGTGCACTCTTGGCAATGAGCTAGAGTGGAATGGCTTGTGTGGAGTGAAGAGAGGCCTTGCTTATATGGAGTTTGGGAGAATTCCCTTGCATGTGGGATATATGTGCTTGCATGAGAATGACAGTGGACTTTGGACAAAAGGGTGGAGCATGGAACTCTCAACAGGGTGGTGGGTGGGGGGGGCAGTGGATGGTGGTTGGGGGGGGGGGTGGGGGGTGGGTGGGGGAACGGTGGGGGATGGGTGGGAACGGTGGGGGATGGGTGAGAGGTGGGTGGGGGGGGAGCGGTGGGTGGGGGAACGGTGGGGGGACGGTGGGTGGGTGGGGGTGGGTGGTGGAACCATGGGGGGTGGGTGGGGGAACGGTGGGGGGTGGGTGGGGAAACGGTGGGTGGCGGGGGAACAGTGGGGGCGGGGTCAGTGTTTGTTTTTTTGGGGGAGGGGGGACGGGGGAGGGTGGGGGACTGGGGGGAAGTAGTTTTTTTTTTCGGGTGGGGGGATGGGGGAGGGTGCGGGGGCGGCCTTTTTTTTTTGTGGAAAAAAATTCTGTGGAGGTTTTTTTTTGTTGTGAAAATATCCAAAATTGGAGAAAAATCCCTAAAAATCCAAAAGAAAATGCAAAAAAAATCCACAAAAATTCTCAAAAAATTATTCCTTGTAGGTCTGTGCCAATTTCCTCACTCAAAAACACAGAGAGCTTCCTTTATTACTCCAATTTGGCAAGAAAATGACATTTGAAAAGGAAGAAAAATGCTATAAAAATTCTAAAAATGCCTGAAAAATTCCCAAAAAAATTCCAAAAATTGTACTTATGCCAAGAACTATGAAATGGTTGCTAAATTTGCTAAAAAAGGCAAAGAAAAAGCATGAAAATGAATAAAAACTACTAAAACTTAAGAAAAAATGACAAGAGAAGGCTATGAACAACCTGAACAGATTTGGCGATTTCCAAGTGATCCATGAATCTTCAGCTGTTTTGATGATAAGCCTTTAACCATGATATGATGACTAAGGGAAACCCCTCCATAATCTCCAATTGTACTGCACTTCATTTGTTTTGTCTTCTTGTTCGGTACACTGATCATCTGATAGGACCACCCTAAATCCTTCAGAAAAATATTATCTCATCCATACTGTATCTTTTGTATCTTTGTTTCAGCAACTTTATAACTTAATCTGCAAAAAATCATTTTTACTATTCGTGCTTCTTCATCCAATGGAACCCTCTATTTCCAAAGACTTGCATGTACTCCTTCCACATCCTTGTAAAGCCCTACACTTACCATCATAAAAATTGACATAACAGATCATATCCATACCAGTATCCATAAAAAAGTGGGCATTGATATATGATTTGAAGTATCTTCATCACTGTTGCACTTAAGGGCTCTTCTTTTCTTCTCTCTTCTATGGACTTTGACTGAGACTGTCTCACTCGAGTCAGTAACCTGAATGATGTCTTCTTTTTCTTCATATGCTTCCTCTCTACTTGAGTGTGGAAAAATTCCATAGTAGTAAGATGGGTCGTCTGCATGGAGCCAAGCCAACATGTTTTCATCTTCATATAAATTTGCTGCTTCAAATAGATCTGCTTCTGGGTTGTCCAACATTTCTTCTTCCATACAAATACCAATTGTCTGCATTCTTTGATTGTCTGGACCTTCTTCTAAACATATCTGCTGCAACTCTTTTCCCTCTTGCTTTACCCACATTGTGTCCTTACCCCAGTCATGCAGCACATTGGCATGCCTTAACCAAGGTCTCCCAATTAACAGGGGGGAACTTCCTTCTACCTGTGGCAGCCTTAAAACAACAAAATCCAAGTTAAAGATGGTACCTTGTATCTTGACCGAGACTCGAGGGACCACTTCCATAGGCTTTACTATGCTTTGATTTGCCAGTGTTACAATGAAGTTTGCAAGTCTTGAAGGGTGTAGTCCAATCTTTTTCATAGTATATTCAGGCATCAAGTTAATGCAAGAACCACCATCCACAATAACTCCTTGAAACTCATGACCTTTGATAGAGACTATTAGCGGAGGGCTCTTATAATCTATGAGGGGTGCTTCCCCTACACCTTTATCTTTATGCATAATAGCATCCTTTGCTACTAAACTTGTTGTGGACATTTCATCAATTATCAGCAAGAGTTCTAACCTGAACTTCCCATCCATCTTTATTCAATAAAAAATACTCACCTCTTTTTTCATGGACTTGAGTAGACTTGAAGCTTCTGATTCCTTAAGAGCATGGGCTCCAATTGACTTATCAAACTCCTCATGAGCCCTGTTGAATGTATATCCAATGGCATCACTAGTACCTATGAAATTTTCTTCTTGCCATGTATCTGCACATGTGGTGGCTTTGTCTTCAGATGCAACTTTGTCTTTGTTCAATCCATTAATCATTGATTCTTGACCTATTTCCACTTGAGCCTTCCCCTTGCTTCTTGTCTGCACTATAAAAGATTCAATTTCTTCTAACTGCACCACCCTGGTAGATGGTGATGGCACCCTGGCTTGATCTACCATTTCTTCTTTGCACACAGAGATCATTTGAATGTGGGGACCAAATGAAGATGCTTGATTCTTAGGACAACAATTAGTATAGTGGTCTCTAGCCTCTCGGCAATTCCTGCAAGGAGGGGCATTTTCTGGTAGAGTGCACCTACTTTGATAATGCCCACATTCTCCACATTTGAAACAAATAATTTGCCTCCTTGGCCCATTTGCAAAGTTATCCCTATGTCTAGGGTTGTAATTGTTACCTTGATTCGGTGCAGCTGCCATCACATTTGCCGGTGGTAGGGCTCCTCCTTGTGTCCAATATGTTGTTGGAGGCATTCCTCTTGATTGACATTCGTGGGCCTCATGACCAGCTTTCCTACATAGTTGGCAAGTTACACTTAATAGAGGACATTCACTTACTATATGACCTTGCTTGCTGCACATGGTACACTAAAGTCCGCTCTTGATGCCACCCCCTTTGAGTTCCTGCAACTCCTGTAGCAGCTAAGCCAATTCCTCTGCTTGGGCTTCCTCCTCCTTTTGGAGCTTTAATGCCTCAATCTCCCTCCTCAACTGAGTAACAACATTCTCCTCCTCTTTGTGCGGCTTATTCCTTTTTAAGCCCTCCAACTCTTTCCTTAGCTGGATTACTGGATCCTCCATTTCTGTAGAATAGGGTAGTTGAGAAGAAATTGCTCCATACTGTTTTCTTATCTGCTCCAGTCATGTAGCTATGTTGATGAACTCCTTTATGGAGGCTGTGGGAAACACTAATACCTTGATTTTACATTGGGTGGGAACTAGAAGTGGCTTAGCTATCTTAACAAAAAAAATCATGTGGAAGATCTGGCAACTTAGCCATTAGTGCCTTTAAGGAGGATGGTGTCAATCCATAGTGCTGGATCTAGTGACCAATCTTGGATGAATGAAGATACTCAACTATGGATTTATAAGGCAACTAAACGAGAAGAGGAAAGAGTACAATATTGGCAAATAGTACAAGAGAAGCATAGACCTATAGACCCAACCTAAATTCCACAAATATTTTTTGACAAAGCATTCAAAACACACGGATGGATGGAAGTCCTAGCAACACTACATGTGTGTAAATGAAGAACTGTTGACTATGAATGAGTGTGTGGATGAATAAGGATACGACTTAAGCTTGCACATGGTTGTATTTCAAGAGGATGAATAAGGCATAATAATTGAGAAAGAGTGGAAAGAAGACTACAAAAGTATAGAAATGGAACTTGAATTTGACTCAGATGAACAGTACCTAAAAGCAATAGAATGGGAAGATGCCATGGAACATAAAAAACTATTAGCCATAGAAGAATATCAAGGAAACCCTAGAAACGAAACCAATGAAAAGGAAGATGAAAATTTACCAAATGAACACTTTGAAGTTCCATAACATTTTAAGAGATATGAAGTGGAGGAAAGAAAAATAGCTATTCAAATGGTTATGAGAGAGGCACAAAAGGGAATAGCTTATGACAACAAAGAACAAACCAAGAAGGTGATAGTAACCCTAAAGGGAGATGAAGAGAGATGCACTTACATAGGCAAGGATATGTCCCTAGAGGAGGAACAAGAAATCATAACATTAGTTTGAGAAAATAAGGATGTGTTTGTTTGGACCTACAAAGACCTGAAAGGAGTAGATCCCTCAAGATGTGCCCATAGAATTCCAATGACTCCTAATGTAAAACCTTCTACGCAAAGACCATATACCTACAATGATGTGTTTTCTACCAAAATTAAAGAGGTAATAGACAAATTGTTGGCAGTTGGATTTAGATACAAGATCAAACACACCGAATGGGTTTCTCCTTTGGTGGTTGTACCTAAGAAAAATGGAAATCTTAGGGTTTTTATTAATCTTGAAAGGTTAATGCTGCCACCATTTGAGATAGCTATCCATTACCCATTACATACTATCTATTGGAAAGGGTAGCAGGCAAGGAAGTCTACAACTTCCTTGATGGGTTTTTAGGTAATAACCAAGTAACGATTGCTACTAAAGACCAACATAAGGCCACTTTTGCTAATAGAATGTGGAGTATACACATTTAGGGTTATTCCATTTGGTTTAACTAATGCCCTAGCAACTTTTCAAAGAATAATGTGTAATGTGTTCAAAGAATTCCTCAAGAAAAATGTGGAATTCTATGTAGACGATCTATGTACATACTCTTCTAAATGCATTTCCCCCATACCTGAATTAAGAAAAATATTTGACAAATGTTTGCAATATAGAGTATGTATGAATTTGAAAAGGTGTGTTTTCGTGGTGAGACAAGGAAATATATTGGGACACAATGTCCAAAAACGGATTCTCTATGAATGAAGATAAAATATGTTATTCTTGATTTGCCAAGACCTAAGAATGTGAAGGAAATACAAGCCTTCATGTGTCATTGTGGATATTATCGCCGATTTATTACATGTACACCATAATCACAAAACCCTTATATGGATTGCTGACTCAATTTACTTGGATAGAAGAGTGCAAAAAGGCAATCAATGAGTTCAAAGAGAGATTGAGTTCAATGCCAATATTCAAAGTGCCCAATTGGAACAAACAATTACATATACACATGGATGCATCTAATTTTGCTATTGGATGCATCTTAGCACAACCATTAGACAAAGGAAAGTGAGATCATCCAATAGCCTATGCCGATAGACAGCTTAACCAAGCATAATGCAATTACACTATGAGTGAATCAGAAGAACTAGGGATGGTCTATGTGGTGAAGAAATTTAAACATTACCTCCTAGCCAACAAGTTCAAATTCTTTATTGATCATCAAGCTTTATTATAATTGGTCAATAAACCTTGTAATATTGGAATTCTAGTCAAATGGTTTTTACTATTAATGGAATTTGATTTTGAGGTAGTATTCAAGAAGAGCAGTACTCATGTAAGAGCTAATCATTTGTTGAGAGTGATGCATGGAGAACCACCAACTGGAGACGAAGATGAGCTACATGACACTTATTTGTTCAACTTAGAAGTATGTCCAAAGTGGTGTGATAAATCCATACCTATAATCACACATAGAACGAATCATAGGATCAATTCAATTGGAGATGAAGCACTTTGGAAAACAAGAAACCTCCACATTGTGGTAGGCATTCTGTACTTCAAAGATTCTAATGGAATACTTCTAAGATGTGTTGAGGATGAGGAGAGAAGTAACTTGATCAAACAAGCCCCCAAGAACAAATGGAGAATGCATAAGGGAGTTAGTGGAACCACACAAGAGTTGAAAAGACAAGGAGTGTATTGGCAGCATATGTAGAAAGATGTACATGAATATGTGATAAGGTGTCACCTAAAGGAATTTTAGACCTTGCTAGAGTGTAGACTATAGTTCATTGGTTGAAGGACAATAATCTCAACCTACATTTCATCTGCCTCTAAGTGGACAAGATTAGAGGTGATGACCTTATGAAAAAACTTAAGGAGATCTCTTCTTCTGAGTGCTCGACTCCACCACCCATCTTGGGGGTGGGGCCAGTGTAGTGGTTGGTTACAATCATAGCTGACCTTAGTCTCTTTTTGATTCCATTCATGATCCTAATTACAAGTGGGTTGGGCTCTGACTCCATGGACCCTTCCCTGTCTTGATGGTTTTGGTATATGCTCTTAATGCTATAGTTAAAAGAGTTGAAACTTGGGACTCCTTGCATTCCCTCAAGTGCAATGTTATCATTTTGGGCAACTTCAACATCGTCAATTCCATTGTTGATGGTTGGGATGTTAGAGGTCTTTGGATTGACGATAATGAAAAATATTGATGGGATCCTCTCAAGGTTAGCCTTGACTTCACAGAATTCAAGAACTACAAAGGATACTCATGGTCTAACCTTTAGGGACACTCAAATTTTTGTTAGGTAAAACTTGAAAACCACTTTGTTTCCCAATATATTAATAATTACTTGGGATCTTTGAAGATGTCCCTTTGCATGGACATTGTGGTTTTTTATCACTTTCCTTTCAAGCCTCCTTCTCAACCCACTCATTTGGGAAGTAGTCTTTGTGGTATTAAGCTTCCATAATGTTGTCTGACCTACTAAAGGTTGTATTAACATGTTTAAGGTGACCCAAATTACTTTGCACCAAGACAAAATTGAGACTTATAGGATAATACAGGAAAGAAGAGAAAGGCTCTATAGAAGAATCTCAAGGCTTGAAGAAGAAGTTAACAAAGAAAAGTTGCATCTTAAAAAAGGTCTCCTCAAAATGAGGAACAAAGTTAGGTAGTAAGAAGAAATCCAATGCAAGAGGATCTTAATTTTCTTTAAAGAATGGTGGGTAGAAAAAATGGACAAACCAACCAAAGACATGTATAGAATTTCAAAGAAGAAGCAGGTCAAGGAAACTCTTCCTAATTTGATCAACAAGAATGGTGTTGAACATAGGACAGACAAGGAATATAGTACAACACTTTACAAACCTCATGGACATGGTGTTTCCTCTTTCAAATTGGATAAAGGAATATATAGAAAATATTTCAATATTTTAATCCAAGATGATCCTCCATTCTGTGCTTCTCTCATGCGTGAACCACATTTCATGTGTGAAATCAAGGCAATGATTGATTCCCTTCATTCCGGTAAGATCTCAAGACTGATGGTCTCACTAACAAGTTTTTCAAAATCTTGAAAGATTCCCTTGTGGATCCTCTAAGTATTTTTTGGAAAGAAGCATTGCAATTCAAAGCTCACCTTGCTTCTTTGAATGAACGAGTCCTCAAATTGATCTACAAGAAAGACAACAAGAATATAATTGAAAATTGGAGGTTGATAATTATGTTGAAAATATGATAGAATGTCATTTCCAAGGTCATCGCTAATTGGATTACTAATCCCCTTTTTTATCGGCTAAGAAACAACTAGATAGGTTTCATCAAAGGAAGGTCCATTTTAGAAGCTATATTCCTAGACATGTGGGACGGTCTTGAGCTTGCAAAGGACTCTAATGAAAGTTTGGTATTTATGAAGATCGACTTTGACAAGGCTTATAATAGACTTGAGTGTGACTTGATTTTACAATCCCTCAAGGACTTGGTATTTGGCCCTAGGTTTGCGAGAATGGTGGCTACTGTTCTTGGAAAGGCCTTGGCTTGCATCAATATCATTTGTAGTATTTTGGATCCAATTAATATCAAACGTTCAATCGCACAAGGTTCCCCTTTGGCTCCCCTTCTTTTTGTCATTGCCATGGATGGCCTCAGTTGTCTTGTTGAAAATGAGGTTAAGTCCAAAAATTTGAGAGGCCTCATACTTCCCCAGAGGAAATACCATATGGTTCTTAGAATTTTTTCTCACGCTTTATTAATAACGAGGTGGGATGTATCTCCAATTTTTTGCCATGCTTAGATATCTTCTATTGTACCTTTGGCTAAAAACTTAACCAATCCAAGTCTCCCTTCATAACCACCTCTCAACTGTGTCCCCAATTCCTCCATGATCAAGGATGCTAGGAGCCCATTTCGAGCCAAGTGGTCACACTATTAGGGATTCCTTTGGTTTTTGAGCTGAGAAATGGGATTGGGTTCTTAATAAGTTCAACCCTAAACTTCAATACTAGAAAGGTATGAAATTGAATGTTTCCATCTGTGGGATGGTGATCAACATTTTTTTAATCTCCTCCATCATTTATTTCTTTGCCTACTAGAAACGGACTAACATGAGTTGATGAAAATGAAAACATTGTGTAGAAATACTCTATGGAAGGGTGACCCTAATCAGAGAGGTATACCAAAAATCAATTTGGAGATATGCACTTTCCCAAAGGAGGCATGGTAAAAATGGTATTCCATATCCTGAGGTTTCAACCAATAATCATATGACCAAATGGATGATTGAAGCTTAGATAAATGAAAGGAATTGTGGTCAGAGCTGATCTTTATAAGCACTTCTTGCCTCCTATTGTTGGGTGTCCCAAGGTTGCATGATCTTAACCTCATCATTATTTTGTTTGACCAATCCTAATTACCCCAAAGGGATCTGCTTTGGTGTTCTCCCTTTGGTTGGCTTGGAATAATATGAAACAAAACTACACAGTTAGTAATGATTAAAAGTGGATATGTTGAATCACACAAAATGAAACCATGTGGTTCTCGATCTCTGGTATTCAATGAACTAAAAAAGTGAGTCTCCAAAGAGCTAAAAGACTTTGGAACAAAGGCTTTCAACAATGGAATACTTATGGAACCAACTCAAAAGAGAATTGATAAGATTTGAGGGTGTTGATTGCAAGAGAATGAGGATATCGACCACCACATACTAGAGAGATGAATCTCCTCCCAACCTTATTCTTGTATATATAGTTGCTTGAATCAACTAGTACCATCAATGTAACTAGAGTCCACATGTGCATGTGCAATCTCCACCACCCCTTTAGTACCTTCCACTAGAGTCCAGTAGTGGTAGGTGAACTTGCCATTTGAGTTAAGTCTCACTGGACTCAAGTTAACTCATATTAACTTGAGTTAGAAGGCATTAGAGCTCTTTGAGAAAAACACTTTCCCATGCTCCGAATGGGAGTTGAACCCAAGACCTGTTTCACAAATTTGATACTTAACCATTAGGCTAAATGGATTACTTGTTTAAGAGACCACATGAACTTATGCTTAAGACTAGTCTTGAGATCTTTGGCCATACACACGAGTGACCAAACGGTGTGTGCTTTTAGGTTTGTCTGAATCAACTAGACCCTTAGATCATAGAATTACTTTATTAAATTCTTGCCCCATCGGGAAATATTTTTTCATAAAAATAAAGCTATATAAAGTAACTATAGGCAATCCCCGAGCCTCATGTTCTAAAACAAGAAGAACATGTTTCATCTATGTGGTGGCATCCCTAGCCAAATGATTCAAAACACCATCTTGCTTTGCACTTTGATAAATTGATCAAAGCACAAAGTAGTGATTGAATAATAAGGGTGGATCTAAAAAACATCCCTAGTTATTTCACTATTTTACTAGGAGCAATCTAGGCAAAAACATGTGAAATGGGTGGATTCCGATTATTAGTCCATTTTTGGGCATGATTGGTGCATGGAATTAATAACTAAGGTGGGATTTCTATCCTTATAAAGACTTTCAAAACTCATGACTCACTTGAATTTGATTAGGAAAACTAAAATTCTAGTTTTTCCAAACATCAAAATTGGATGTTTGTACTATGGTTTACTTTCAACTAACGTTTACTTGATTTGTTCACCCATCTAGAGGACTACTTTGTCCTAATGGATTTGAAAATCGTATGTAAAGTATAGGAGAAAGTTTTCGAGTTACTTGTGGTCAACTTTAATTTAACTTGACCAAATCAAATCCAAAATGAAATTTGCACCTAAAAGTTTTTGGGAAGTGTCAATCTAATGAGCAATTCCTAACTTCTTTGTGCTAGAGTGTACTGAACTCTAGAAAGTCATTAGAGTTATGCTAGATAATTGGAAGCAAACTCAAATTAATATGTCAACTTAGAGTTAGAATCTTTTGAAGCTTGAAAGGGTTCTTGTACAAAACATCTATCTTGGATGTTTAAGTTAGTTACATGGTTCCAACTGGCTAATCTTGGACTTTGGTGAAAAGAATCAGATACCAAATGTGAGGCAAATCCAAAAGATTCAAAAGAAGAAGGAAAAAACTAAAAATTTGTACAGCCAATTCACACTTTGAAAATATGTAAACTTGCGATGAGTCGAATTCTAGATGACTTCAAGACTTCAACTACTCAAAGATCTATTTCAACAAGGTATTGAAGCAATTTATCTATCCTTAAGAGAACTTGACTAGATTCTCAAAAAAATTCATGGAGTAAAGATAAACATCATCCAACCACAAGATACTAGTGCTGTATCCAAAATCAGTGTGTCGATCCACGAGGATTCTAATGATGATATTGTACTCAAAATAGTGCTTCACCTGAGACTACGTGCATGCTTAAAATCAATCTTTGTGATTTCTTACTAGGAATGCAATTCTTGTGCATTGCTTTGAGTGAAATGATTGAATTTACCGAGTTACACTAGGAACTTGATGGTTGACTTAGTCAATCTAATCCTTAGTTCAAATTATCAGTTCAAAGTCAAAGTCCTACTTCTTCATAAATGTATCGTATATTTTTGAATCAATCAACACTTTATCTTGAAGTGTTCCATATTTCAAATAAGAACTTCTTTGCCTTATTAAAAAAAAAAAGATCTTGGAAGTTAATTACTTCACATTTTCCTGATTTTGAAGTATCTTGAGATCATGCTCATATCCTCCTTGAATTTAAACTTCTCCTTTGGGTTTTTAATTCCCTTGAGAATTGGATCTAACCTCAAGATTCATTCTAGGACTAAAAGATAATTATCATCCCATGGTGCAATGTCCCATACCATCTTTCCTGCACCAATATGTATTGATATATTTAGGTACTGATGTGTGTGAACACACTAGGATGCCAAAGATATATACATGTTTCACTTTTCCAGTATAAGCATCTCGAAGTGTGCTACAGGTTTAGCAGAACTTGTTAGGGTAGTTGTGTTCAACTTTTTCAGATATAATAATTTTTCTGCATCATGGTATTTTAGTCACTGGCCATGGAAAAAAGTAGTGATGTATTCCGTATGTTGGCTGTTGAGGATAGGCTAGATGGTACCAGTTACTCATTGTGGGCTTATATGATGCGGCGTGTATTGGTTGCAAAAGGACTGTGGAACATTGTGCAGGGTATTGAAAAACGCCCTATTACACCTACAAATACAGGTATTGAAGCTGATGTCGATGGCATTGAAGATGTTGATATTCTTCAGATTCCTGTTCGTGTTGCAGCTCTTGTTGCACCTACTATAGAGCAAATTCATTGGGATGGTAGAGATGCTCAAGCACATGCATTGATAGCGTTGTCTATCAAACATGCCATTCCTCACATTCACTCTTGCAAAACTGCTAAGGATGCTTGGGATACACTTACCATATTTTACCAGGCTAGGAATGAGGCTCGTGTTGCTTAACTCTAAAAGCAATCGGAGAGTGAGCACATGAATGAAGGTGATTCTATGGACAGTTTTCTGACAAAGATCAAAGATTTGAAGGAACAATTGATTGTTGATGAAGTCCTTTCTGATAATTCACTTGTGCAGACTGTTCTGAATGGTCTTCCCAACTCATATAAGAGTTTTGCTTCTACTCTTTGTTTGATGATGAAAGGCAATCCAAATGCCTTAACATTTGAAGAGTTAGTTTCTATTCTGTTGCAGGAAGATCAGTCCAGGTAGAACACGTCTATTATGCGTATTGTAGATCACGCTTTCCTGGCTAGTTAGAAGGGCAAAGGAAAATGGAGCTCTTCTACTAGTAAGCAAAAATCTGCTAATTCTGCACAATTAAAGAAGGAAGACAAACATGAGAAGAAATCAAAAAAACAAAAATTGTTTTGCAAATACTATAAAGAAAATGATCATGTCATTAAGAACTGTCCAAAAATGGCTTCTAAAGAGGCAAAGAAGAAAGAGGCTGGAATGGTTGTTGCAAAGGCCTCTACACCAAAAACAAAGTGTGCTAATCTTGTGCAGGATGAAGAATGGGCATTTACTACTGTTTGTTATTTTGACCCATCTTCTCATGAGCAGTGCATGTCTGAAGTAGACTCAAATGTTTGGTACTTTGATAGTGGGGCGACCAAACATATTACCTCACAACGTAGTTTCTTCTCTTCCCTCGAGCCTACCCCTATAGGGAATACTATTACATGCACCAACAACTCCTCTTATCTTGTTATGGGAGTTGGTAAGATCATTCTGACTACTACTGATGGTAGTTCTTTTACATTGTCAGATGCTTTATTTGTGCGAGGGATCAATAAGAATATATTATCAGTTTTGGCCTTATCCAAGATTGGTTTGGTTATGAAATTTGTTGATGACAAATGTACAATTCATGATCTGTCAAATGGAGACATGATTATTGCTTCTAGCATTTTATCTTGTAGGCTGTATAAGCTCATAGATTATGAAAAATTTGTGAATTATTCACCATGTGCCATACATGACTCTCAGGCTATGTCAGATGCAAAGCTTTGGCATGCACGCTTTGGTCATCTGAATTTTGCTATGCGTGTAGAAATTTGAAATGGTGTCCTCTTTGCCCAAAATTGAGGCACCCGGTAAACATGAATGTGAAGGCTATATTTTGGGCAAAATGCAGCATTCCTCATTCCCAAAAGATGGTTCTGTTCGAGTTACATAGAAATTACACCTTGTACATAGTGATGTCTATGGTCCTATGTAGACATCTTCTTTTGGAAACTATCTTTACTTCATGACTTTCATTGATGATTTCTCTAGGCATGCATGGGTATATCCAATCAAAGCAAAGTTCGAACTGTTCATGTGATTCAAACTGTTTTTGGTTTTGGCTAAAAATTTGTCAGCATGTAAAATGGGAACCCTCCATTCTAATCAAGGGGGGGAATATATGTCTTCCAACTTTAATGCATTTCTGGCTGAACATGGAATAAAACATCAGTATATAGTGCCATATACACCTCAATAGAATGGAGTTGATGAATGGAAGAACATGTCACTCATGGAGATGGCGAGGTGTATGGTCAAGAGTCAAGCTTTACCACATAATTTCTGGCTTGAGGCTGTCATGTGTGCATCATATGTACTTAACAGGTGTCCCACTAAAGCAGTGCAGTCTATCAGTCCATATGAGGCTTGGCATGGCCACAAGGCATCTGTTGCTCATTTGCTTGCTTTTGGTTGTCTGGCATATGCATTAGTGCCTGAACAACATCACAGGAAATTGGATGATAAAGAAGTAAAATCTATTTTTGTTGGGTACAATTCTGAAAGCAAAGGCTATCGTCTGTATGTTGTTTTTATGGAAGATGCTATTAAGCCTTTACTTTCATGTACTAAGGAGATATCTGTTAGCACCAAAGACATGTATGATACTTTGCTGCCTCTTTTTACATGTGGACAAACTAGTGCTGGTCCTAATAAGGCAAATTCTTAGCCTTTGTAGGTTTTAGGTGATGATGCAAATCATTCCATTTCTGATGTAGATTTACATGATGCACTTGTTGATGAGGGAGCTGATATTGAGGAAGCAAAAACTATGCCAAATTGGCTGGTGCAGACTTTGCATGATAGCAAATTAGATGCACCTTTGTCATACCATACTCGTTCATGCTCTCATAGTGCCTATTTTACATCAAATTGCTATGCTATGTCTGCCTCTAGTCTTTGTGATGAGACTGAACTTGTTTCGTTTGATGAAGCACAAAATTTTGAACATTGGATGGGTGCAATGCAATCTGAATATGATGCTATCATGAAAAATGGTACCTGGTCTTTATGTGACTTGCCTCCTGGCAAGAAGGCCATTGGCACTAAGTGGGCATACAAGCTGAAGCATAAACTTGATGGAACAGTTGACAGGTATAAGGCTAGGCTTGTTGCAAAGGGTTATGCGTAGGAAAGAGGCATTGATTTTGATAAAACCTTCACACCTACTCGCCGAATGACTACTGTTCATAGCATCTGTGCACTTGCAGCTCATCATGGTTCGAATGTACATCAGTTGGACATTAAAACAACATTTCTGAATGGTGACTTGCATGAAGAAGTGTATGTTTTTTAGCCTCGTGGCTTTGTGCAGAAAGGGCATGAAAACTAGGTGTGCAGGTTAAGATACATGCCTATCTCATTGCACATGGTTTTGAGAACAGTCCAATTGAAAGCACCTTATATGTTAAGCATGCTTATGATGTGCTTTTGATCATTGTTGTTTATGTTGATGACATTCTGCTCACTGGTCACTAGTCCTCATGAGAAGCATATTGCTGATTTCAAGGCTGATTTGCATGCCTCATTTGAGATGTCTGATTTGGGGCATTCACATCATTATTTGGGTATTCAGTTTATGCAAGTTGATGGTGGAATAGCTTGTGTCAAACAAAATATATTAACACATTATTACAGTGTTTTGGCCTTGAAGACTATAAACCTATTGCCACTCCTATGGAGATAGGTTTACAATTGAGTCTTCATGATGCTAGAGATGCATTTGATGCTATTCTCTATCAGTTAAGTGCATCTTTCACTTCTTGAGTGGTATCCGACTACTTGGGTTGTTTTATCCCAAGGGGGATCACTACCACCAGATTTGCATGCTTTTATTGACTTTGACTAGGCTGGTTGCTATGACACTCATGTGTCCACTAGTGGTTTTTGCTTCATGCTTGGTAGCTCATGCATATATTGGTTGAGCAAGAAGAAGCCTACTGTGGCCACTTCTAGTTGTGAGGTTGAGTATAGGGTAGCTTTCACAGCGAATGTTGAGTGTGTGTGGCTCAGACACCTTATGGTTGATTTGGGTGTTGGTTAGTCTTCTTCCACCATCATCTTCACTGACAGTCAGAGCACATTGACAGTTGCAAGGAACCCTGTGTTCCATGCTCACACTAAGCACATTGAGGTGCATTATCATTATGTCAAGGAGAGGTTCTCTACTGGAGAGATCAGCTTGGCATATGTGCCCACGGAGGAGAACTTTGCGGACCTTTTCACGAAGGCTCTACCTAGGGAGAAGTTTGAAGCTTTCCACAAAGCTTTGGGCTTACTTCTTTTTGTGGACTGATTCCACATAGCTTGGCACTTCCTTATACATGAGTGCTAGCTCCTTGTTCACTGCATCAATCCCAGGGGAAATTTGTTGATGTAATTAGGTAGTGATGTGTGTGAACACACTAGGATCACCAGGGCACTTTTTTCCCTCTTTAGGAGGTTTTTTACCCCCTGGCTTGTATATATGCCTATAGCCCTAATGTGTTACTTATCTTTGTACATTATAGTGGTAATACGTTCATTATTGTGTGTTGTGCTCCAAGCTTCTTCTTCTTCCTTCTTTTGTTTGCATGCTTCCATAGATGTCTAACTCCAACAATATGCATATAAAATCTAGAGTCCCAAAACACCCTATTTTATATTCACATTGACATGTGTGTGATATGTATCTTGAACTTTAAACATATCTTGATAGATTACCTTCTCACCTCAATTCTTTAAAGGACTTTTGAAGTTTCAAGCATTAGCTCCAACTAGATTCTAGGTTTTGATTCCTTGACATGATCATTTCAAGATGTCATGCTTTTACTTTGGAAACTTGAAAACCTTTGGATGAAACATATATCCTTCTTTGATAGGGTTTTCAATAGAAAACTGATTATAATACCAAGTTTTTGAATTTCTCAAATTCAAGTCTGATTGGTTATACACAATCAATTTATAAAGACAAGAGCTTTTTCGCTTCTTGTTTTTAGATTCGGTTCTTATTGAAGCTTTAAATAGCTACCTTGATTATTTTTTAGGAATCTCTTTACTTCTTAATCCCTCTACTGCTTAAGTCTAAACATCTGCTCATGCTTTTGGATTTCATCTTTTTGAGATCCCTTTAAGGATAGGCAAACATTATGTTTACCTTCTAGAGACTTAATTGTTGTTGTCACGGTTGCAAACAACATACTTGGAATATTTTACTTTGTTCAAAATTGGAACAATTTAGTCTTTTCACACTTTCCATTGGATAAATGGAACTTGAGTGAAAAATTCCCAAAAGGAGTTTGATTGCCAATACTTGGGCAAACTATAGAGTAGTTCCAATTGGAATTTCTTGGACAAACCTTGCCAAGATTGATGAAGTCTTGTTCAGTTTGCAACAAGAATAAAGATTTAGTCTAGATTTAGGAGAAAGAGTTTCCATTGCCACCACTTCCCTCTGGAAACATTGGGGCAAGTGAGCTGTAAGACCATAATGAATGAAGTTGCAAATGGTAGATGAACATATAGAGAAGACTTTAGGATTGCTATAGGGGATAACCCTCACTACTTGTGGGGTAGAGTTTAAGCACACTTTTGCAATATGTGAGTTTGGAAAGAACCATGTCTATGAGATGATTTCAGGTGGACCATTTATGAGGCAATCATTGATAGTGTAGGAATGGGGAACCAAGTCCATGTACTTACAACACTTAGGAGTAACTACCAAAGTCAATCTCAAGGATTTCTCGCATAGAGACATACCAACCCTACAATGGAACCCAGTCCATAAAGCATTAGATGAGACAGAATATGTGCATTCCATTGGATCATACCCTTCATGGATGCATGAGGATACACACTTATGGATGTGTAAAGTTGTAGCAGAAGAGGGGAAGAAACTAGACGCAAAAAATTGAGGTGCTACTAAAAAACATAGATCAATTCAAGACCTAGAGGAAATGAAAGAAAATGTCCCCCACACAAGAAGAATAATTATTGGAAGTGCTTGACAATTTCAAGAAGTATGAGATAGAGGATAGAAAAACTATGGTGAGAATGCATAAACCAGAAGCTCTCATAGGAGAAGCATAAGATAATAAGGAGCAAACTAAAAATTTTATAGTAATGATAGAAGATGGAAAAGAAAGATGTAGCTACATAGGACATGATCTTAGTGAAGAAGAATAAGAGTTGACCGAGTTGTTGAGAGAATATAGAGATGTGTTTATTTGAAACTATAAGGAACTAAAAGCAATGGATCCAAACATCTATTTTCATAGGATTCCTATGATCTTAGAGGCTAAGCCAACAATACAGAAGCCTTACACATACAGTGAAAATTATGTAGCCAAGATCAAAGAGGAAATAGATTGGTTGATAGAACTCCGATTCACCTATGAGGTTAAACATACAAAATGGGTATCCCCCATTGTTGTAGTGCCCAAAAGAATGGAAAATTGTGTGTGTGCATTAACTTGAATAAGTTTAATGCTACCAAGAGATAGCTATTCACTTCTTATCACTGAGCATTGTTAGAATGAGTAGTGTGCAAGGAAGTTTACAACTTCCTTGATGGATTTTCAGGTTACAACCAAGTAGTTATTTCCCCAAAAGATCAACATAAGATGGATTTTTCCATTGAATGGGATATCTTTGCATTCTGTGTGATGTCATTTGGGCTCACAAATGCACCTGCTATCTTTCAAAGGCTAATGTGTCACGTGTTTAAGGAATTCTTGAGAAGGAATTTAGAAGTCTATGTAGATGATCTGTGCACTTATTCCCACATAAGAAAAGCTCACATCCTGGAGCTCAAAGAAATATTTGACAAATTTCATGAATATCAAGTATGCTCGGACCCAGAAAAGTGTGTATTCATGGTAAGGCAAGGTAAGATTTTAGGTCATATAGTATCAAAGAATAGAATATACACTAAGGGTGATAAGGTAAGAGCTATTGCAGAACTACCTAGACTTATGACACTCAAGGAAGTTTGAGCTTTTATCCGTCATTGTGGATACCACTGGCATTTTATCCATGTTTACACCATCATTGCAAAGCCTCTTTACAACCTCTTGACTAACTTTGAGTGGCTCAAAGAATGTTTGACATCTTTAAATGAGTTGAAATGAGGATTGTGCTCAACCCCTATTTTGAAAAAAACCTAGATTGGGATAAGCCATTCCATGTGCATGTGGATGCTTCTAATTTTGGTTTTGGATGTGTGTTAGCACAAACAACATGTGAAGGGAACATTGATCTTCCCATTGTATATGCAAGTAGGCAATTGAGCAATGTAGAAAGATCTTACTAGTAGAATACGATTTCAAAGTAGTTGTGAGGAAGGTAAGGCTCACCTTAGGGTAGATCAACCTTCTAGAATCATTTCATGATAATCATTGCAAGGCGTATCAGATGATCTTGTTGATGCTTACTTGTTGATGCTTACTTGTTGAACTTGTAAGTAGTTCCTTATTGGACCTAAGAATTTAGTGCATATTCTTACATTTGGACCTAATAATTTACTGGTTAGGTCAAAGGACAAAGAGCTTGTCAGGTCACTAAGATACCATATACTCGCACATAGCATATAAAAGGAAGATGATCAAGGAATCATAGCTTGTTGTGTGCAAAAAGAAGAGAACGATAAGTTGTTGCAATTAGCACATGTAGGTGCACTAGGGCAACATCATTCTAAACATAGAAGCCTATAGACTCTAAAAAGATTAGGTGTATACTGGAGTACTATGGAAGCACACATCTATAGGTTAAGTAAGGATTGTCCAACTTGTGTTAACAAACCACCCATTGAACATGCTACATTATATCAAGTGTCATTAATACCTCATAGGAGAAGTCCTTTGGTTGACTTTTTGAGGACAAAAACATTCCTTCAAGAGATGTCTTTAGCACAAAGAAGAAGCATAGAGCACGAGGCTCAAGACTAGGCACTCATTGGAGATAATCTATACATGGTTGGACGAGATAGATATTTGAGATTGTATACATGAAAGAAAAAAGTTGACGATCCTAGAGCCTACACACCAATGTGTTGTAGGAGGAAACTTTGGACTTGATTGAGTGATCAAGGCTATTTTGTTTTTAGGTCTTTGGTGGCCTAACATCCACATGGATGCACATACCTATGTGAAGAAGTCTGACACATGTCAAATTGAGTGATCAAGGCAATTTTGTTTTTTAGGTCCTTGGTGGCCTCCCACATGGATGCACATACCTATGTGAAGAAGTGTGACACATGTCAAAGAATGGAATATCCAATTACTAAAGATGAGATGCCTCTAAGACCCATGATGGGAGGACGTGCATTCTGAAAGTGGGGAATAGACTTTTTAGGTCCTATTAACCCCCCAGCTAAGATTCCACATGCTGAATATATCATCGAAGCCACTGATTATCTTACCAAATGAGTAGAATTTAAAGCTACTAGGAAAAAAGATGCACAAACAATGGATAAATTTTTGTTTGAAAATGTATTCACAAGTTGCCCATAGAAATTATTAGTGATTGTGGAATCCACTTCTTGAATGAAGTCATTGACTATCTTCTACAAGATTTCATGGTAATTCACAAGAAGTCGGCACCCTATCAGCCACAAGTAAATGGATAGGCTAGAAGTACAAACAAGATCCATTGCAATGTATTGAACAAGCCCATAAACAACAAATTTTCTAATTGGGACAAACAATTTCATCATGTTGTTTGGGCATATTGAGTTGCCTACAAAACAAGACTCAATCCCACCCCATTTCATATGGTTTTTGGCCAAAATGTTGTGCTCCCTTTATATTTCTTGATACCCACACTCATGTTTGCACAAGAACATCAATGGATAGGCCATGAGCTATCCTTCAACATCATGGATTTACAATGATTAAGTGAAACTAGACTTAGAGTAGAAACAAGGACATATGGAGAAAAGAAAAGATCAAAAGCCTATTTTGATGCACATGTAAAGGATAAAGGTTTGATGGCTGGCAATTTGGTTTTGGTGTACACATTGAAGCAACATGAATAGAAATTTAAGAAATGTGCCTATGGAACCATGATTATCAATAGGATACCAAATAGCAAAGCAGTCCAATTAGCCACTTTACAAGGAAATGTGTTGCCAAAATGTGTTGTCAAGTCAAGCTCTCTCAAGAACCTTTGATAGAAGATATGTTGAGATGACTCAACATGGCTAAGAATTGCAAAGAACAAGAGAAAAGGACACAAGTTGTGATCTTCCCCAATCCAAAGCCCATCAATATCACATGGAAATGTGCTCTCGATAGGATGTCCCTATGATGGTAAAGTCGCTAGTATGCCATGATGAAGGTCTCACTAAAACTCTCATCTTGGGTCAAGACTAGATCTATGATCATGCAATCAAGTGAAACCTAAGAGCTTGAATTCCTTAGATTTGTGTATGCTAATAATGTCTCACAATAGAATTAGAAAATAGCATGGTCACTCATTTAGGTCCCACACATACTCTTAGGTCTTCTAAGGTTAATCTTGAAGAAAAGGATGTTGTATGTGTCCAAAGCTCTATGGCATATAAGACTTCAACCTTTGAAGAATAGGATCAAGAGCCGGTGAACCCCCTTCTATTACAGAGACCAAAATTGTATCATCAACTCAAACAAAGAGATGAACTAGGCAACAACAGTAGACTAGTCCATCAAGGAGACCAACGAAAACTTGGGGAAAAGCAACTCCTACATGAAGAAGATTTGGATACAAAAGGGTAAGCAACCAATTGCTCTCTCTCTATCAGAACCACCGCATAAGAAGCAAATGAGAATGCCAAGGAGAGGAGCAACATAACAATGTGGAAATCAATCTCCTAGAGTACTCCAAATTTGAAAACAAAGCCGTCAATGAAGACTGACCACAATAATGCACAAATTTGGGTGCCTAAGACCTGCTTAAGAGCTCAAATATAATCACACAAGCTCTTACGTTCTAGTCTTTTGAGGTCCATCCTTGTTGAAAATGTGAACTATGCAAGTTTTAGGTGGACAAAGGGGTCAAAAGACCTTAGTGAGGACAAAAGTCACGACTTATATAACTTAGGGTAGTCTCAAGGTTGGACAAGTTTGGGCAAGGCAATCCTAAGGTGGTGAAAAAGTCTGGAGAGGCATCCAAAAGCTATAAAAGAAGGTGAAGTGTCATCAAATGCATGGAAGTCTTGTAGGCCATTGAAGACAAAGAGACATATACTCAAGGAGACTCAAGGAGAGAGTCATCCAAGGCTCAAGGAGCTGAAATGTAGTTGTCCAAGCTAGGAAAAATGCAGAGGAGGGCATTACATGTATAGAGGTGGAGCAAGGAGGAGCTATCAAGCCCACAACCCCTCTTGTATCTTGTAGGTATATACATAGTCTTCTTATAACAGTTGTAACTCCTTGTTTACATACCCAATTCCAGAGATTTAAAGTGCATTTTGTAGCTTACATGTGTTTCTTAATTTCCTCAATAGGGCTTCTTGACATCAATTTTTTGTGCAGAGAAATTGGTGTATCTATGTAATCCTAATTTTTGCATATCCTACATCTCTATATAGTCTATCTTGTACATAGTTGTTGACTGACCTAAAGAGGTCCTTTTGAGGTGTTTTATAGCTTCTTGGAAAGCTTATGAACCACATTAGATGTGGCTAAAATCTTATGTGATTTGAATTAGTGTAAAGTAGGTGAATCAAAGTTCTGTTGTAAGGTAGTAGAAAAGGTGTATGGAAGGACTTAGGTATTGGGTTCATTTCATTTCTATTGTGAAAATATTAGGGATTAAATTCCATGAGTTGGTATCAGAGCAGGAAACATCCTTTGAAGATTCTAGGAGATGGACACAAAAGCTTGGACATCAAGGCTAAGAGGTACATTTCAGTGTAATCCTAATTTACCATTCATTATTGCAGATCTAGGTCAAAAAGTGGAGTTGCTTGACAAAGACAACTACCACCCATAGAGGTTCAGAGTCATGAACTACTTCATGAGCAAAGGTTTATGGCCTATTGTGCGTGGAGATGAAGATAAGCCAAATGTGGATCCCCAAGATCCAAAGATTACCAATTAAGAATTGAAGATGTTGAAGGATTGGGAGGAAGGGAATAGGAGAGCTATCTTCTACATATCACACGTAATCTCTAACACTATGATTCGTCATATATTAGAGTTTGATCATGCTAGAGATGTCTGCAAGGCCTTAGAGAAGATATATGCCACTTCCACAAGAAGCAAAAAGATGCAACTCAAGAATGAACTCCATTCCTCGAAGAAGTGTTCGTGCAATTCACAAGCCTACACATTTGGCTTGAAGGATACCTTGAAGTCCATACACATATGGAGAAGCATAGGAACAAATGCTAGTGGTTAATTACCACTTTACTCGTTTGTAAAAGTCACTTTTGACTTTGGAATCTTTGTAAACACCTACCAAGGAAATCTCGTGAACTTTATTAGTTGTAAAGCATCAATCAAGTAGATGGAATATCTCCTAGGATGTAGGAGCTTGATTGAAGAGAGCCAAAGTTTGAATTCAAATTCAAATTTTGAACTAAATCACTATAAAAGGTCAACTCAAAAGTCGCGGGTAGAGGACTCATTATCCCGAGCTCATCTCTGTCACTTCTGAGTGCGTGTGGGGCCTACACTCTAGCCCACACCTATCTACACCATTAGGCAATGATCTTCATGCAAATGGCATTGTATACAAGTGTTCATTAATACATATATATACATTGTTCATTTTTGAGTTCTCTGGCATAGTACTTGAAAGTCTGTCAACGTGTGGAGAGCATATCTCCATCATTTCTCCACCAAATTCAAAGATCTATATCTTGTTGGACCCAAATCAAAGTTGTCTACATGCTGTCAAAATGTGAAGAGATTCTATTCAGCCATTTGAGAGAAAAGCTCGTCGAGGTGATCATTGGTCAAAGTCTGCAACAGTCCTAAAAAATCGGGGGTAAAGGTTTAGTTGCTAAATTGATTTCTCTGAGCATAGTTAACATTTTTATATCATTCCACTTGGAATAGTTAGCTTGCTAAGCTAATTAGTTACCCCTAAAAGGAATTTTTCCAATTCCTACTGTGCTGGTCATACTGAGCAAAAGATCCAGCAGGTGTCAAGTCAAAATTAGAAGGTTTTCTGTAAAGCTTGAGGTTCAAAGTTGTCTGCTTTGATTCAATCTTTACACACATCATTTCGAAAGTACATAGGCCATTGTATGGTGTCATTGGAAATCTAAGGAGGTCCACTTATCAACTTTGAAGCATCAAAGGGCTGGTACAAAGTAGGATTTGGCAGTACCTACTCATTCTCTTGGAGTGTCCATCCATCATTCCCAACAGAGGTATCATAGCAAACTAAAGTAAAATGGGACATGGTTTTCCTTCATTTATTGATAAATTTGACAGGAAAAACTATCAGGCATGGTCTCTAAGGATGAAGACATACCTACAAGGAAGGAGTTTTTATGGATACATCTCAGGAGATGAGGAATTGCCCTCATTCAAAACAAGAGGATTGCCAACAAAGGAAGAACATGAAAAGCTCAACACATGGTGTGCTAAGGATGCATTAGCAAGGTCTTATTTACTCAACTCCATCTTTGATTTTCTTTTGCCACATATTAGAAACTGTAAGACATCCCAAGAGACTTGGGAAACCTTGTCATCCAACTTTTCTTCCAACACAAGGGCCAAGAAAAATCAATTATGGATCGAATTCACTACGCTAAGGAAGCAACCTAAGCAGGCTATTTCAGAGTTTGTGACCAAGATTAAAGATGTAGCAGATTAGTTAGCAAGCAAAGGAGAAGAGATTGACCAAGAGGAGATTGTAAGGCAAGTGATCAATGGGATCAAAGCTGATGACAAATGGGAAAGCTTCACCACTGCCATGGACCTTTACATGGACATGCAGATTCCAGATCTTACAACTCTCATGGGACAATTATTCACTCATGAAGCCAAGCTCAACAAGAATGGAGAAACATCCAAAGGTAATGGCTCTTCTTCCCTATACACTGATAAAGGTAAAGCTAAAGATAAAGGCAAGAACAAAAAAGGAGAAGATGAAGGCACTATCTCCCAAGCTAACTATGCAGGGAGAGGTAGATTATCAAGAGGAAGGGGCAGAGGAGGTAAGCAAGGTAGGGGGAGATCCTATAACTCCTCACCATGCAGCATTTGTGGTTTATCAAATCATACTACAAATGAGTGTTTCAGGAACTACAAGAATTAGAGAGGAAGAGGATATCAAAGAGGTGGATACTCACAGTCAAGAGGTAGATTCAACCATCACCAAGGCTAAAAAAACACCTACAACAATAACTACAACAACAACTACAATGGCAACCACCAAGGAGGATTCAAATCCAGGAAGGACTACAACAACTATACAGAAGAGTAGGATGACACTCTTCTGATCATGAACATGACCTCAAAACCAGGTATAAATGATGACCACCTATTCTACATTGACTCAGGATGCTCAAATCATGTGGCTAGGAATGTAGCACTAATCTCTGATCTTGAGGAACCAAAAGGTAAGCATCAAGTACAAACAGGTGATGACACCAAGCACTCAATAGTTAGAGATGGAAATGTTTAGACTTGTGATGGAAATCAGAACTTGTTGAGTAGGGTACTCTATGTACCAACCATCACCAAAAATTTGGTGAGTGTTGGAAAAATTGTGGAGAAAGGTTTGCAAGTTAGATTCAACCAATTTGGAGCGTTCGTGGAGGATCCAAGGCATGGGTTCAAGAGAATAGAAAAAGGAGAAAAATCAGGTCGACTTTTTACTTTTGAGCTAGAAGACACAAAGAATATTGCACTATACAGTTATAAAGATCAAACACTTTTTGAACTTGAGATTTGGCATAAAAGATTAGGGCATGTAGGAGAAAGAACATTGAAACAAATATGCAGGGATCAATGTGTAATTGGAATACCCAATGTTTCCAAACAACATATGATATATAAATGTGGTGCTTGTCAATTTGGGAAGTCTCACAGGTTACCCTTCTCAAGGAAAGGCTACATGCATGAGGACTACCTAGAACTTGTCCACACAATTGTATGGGGACCAAGCAAAGACCCCTCAATCTCAGGATCAAGGTACTATGTATCTTTTATTGATGATTATAGCAGGTGGACTGTATTGTACTTCATGAAGCACAAGGATGAAGTGTTTAATTGCTTTAAAAATATCTTGCACTTGTTGAGAATCAGACAGAAAAGAATTTGAAGAGACTAAGGTCAGATGGAGGAGATGAGTACTTCTCCAATGAGTTTGAAGACTTCTTGTAGGACAGAGGCATTAAGAGAGAAATCACCACAAGGTATACTCCTGAATAGAATGGGGTAGCTGAGAGAAGAAATAGGTTGATTGTTGAAACAGCTAGGTCAATCTTGAATGAAAAAAAATTACCTAACTATTTATGGGCAGAGAGTGTTTCTACTGCCACTTATCTCATAAACAGGTTATCATCAAAATCCCTTGATGGGATGACACCTTATGAAGCATGGCATGGTAAGAGACCCTCACTAGACCATTGCAGGATATTTGGATGTGTAGCATATGTACACATTCCTTCTCAGATAAGAGGTAAGCTAGACCCCAAGGTTGAGAAGTGTATCTTTATTGGATATGATCTGAATAAAAAAGGATACAGATTTACAACCATTCAAATAAGGGATTCATGGTTAGTAGAGATGGTCTTTGATGAAAATGATTCTTGGTATGAGAATGAATGCAGGAAGTTTAAACTACCCTATGATTTGGAAGAGGAATTTCCAAGTCTTGCTAAGGAGGAACCTATTCAGAATGAAGACACTACTTCAGATGATGAAGATGTTATCAACCTTGAAGAGTTCAAGGCATGGAAGTCCAAGGGAAAAGTCAAAATGAAAAAGCTTGAAGACATACCTGAATCTTCAAATCAATCAATCAGAAGATCACAAAGGGAGAGCAAAAACTATCAGATATGGGTATGATACCTCTCTTGTTACTAAAGACTCTGTTTATCTTGCCAAAGATTTGTCAATTGAAGAACCAGGATCATATGAAGAAGCCATAACCAAGACAGAATGGAAGGAAGCTATGGATGAGGAGATTGAAGCACTCAAGGAAAGTGACACATGGGAACTAGTAGCAAAGAAAGAGTCCATGAAGGTAATAGGATCCAGATGGATCTATAAACTCAAAAGAAATTCTCATGGGTCAATTAACAGATACAAAGCTAGATTGGTAGCCAAGGGTTTTGCACAAACCCAAGGCATTGACTATGAAGAGACATTCTCACCTATGGCGAAGATGCCAACCATCAGAGTGTTGGTAAGTGTGGCTGAATCAAAAAATTGGAACATGTACCAATTGGATGTCAAAAATGCTTCCTTGAATGGATGGATTTCAGAGGAGGTATATATGCCACAACCTCCTGGCTA
Source organism: Ceratopteris richardii (assembly GCA_020310875.1). Classification (NCBI taxonomy): domain Eukaryota; kingdom Viridiplantae; phylum Streptophyta; class Polypodiopsida; order Polypodiales; family Pteridaceae; genus Ceratopteris; species Ceratopteris richardii. The sequence goes on from CM035440.1 coordinate 80,202,139, forward strand.
TGAGGACCCTAACAAGGTAACATATGTATGAAAATTGAATAAGGCTCTTTATGGATTAAAGCAGGCACCTAGGGCATGGAATCACATGCTAACAACATAGCTTCAAGACCAGGGTTTTGTCATGAGCAAGGCAGACACTTCTCTATTCATCAAGAGAAGCAATTCAGAGGTAATATACCTATGTGTATATGTTGATGATATCATACTTACAAGTAATGATGTCAATGGAAACAGACAAATCAAGAACCAGATGATGAAGGAGTTCAGGATCAATGGTCTTGGCCTACTAAAGTATTTTCTTGGGCTTGAGTTAGTCTATACTAACTCTGGAATATACATTACTCAGAAAAAGTACATACAGGATGTGTTGAAGAAGTTTCATTTACAGGATGCCAAAGTTGCAAGTACTCCAATGGAGGTAAACCTAAAACTAAGTGCCCATGAAGGTGATGAAATTGATGATGTTACAGGTTACCAAAGTATAGTTGGAAGTTTGAACTATGCTACCTTAACAAGGATAGATATTGCACATGGAGTTAGTGTGCTAAGTCAGTTTATGCACAAGCCAAGGATACCTCACTTAGAGGCTGCCAAGAGAATATTAAAGTATCTCAAGGGTACCCAACATCATGGTTTGTATTTCCCTTACACTTCAGACATTGATATCAAGATCTACTCAGATGCAGATTGGGCAGGATACGAGGATGATAGGAGGAGCACTTCTGGATACATTTCATTTGCAGATGATAAACCAATATCATGGTCTTCAAAGAAGCAACCTACTTTTCTTTGTCTTCTACTGAGGCAGAGTATAGAGGATTGGCTAATGCCACCCAAGAAGCCATATTGATCAAGCTATTGTATACAGAATTGGGTTTATATACTAGGTCACCAATAATCTTTGGAGACAATACAAGCTCACTTCACCTTGCAGCTAATCCTATCTATCATGCTAGGACCAAACATATAGAGGTCCATTACCATTATGTGAGAGAGAAGTATCGACCTATGTATCGACCAACATGCAGTGTGCAGATTTGTTGACTAAAGCTTTGGATGGAACCAAACTTTGCAGGTTCAAAGCAATGATTGGATTGCACGATATACATGAAGATTCAAGATGAAGACCAAGCAAAAATTTTTGTCTTGAGGGGGAGCTGTTGGTGCAATTCACAAGCCTACACATTTGGCTTGAAGGATACCTTGAATTCCATACACATATGGAGAAGCATAGGAACAAATGCTAGTGGTTAATTACCACTTCACTTGTTTGTAAAAGTCACTTTTGACTTTGGAATCTTTGTAAACACCTATCAAGGAAATCTCGTGAACTTTATTAGTTGTAAAGCATCAATCAAGTAGATGGAATATCTCCTAGGATGTAGGAGCTTGATTAAAGAGAGCCAAAGTTTGAATTCAAATTCAAACTTTGAACTAAATCACTATAAAAGGTCAACTCAAAAGTCGTGGGTAGAGGACTCATTATCCTGAGCTCATCTCTGTCATTTTTGAGTGTGTGTGAGGCCTTAACTCTAGCCCACACCTATCTACACCATTAGGCAATGATCTTCATGCCAATGGCATTGTATACAAGTGTTCATTAATACATATATATACATTCTTCATTTCTGAGTTCTCTGGCATAGTACTTGAAAGTCTGTCAACTTGTGGAGAGCATATCTCAGTCATTTCTCCACAAACTTCAAAGATCTATAGCTTGTTGGAACCAGCTCAAAGTTTTCTGCATGCTATCCAAAGTTGAAGAGATTATATTCAGCCATTGCAGAGAAAAGTGCATCGAGGTGATGACTGGTCAAAGTCTGCAACACTCCTAAAAAATTGGGGGTAAAGGTTTAGTTGCTAAATTGATTTCTCTGAGCATAATTAATCTTTTTATATCATTCCACTTGGAATAGTTATTTTGCTAAGCTAAGTAGATACACATAAAAGGAATTTTTCCAATTCCTACTATGCTGGTCATACTGAGCAAAAGATCCAGCAGGTGTCAAGTAAAAAATAGAAGGTTTTCTTTAAAGCTTGAGGTTCAAAGTTGTCTGTTTTGATTCAATCTTTACACACATCATTTCCAAAGTACATAGGCCATTTTATGGTGTCATTGAAAAGCTAAGGAGGTCCACTTATCAACTCTGAAGCATTAAAGGGCTGGTACAAAGCAAGATTTGGCAGTACCTACTCATTCTCTTGGAGTGTCCATCCATCATTCCCAAAAGGAAGGGGAGTGGTAAAACTATTGTTGACTACAACTTGAGAGTGAAGAAATGGAGGGAGCAATTGGCATTCATTGGCTGAAAAGTAGATGAGGAAGACCTTGTCCACATTACTCTCAATGGAGTGAGATGGGAAGACAAGTGGAAACCCCTCATTACTACCATCTTGTATAGAGATCATCTACCAACTCTTGAGGAGTTTAATCCCACCCCTAGTGGCACAAGTGGTTACCATAGGAGACACATCCAAGAAGGATGGTCACTCACAGGTCCTATATGCTAGGAAAGGCAAAGGCAAGAGTGGAAAGAAGGGGAAAGAAGGAAAAAGCAAGTGGAGAAAATCAAAGGAAGAAGATTTAGATTCAGAAGGAGATAGCAAGGCATCATCTTCAAGGAAGGGCAATAATGGCAAAGGGAAGAACAACCCTCATCAAGTTAAAAATTGTTTTATATGTGGTAACCATAAATAATATTTTATCAAATTGCTAGTTCAAGGATGAAAAAGGCAAGACAAAGAAGAAGCAAGGGAATTATGCTAACAACTCCAAAAAGGATGATGTGAAGGAGACCCTCCTAGCCATGAGACATGGATACACTAGTGATCCCAAAGACACAAAGTGGTACGTAAACTCTCGATGCTCCAATCACATGTCATGTATGGAGGAATCTTTTGTTCATATGCAAGTTCAAAGCTCAAAAGGTTGTGTGGAGATAGGAGATAACATTGAGCATCCCATTACACATGTGGGAGATGTGAAGCTAGATGAAGGTGAATTTGTCAAGACTAATAAACATGTGCTCCATATTCCATCTATTTCCAAGAATCTCATCTCTGTAGCACAGATGGTAAAGAGAGGGAAGTAGGTTATATTTGATGCAAAAGGGTGCATGGTGAAGCAAGGAGGAAATGTCATTGCCAAGGGAAGGAAAGAAAGCAGATTGTTCACACTAGATGTTGATCCTACATACAACAAGGTATGTTATGTGATGATTGGTAACAAAAGGATTGTAGAGATTGATCTTTGGCACGAGAGGATATGAATCAATCATCCAAGTTAAAGAGCATGTCAAAAGTAGGTTTAGTGCATGAGCTACCAAATTTTGAAGGCGAAGGTCTACGTGAGTTTTGTGATGCTTGTCAGCTAGGTAAGCAAGCAAGGAAGACATTTCCAAAGAGTGAGTATAGATCCTCTAAGCTCTTGGAGCTTATAAACGCAGGTGTATGGGGTCCTAGTAGAGAGGCTTCATTCAGAGGAGCTAGGTACTTTGTTGCTTTCATTAATGACCACTCAAGAAAGGGTGTGGCTATATGTAATCAAGGAAAAATCAGAATTGTTTTCATGCTTTCAAATGTTTAGTCCCTTGTTGAGAAAGAATGTGATTCACACATCAAGAAACTGAGGTCAGCTGGAGGGGGAGAGTATTTATCCAACGAATTCACAAAGTACTTGTAGGAGAATGGCATAAAGAGGCACTTTACATGCAGGTATACCCCTCAACAAAATGGTGTTGCAAAGAGGAAGAATAGGCATTTGGTTGAGATAGCTAGATGTATCATAAATGAAGGTATGTTACCATTCCCTTATTGGGCTGAGGCTATGAATACAGCTTGTTACTTGATAAATAGGGTTCCAATAGGTGGTGTACACAACTTGACTCCACATGAAGTCAATTATGGCAAGAAACCAACCATGGAGAACCTCAAGGTATTTGGATGTGTATGCTTTCTTCATGTTCCTAGTGAAATGAGAACAAAGTTAGAGCCCAAGAGTGAGAAAGAAATGTGTGTTCATTGGGTACTCAAATGAGAAAAAAAGCTACAAGTGCTACAACCCTCTATCAAAGAAGCTATATGTGTCAAGAGATGTTGTGTCTCATGATTCAAGGTCATGGTATGGAGACAAGGACAAGGGAAAGTTGGATGAAGAGGATCAAGAGGAGTATGTAGAACTTCATGTGCAAATTCAACCTCAAGATTTTAGTCACAATCAGCAAAACAGAGGCTTCTACATCTAAGGTACACTCATATGATCACTCTTACACTTATGATTATGAAAGATCATACCCTACTTCAAAGTATAGAATGTTGCAAGAGACAGACTATGACATTAGGGAAGCTCATGAGGAGTTAGAAGCGGAAGAGCTTGAGGAGATCATTACTCCTAATATAAAGCTCAATAGACTCAAGAAAAAATATTCAAAAGGTCAAGAGAGGAGTTCTACAAGGAAGAAGCACCCCCACAAATGTATACATATGGTTCTTTCATGACAAAGCACTATGTGTACATGATGAATGTCATTGCAAATCAAGAGCCCGATTCTTATGAGGAGGCAAAGACCAAACCAGATTGGAGGAAGGCTATGTATGAAGAGTTCAAAGATCTTAAGGATAACAAGACTTGGGAACTAGTATCCAAGAAGGAAGGCATGAAGATAGTCCAAACCAAGTGGGTGTACAAGACCAAGAGGAATGTAGATAGCAGCTTGGCAAGGTACAAGGCTAGACTAGTAACAAAAGGCTTCACATAAACATAAGGGGTAGATTATGAGGAGACTTTTAGCCTTGTGGCAAACAAGGCTACCATTAGAGCTATCATAGCCCTATGTACAACAAGGAGAATCTACCAGATGGACATAAAGAATGCTTTCATGAATGGTGAGTTACAAGAAGAGGTGTTCATGGAAAAACATCAAGGGTATGTAGATCCAAAGCATCCTACCTATGTTTTTAGGTTGAAGAAGGCCTTGTATGGCCTAAAAAAAGCCCCAACGGCTTGGAATCAAAGGCTCGTGGACTTCTTGAAGAGATGTGGTTTCTCTCCAAGTGATTGAGATCCATCTTTGTATATAAAGAAAACATATAACAAGATATGTTTGATATGCATATATGTAGATGATCTCCTTGTTATGGGTGATGATGATGCAAGGATAAGGACCATCAAAGAGAAGCTTGGAAGAGAGTTCAAATTTAGGTGTGATAAAGTACTTTCTTGGAATTGAGGTGATCTATGGGAAGGAAGGTATCTATATCTCTCAAAAGAAGTATCTTCTAGATGTGTTGTTTAGGTTTGGCATGATAGATTGCAAACCAATAGCTCAACCCATGGATTCAAATTTCAAGTTAAGCAAGGAATATGGTAAGAAGAAAGAAGACTTTACACTATACAAGAGCACTGTGGGATCATTGATCTATGATACACTGACAAGACCTGACTTGTGCTACATAGCTGGAGTTTTATATCAATTCATGCATGGAGCGATAGATATACATCTCAATCATGCAAAGGGAGTGTTAAGGTGTGTGAAGAGTACAATTAATTATGGGTTTTTATATAGGTATGATGAAGAACTTTAAGTAAGAGCATGGAGTGATGTAGATTGGGTAGGGAGTCTTGATGATAGAAGGTCAACTTTTGGCTATGTTTTCATGCTACTACAGAAACAATTTCATGGATGAGCAAAACGCAGCCCACAGTTGCACAAAGTTCAACAAAGGCTGAATATAGAGCTTTAGCACTCACTAGATGTGAAGAAATGTGGCTTAAGAAGCTCTTGAAAGATCTTGGTATACAACTTGGACCGATTCTACTTTATGGAGATAACCTATCAAACTTACATCTTGCTAACAATCCCATGTATCATGCACGGAGCAAGCACATTGAGGTGCATTACCATTATGTAAGGGAAAAGGTTGCAAGTGGGGACATTAGTGTCCATTTTGTAGGAAGAGAGGACCAAGTTGCAGATATCTTCACCAAAATCTTGGATGTGACCAATTTAACAAAGTTTTCAAAGGCTATGAGGTTGCTTGATATGGACACTACCACCTTAAGCTTGAGGGGGAGTGTTGAAAATGTGAATTGTGCAAGCTTTAGGTGGACAAAGGGGTCAAAAGACCTTAATCACTAAAAAATTCACGACTTGGATCACTTAAGGTAGTCCAAGGTCAGGCAAGGTCATGCAAGACAGTATTAAGGTGGTGCAAAAGTCAGGAGAGGCATCCAAAATCTATAAAAGAAGGTGAAGAGTCATCAAACGCATGGAAGTCTTGTAGGTCATTGAAGAATAAGGGATATATACTCAAGGAGACTCAAGGAGTGAGTCATCCAAGGCTCAAGGAGCTAAAACATAGTTGTACACACTAGGAAAAATGTAGAGGAGGGTGTTACATGCACAGAGGAGCAGCAAGGATGAGCTATCAAGCCCACACCCCCTCTAGTATCTTATAGGTATAGACATAGTCTGCTTATAATAGTTGTAACGCCTTGTGTACATCTCCAATTCAAGAGATTTAAAGTGCATTATGTAGCTTATATGCAACTTACTTTCCCTAAGAGGCTTTTTGAAATCTTATTTTTGTGTAGAGAAGTTGGTGTATCTATGTAACCCTAATTTTTGCATATCCTACATCTTTGCATAGTTTATTTTGTATAGAATTGTTGAGTGAACTAAATAGATGAATTTGAGGTGTTCTATAGGTTCTTAGAAAGCTTATGAACCACGTCAAGTGTGGCTAAATGTTTATGTGATTTGGATCAATGTAAGGCAGGTGAATTTGCTATAGGGTAGCAGAAAAGGTGTATGAAGGGACCTAAGTATTGAGTTCATTTCACTTCTAGTGTGCAAATATGAGGGATTAAATTCCATCAATCTCCATCCATGAGAAACATACATAGAAATTTTGTTGTTATTGAGTCATCATGTAAAGTTATTCCTAGAAAAACTTGGAAATGGGTATCTAAAGTCCCATAACCAAGTTAATTAATCTCCAAACACTATGCACAAACCCAAATGATAGTCCTGTAACCCCATAAGGGAACTTTGGAAGGTCAAACCTGTGAGACTCAAGAAATGGTAGGCAAGAGATGGTTGAACCACACCCTTAGAGGGAGGATTAGGAAGTAATCCTCAACCATGGCTTTTGGGGCAAGCGGTTAGCCCGTCGTACTCCTAACCAGAAGATCATGAGTTCAAATCCCACAATTGGTATTAGAGCCTAGAAAGTAGGCTTAAGCTAGTGGATGGAAGGTGTGCATGTCACTTTCAAAGAACCAACAAATATAAGAGTGTACCTCCTAATACATAGTTCAGATTTAGACATCTAAGGTACCCTTGGAAAGAATGCACTTTCCAATGGAAGTAATAGATTGAGGACCCAAGATACCTAGCATGGGTGAGAGCTATATTCAAGATACTGAGTTTGAGAAGAAGGGACTCAGGAGACCAAGGTTGCAAACAAGACAAGTTTGTAGGCAAGTGGCGAAGAAGCAAAAAGGCAAGTTTCAAGAGATCAAGGGTTCAAGAGATCAAGGTTGAGAACACTAAGGTTCAAGAGAGTATGCAAGGGTGAGGACATTAATTCAAGGGGAGAGCAAGGATTCATCATTGAGGACAATACTCTCTAGAAGGGGAAGAGATTGTTAGACTCAACAAGTGATAGGCAGGAGATGGTTGAACCACACCCTTAGACGGAGGATTAGGAAGTAATCCTCAACCATGGCCTTTGGGGAAATGGTTATCCGATCGTACTCCTAGCTGGCAGGTCATGAGTTCACATCCCACAATAAGTATTAGACATTGGTCTATGGAGGCCACTCCATGTGTGGGTGTGACAAGGGCTAGCCATAGACAAGGTCCCTAGCTTGGGGAATATCCTAAGGTATTCAATGGTAATGGGGATGAGTGTTGCATGGTGGCCACATGTAACACTCATCCCCATTACCATTGAATACCTTAGGATTTTGCCCAAGCTATGGCTACCCCTTGTCCCACACACACATGGAGTGGTCTCTATAGACCAATGTCTAACAAAACCTTGCAAACTACCACCTGAACCAACCTTATAACATACATGTTCAAAACTAGTAGCATGTAGAGCCAATGCATTTCATGAGTATGCATTTAGACTTCACAACTAACCCGCATTTTCATTTCACACACATTGTTCACTTCCACACCACATACACAGACACATAGAGATATAGGGAGACGTATTGGTATTGTAAAGAGTACAAGGTCTCACTAAGTTTCTTCGACAATATTAATATTTTCTTCTTATTATAGCAAATCTATAATGAGCATCACACATAGTAGCACACAATGGCTGAAGTAGGAATAAGTTCACAACGTATGGACATCAATAGCTTACCCATTTGGGATCATCCCACCAAGAGGCCATTGTAGTTCAGACACTTGAGGCACATACCAAATCAAGTTCCCCTTGGCAAACAAATAGAATGGATGAACACACACTCACAGAGGTTCAATGAGTTAGTTTGACCACTTGGAGAAGCTGCACATATTTGGGGGATCCAAGTGTGAGTTCAACAACATATGGGGTAGGTTCCTATACTTCTCCATGGAGTTTGAGTGGCTCTAGAATACACTAAAGTTACAAACCATTTGCTAGAGTTCCGGATTAGTTGTCTATTTTAGTGAGCCATTGCCAAAGCTAGACTTCACAAAATGTTATCACTTGATTCATACTTTACAACCAATTACAATTAAAGATGCACCTAGAACTTTTGTAATCCCTTCCTTGCCACATAACTTTTAGATGAAGTGATTCAAGCTCACCTTGAATTTACCTTGAGAAGCCCTCAACATGCAAGGCATGCATATTCCATTGGACAAGGAAACCCTAATACCAAATGCTATGCAAAACAAGAATATAATGAAACTTAAGGATATGGTAGCCGTGACTCCAAATATGTTAGTACCACTCAGGATGTGTATGTAGAACTTTTCCTTTTTGGCGTAGGATCAATTCACCAAGCTCCATAAGAGGATTTGGTTCAATCTACATTTAGCAAAAACCAAAGGGATCACCATTAACCTACCCCACTAGATCATTGAACAAATTTATGTGGTGAATGCAAGGTAGCTATGCAAGCCTCTATTGAATGGTTGCTATGCAATCACATGAATTATCTACAAATTCTTTTAATACCATGTACCCATTGAAAAATCCCTTACCTCAACAAGGCTTCAATTGTCCAAGATTCAAAAGGTATTCACAACCCAACTAAAAAGTATGAGAGGAACACTTCCCTGTGCACAACCACGAGCTGTAGTCTTGACACCTGATACCTCACCTACAGGAGAAAGGATTGTGCTACCAATTCCAAGTACCTATAGGATCATATGATTAGGGTACCTTTCACTTTGAGGAGCTCCTTCAAGAAGTTCCTTTGAGAGATATAGACATTAGATCTGAAACAGAATATGAAACAAAAGGCGAGAAGAACAATAACACGTGATAGAAGAATGACATGTCCATTGGGAAGAGGAGCAAAAAGCAACAAGATCACAGAAAAAGGGAAGATAGGATGAACAGGAGGAAGAAGAAGGTGAGCCAGCATACACGACAACTCTAAGAAGGTTACATTAGACAATTAAAGAGGTTGATGCCTAAAGTAGCCTCACTAAGCATAGAAGTTGGATCATCATGGAAGAATGCTTGGCAATAGAGAATGTAGAACCAAGGTTCTTAGCCTCTTATCAAAATCTATCAGTGTTGTTGATGCCATTGACCACATGCTAAGAAGAACCAGAGTATAGTATGATGAACGACATCTCCTCATAAGACAAAGATCAGATAAAAATATTAGGATTCCACTCACTTTAGTGGAGACCACATCATCTACTCCTGTTAAAACTGAAGACACCACCACCTCCACACCACTAACTACTATAGAAACTATAAATCTAATCACTAAAACCCTTGTACAAACCCGTCCCATTTCACCCCTTCCCATTCCATCACCCATTAGGACCCTTGAACCTCATCTCACCAACACAACAAAAATAGTCACTCAACTGGAGGAGCTCATTTTTTACACCCAACCTCACTCACCCTCTAGGAATGTAGATATAGTGCTCGTCACTGACATAGCCACTGCATTCCCAACCTTTACATTTTGTAGCCCTATTTCTCAGTCATATCTAAACTCGTAATATGTCATTGTGCCAAGATTATGCTAATTTGTTGAAATGACACAAAAAATTATCAGAGGAAATATCTCAACTCCAACAACAAAATCAGGCACCACCACCTCATCCACTCCTAGAACCCAATCTAGCTTTGTTGAACCAACCAAATTGGCTGATCTACAAAGACAAGTCCACAAACTCCAAACTAGGCTCCTCCAATACCAAACACAACCATTGTCACCATAAGTACGTGAAACGAAAGAGATAGTAGAGATTCCCATGGAGTAGATCTTTGAAGAGGAATATGAGCTACAACCGATCCCAAGCACCCTAGTTATAGATGAAGGACATGGAATATTTGAATCACCTAGGCCTCAAATGGCTAAAACAGGTTGAAGATATTGGATGAACCCATGATGATTGAGTAGCCATCCAAATCCAAGAAATGGCAAACATGGAAGGAGTGATCAAATCATAATATTTTCAAAATCTATCCCACAAACGATTGGTAACGACCTTTGAGTTGTAGTACAAACCATATTTTGTAATCCTCACCAATTGTAATAGAGAAGTGACATGCATCATTGGCCTAAAGCGAAGCACCTATGGAAGTATTTTGAAGTAACTAAGATATTAATCCAAGATCTTTAAGACCTTAGACGAATAAATGCATCGACAAAGGAGAAAGGGGAAGCTTGGCAAACAATAAAGCAATCGATTATAAGACATCTAGGGGATTAAAAACACTTTTTGGGTTACATCTTGTGTCCTCTTTATTGCATACTCACTTGAAAAAAAACTGTAACCAATAAGAAAATCCCATATCTATTTTTAGCACTCACATTAAGAAGTTTCAACAAACCTATTATCAGCCTTGGAAATCTAGAGTTTCGAATTCCTTTGATGGGGAAGAGCCTCTTACGGCTTTTTTGGTGGAATAGAGGAAAATCCATATTGAAATGCCACCTTACTCACCAAGAATAAAAAGCTTTTTGTGAAGGAATCCCTAGTGTCACTTTTTCATTTCTCTTACATGTATAATGGTAATGCCGGTATATGTCAGGGATGCTTCATTGAGCTTTACTCGATTTACCTACCAAGAGTGATGGCACATTTGTTTTTTTACCAGCTCACTCATTCGTGAACATTAGAATTTTCCTTACGCACTATTCTTTATATATTGCACTTGTATTATTGTTTTAGGTCATTCTTGTACATTCTTTTTATGTAATAGAAGAAGAAGAAGATCATTCTTCCTTGCTTCAATCTATGTGGGTGCTCCTCTTTGAGTGTGAGAGTGTGTGACTGAGCTCTCTTCCTTATCTCCTTCCTTGTGACATGGTATCAGATCCAGTGTGGCTAAAGAGAGCTTGTGGAGAAGGTCCACAATGAAGAGTACACGAAAAGGCATGGAGAAAGCGTCATTCACAAATGACCTCAAATTGCTATGAAAATTGGCATGAAGGTAGAAGGCATGAAGGTCAGATTTCTATTTTGAAGCCATCTCGATCTCTATTTCGAGCCCCAAGGTGGCCCCATAAAAAAACCAGGTCAATTTGCAAAATTGTATACTAGGTCATGTTTGAAAAAACTCAAATATTCTAGATCCAACATTTCAAGCCATTCTTTGTACTATTGATACACAAAAAAAACAGTGTTTCTCTGAGATCGAACTATCAACTCATAGTGTGACAGTGTTGAAGGAGTATTGCTTGTAGTGTTTTTGTGGTGTTGTGAATTGTCGCAAAAATGGCAAACACGGATGGAATGAGTCAGCATTTGAGCGATAAGCTAGACAAGAACAACTTCCATGCTTGGAGATTCAGAATGAAGAATTTCCTAATGGGAAAAGGATACTGGAAGTACATTGAAGGAGAGAATGAAAATGCTCCACGGTTACTAGAGAGGAATAGGATTGCGGACGAGTCAAGAATGTATGAAGAATGGAATCAAGGAGCACAAAAGGTAATGTATTGGCTATCTGTTAGCATATAGGATAGCATGATTGGGCACATATAGGATGCTAAGGCTCTAAAAGAGGCTTGAAACAATTTGATGACATTGTATGTGACCAATACAAATGCACAAAAATTGAAACTCAAGAACGGGCTGCATCCACTAGAGAAAACGGGCATGTCGATAAGTGAATACACCTTGAAAATCAAAAGCATATGTGAGTCACTTGCATCTATTGGCAGGAATGTAGATGATGATGATAAGGTGGAAGTTTTCCTTCATGGTTTAGGAGCTACATATAAGCAGTTCATAACTTCTATACAGACCAGGGAAAATATTTTGAATTTTGCTGATCTGGTGTCCATGCTCATTATTGAAGAATAGAATCTTGGTGAGGACTCAAATCCCAAGGAAAACCTAGTTCTAAGCAAGTATTCTACTCTAGCAGAGGAAGACGCAAAGGTGAAGGTTTTGAAAGTGCAAGAGGAAATAGTAACCAAGACCAAGGTCAACATCCGAATCATGTAGGAAATAGAAGACAATTTCGAGGCAAGGGGAGCCAAAGAGACCATAGGAATTTCCAAAGGAATGAATCAGGTAATGAGAGTAAATGATGATGTAATTATGGTAATTTTGGAAACTTTGAACATGCTTGGAGGTTCAAGAATTAAAATAATAGAAGGCATCAAAACAACTATGCATCCACAAGTGCAGATCAACTAAGAAGCTATTCATGGTTCAACATCAAATGATGAATATGATGTCTGTTGATGTTTCAAAATTCAATGGTAATGTCTGGTATGTTGATTCACTTGCTTCAAATCACATGACCATTCATGTAGAATGGTTTAGTAGTTTGCAAAAATTTTCAGTTCTTGGATATAGTGAAACAAGTGATAACACATCACATTTTATCAAACATATAGGAAACATAGCACTATCTATGGAGGATGGGAAGGTGTTGAGCCCATAAAAGTCATGTTGGTCAAAGTCAACTGCAGTCAAAGTCAACTGGTCAAAGTCAATTGGTCAAAGTCAACAAATGTCAAGGTCAAAGTCAGCAGGTGCAAAGTCAAAGTGCGTAAGTGCAGGTGTCAAAGTGCACAGGTAGTGCACAATGAATTGTCCACAAAGGGTAAATTGGAGAAAATGGGTTGCAGGTTGCAGAGGTATTTTCTCTAATTTCCCTAAGGTTCAAAGTGTGTTTTAAAGTGTTTTGGAAGGTTCAGGTGAACCCCCTCTTATGTGCAAAAGTGAAGACTTAAAAGGAAACATGAAGGTATGTGAAGCGACAAAGTGTACGCACAGGTGAAAGTATGGCCCCCCATTAAAATTTTTGGTTTTAGACTAAAGTCACTACAGGACAAAACAGTGAGTCGTTGGCTGGCACTTGGGAGGACAATCTTGGGACATCAAAGTGAGGACCAAGATACCGTTACAGTTAGGAGCGTACGTGATCGACACTCACATCAAGGCAAGGGCCATTCTTGGGCCAATGGGAGAGCAAGCAAGAGAGCATAGTCTAAGGGAGCAAGAGAGAGAAGTGCAAGAGTCACCAGTGCGACGACGCAGAGAAGTGGAAGTGAAGAAGTGCATAAGGAGTGCCTAAGGGATTGTGCAGAGAGTGCTAAGCTAGTTCCCCAAGTATCTCAAGGTCCCATTGCAGTGGGTGCGTGCCGACAGAAGGTATTCACTCCTCCCCCTTTGTGGAAGCTTGGTGCAAGGTGTGCACAAGGATAAGCTTGAAGCAGGCGGAGGTCTGGTGCAGAGGAGCCGGTAGCAAGAAGACTTTGGGATATTTGGTATTTTGTGATTGGGCACTCTGTGGGATTGTGCACAGAGGTATTGGCTTGTCTTGTACTTCAAACCTTGTAATTGTCTTACTGTAATCAATCGGCAGAAGCTTCCAGGTGTATTTTCTCTTCTTATTTCTTCCCCTTTTCTCCTACAAACCCTCAAACTCCTTCTTGTCTAAGAATCCACCAACAAAATTTGGCACGCACGGTGGGACTTCCAAGGAGATTTGAGCTTAGGAGAAACCAAGTGTCAAGCATAAAAGATATCAAGTGTCTACAGAACCACAGTGCTACTTCATCAAACAAAAGGTAAATATATTCTTATCAAGTGTCTTACCTTTAGTGGGCTATGAGCTGCTCATGACCGCAACCCGGTCCCAAGTATTGAGGGTCACCTGCAAGCAGACAAGGAGGAAGGTTGTTAGAAGGTCCCCCAGTCCTCTATCTTCCACATCATCAGTCAAGGGCATGGCGGGTCAGGTAGACTTGGAAACTTTACTCTCTAGATTAAATATAAAGTTTCCTTCTTTCAAAGGCCTAGCTCAGGAGGATCCAGATGAACACATTAGAAGGTTTTTAGCACTATGTAAGACTAGAGGCCTAATGGGTAGGGAGGATGCTTTTTTGATTCTCTTCCCTCCCACATTAGAGGGATTAGCTGATAAGTGGTTCAGCCAGTTTGCTAAAAACCATTTTACCACTTGGGATGTGATGAAAGATGCTTTTAAAAATCAGTTCCAGCATGGAAACACCGCGGAGATTATCATAGAAGAGCTAGAAAATTTAAGATTAGGTCCAGGAGAAAAGTTCCCAGAGTTTGTGACTCGGGCCAAAGCACTAATGGCTAAATTGCCAGACCCACCCCACGATTTTTTTGTCAAGAAATGGTTGGCTAAGCCCCTACCAGTGGCCACCCAATGCAAAATAAAGGAGTTACTGCTACCTACAGCCTCCATAGAGGAGTTCATGAGCACAGCCACACGCTTGGAACAGATAAGGTACCAGTATGGAGCCACCTCTTCCCAACCAACATATGGTACAGAAATGAAGGATCCAGTGATACAGCTAAGGAAAGAGTTGGAGGGCTTAAAGAGAAATAAGCCCTAGAAAGAGGAAGAGAATGTTGTTGCTCAGTTGAGAAGAGAGATTGAAGCACTAAAGCTCCAAAAGGAGGAGGAGGCCCAGGCAGAGGAATTGGCTCAGCTGCAACAGGAGTTGCAGGAGCTAAAAGGAGGTGGCATCAAGAGTGGACTTTGGTGTTCCATGTGCAGCAAGCAAGGTCACATAGTAAGTGAATGTCCTCTGTTAAATGTGACTTGTCAATTATGCAGGAAGGTTGGCCATGAGGCCCATGAATGCCAATCAAGAGGAATGCCTGCAACGACATACTGGACACAAGGAGGACCTCCAACACCAGCAAATGTGATGGCTGCTGCACCAAATCAAGGTAACAACTATAATCCTAGACAGAGGAATAACTTTGGAAATGGGCCTAGGAGGCCAATCATTTGTTTCAGATGTGGAGAATGTGGGCATTATCAAAGTAGGTGCACCCTACCAGAAAATGCCCCTCCCTGCAGGAACTGCCCTGATGCAAGAGACCATTATACAAATTGTTGTCCTAAGAATCAAGCCTCTTCCTCCGGACCCCACATTCAAATGATTTCTGTGCACAAGGAAGAAGTGTGTGATCCAATCAACGAACCATCTCCATCTACCAGGGTGGTGCAATTAGAAGAAATAACATCTTTGACTGTGCAGACAAGAAGCAAGGGGAAGGCTAAAGTTGACATAGGACAAGAATCAAAGATTAAGGAAGGGAATCAAAATAGAGAAACATCTGAAGATAAAGTCACCACAGGTGCAGATACAAGTCAAAAAGGAGATCAAATATGCACCAGTGATGCCATTGGGCATGCCTTCAACAGGGCTCATGAGGAGCTTGATAAGTCAACTGGAGTCCAAGCTCTCAAGGAATCAGAGGCTTCAAAACTACTCAAGTCCATGAAGAAGGAGGTTAGTATTTTTGAATTGATAAAGATGGATGGGAAATTCAGATCACAGTTATTGCAGATAATTGATGAGGCTTCTACCACAAGTTTGGTGGCAAAGGCCACTATTTTACATAAGGGAAAACTTGTAGGGTGTCTTAATAATTCTTGCACGACTGAAGGTTATGATGAAGATAAGGGAAAAGTCCAGGTTGATGGATTGGGAGAGCCCATCACAGACCACAGAAGGGGCAGGAAGACACCCTTCAAATACAACTTGGAGGAGGATATGACAACCACAGATAAAGAAGTTTCTAAAGCTAAAAGCAAGGTAAAAAGTTCTAGTGAAGAATGTTCTTTCCCAATTCAAGAAATCCCTGCAGGATGGATGCAGGACAAGGAGGAACACATTGAAGTCCAAAATACACCTGCTTATGAAGCAATGCACGAAAAGCTACTAGAAGAAGACAAGGAAGCAGAGGCACACGAAGATAATATGGTAGCGAGAAATCCTGTCCAAGAAATACAATTAGGCACTCAAGACAATAATCAGCCAGTTTTGATGGCCACTTGGTTGTGGAGCCACCCAGGGATCCATGAAAAGGTAAAATCATTCTTGACCCAGTATATAGATGTCTTCGCTTGGCATTATAAAGACTTAGAAGGAGTGCCTGCAACTTATGGAGAGCACAGAATCCCTCTGGTTGATGAGCCAAACCCATAAGAGGAAAGAGTTATAGACTTAATCCAAAATATGCTGAAGCTATCTATGTGGAAATCCAAAAGATGGAGGATGCAGGAATCATCATTCCTGTTGAACACTCAGAGTGGCTCTCACCTATGGTTATAGTACTAAAGAAGAATACTAATAAAATCAGAATTTGTGTTGACTTTAGAGCACTCAACAAGGTGACCATTCCAGATGGTTTCCCTATGCCTTTTGCAGAACAGGTCATTGAAGAAGTGGCTGGGCATGCATTATATAGCTTTATGGATGGATTCAGTGGCTATAACCAAATATCAATACATCTAGAGGATCGTGAAAAGACTGCTTTTATCACTCCTTGGGGAACATATGTGTATGTAAAAATGCCATTTGGGCTCAGAAATGCTCCAGCCACCTTTAACAGAACGGTCAATCTCATTTTTGGCCCCCTATTGCTGGAATCACTTAGAATCTTCATGGATGACTTCTCTTCGTTTTCAGGATCTCACAAGGAAACTCCTCTAGATTGTTTGGACCACCACTTGAGGCAGCTGCAGAATGTTTTCAAAAGATGCAGGGACACTAAGTCAAAGCTCAATCCAAACAAATGTCATTTCCTTGTGACAGAAGGAACCCTCTTAGGACATGTGGTGTCGGCTAAAGGTATGGCCCCAGATCCTGACAAAATCATTTCTATATTAAAGTTGCCTAAACCTAAATCCCCTAAAGAGATTCAGAGTTTCTTGGGGCATACTGGATACCATAGAAGGTTTATAAAAATGTATGCAGAGATAGCCAGACCTCTGGCTAGACTTACAGGTAAGGAAGTACCTTTTAAATGGGAAGAAGAGGAGGAAAAAGCATATCAAACATTACGGTCAAGGTTAGTGTCTGCTCCTATTTTGGTCACACCTGAGTGGTCAAAAATCTTTCATATACATGTGGATGCCAGTGCCTATGCAGTGGGGGCAGTTTTGACCCAACCCAGTGAAGAATTTAAAGTGGACAGGCCAATTCAATATGCCAGTAGAATCTTGACTAAGGCTGAAAGGAATTACAGTACTACAGAAAGGGAAGCCCTAGCAATGGTCTTTGCTGTCCAAAAATTCCGTCATTACTTACTGGGGGTAAAATTTATTATTATAACATATCACCAACCACTAAAATACCTACTCAACAAACCACAAGCCATTGGTAGAATATGGAGGTGGTTATTGTTGTTCCAAGAGTTTGATTTTTCTGTAGTCCATAAACCAGGTAAAGAAAATGTTATGGCGGATCACCTATCCAGAATAAATACGATGAATCAAACTAGTGGAATCATGACTTTCCAGATGCTCATCTGTTTGCTGTACAAGCTCAAGGTTGGTATTACGACATCAAAAATTTCATTAAAACTGGGTTGTATCCAGAAAAGGCTAGTGTTGTACAAAAGAAGAGACTGCTAATCAAGAGTAGACCATATACCTTCATTGAAGATAAATTGTATCGACAGGGCAAGGATGACCGGTTCAGGAAGTGTTTGGAAGAAGAAGAAGTGAGGGAAGTCCTTCACTCTGCACATGAAGGAACAGGTGGTGGGCACCTTCCAGGACATATTATGAGTCAGAGGATACTGGATGCTCGTCTATGGTGGCCCACCCTATTTAGGGATGCAGATGACTGGGGAAAGGCATGTGACATTTGCCAGAGGTGTGGACCTAAGCCAACAAAGCAGAGACATAACCCCTTGGTTGTTTCCACTTCCTGGCAACCATTTGAGAAGTGGGGGCTAGATTTTGTAGGGCCCATCTACCCTCCCGCTTTTCCAAAAAGAGAAAAATATCTCTTGATAGCTACAGATTATGCAACAAAGTGGGCTGAAGCTATTGCCTCCCCCGATTGCACTGCCCAAACTGTTGCCGATTTCATTTATAGTAGCATCATTTGCAGGTTTGGATGCCCATTTGAAATTTGTACAGATCAAGGTACACATTTTGTCAATAAGGTCCTGTAGGAAATTTTTAACAGGTATAGAATTCTACATAGGACTTCTTGTGCTTACTATCCAAGAGCCAATGGACAGGCTGAGTCGACAAATAAGGTTTTAATCTCAATGTTAAGAAAGGAGTGTATGTTGCAGCCCACTTCATGGTGCATTGCTTATCAAGGTACACTGTGGGCATACATGTTGGCCTACAAAGAGGCCACAGGATATTCTCCATTCCAGCTAGTTTATGGCATATCGCCCATTGAGCCATTTGAATTTTTACATGGTTCACCTAAGATTGCGTTCATGCAGGGCAGGAAGGATTGTGAGGTCTCTCACAGGCTCCGAGCACTACATAAAGTGGAGGAGATTCGTCTACTAGCAACGAAACAATTGATAGAGACTCAGATAAAGAGGAAGGAGGCACACGATCGCCATCTGTGGAACAATAACATTGGAACAGGCATGTTAGTTCTTCTCCATAGACCTCATCTTAATACACAACTGAGAGGAAAATGGCTTCCACATTGGGAAGGACCTTATAGAGTCAAAACAATGCTGAATTGGGGTGCTGTGGAGTTAGAGACGCTGAAAGGAGAGGCCTTGCCACTCGTCAACATATCAAGGCTCAAGGCCTATCATCAACACACTTGAAGAAGTATGGATCACCTGGAACTGCCAAATCTGTCCAGGTTGTACATAGCTTTCTCATCAAACTTTGCGCAGTTTTAGTAGTTTTCTTTATCATTTTCATTCTCGATACTGGGGTTTTTGAGCCACCTAGAAGGCATTTCACAATCTCTGCAAAAGTAAAACTTTTGGATAATTTTGGAAATTTTTCTAGCATTTTTAGCATTTTTCTAGCAATTTTTATCCCTTTCCAATGTCTTTTTCTTGCCAAATGGGAGGAATACAGTAAGCTCTCTGTGGGTTTGAGTGAGAAAAGTGGCCTCAACCAGTAGGGTATTTTTTTTAGAATTTTTGCAGATTTTTTAAGAATTGTTTACCATTTTTTTGGATTTTTTATGTATTTTTTCAGTTTTTTCATTAAAAAAACAATAATAAAAAAAAATAAAAATAAACAAATAATAAAAATAAAAAATAAAAGCCCCCCACCGACCAAAAAAAAAACCCCGGCGTTTTTTTTTGCCAAAAAAAAAAAAAAAAACCCCACCGACCCAAAAACCCCCTCCACCCCCCCCCTCCCCCCAACCCCCTTCCCCCCCCCCCCCCCCCCCCCGCCCGCCCCCCCCCCCCCCCCCCCCCCCCCGCTATAGACATTTGGGTACCTTTCACTTTGAGGAGCTCCTTCAAGAAGTTCCTTTGAGAGATATAGACATTAGATCTGAAACAGAATATGAAACAAAAGGCGAGAAGAACAATAACACGTGATAGAAGAATGACATGTCCATTGGGAAGAGGAGCAAAAAGCAACAAGATCACAGAAAAAGGGAAGATAGGATGAAGAGGAGGAAGAAGAAGGTGAGTCAGCATACACGACAACTCTAAGAAGGTTACATTAGACAATTAAAGAGGTTGATGCCTAAAGTAGCCTCACTAAGCATAGAAGTTGGATCATCATGGAAGAATGCTTGGCAACAGAGAATGTAGAACCAAGGTTCTTAGCCTCTTATCAAAATCTATCAGTAAGATCAGATAAAAATATTAAGATTCCACTCACTTTAGTGGAGACCACATCATCTACTCCTGTTAAAACTGAAGACACCACCACCTCCACACCACTAACTACTATAGAAACTATAAATCTAATCACTAAAACCCTTGTACAAACCCGTCCCATTTCACCCCTTCCCATTCCATCACCCATTAGGACCCTTGAACCTCATCTCACCAACACAACAAAAATAGTCACTCAACTGGAGGAGCTCATTTTTTACACCCAACCTCACTCACCCTCTAGGAATGTAGATATAGTGCTCGTCACCGACATAGCCACTGCATTCCCAACCTTTACATTTTGTAGCCCTATTTCTCAGTCATATCTAAACTCGTAATATGTCATTGTGCCAAGATTATGCTAATTTGTTGAAATGACACAAAAAATTATCAGAGGAAATATCTCAACTCCAACAACAAAATCAGGCACCACCACCTCATCCACTCCTAGAACCCAATCTAGCTTTGTTGAACCAACCAAATTGGCTGATCTACAAAGACAAGTCCACAAACTCCAAACTAGGCTCCTCCAATACCAAACACAACCATTGTCACCATAAGTACGTGAAACGAAAGAGATAGTAGAGATTCCCATGGAGTAGATCTTTGAAGAGGAATATGAGCTACAACCGATCCCAAGCACCCTAGTTATAGATGAAGGACATGGAATATTTGAATCACCTAGGCCTCAAATGGCTAAAACAGGTTGAAGATATTGGATGAACCCATGATGATTGAGTAGCCATCCAAATCCAAGAAATGGCAAACATGGAAGGAGTGATCAAATCATAATATTTTCAAAATCTATCCCACAAACGATTGGTAACGACCTTTGAGTTGTAGTACAAACCATATTTTGTAATCCTCACCGATTGTAATAGAGAAGTGACATGCATCATTGGCCTAAAGCGAAGCACCTATGGAAGTATTTTGAAGTAACTAAGATATTAATCCAAGATCTTTAAGACCTTAGACGAATAAATGCATCGACAAAGGAGAAAGGGGAAGCTTGGCAAACAATAAAGCAATCGATTATAAGACATCTAGGGGATTAAAAACACTTTTTGAGTTACATCTTGTGTCCTCTTTATTGCATACTCACTTGAAAAAAAACTATAACCAATAAGAAAATCCCATATCTATTTTTAGCACTCACATTAAGAAGTTTCAACAAACCTATTATCAACCTTGGAAATCTAGAGTTTCGAATTCCTTTGATGGGGAAGAGCCTCTTACGGCTTTTTTGGTGGAATAGAGGAAAATCCATATTGAAATGCCACCTTACTCACCAAGAATAAAAAGCTTTTTGTGAAGGAATCCCTAGTGTCACTTTTTCATTTCTCTTACATGTATAATGGTAATGCCGGTATATGTCAGGGATGCTTCATTGAGCTTTACTCGATTTACCTACCAAGAGTGATGGCACATTTGTTTTTTTACCAGCTCACTCATTCGTGAACATTAGAATTTTCCTTACGCACTATTCTTTATATATTGCACTTGTTGTATGATTGTTTTAGGTCATTCTTGTACATTCTTTTTATGTAATAGAAGAAGAAGAAGATCATTCTTCCTTGCTTCAATCTATGTGGGTGCTCCTCTTTGAGTGTGAGAGTGTGTGACTGAGCTCTCTTCCTTATCTCCTTCCTTGTGACATGGTATCAGATCCAGTGTGGCTAAAGAGAGCTTGTGGAGAAGGTCCACAATGAAGAGTACACGAAAAGGCATGGAGAAAGCGTCATTCACAAATGACCTCAAATTGCTATGAAAATTGGCATGAAGGTAGAGGGCATGAAGGTCAGATTTCTATTTTGAAGCCATCTCGATCTCTATTTCGAGCCCCAAGGTGGCCCCATAAAAAAACCAGGTCAATTTGCAAAACTGTATACTAGGTCATGTTTGAAAAAACTCAAATATTCTAGATCCAACATTTCAAGCCATTCTTTGTACTATTGATACACAAAAAAAACAATGTTTCTCTGAGATCGAACTATCAACTCATAGTGTGACAGTGTTGAAGGAGTATTGCTTGTAGTGTTTTTGTGGTGTTGTGAATTGTCGCAAAAATGGCAAACACGGATGGAATGAGTCAGCATTTGAGCGATAAGCTAGACAAGAACAACTTCCATGCTTGGAGATTCAGAATGAAGAATTTCCTAATGGGAAAAGGATACTGGAAGTACATTGAAGGAGAGAATGAAAATGCTCCACAGTTACTAGAGAGGAATAGGATTGCGGACGAGTTAAGAATGTATGAAGAATGGAATCAAGGAGCACAAAAGGTAATGTATTGGCTATCTGTTAGCATATAGGATAGCATGATTGGGCACATATAGGATGCTAAGGCTCTAGAAGAGGCTTGAAACAATTTGATGACATTGTATGTGACCAATACAAATGCACAAAAATTGAAACTCAAGAACGGGCTGCATCCACTAGAGAAAACGGGCATGTCGATAAGTGAATACACCTTGAAAATCAAAAGCATATGTGAGTCACTTGCATCTATTGGCAGGAATGTAGATGATGATGATAAGGTGGAAGTTTTCCTTCATGGTTTAGGAGCTACATATAAGCAGTTCATAACTTCTATACAGACCAGGGAAAATATTTTGAATTTTGCTGATCTGGTGTCCATGCTCATTATTGAAGAATAGAATCTTGGTGAGGACTCAAATCCCAAGGAAAACCTAGTTCTAAGCAAGTATTCTACTCTAGCAGAGGAAGACGCAAAGGTGAAGGTTTTGAAAGTGCAAGAGGAAATAGTAACCAAGACCAAGGTCAACTTCCGAATCATGTAGGAAATAGAAGACAATTTCGAGGCAAGGGGAGCCAAAGAGACCATAGGAATTTCCAAAGGAATGAATCAGGTAATGAGAGTAAATGATGATGTAATTATGGTAATTTTGGAAACTTTGAACATGCTTGGAGGTTCAAGAATTAAAATAATAGAAGGCATCAAAACAACTATGCATCCACAAGTGCAGATCAACTAAGAAGATATTCATGGTCAACATCAAATGATGAATACGATGTCTGTTGATGTTTCAAAATTCAATGGTAATGTCTGGTATGTTGATTCACCTGCTTCAAATCACATGACCATTCATGTAGAATGGTTTAGTAGTTTGCAAAAATTTTCAGTTCTTGGATACAGTGAAACAAGTGATAACACATCACATTTTATCAAGCATATAGGAAACAAAGCACTATCTATGGAGGATGGGAAGGTAAAACATCTTCTTGATGTGCTGCATGTTTTGAATGTAACTAAGAATCTAGTTTTTGTTGGACACATGGTTGGCTAGGGATTACAAGTCAGGTTCAATGTTGATGGGTTATATATAGAAGTGTACAAAGAGGATGGAAGATTTATTGCCAAAGGAACCAAAGTGGGTAGTATGTTCACCTTAAATGTGAAAATTCCTAAAATGAATGTAGCCATGTTTGTTGGTGTATTTCATCCAAGCCTAGTGCTTGATCATACATAAATATAAACATTTCTTATGCACACTCTCAATGAGAGACTCATAGAAACATGCTCTTGTAATTCTTGAAAAGTTAATACCTTGAAAAGTAAAAGTATTTGAAGAAACTTGTGGCCATGTTAGGCATGAATTACAAGCTAAGTTAGGAGTGATTGATTAGCTAAGTGATTCATGAATTTAAGGGAACTGTTAGGTACAATCCCTCCAAGATTTGAATTCAAATGTATCTATAGAACACCTATGTATAGTCGCATATGAGAGTAGCACTTACAGATAAATTCTAGAGAGATTTTGATCAAGCACTGAGCCACAAGTGAAGTACACTTTGTGCTCCTCCTTCCCAAGCTTGATATCTATTCATATCATGTACAATATGTTCAATACAAAATCGATTTTCAAGCTATACTTTGAAGTTGTTCTTATCTGTTGTTGCAGGTTCATATTCTCATTTTCAGTCAATGTTAGTGAGTGAGTTCTTTGTGTATACTTGATCTTTTACTGAGATTTAAATTGGTATAGGTAATTTGATAAGTCTATTCTCATCATACCAATTTTTATCATCATTTGTTTCTTACTTTGAGAGCTACAATCATTCGAAGCTAACTAGCTATACTGGCAGTTAACTCCTAAAATGTTAGGATGATACCCATATGTTGCTAGATTGATTTCTCGTAGTATGTTTCATAAAAAATCATCAAATTTCTTGCTTTGGATTCATTATCTATCTAATTAAAAGTTTGCAAAAGATCTCTATTCACTTTTCAATAGGCTTTGAGATCTCATTAATTTCTAGAGTGCAATCCATCCTAAAATAGCAAGTTTTTGCTTCATATGCTTAAGTTTTTACTTCATCCATTTTGTATCAGTTAGTTTGTTTTGATGAACCAATTTGAGATTGATACTCCAAAGCACTAGGATGGTTTATATGCATCCTTAGCAAGCACAAGGTGTCTACTTATCATCTTTGAAGTTATCTTGGCAGGTGTATAGCAGGTTTTTGCAGCACCAGGCATATCTTTAGAGTGTATCATCCATCTCCCTTCATAGTGGTATTAGAGCAAAGATAAATCAATATGGGAGATGGATTTCCTTCCAACATTGAGAAATTGGATAGAAACAACTACTCAGCATGGTCTTGGAGGATCAAGGCCTACCTTCAAGGGAGAAATCTATTTGGATACATATCTAAAGATGAAGTCATGCCAACAATGAGAACCAAAGGACAACCATCACATGAAGAGCAAGAAAGGCTTACAACTTGGTGCTCAAAGGATGCACTAGCCAGGTCTTACATCTTAAACTCAATCTTTGATTTTCTCTTACCTCATGTGAAAGGATGCAGGACCTCAAGAGAAACTTGGAAAGCACTTGCTTCCTTCTTGTCTTCAAATACCAGAGGTAGGAAGAACCAACTATGGATGGAGTATATTACCTTGAAGAAAAGTCCCAAGCAAAGTGTGATTGATTGTGAGATATCTAATCAATTAGGAAGCATTGGAGAGCGTATTGAAGAAGAGAAAATCATAAGGCAAATCATCAATGGAATCAAGGCTAATGATAAGTGGGAATCTTTCACAATTGCCATGGACCTATACATGGACATGCAAGTGCATGACCTCAACACTCTTATGGGCAAACTCTTCACACATGAAGCAAAGATAAGAAAGAATGGTGAATCCTCAAGAGGTAATTAGTCTTTTGACTTATACTCTAATAAAGCTAAAGCTAAGGATAAGTCAAATTCTATGAAGAATGAAGATGAAGGTAGCTCCTTCCAAGCCAACTTCACAGGTAGAGGAAAAGTTAGAGGAAGAGGCAGAGGAGGAAAGCAAGGTAGGGGGAGACCCCAATCATCTCAATATTCTAACATTTGTGGTTACTCTAATCATACCACTGAAGAATGTTACAGAAACCCAAGAAATTCTAGAGGAAGAGGATTCAGTAGAGGTGGCTATGGATCAAATAGAGGCAAGTACAATGGAGGATACAACAACAACTAGTTCAACAATAATAATCATCAAAACGGATATTGTTTGGGCGGTATTGTAATCAAGTAATACAACACCAAAATATCAAAATTAATGGGATTGGGAATGGGGATTGTTAATACAAAAATACTCATAAACATGCATTTCTATTCCTTATTGCTTTTGGTATTACAAACTTCAAAGAAATAGTAGTTGAATATCCCGATACACTTCAAATAGAATAAGCAAACGGTGATAGATAGTAAATCTTTTATTAATAAGAATGTACAACACTGAGATACATCATATTCTCACACATAGAACTTCAAATAGCATTTGACAGACTACTCTCAAACTCTAGCACTCCACATATCTTCGTCACCTGAACTCTCTTCTTCGTAACACGTAGCATAATGAATAACTTTGAAAACTCTTTGTAACCTTCACACCATTTCGTATTTTGGAATATACAATAAATCACCAAAATCACAGACTCCAAAAAATCTTGTGATCTCTGTAGAATCCCATTTTCCCATTACATAAGAAATACATTTTTACAAATAATGTGGTCGTCCACACCGGGTGCCAACACTGGCATGCATGGTGGATCTGAACCCACTAATTACAAGGAAAAATATTACAAGTCATCATCATGGTTTTGCATTTTCGGAAACATTATGCTTTCTATATCATACTCCAACTCATTAAACATTTCTCTTATATTCTCTTTCGCAAGTTGAATCTCTGCTTCAAAAAACTCCTTCGGATCTAAAAGTTGCTCTCTAGCACTTCTGCAACTAAGTACGGCTGCTTCTAGTTCCGGTACTCTCTTTTGAAATCCTTCTCATAAATTATCAAAGGCTATAGTTACATCAAATAATTTAGTTATATACCCTTCTGTTAATTTCTTTGCTTCATCTAATTTTGTTTTATAAATCAACTCCAAAACCGAGGGATCTTTCCTTAGCTTCTCCACCTCTGCTTCTTTATCTGCCAAAACTGTGTTTGCATCTGCACAGTGCTACTTCCATTGATTAATCTGTCTTTCTAGCTTTGGGATTCCAGCAATCTGTGTAGAAACTATGTCAAAGTTTTCGTGAATAGTATGGAGTTTTTCTTTAAATGTTGTAAACTCAAAGTTCTACACTGCCAATCTTTCTTCTACTTCCACAATCAAAATACTTTGTTGTTTAATTTCTCCACTCTGCTCTTTCACTTTTCTCTTAAACTTTTGAGTCTCTTGCTCTAACTTTTGTAGTTTAGTCACCAAGTATTTATTAGTTTTCTTCAATTTTTGATATGCCTTCTAAGTTTGTCCTACTTTAGCTTGAATTCATGCTATAATTTTTTACTTTTCTTCAATAGTTACTTTTAGGGTATTATTGTTTGCTACAGCTTCATTTAGATATTCCATCATTTCTTCTTGAATTACACTATATCTTCTTGTACTTTCCATTTTGACTTGTTCTGCATCAACCCTGACTGGGTTGATTTATTCAATCATTCCCTCCTTCTCCGTCATCCACTTATTATGTCAAAGTTTTCGAGAATAGTGTGGAGTTTTTCTTTAAATGTTGTAAACTCAAAGTTCTATAGTGCCAGTCTTTCTTCTACTTCCACAATCAAAATACTTTGTTGTTTAATTTCTCCACTCTACTCTTTCACTTTTGTCTTAAACTTTTGAGTCTCTTGCTCTAACTTTTGTAGTTTAGTCACCAAGTATTTATTAGTTTTCTTCAATTTTTGATATGCCTTCTAAGTTTGTCCTACTTTAGCTGCTATAATTTTTTACTTTTCTTCAATAGTTACTTTCAGGGTATTATTGTTTGCTATAGCTTCATTTAGATCTTCCATCATTTCTTCTTGAATTACACTATCTCTTCTTGTACTTTCCATTCTGACTTGTTCTGCATCAGCCCTGACTGGGTTGATTTATTCAATCATTCCCGCCTTCTCCATCATCCACTTATCTTTTTTCCATAATCATGTTGTTATATTTTGTCTAAAAATCTTCCAACTTAGTTGCACTCCACTGTATTCCTCTAGCTAAATTGCCAAGTATCTTCGATCAAACAGTTTCACTGTTGTACATCAATGGATAAATGTAATCACTGCACTGTACTGCAGGTAATCTTACTTTACCTTCCTCATTTTTCCAACGATCATTAGTCCACATGACGAAAATGTGTGTAGTACCGGAATCTTACAAGATGCTTCCCTTGAATGGTTCCCTTGTTCATGTTGCTGTTTTTTGCGTCTTTCCTCCTATGTAGCTCCTTTTCCCTTTCTTCCTCTTCTCTTCTCCTGGCTTCTTCTTCTTTCTGCTGCTTTCCCCTTTCTTCTTCCATTCGTTCTCTTGTTGCCTCTTCCTCTCTCACCTTCCTTTCCGCTTCTTCTCTGGTCTTCCTCTCAGCTTCTTCCTTGGCCTTCCTCTTAGCTTCTTCCTTGGCCTTCCTCTCAGCTTCCATCCTTTGATTCTCCTCCACTTGTTGCCTCTGAGACTCCTCATCCTCATCTCTATCAGTCTCCGTTTGATCATGAGAGGTAGCTTCCACTGGTTTCTGCTCTATTTCCCTCTTCTTAAGAATCTGAAGTAAAACCTTCACTAAACATACTATGTATTCTCAAGGTAAGAATACAGGGCTCTCAGTAAACAATAGGGTAAAGAACACTCCCACTTTGGAATCCAATACTACGTTAATTGCACGTCCGGACTACCTTAAAAGTCTTCTAACTTCTCTCTTTAAGTTTCAAAAAACTATTTCAGCTCAATTTACTTGCATTTTGGCCGATTCCTTCACCAAAGCAAAAAGCTACTGGCACACTCTGTAATGCTTTGCCTGTAGGTCAATAATCATCATCATTAGTAGTAATCCTAGCTTAAGGGGTTTATCATCCAAAAACTGGGCAAATCAATATTCGCCAGAACAAGGTTTCTCGAGCAATCCACAAATCTCTGTTGCATCCATCCGCTTGATATTGGTTGTAATTTTGGTGCTACCTACATTAAATTTTTTTGCGATTAATGTAGGCAAAAATTGGAAGGTTTCCTATCCTATCCACATGCTAATCTACTAGGCATTGATGTCATTACCATCTATTTTTCATGTTATCTCTATAGTGATATCCTTTGTTTGTGAGTGGGGACGAATACTTCTCCAGTCCAACATGGTGCACTGCAGCAATCCTCTGCATTCAAACCAATCTTTTTGCTCCTGTGAGAGCTTCTTCGAGATGTTTAATAGATGGCATTCAGAGAAGGTAACCGCCATTGTTACATTGTTGCATCGTTGTCTAACTACTGTAAAAGAGTGTAGCTCTGAGCACTTTGATAGCTGGGATCGTTCTGTGCATTATGCTCACAACCTAGCCAAATAAGCCAAATTCGGCAAAGTGCGTAGCCTTTTATGGCATGTGTTCCTCTGTAGAGAGCTGCAAGTATGTGCCATGATTGCCAATTATGGGATCTTAACTCTCGCTATCTTGCACTTATTCATGGCTCACAAAGTAAGAAGCATTATGTGATTCAAAATGTTGTGGGCAGTGCTACTTGTTGATTCCATGTACGATTGCATGTACAATGATTACACCACCCATTATTGCTAAATATTGCACGATTTTGTGTTTTGAAACTTGAACTTTACCCATCGAAAGCTCGATAGGGCAGTAATTTGGAGCCATTGATCACTGTTGGTAATAGATCACTAGCCAACATGGCTAACCAAAAAGATCTTGGTTCACAAAGCTCGAGAATCAAGAACGAACCGGTCCACCATAATTTTAATCTACCCATTTTTGTTTCATTTTTGAGTGAAAGTATAGTACCAAATCACCAGACCAAAAAATATTTGTTTGTAAGCTCTGGTCATGCCATTTATTTTGTCTACTCTGTACCTCCTGTAATAATAAAAAGTTGTGATACCATTATTCATCTAGTTGCCGAAGCTGATCCATTCTATAAGCAAATGATCCTTCTGATACCAAGCACTTCTAGACCACAATTCGGAGACTTGGAATTGCAAATTCAAATGGAAGAACTTCCTCCTATCCATAAAGAAATTCAAAAGGTGTACTACCAAATAAAACCTTGTAGGAAGTCGTGCCTAGAGTATAGTGGGAAGCATAATTTTCCACTGATCATTGAATCTAGTAGCATCTTCTATAGCATGTGGAGCAAGATCTTGTTGGTAATCTCCACCAATATGTTCGTTTGTGGGTAATAGGAAGAAATGAATTTGTGTTTAATCTAATATGCCAAAGTGAGTTCTGAAATCAAATTGATTCAAAAAATGAGTTCCCCTATCAGAAACTATTTCCAAAGGAAGTGCGTATCAAGGAAAGATTTTGTTCTGGAGTTTCTTTGCTATTGTTTGTGTTGTAGCATGTTTGGTCACCAAAGCTTCCGCCCATAGACTCCATTAATCTGTACAGGTCATGTTGGAAAAGATGGATGTATACCTCTAGGAAATGAGGTGGTAATGCTAAAACCTACTTTGTACCTACCCTAATACACTTTAGAGTTATATAGTAGGCCCTTTTAGCTTACAAATGACACCAAGAAAGTGCCTATGTACTTTGGAGTCGATGCTTGAAACAATTGAATCAAAACAGACTACTTCATGAATAGCTAGTGTCACAAAGCTTGCTATTTTAGTCCATACACCTGCTGGTTCTTTTGCTCAGAGCTCATAGTACAGTAAAAATTCATGAAATTCCTTTTGAGGGAGTTCAATTAGCTTAGATAGCTAATGATTGCAAGTGGAATCATCTAAAATGATAAACTATGCTATGAGAAATAAGTTTAGCAATCCAAAGCTTACCCCCAATTTTTAGGGGCTAAGCAGTAGATGACCAGTGAGCACTTCAAAGATGATTTCTTCCAAATGGATGAACCAAATGCTTTGAGATTTTGATAGCACAAAGTAGACTTCTGGCTGATTCCAACAAGCCAAAGATTATAAAAATGGTTGAGATTTCGTTGAGATATGATCAGAGAAAGTTGACTATTCTGAGTAGTCATTGCAAAGAAGTAGACAGAGATGTTCAATGAACTATGTGTATCATAAAACATGATTGTACAAGACCATTGGCATTATAATGATGCTCAATGATGATGGACTGAGTGAGCTATGGTGTGAGCCACTCAGCTTCTATAAGTGTTCAAGAAAGGAGCTCTAAATGAGGCCACACATTCGTGAGATTCTTACAATGTCTTTTATAAGAAGTTCTTCTAAGTTTGAATTTGAATTCAAACTTGGCTCCAACTAAAAGTGACTCCGTTGATTTAGGAGTTATTCTCTCATCCCTAATTCGTAACCAATATTCCTCCTAACCCCACGAGATACAAGATTTTATAGGATTCTTCAAAGGTTTAATCTTTTACAAATGGTAAAATGATCAAGTGGTTACAAGCCAAGGTTCACATGTAGCATCAAGTGATAGTTGCACACATTGTCTTCTAAGCCAAATGTGTAGGCTTGATCATTTTGCACCAACAGGTCAAAATATAAAAGGGTCCTATTTGGACTGCGTGTGGTTTGATTGGACCTATAAAGCCCAGGCCCCATTTCTAGAAAGGTTTTAATGGAAGGATTGGCTACAGTGGGAAATGTTGACTCTCTTGAGGTTCGCCAGTTTGTTGGCATGGATCACAATTCTGCTCTGCGTGCTAAACATCTGCATACATAGTAGGCCACCACAATACGGACTATTGAATTTTTTGGACCATAATCAAATGACTAAAATGCCCATCGGCCTCACCTGCATGAGATTCCATTATGACTATCAGCACCTCATGTGGAGGTACACAACATAACCAAATTCCAGTCAGGTCCTTGTGGTACAACTGTCCCATAATAACTGTAAACCTGCAACTTTAAAGCCCAATTTTCTTCCTTGTCATTGATTACAAATAAGATGGAGAAATGCCATTTTCTAGAAAAATTAACATTTCCTCATACCAAGTAGGGGAAGTTTGAGGAGCATTGTCGATTTTGACTATCGTAAAAAGTTTTGCATCTTGGAGAGTATCATCAACACCTTCGGGGGGTTCCCCATGATCAATGCAAGTCAAGAAATCTGTAATGGCATGACTAGCGTCGGGATGATGAACAATGTGGTACTCAAATTCTTGCAACAAAAGGACCCACCTGGCGAGCTGTCTAGTCAAGTTTTGCTGCTTCACCAAATACAGTAGAGCACTCTTTATGGTGAATAAGACCTAGTGAATGCTCAACCTAGCAAATAATGTCGAAACTTCTTTATGGAATAGATAAGACCTAAGCATTCCCGTTCCATAGTCGAATAGTTTTGCCCTACTGATGTTAATCATCAACTAGCATAATACACATGGTGGAACCAGCTGCGGTCTTTCTTCTACGTAAGGACACTCCTAATAGCTTTGTTTGAAGCATCCACAAACACATGCAAATGTTGTTTCCAGTCTAGAGATTTCAGAATAAGTGCTATGGCTAACATCTTTCGTAATCGTTCAAAGGTAGTTTGTGCTTCCTTCGTCCACACAAATTTTGTTGTTTGGACATGCGATAGCTTGTTCAATGGGATGACAATGTGTGCTAGCCCTCACAGATGTCAGTCGTGCCATCGGACCTGTCCCAAGAATCATAAGACCTCCTTCAGGTTTCAAGGTGTTGGGGTTTCCAGTATAACTTTAACTTTATCCGGATCAATTGTGATGCCTTTTTCTGAAATAATGTGGCCCAACAATTTTTTGCATTCGATTGCAAAGGTGGATTTATTTGGATTCAAGAAAGATGTACCTGTTTGCAAGAATCAAAGTAGGCGCATAAATGTTCCAGATGCACGACCATCTTGATGAAAATTGAGAAGTTGTCCAAAAAATGCGCATAAACGATGTAAGGTAGGGAGCAAATATTTGCTGCATACACCACTAAAAGTGTTTGGCGCATTCCACAACCCAAACCACATGACTGTGCAGGCAAATACTCCCTAGTTCGTAATGAATGTTGTTTTGGGTATATCTACTTCAACCATTCAAACTTGATTATATCCACTAAAACCATCGAGGAACGAATACATTTCGTGACCTACTACCTCATCGAGCATGCTGTCCAAGAATGGTAGTGGAAAAGGATCCGGTATAGTTGTTGCATTCAATTTTCTATAATCCACACATATCCATAATTGTTTTTTCTTTTTCAGGATGATAACAATAAGAGAGACCCATTCCGGGTTCTCAATAGGTACAATATATCCCACTTGGATTAATCTATCCAACTCGTGTTTTACTTGCTCTACAAAGTTGGGATTCATCCTGTATCGTTGCTGCATGACTTGGGTAGCATCTAGTTTAAGCAAAATGTGATGATGGTACAGCTTTGGATCAAGACCTTTCATGTTAGCATATGTCCATGCAAAAACATCCTTGTATTTTTGTAGGAGAGCTATCGGTGCCATCCGAAATTCTGGAGCAAGCTTCAAATAGATTCGGACAAGCTTTGGGTCTTCTGTACTGCCGAGATTCACTACTTCCAAAGAATCCTCTTCAACCTTAATTCTTCCAATCTCCATAGGATCTTTCATCACTCGGTTTGCAATATCTTCTTCATCTAATTCTATAGGTTCTATGCAGACAGTAGCCACCATGCTATCCCAACCTGGATGTCACTCTAGCACAATGGCATGTACCAACGTGAGGAGATTCAGCTCATAAATGTCAATCCGCGAAGACGTGAGGATTGGTATGAAGACTATGAGCAAATTAAGGCACAAGTGCATGAGTGAAAGCATACAAGCATGCACACACATACACACACACACACGCACAAGGTAAGAGCAAAGGGTGAAACAATTGAAGGACTTCGATTACAAAAGAAATCTCTTACAAGAGCTCAAATCTCTGACAAGCTAACCCCGAAAAATGAGCTCTCTAGCTCTTTTTATAGTTTTTTTTAGTTGTTTTGGCCATGTCTAGACCTATTCTCCAAACTAGTTAAAAATTAGGTTCGAGGGCTTATTTGAGGGCTCAAACAGAGTCTAAAAATTATGAAGATTGGTAGGATGATACTTCTAATACTCCTCAAGCTTGAGGACTCCTTCAGCTTGAACAAAATGGAGTTGCAAAAATGTGAGATGGTATTTACAATGGTTTTTAGCAATGAAAATCACTATTTTTATAGGGATTTCTTCTGAAAATTTGACATGTGCTTCTTGGAGCTCCCTACATGCTCATTCTTCTTGTGTGTCCACTTCCTTGATGCACTTCCATGCTTGTGCTTGACCTTGAGTGTCAACACTCCCCCCCTTGATTCTCTCATCCTTGACAGACCCTTGTTGTAGTGGTTGTTCCATGTAGTATTTTGAGAGGTGGTGTCCTTCATGTATCAATAGGAGCGGTCCATCTTCCTAATGTAGCATGGTTTGGTTCTTCAGTTTTCCACTACTAGCCTATGCGAGATTTGGTCCCCTTGTAGGTACTTCTTCCTTGGATTTGATCTGGATGGTGTATTTCTATGCTTTCAAAGATTGCTAGTTGCTCAAAATAGGTTGTCAAGATTGATCTTGAGCAATTGTGGACTGTCAATTGATTCATAGGTACTGATGATGTACCCATGATGTCCTTGGATCTTTGAACATGAGTTTCATAGTAGGATGTCAAGTACTTTGGACCCATATTGACTGATGGGTAAGTGCATTAGTGCATGGGTTGAAAACGATATGTGCCTTGTGCACGACCTTGGAATGTGGCCCTATGCATGCGTACTTGGGGAACACATTGGAAAAAGTATGGTGCAAGAAATTGGTTCTTGAGCAAAGTGCTCAAGGGTATGTTGAAAAAGAGGTTTCCTAATCTATCATGGTTAGAGTGTTGTCGAAGTAGGCCATTCTTACCCTGGTCAAAGGTCCATCGACATTCATCTCTTCATGTTGTGCTCCGACATGGTGATTGACCATTGGCTTATCTTCCATTGCTGATGGATGTCCTTGGTTTGTGTTGGAGATTCTTCAAGCACAGAGTCTTGTTCTTTCTCTTTTCTTCTTTTTTTTTGGAACAATTTCACAAAACAAGGAGAAAGATGTTAGCATCAAAAATATTTTACATATGTCCAATGTGTCGCATGTGCCTAGGATTCTCAATTGTGTCTTTGCACGACCATGTAAGTGGCCCTATATAGATGCATACTTTGGAAGTGCATGACCTGAATGGTGCAAAAGAAAAGGTTATGCCAAAGGCACATGGTTGTTGTAGCCTTTGTTGGAGGCATACATTGGATCATGACAATTGATCTTTCCTCCTAATAGGGATCCATCTTAGAACTCTATGGCTGTGTATAGGTCACTATTGACTTCTTCATCTATGAGTGGTTTCTTAATATTTGTAGCCCTCGCGGTTGGTGCTTTGGTTTTGTGGGTGTTACTAGTTCTTTTGGCTTCCAAACCCATATTCTTGATGTTTGTCTTCTTATTATTGTCGAAGAGGTGAGTTGATCTTCTTTGGCTCTTTGTGCCTGGTTCTGACCCTTGATTCTCCTTGGCTTCTTTGTTGAGACTTTTCTTGTGAGGGAGATCAGTGGTGTTTGTGCCTATAAGAGTGCCATGGGTACTCACATGCATAATTGTCCTTGTTGAGCTGCAACTAATTTCTTAGGCACCCAAATTTGTACGTCATTGTGGTTGGCCTTCATTGATTGCTTCGATACCCAAATTTGTTGGAGACCTTGTGGTTGAGCTTGTCCTTTTTTCTTTGTGCTTCTTTTGGCGTGATTGTCCCCTATGGATGGAAATTTTTGTGCAAAGCCGGTGGTTGTTCTCCTTTTCAGATCCAAATCTGCTTCCTGCATAGAGATTCTTTCTTATTGAATTCTGTTTGTCTATTTAATATAGCGGTCGTCATGTACTGTTTGGCTTGCCTTGTTGGTTGAGTTGTGGTAGTGGCATTAGTCTGTGCACAAGAGGAGTCCATTTGTCTTTGATCCTGTTCTTCCATGATTGAGTTCTTCTGGAATAGAGCTTTTGACACATACAACATCTTTTTTGCTAAGATTATTCCTAGAAGAACTAAGAGAATGTGTGACATCTAAATTTGTGAGCATGCAATTCTCTAATTCTAATGTAATGCATTGTTCTTGTACCCAAACTTGAAGAAGTTGACTTCTTAGGTTCAAGTTAACTGCATGGTCGTAAATCCAATCTTGACCCAAGACAAGTGGCTCTATAAGGTCCTCATCATGACACACTAGCATTTTGACTTTCATTGGAACATCTTGAAGGTAGATGGGAAGTTCCACCTCGCCCAAACAAGGGGTTTCCATACCTCCCAAACCTATGAGATAGGCTTCTATGGGCTTGATGTTTAGTTGTAGGTCTTGGTAGTATGAAAGTATAACTGCACTTGTTGTTGCACGTGAGTCAATCAATGCTCTCACAGTCCTTACACTCTTTCATCATCCTACCTCTACGATCACAAAGGGGTGTCAGTCGATTATTTGAGGAGGAATTATGCCCAATTTTTGGCACATGTCCATGTGATATTTTGGGGCTCCCAGGTTGACACCTAGGCCTAATTAACTTAACTTATTTCACCTAATGTGCTCTCTAGCCTCTGCCTGTGCTTCTTCTCTAACTCTCAACTCTTCTTCTTTTATCTTCTTAGCGGTGTTGAGTCTCCTTAGCATATCCTCTGTAAGAGGTTCTTGATATAACTTGACTCTACATCCACTTATATAGTTTGGAGAGATATCACCTTCTAGAATGGCCATTTGAACCGCACTGCTAGTGGAAATTCTATTAATGATCATGGGTCCATATCCCCTTTTTCCAATTTATGGGCATGCTGCTTTAGTGTGTAAACCAGCACTAGATTTCCTTCTCTCAATCCTTTATCTTTGATGTGTGCATCAAAGTATGCATTTTCTGTTGTCTTTGCAGCATAGATGTGTGCTATCGCTCATAGCCTCATCTCACCTAAGCGTTCTGGATCAAAGATCCTGGATGACAGCTCGTGTCCATTCCACTCATGCTCTTGTGCTACTCTTAAAGTTGGGACTAAAAAACATCTAATGGTAGCACAACATTCTATTTGAAGACCATCTGAAATGGGGTGGCATTGAGTACCGTTTTGTAGGCCACTTGATAAGCCCAAACAACATGATGAAGTTGTTTGTCCCAATCAGAGTGTTTATTGTTTATGAGTTTTGTCAGTACATTACATAGGATCTTATTTGTGCTCTCGGCTTTTCCGTTAGATTGTGGATGATAGGGGGCACACTTCTTATGTATCACCAAGAATTCTTGGAGAAGGTTTTCAATGACTTCATTCAAGAAGTTTGTACCTCTATCACTTACCAACTCTATTGGTAACCCATATCTGGTGAGCACGTTCTCAAATAAAAACTTAGCTGTCATTTCAGCATCATTCTTTGTTGTGGATTTGACTTCTACCCACTTGGTAAGATAATTTGTGGCTACAATAATGTATTCAACATGAGAGTTTCTAGATAGGGGGTTAATAGGACCAACAAAGTATATACCCCACTTTGAGAATGCATGTCCTCCCATCATTGCCCTCAAAGGCATCTCGTCTTTTCTGATCGGATATTGTGCACATTGGCATGTGTCACATTTCTTCACATAGGTATGTGCATCCATATGGAGAGTGGGCCATCAAAGTCCTGAGAATAGAGTGGTCTTGATTAATCCATCAGACCCATAGTGTCCACCTGCCACACCGCTATGTGCAGTTTCTAAGACTTTCAAATAGTTTGATTCATGAACGCACAGATTAAGTAACCATATTTGCCTCTTCAGTATAGGTTGTCTCCTACTAGAGTAAAGTCCTGAGCCTCTTGCTCCATGTTTCGTTTTCTCGCTAGACTAGCCTCATCGGGTAATGTTCCAGATCTCATAAACTCCACCAATGGAGCACTCCAGTCTGGAATTAATGACACACGATAAAGGGTGATAGGCTCCAGTAGGGTTCTCTCTTTGCACATCGGACAATTCTTAATCTACTCATGAATTTCTTTTTCCATACTAGGCCAATACACCCCTAAACATTTCAGATTTTGCACTATTCCTTGTTTAGAGTAGTGATTTCCTAGCACTCCATCTTGGGCTTGTTGCAACCAACTAGTATGTTCATCATCCTTGACACAATCAGCTAATACACCCTCTCTATCTTGTTTGTACATACTTTCGGCCAATATTTGATATCTTTGTGATTTTACAATTTCTTTTCTGTTTGTTTTTACGTTCTTATTTGCTAGTCTGAAGGTTAGGACAGGTACCAACTTATTTGCCAATTTAGGAAGAACTTCTAAATTGAACAGATAAGCTTCACGTAGTTCAATAGACACTCCTTGCGGTGACTCTCGTGAAGTTATGCGAGAAAGGTGATTTGCCCTAAGGTGGGTCCTACCTTTCCTAACAACCACTTCAAAATTGTATTCCATTAGTAAGAGAACCATCTTACTAAGTGTCCTGTATTGCAAGGTTTATTGACCAAATACAATAAAGCTTGATGATCAGTGAAAAACTTGAACTTGTTGGCCAATAAGTAGTGTCTAAACTTCTTCACAGCATATACCATGCCTAAAGCGGCCATATTGCAAGCAAAATTGGCAATGGGTCAATCGATTCCCTGAACTACCAAGGCCGGGTTGTGGAAACCTCTATCCTCTGCTGAATTCTTGAAAATTTTTCCGAGAACCTCTCTACTATTTTGGAAATTTCTGTGGATCTGAATATTGTGATGGTCTTGATAAGCTAATGTCTTGGCTATCCTTCCATTGTCTAGAGGGAACTGGTTGAAGGGCTTTGGTGTGCAGAACAAGAGGAGGAAGGAGGAGATGGAATGAGAGAGAAGAGAGGAACGACGCGCGGATATGCGTGGGAGCCTCGAAACCCACATAATGATCTCCCTTCTGGCAATGCTCTATATATGATGTATATATATGAATATGGGGGTAAGGTCACATGACCCTTACATCCCCAACAATCTCCCACTTAAGGGTCAATGTGACCATAAGTGGTAACACATACAAAGAATGATGTAGGACTATACACTAATGTACAGGAAGAGTCCGGATCTCTACCCATACCAGATCAGCCTACACCAACTGCCTCGAACAAGGTGTATCCATGCACCTCAAACTGCTCTAGACTCATATCAATAAGAGTCGAGCTCATATCTGACTGATGCAAGAACTCATGAAGTTCCTGCAAAGCTCCCACTCGCTCTATGCCTGTGCCAATCATCAAACGACTAACAACTCCAAGTGCAAATGCTCCAATAGCAACTGCAATGTCTGGTCTCGAGCATAATAACTCGTACATCAGACTCCCGAATGCTGACGAAACCTGTGCTATCCTGGCTAGCCTAAGTATGTCAGCCATGCCTGTATCCAAGGCATCCAAAGCACCATCGTCAAAACCACTGTGTCCTGACATATCTGTGTCAACATCTAGCATGAGGGAATCCAAGAATGACTGCATGATCGCTAACTCATCAACATCTAAATCAGCCATGCTCGCAACCAAGGATGTATCTAGTTGTGCATCCTGAGAGCTAGAATGCTCTGGCATACACTGTGTATCATAAGAGCTATCTTGCTCTACCACACCAAGTGTATCATCATGCTCCACATGAGCTAACTGCACAACATCAACACCAAGGTCAAACTGATGATCACACTCTAACTGAGTATCATCATAATGCTCTACATGAGCATCAATATCATGCTCTAAAGCATCCAACTGATCATCCAAAGTGTGCTCTATGTGAGCATCCATATGATCAAGAAAATCATGCTCTATATAAGTATCATGAGCATCCGAAATATGCTCTACATGTGCATCTATTTGAGCATCTGAATCCTGCCATACATGTGCATCATGAATGTCAATATACCTATGTGTAGGTAGATAAAATGAGACATGATGAGTCTCACATCGCACATAAGGCTGAACTCCCACTGAGACGAGATTGTCTCTCACATGAAGTACCTGCAGTGGATACCTGTGCCCAACCCTGGCACCTCTGACAAGCATAAGCTGTCCCAACTGCAACTGAAAATGATGCTCACCAAGGAATGCATAACATCTGCTCTCCTGTAATTGGCTAACTGAAATCAAGCTCGTAGGGAATGAAGGCACATAACGTACATGTCTGAGTATAAGTGATGCTCCACTAGGTAGCATAAGGCATATATCTCCTGCACCCTCAATGTCATATGTCATACCATCAAACATATGCACACATCCACGACTCTCACCTGAGAATCGACAAAACCACTCACGATGTGGAGTAACATGAAAATTGGCTAATGCATCAAGCAACCAAGCCATATGTGTGCTATCCAATGAACAAGAGGAATCATGAGATGAACCATAGGAGAAAGTGATATCACCATCACTGACATAATCAACTGCCATAGACTCTCCTGAAACCACTACCTGACCTGCATCACGTGCATATCTCTGATGTCGTCGTCGCATCCACCTGAAGCAACGTCGTCGAATATGGCCCTCATGACCACAATGCCAACATCGAAGTCGTCGATGTGATCTATGTCTCACATGAGTCAATGGATTCGCATACATATCATGTAGTCTCTGCCATAATGCACTACTCGTCTCCTCATACGTAACAGACTCATATATAGAATCCACAAGTTGTAATCGGATAGTGGAGCTGGCCAATGCATCCATATCCATCCATACGTGATCGGGCATGTCACGAGGCCTCTGTGCATCTCTATGCACATACATGTGTAACCCTGCACGAACCAATGTATGCCACATCTGAGCTTTCCATCTCGGAAAGTCAGTACCATCGAATCGAGAAGACACCATGTTGGCAATCCAAGACTAGCAATGTAATAAGAGACTAGAAACAATACTCTATCCTAAATAGGATCACACCTGCATATCCATATGCATAACTCACATCACATATGTCTCACTGGAGAAGAAACCATGTGAACCACCTATCACATAACCATGCATCTAGCATGCACATAAAACCATGAGCATAAGCCTGCTCACCAAGTCTCCAAAGGGACCAAATAGATGTGAAAGAATCCTGGGAAAAATTTGACAGAGTATCCCCTGAAAACTGAGCAATCAAACAAGATAACCAATCACCAAAGAACAATGAATAATCTGTCACCACCTGTCACTGATATAAATCAAGAAGATAATGACAACTACATGTGCCAAAAAACTAATGGCAATACACGCCAATACAATGGCAATACAACTCCCACTCAAGAATAAATCCTGCAAGATGGTCCAATCTATCACAAATAACCTGTGACCAAGTCCAAGTGAATGGAGATAGACAATGATCCAAAGCTATCGCAAAAGCTTCAAGATCCACTAGAGTTCTCTTCTAGCATAAAAGCTGTCGAAATTTCGGCAGCATCTCCTTTGTAAAATGGACTCTAGAACCAAAATAACCATGTGGGAAACATATGCCAAGAATCACACTGGCAAATATATATCAATCAATGACCAAATGCTAATAATGGTGACAAACGAATGTGTAACTGAGGCTCCAATCTGGATCCTGTACCTGCAAAGAAAACAAAAGATACAAGTACCAACCAAGATCCACAATCAACTCTCATAAAAGTATGTGCAACCGGAAAGTAAATCCATAACCAAGTGGCATAAGCAAGATGTAGACCACAATGCCACTATACATCCATGATCGAACTCATGATGACATAAACCTCAAAAAGAGTATACCATAATGTCATCTTACATGCCAAACAAGTGACAAGATCATGCTCTACTCTCATATGGAGGAGCTAACACAATGATCATACATGTACAATGTCTTGAAGCTCTGAAAATAAAAGCTTGCACATCATAAATTCTCTCTCGAAGAAGTTCCAAAGCAAATTCAACCTCCAAGTGCAATTAGGGTTGTTTGGGCAAAACTATACTGCTCTGTGTTTTGCTGTTTCAGAGGTGATAATCTCTGAATCTGAACTTTTGGTCTTCAGCAAACTTGAATATCTGCTTCTTGGCTACGTAACGACATAAAGAACACCTCAATCGGAGGTGTGTAGCTCAAGATATGCTTAAGACAAGCACCTGCTGTCAATTTCACTTTCACTTGCAACAGTACTGCTCTGTATTTTGCAGTTTCGGTGACCTTGCACTGAGAATCTGAATCTGAGCTCTTCTACAAAGTTGTAGCTATCTTTTCAAGCTACAAGCAGCAAGTTGAATCATCGCATTCCGAGTTGTAAAACTCAAGTTATGACAAAAAAACCGATCTATTGTCCTACTCAATGTAGATTCGCTTTCTACAATTCTCTGCGTTTTTCGAATTTTCGGCACTCAAAAGTCCGAATTAAGTTCTGCACCCTTCTGTGAAGTTGTAGCTCTCTGTGTTAGCTACGCACAGAACTTTAAAACGCGTCAATCCGAGCTCCCTAGCTCGAGTTATGACCAAAATACTGAACAGCTGTCAAGAGATGCCGACCTGCACTTTCACCTCTTGTGACCTAAGCTTCCATTGAAGCTTCTTGCACACCGGCCTTCAACATGCTCTGATACCAATGAAGGGCTTTGGTGTGCAGAACAAGAGGAGGAAGGAGGAGATGGAATGAGAGAGAAGAGAGGAACGACGCGCGGATATGCGTGGGAGCCTCGAAACCCACATAATGATCTCCCTTCTGGCAATGCTCTATATATGATGTATATATATGAATATGGGGGTAAGGTCACATGACCCTTACATCCCCAACACTGGTGGCTTGTATCTCATTGGGTTTCCTTTCAACGAAGGAACATCTACTTGTGTAGTGGATACTAGTGTGTTCTTTGCATTAAATCGGCATTCATCCGGACTACGATTAGTCTTATTACAGATTGGACAAAATACCTGATTCAACACACAATCGGTCGTTATGTGGCCTGCATTCCTGCACCCCAAACAATACAATCGCTGCACTCCAGTCATATTTTTTTCATCGCTAGATTAGTCTTCTTGGAGCCCAAATTAGCCAACTATATTTTTTGGCCCATCCTTGTCACTAAGTCAATTATCTGATCAAGTGTACGATATTGGTCGAGTGTGTACATGTAAATCTTTTCTTTAATGGCTGGTTGACATC
This sequence comes from Ceratopteris richardii, assembly GCA_020310875.1. NCBI lineage: Eukaryota > Viridiplantae > Streptophyta > Polypodiopsida > Polypodiales > Pteridaceae > Ceratopteris > Ceratopteris richardii. The sequence continues at coordinate 80,244,957 of CM035440.1, forward strand.
CATCAATAAAAGATTCCTACAACATTTCTTCTGAAGGGCATTTGTCTGTTAGAAACTATTGCATTGTGGATCTAAAGTCTGATGCATACTATTGTACCGTTCCTTTTTGCATCATATACTTAAGCATAGCATAGAGCTCCAAAATGCTCTTGGCAATCTAGAATTCCTCTAAGAAAGCCTTTTTCAACTCATCATAGGTTGAAAAGTAATCTGAAGGATACTCAATAAGGCATTACTAGTGCTAACTCCAACTCTGGTGGGGGTTCACTTCCATCACTTTGGCCTAGTTTTGTAGGGAATATTTCTTCCTGCATGTGGCTTTGCTAGTCAGTTCCGCTAGATTCCCCTTGCCACAAGACTTTGGCTAGCTTGCCATCCATCCACTCAAAGATCTAGTCCCTTCAAAAGCCTCGGAGATAAAACTTTGGTTTCCACCCAATAAAACACTTCTTCCGGAATGCTAGTTGCATCCTCAAGGGAGATATCTTCAAGTTTTAATGTTGCTATGGCTTACTAAACAAATTTGTCTAAGTACTCATGGCGATAGGTCTTTTTCAAGTACTCCTTACCGCTCCACAATGGCATCAATCCACTCTATAACATTAATTGTTACTAACCCCATCCCATCGTGGTCACCAAAATGTTTGGGTGGTACTGTACTCAAGTAATACGACACTGAAATATCCAAAGTAATGGGATTGGGAACGGGGATTTATGAATACAAAAGTACTCATTAACATGCGTTTCTGGTCCTTATTACTTTTGGTATTATAGACTTCAAAGAAACAACACTTGAATATCCCCATACACTTCAAAAAAAATAAGCAAACGAAAATAGATAGTAAATCTTTGATTAATAAGAATGTACAACGCTAAGATACATCATATTCTCATAGATAGAACTTAAAATAGCATTTGATAGACTGCTCTCAGACTCTAGTGCTCCACGTACCTTTGTCCTCTGAAATCTCTTCTTTGTAACATGTACCATAATGAATAACTCTGGAAACTTTTCATAACCTTCATAGAGTTCCATATTTTGGAATATACAATAAATCACCAAAATCATATACTCTGAAAACTCTTGTGATCTTTATAGAATCCCATTTTCCCATTATGTAAGAAATACATTTTTACAAATAATGTGGTCGTCCACACTGGCTGCTAGCAATAAGGGAAGAAAGGATTACAACAACTACACTAAAGATCAAAGTCAAGAACACTGACTACTTCTCATGAACCTATCATTGAAGCACGGTAAGGATGATAATCATGTTTTCTATCTTGATTAAGGGTGCTCAAATCATGTATCACGAAATGTGTCATTGCTCTCTGATTTAGAAGATCCCAAAAAATAAACATGAAGTTAATGGAGAGTGTTAATCTCCAAAAGAACAAGCTATCCTTGATGTTAGACCACCTCTATATCAAGGATAACTTTAAACTTCAACCAATTTTGGAAGACAAGCACCAAACTATCAAGAATTTAGCTAATTGTGAAGAAAGTCATTTCATAGAAAAGTCTGCTGCGCAATATTGACTCATTGATTAATCATTTGTGTAAAGTTTTTTATGAAACTTTGTAGAATGTGTTGCCTAGAGTTTCCGCACCTCGTCCAAGTTAAAACACTTCAAAAGCTTAAGTAGATTATGAGAAATGTTTCAAACAATTTACCTATGTCTGAAACTGCATTCCTGTAGAGTTGACTTTGACACCTGCAACTTCTAACACATGGTTCTCCCAAACTAGAACCGTTTAATCAAATTCTTTTAGCCATAGATGGCTTACCTTCCAACTTAAATTTTGACTCCTCATTTGTGCAAAACTTTACATTGTGCACTGAGAACTGACCATTTCTTTGACCATCGAGATTGCACCTACATGAAATAGATGTTCCTACATGAAATTCTCTCAGCCTGTTTGCAATTGGACTCTCAAACTTTAACCATAGATAGATTAACTATGGACTTAGATGTGTACAAAAGGATTTTTGATAAAATCAAACACAGAACGAGAACTAGAGAAAAGATCGATGTGCAATTCTCTGAACATTCTTTCTATTCAACTCTTCATACATCTGATGGATGATACATCCAATACTCATCATCTATTCATCTATATTTCATCTCTCTCTCCTAATACGACCATCTACACGTATATATATACATATGAGTATTGATTCCTCATTACTTCAAGTATATTGAAGTATTTACAAAACTAATGTACATATGTTTTAAAGAACTTTGCTCCCTGAACCTTCTCTTCATTTCATGAAGTTGGACTTCAAACTTTTCTTCATATCTCCACTTCTAGGCTTCATAATCACCAATTGTTGATTGTCCTGCTCCAACAGCTCCCCCTCAATCATCAATTGTGATTACCTGCATCTTCTTTATTCCTGCCATATCTTTTAACCTCTACAACTTTGGTCCATCCAAGCTTTTTGTCATCATATTTACAAGTTGATCTTTTGTAGGAGTATGCATAAATTCTATTTCCTTATCAACAACCTTCTCTATCAGAAAATGATATTGAATCTCAATATGTTTAGTTCTAGCATGGAATACACGATTTGCTGCTAAAGAACTCATATTATCTCCACAAATGATAGGAGTACTCTGAGCAATATCAAAACTCTTCATAAGAGTCTTTAACCATATTACTTCTTTTGCAGCTTCTACCATGCCTTTGTATTCTCCTTCTGTAGATGATAAAGCAACTGTATGTTTCTTCTTAGAGCACCATGAAATTAGCTTATCTCCCACATAACACAAGTATCCATGTGTTGATCTTCTATCATCAGAATTGCCTGCCCAATCTACATCACTGTATATTTTGACTTTTGTATCTGAAGTAAAACCATAATACAAACCTTCTTTAAGTGTGCCCTTGATGTACCTAAGTACTCTTTGTCCTACAATCCAATGTTCCTTTCTAGGACAATGCATGAATTAAGATAGAACTCCAACTACATATGATAGGTCAGGTCTTGTTAATGTAGCATAAATCAGGCTACCCACCAAACTCTGATAAAGCTTCATATCTTTGAATTCTTCTCCCCATATCTACTCAATCTATGATTCACTTCCATTGGAGTTGGTGTTATCCTGCAATCTTCCATTTTAAATTTGGTTAGAAAATTTTTCAGATACCTTTCTTGAGTTACATATACTCCATGTTGAGTATATGAATCTCCATTCCCAAAAAGAATGACAAATTTCCTAAATCACTGATTTTGAATTCTTTCTCCACCTGCTTCTTAATCATGTGTATACCTTTGTCATGTGTTCCTGTAAGTATTATGTCATCAACATAAATAAATCCATCCTCACTTGCTTTGACTAGCAAGATACTATCTGCCTTTGATGCTTGAAATCCAAGTTCCTTTAAGAACTTTACAAGCCTATAATTCCATGCCCTTGGGGCCTGCTTCAACCCATACAAAGCTCTTTTGATCTTACACACATAATTTGGATACACTTGATCTTTGAAACCATCTGGTTGTTCCATGTACACTTCATCTAAAATATAACCATTCAAAAATGCATTCTTTACATCTAATTGAGATAATTTCCAACCTTTGCAAGCAGCAATTGCCATGAGAGCCCTTATGGTTGTCATTTTTGCAACAGGACTATAAGTTTCATCATAGTCCACCCCATATGTATGTGCATATCCCTTTACAACAAGCATGGCTTTGTACCTAGATACACTTCCATCTGCAAACCTTTTTGTTTTGTAGACCCATTTACATCCAATGATCTTTTGACTATTTGGTTTAGGAACCAAATCCCAAGTCTCATTTTCCATCAATGCATCATATTCTTCCTGCATAGCTTTTTCCCAATTCTTCTTCAATTTGGCTTCATCATATGTGGATGGATCTTCATCTGCTTTTAACATGTAATCATAATCTTTAGTAGTCAAGAATGAAGTATCATAGCTATACCTTGTAGGTTGCCATTTGTGCCTAGATGACCTTATGAGTTCTCCACTTCTTGAAGTTTCTGGTTCATCACATTCTGGATCAACCCTTGGCACATCTTCAACTTCAACGTGTACTTCATTGTTCTCCTCTTCATCAAATATCTGAACCTTTGATTTACCTTTCTTTTGATTCACAACTTTTTCAACATCTGTATGAACATTAAGTGTACCTGCATACCAAGTACCTTGCTCATCAAATGTAACATCCTTAGACACAAGGAATTGCTTTGTAGATGGACTCCACAACCTATAACCCATCTGCTTGTCATCATAACCAATGAATACATACTTCTCTGCTTTAGGTTCCAATTTATGCCTCAATTGATATGGCACATATGCATATGCCAAGCATCCAAATATTTTACAATGATCCAAGGTAGGTCTCTTACCCCACCAAGCTTCATATGGTGTCATACCTTGCAAAGCTTTACATGGTAACCTATTGACCAAATAAGTGGCTGTGTTTATAGCCTCAGCCCACAAATAATTAGGGCAATTTTTCTCCTTCATCGTGGATCTTGCAAACTCAACAAGAGTTCTGTTTCTTCTTTCTGCTACCCCATTTTGTTGAGGAGAGTACCTGCAAGTAACCTCTCTCTTTATACCTGCATTCCACAAATAATCACTGAACTCATTAGAGAAATACTCTCCCCCTCCATCTGACCTTAAGCTCTTCAATTTTTGACCTGTAATTCTTTTTGCATATGCATGATAGTGTTTAAATGTGTTAAACACTTCTAACTTGTCTTTGATCACATAAATTGTGATCCACCTGGTAGCATCATCAACATATATGACATAATATCTTGAACCATTTATACTGAAGTCCTTTGAAGGACCCCATACATCTATATGTACCAATTCAAGTCTTTTTGAATACATAAAACCATGCTTATTATATGATTGCTTATGAGACTTACCTAACTGACATGCTTCACATCTGTATGTCATGTGTTGACCTGCAACATTAGGCAATCCAAGCACTGAACCATTGTTAACCATTCCTTTGATACCTCTTTCATTAAAGTGTCCAAGTCTTTTATGCCAAAGATCCAATTCAGACACCTTTTGTTCTCCATATGTAAACATAGCATGTCCAATATTACCTTGTATCTTTAATGTGAAGAGCCTTCATTCCTTCTTTCATGTAACAATTTGTTTATACCCTTGACTAGGGTCTTCAACATAAACTCCATCATTAGTGAGCCTTACCTCATATCCTTTTTCCACAATTTGTCCTACACTAATCAAATTCTTTGGAATTGTAGGAACATAGAGAACCTTACTCAAGAGAGTACTTCCATCTTTAGATTTAACTGAACCAATTGACTTCACTTTGTGCTTTGTATTATCACCTGTTTGAACTGTGTGATTAATTGCCTTATGATCTAGATCAGTCATCAAAGCAATGTTTCCACTCAGGTGATTACTACATCCTGAGTCAATATTAAATACTCTCATGTCTTCATGTGAGGCTTCACATGTTGCATTCATAATAAGAGTTGAATCTTGTTTTTGATCTGATGCATAATTATAGTAGGTGTTATTGTAGGATTGATTTTGGAAGTTTCTTCGTCCACTTCTTCCAAAAGAATTCCTACCACCTCTAGCTTTGAAGTTTCCTCTCTGATATCTGCCACCTCTTCCTCTTTGATTAAAATTTTGATTAAAATTACCATTGCTTTGATTATTATGCCAACAGTCATGAGGTAGATGATTGGTCTTACCACATATCCAACAAGCTCTGACATTATCTTTGTTATTTCTACCTCTTCCTCTACTTCTGCCATTTCCTCTTCCTCTTAGGAAGTTTGCTTGACTTGGAGTACCTTCATCTTCAACTGATTGTTTCTTTCCTTTGCTAGCTTTCTTCTTGTCTTTAGAATACATTGCATGACCTGCACTCTTATCAACATCTCCTTTGATATCATTCTCAAAAGTTAGCATATGTCCAAACAATTGATTCAAATCAGGAGTGAAATGATCTAATGAAAGTTCTGTTGACAAAATAAAAGGCTTCCACTTCTCATTTCCTCTTAGCCCTGTGAGAATTTGTCTTACCAACTTATCTTCTTCAATATCTTCATCAACTGCACCTAAAGAATCAGCAATGTATTTCATCTTTGTCACATAATCAGATATTGATTGTGAAGCCTTCTTCTTAAATGTAGTAAACTCTACCCATAATGAAGCTTTCCTTGATTTGGTTGTATTCTAAAAATTCTCTTCCAAAGCATTCCATATGTCACTTGCAATTTCAAGTCCTCTGATATGAGGAAGCAAATAATCATTTGCTTCCATGTAGATTATGCTCCTTGCTTGAGCATCCTTCTTCATCCAAATCTTTATATCTGCAAGCTCTTTCCTAGTTGGAACACTAGGAGCTTTAAACTCTGGATTTTCTTCCTCTCCTGTGATGTATCCCATCATATCTTTGCTCATAAGATGAGCTTCCATTCTCATAGACCAAGCTGGATAGTTCTCTCTATCCAACTTCTCAATTTGGAGATTATCTCCCATCCTTTTTTCACCTGTACTATCAAATATTTAATCCTTATAAAGAATGAATGTACCTTAGCTTTGAATGTTGCTCCTTCTGATCCTTTTGATAACCTTTATGTGTCTTCCTTCAGTCTCTCTTCCACACTTTATCCTTTTGAACCTTCAAGGTGTGAAATTTGTATATCTCCAACAGTCAGGGTCTTCCTTCCTCAATTTTGATACTTCCTGCTCTGATACCACTGATGGAGAGTGTTAATCTCCAAAAGAACAAGCTATCCTTGATGTTAGACCACCTCTATATCAAGAATAACTTTAAACTTCAACCAATTTTGGAAGACAAGCACCAAACTATCAAGAATTTAGCTAACTGTGAAGAAAGTCATTTCATAGAAAAGTCTGCTGCACATTATTGACTCATTGATTGATCATTTGTGTAAAGTTTTGGATGAAACTTTGTAGAATGAGTCGTCTAGAGTTTTCAAGTTAAAACACTTCAAAAGCTTAAGTAGATTATGAGAAATGTTTCAAACAATCTACCTATTTTTGAAACTGCATTCCTGTAGAGTCGACTTTGACACCTGCAACTTCTAACACATGGTTCTCCCAAACTAGAACCCGTTTAATCAAATGCTTTTAGCCATAGATGGCTTACCTTCCAACTTAAATTTTGACTCCTCATTTGTGTAAAACTTTACACTGTGCACTGAGAATTGACCATTTCTTTGACCATCGGGATTGCACCTGTTTCAGAAGACACTCAATACTTTCTCACATATAGATGTTCCTACATGAAATTCTCTCAGCCTGTTTGCAATTGGAATCTCAAACTTTAACCATAGATAGATTAACTGTGGACTTAGATGTATACAAAAGGATTTTTGATAAAATCAAACACAGAAGGAGAACTAGAGAAAAGATCGACGCGCAATTCTCTTAACATTCTTTCTATTCAACTCTTGATACATCTGATGGATCATACATCCAACACTCATCATCTATTCATCTATATTTCATCGCTCTCTCCTAATACAACCATCTACATGTATATATATATATATATATATATATATATATATATATATATATATATATATATATATATATATATATATATATATATATATATATATATATATATATATATATATACACACACACACACATATATATATATATATATATATATATATATATATATATATATATATATATATATATATATATATATATATATATATATATATATATATATATATATATACACATATGAGTATTGATTCGTCATTACTTCAAGTATATTGAAGTATTTACAAAACTAATATACATATGTTTTAAAGAACTTTCCTCCCTGAACCTTCTCTTCATTTCATGAAGTTGGACTTCAAACTTTTCTTCATATCTCCACTTCTAGGCTTCATAATCACCAATTGTTGATTGTCCTGCTCCAACAGAAGTGCAGACAGGTGATGGTACAAGACATTCAGTGGAGAAAATAGGTAATGTCAAGAATTCAAATGGCAACATGAATCTTCCAAGCAAGGTTTTGTATGTACCTACCATAACCAAAAATTTGATAAGTGTTGGACAAATTGTGGAGAAAGGATTTTGAGTTAGGTTTATAAGGCATGGAGCATATGTGGAAGACCCTAAGCAAGGATTTAGAAGAACTGCAAAGGGAGAAAAGAGAGGAAGACCTTTCACCTTTGAAGTGGAGGACACTAAGAACATAACATTATTTAGCTATGGATCTCAAACACTCTGTGAATTGGAGGTATGACACAAAAATCTTGCTCATATTGGTGAGAGAACTTTGAAACAAATTTACAGGGATCAAAGTGTACTTGAATTGCCCAACATCACAAACAACCTATGATATACAAGTGTGAAGCTTGTCAATTTGGAAAAGCTCATAAATAACCCTTCAATAGGAAAGGCTATATCCATCACAAATTATTGGATCTTGTCCACACATATGTGTGGGATCCAAGCAAAGAATGTTGGAAAACAATGTCCTATTAGTCCAAAAACACTTAGTAAGTACAGGTGCTATAATCACTATTACTCCCTCTACACATTACAGCGTGGGCGCTATGGAGGTGATCGCAATCCGGGTGGATCGGGTCCGGTCGTGGCACACAGGGTGTATGAAGCTAATGAATGTTGGAAGCTTTAAGGACATGAAAGTGAAATTAATGTTGAGTATGGAGAAGAGAGAGATGTTGAAATGATTATGGGAATAGGAATGTAGGAGTGCAAGTTAGATTTATGAACATGAATGATAAGAATGAAAGAGAACCATACATACGAATGAAATTTGGAAGGAAGAATGGTCCATTGAAGGAGCTTCTTAAACACTTCCTAATTCCAATCCATATGCATAGTCTTCTTTGGATGATATGTATGCATGACGAGAATAGATGGAACCCTTACATATAAACCAGTTTCGAAAGGAAGAATGGTCCAATATTGGAGCTTCTTATACACTTTCAGAAACTAATCAATATGTATGGGTATGTATGGATTATATGCATGCAAGTGAATTATGATGATAGAGTTTACTCACAAGCTCAAAGAAACATCCTCACTGGTTCAACGCAATACTGCGGAGCCTTCTCACACATAGAAGAAATAGAAGACATGTAAAAATACTTAAGAGACTGAGAGAGGAGACAAGAGACAAGTGACAAGTGACATGAATTAAAAGGATTTGAATTAAGTTACATGTAAAATATCGTCGTGGTACTTCATGCTAAGCAGTCTACTGATCAAAGGTGGTTCCGACCCTCAAACCATGACAGTTCAACCGAATGTCACACGTAAGAAGGTGAGTTCCACTCTAGTGACCCTATGTCTGTCTAGGCTCGTAACGTCTAACTAAAGAAGTCTAAGACTCATTAAAATCAGCTCTAACTCACTCACACGCTCCACCGAGGGTGAGTCAAGATAGAGATGCTGGTTTCAAGAGCCTATCCTAGATAGGAGTTCTAACTTAAATTTGAAACTAGGTTCTATACTCATACTAGCTCACCTTGGATCCTCACTCGCTCAACCGAGGGTGATCGTCTCAAGGAAACCGTAAGCTAGCATGAGCCCTATGGATGCCTAACAATGATGCTCTAGGAGTTTGGAGGGGGGTTTATATAGTTTTTTGAATGAATTTGGGCCCTTGGATCTAGAGAAATCAACTCTCAACTCTAGGATCACTACTTTCGATTACAACCATTTGATTAATCAAATCAATGGCTTGGAATTGTTCTTTCTATCAAATCTAGTGTAAAGGAGTGAAATTTAGGCGCCCTCATTCTCCACCATTGGATCTGGGGATGATCTGGACCGTCGGATCAGTGCTGACATCAATTCGGATAAGATAAGCCACTATTTTTGGAGAAACTTTGCATTATTGATCTTTAACTGTCAACAAAGTCTTCTTTTATGGAAAAAATTCGTGGATCCTCCTTCCTTTATGCTTTAGTGCATCTCCACCCTTGAATAGGAGCTCATCTTGACCGTACACCATGGTTCAATCATATTTTGACATGTGGCAGCCCTTCAAGCCTTCAATTTTCTTATTCTAGAAAACTGCGGTGACCTTGAAAACTGGACTTTGTGCTCTTTGACCCTCCAAAAAGACTTTGATGAAGATGAAACTTTGTAGGACTATGTTTCCAAAGATCTCCTTCAGGAATATGTAGGAAAAACTCCCATCTGAATCTCCCTTGTACAAGTTTGACTACATTTGGAAGCTTGCAAGGTGGCATTAAGGTGTCTAGGAAGCTCTGATAGCCTTGAAAATTTGTACAAATATGTAGCCACATATGATCTTTATACATGCCAAACCATATGGCTAACATAATTTTCTATACAAGAATTTGTAGGGTCAAACTAGAAAACTTATATTTTTACAAAATGAACATAGCATATCAATGTGCTACAAAATCCATTTTCTGCTGAAATTTGGGCTACAGACTGCCTTTGACAATCTTTACAAGTATATGGATTTTCATCTAATTTGGTGACAATGAAATTTTTGCCCTAATTTCCCAACTTTGACCAGCTTTGACCAGCTTTGACCGCTACCATGGACTTTCTTGATTTCTTTGAAACTTTGTATGTGACCTTCCTTTGACATCCTTGATGCATCCTGGACTTCTCGGGGAATTCTGGCTACCTTCGCCAAATATGTTTTTTGTAGGCCTTCACAAGTGAGAGAGGAGAGCAAATCTCGACGACATTCGGCCCCACTAAACCTGCGATTCCTTCGGAAGCGCCACTCTAGCATCTGTGAAAAACAAAATGTTTCAGGCATCAAATTCTTTTATAGGCAACATAAGAAAGATGGAAGGAAAATTGATTATATGCATGAATAAGTAGGTAACGTGACATGAAGCAAAATTTGCATGAAAGAAATAATCGAAACAGGCAACATGAATATGCATGAACAAATAGGCAACATATATGCAAATGAACAAGCAACATTGGCAACAAGAAAGAAAAAAAAACAAGCATCAATATGAAGTGGAAGTGGATGTATTGAGTCGTTTTAAGCATCAGTTCCTCTCATCTTGAAGAAAATTTTGTACCTTTTTCATAAAGCAATCTACCTTAAATATGATTATAAACAAAGATTTAGGATTTTCAAGAGACATCTTTCATCTTTAGCTTATTTTAGATCAACTCCTTTCCTACATAAATATGAATATGCTCTTTCTCTAATAACATGCAAGGAAATCTAACTAAACTCCACTAATGCATAAATCTGCCTATATAGCCCGTGATTTATTCTACTATGCCTCTTTATCCTCCTTTGGCTTGCCTCTTTTTTTTTTTTTTTTTTTTGATGATGATGATGATGATTCGGCAACTTTATGGTTACGATCACTTTTTTGGGGTGGAAGAAAGTGTAAACTTCTTGGTAACATGTAGTTTTTTTTTTTTTTTTTTGACGAGGAAAAATTAAACCCCGATACAAGGTACAACCATTTTTTATGACGGAGAACAATCATTTAAACTCTGATACAAGTGCTGTGAGATGGACTAAGGATGTAGAAACATGCAATAGCAGGAGATAGGATTTCAACAATTATGCTTTCGATACAGGATACATATGCATGTTTATATATGAAAGTCTTGTCACCAAAATAAACCTCCAAATCTACATGTCCTATCTTTCCACAATCCTAGATTATAATCAATTTCTTAGTAGATAAGTTACTACTTAAGATACAATTTTACACAAGTAGAGAAATCATCATTTGCCTTTTTTGACTCAAGTGATGTGGATATGCAATGCAATGCAAAGACTGAAAAAAAACATGCATGAAACAAGCATGGAAAAAAATAGAATGAACTTGAAAAAAAACAAAGCAACATGAACTTGAAAATTAATGATATATATATATATATATATATATATATATATATATATATATATATATTTTATAACATGGATACTCCTGTTTATGAATCGGCCTCATTGTTGTCATCTTCTTCAATGTCCTCATCCAAAATGTACTCGTCATTATCACGCTTGTTGAATAACTTTATCCTTTTACCTGCAATCAAAGTTTTTAGTGCAACACCATTTAATTCACAAAGAGCATACGTACCATTGTTGTTGACTTTTGATACTATGTATGGCCCAAACCACCGTTGAGTGAGCTTTTTGCGTGCATCATATTGAGAGTCAAATGTACTATCATAAATGAGCACCCAATCTCCTACTTCAATTGGCTTAGGACGCAATCGATGAGTTTTATCAAAATAATGCTTGTTCTTCATTCTAGATTCTCTTAATTTTTCAACAGCATCATCAAGTCTTAATTTACCTTGTTCTAACTGTTTAATACGCAAACTCAAAAAATCATCAGTAGACATGTTTTCAGACCAAGGAAAATTTGACCATGCAGAAATATGAGACTGAATTGGAAACAATGGTTTTTGACAGTACATGAGTTCAGCAGGCATATATCCAGTAGTACGTGTGCATGTCATTCTATCTGCCCAAAGTGCAAAAGGTAAGAATTTAGGCCATTGTTTGATGTCACCATTACATGCTTTAGATATGGCTTTCACAATAGGTGGATGCCCTCTCTCTATTTTACCATTGGCCTCTAGGTTATATGCAGTAGTGAGAGACAAACGAATACCGTGACGCTCAAAGAACTCTTTAGCTTCTCTCGCATTCAACTCTCCACGATCGGCAACTACTTTCTCTATGTACCCAAAGCGACTTATGACATCTTCAAGAAAGAATTTGCAAACATTGTAAGTGGTCTTAGATCGTAGTGCACGTCCCTCTACATGATTAGTTAAGTCTTCTCTTGCAAGTACAATGTAACGCATTTTGTCGATACCTTTAGGCATAGTTACAAGATCTACTACCCACTTGTAGTGAATACAAGGTGGATAAGTAGGATGCAACGGATCTCTATGTTTGACTGATGAATGAAGTTGATAAGTAGAACATGTAGAAACATAGCTACTAATGTCAACATACATCCTAGGCCAATAATAGGTACTTCTAATTTTTTCATATGTTCCAAAAAATCCTTTATGACCGGCCCATAATGTCTCATGCATTTCCTTCATTACTTGCAATTGAAGACCTCGTTTTCCCAGGACTCGTTGTGGATTCTTAACCTTACCCTTAGCATGTCTCCAAAGATAACCATTACATAGGAAAAAGTTATAAGCTCGTTTCCTAATGTTACGGAATCTATTCGTAGTCCAGCTAGGTAATGGTTGTAGTGTACTGAGATACTTTCCTATGTCTCTCCATTCATCTTCGTACTCAGACTCATGAAATTTCTCATACTCATATATATGTGGAACATAGTCAACTAAATTCACATTCATTTTTAGCTCACTTTCAAGATCATCATCAAATCTAGCTCTCGATAACATATCAGCAACTGAGTTTGACTTACCTGAAATATGAACTAACTCAGGATTTATGAACTTAATATATGAGATCCATCTAAGCATGGCTATATCAAGAGATGAACAATTGGTTATCATTCCAATGAGAGGCAAACAATCAGTCTCAACTTTGACATTTGCACCAATGAAATATTCTTTGTCTATTTTCAAAGCTGTTACCATACCCCATAGTTCTCGTTTGATCTGTGGATATTTTCGTTGTGTTTCATGTAGAATTTTGGCACCAAACCTAATTGCATATCTATTCCCTTCACTATCGTCTTGACTTATGACCCAACCTATACCAATAGGACTAGTATCAACAGTCAATATAATAGGTTTGTTAGCAGAATAGTCTACACGCTTAAGGATGGGAGCTTCAAGCAATAATTTCTTCAATTTACGCATAGCTTGAGTATGTTTGTCAGTCCAAATAAATTTTCGTTTCTTCCTCAACAAGTCATAAAGACAATCAGCAACATGAGCAAAGTGTGGGATCCAAATAACATAAAAGATACAAGCACCAAGAAATCTACGTACCTCACTCACGTTGTTACATGTTTCAGAAATCTTGCTAATGGCATCAACTTTTTGTGGGTATGGCTTTCGACCATAATGGCCACATAAATGTCCAACAATAAGCACCTCGTTGACACCAAAAATAGATTTCTCTATGGAAAATGTGAGACCTACCTCTTCAAATCGTTGAAATATTCTTTCACAATCAGAGATATGGTCAAGAACAAATTTACGACATCCAGATGAATCTAAAGTAATGTCCTTTACACGTTCCTCACTCCCTTTAATTGGAATATCATCAATGAATGGCATAGTTATATGAGGGATAAAATCATGTAAGACCATATTCATAGCACTCATCATATGAGCCACAGAATTAGTCGCTCCTTGAGGTAAAGTACACATTCGCACTAAGCCTAAAGGAGTTTTCATTGTGGTTATGTCACGACTATCAATTGCTAACTGGAATTGGTCATATCCAGAATATAAATCGCCCATTGAATAGATAGAATGTCCTGAAAATGATTCAACAAACTCATCTACAATGGGTCCTGTTCCTACATTCCTTATGGTGACTTTATTGACGGGTTGGAGATCTTGAATAAAACGTAGTTTCCCATTCTTTTTAGGCACAGTGAACCATCTGTTTGAGTAAGGTGCAAAAGATGGCTCTAAAATTCTCATGTTTATCTTCTCCTTAAGTAGTTTCATTAGCTCAGGTAAGTGAGCCTTTGGAACAGGTATAGGACGAAGATTCCATGGAATATGTGGAATAGTAAAGATTATCATGGGTGCAACTAGCTTAGGATCTACACAACCAATCTCATGAGGATACATAGTAAAGGCTTTTCCATGGCTACATATGACTCTCTCAAATTTATCTCTCTCTGCTGGCAAAAGAAAGTCATCATCTCTACCAATTTTCACCTGTTTGATTGTCTCATCCGTGAATGTATGTCCTATGTTTTTCTTATCCCGAAGAATTGGATCATTTTTCACATCAATAATTTTTTCATTACTTCCTTGAGGTAATGGTTGAGCTATGGGTTTGATTTTTTTGTCTGCAGTTTTGTACTTTGTTTCAACTAAGGCATCATGTGTTTGGTTAAATTTCGAGCACTTGTCAATATTGAGAGCATACTCTTGGATTAGAGCATACTCATCAAGGGAAGAAATAAGAATAATATGAGAATTAGAATTTTGTTGAAGACATAACTCTAACTCCTCAAGAGTAGAGAAACAATGAGATGTCTCAATCACATGCTCAATGTTCTCATCATGTTCCATGATTTTGTTGTTTTTATAATTTTTTTGGGTTTTTTGGATAAAAGACTTGGACAATTGACTCTTATGAAGAAAATCTAATCTAGAATGTGGAAAACAAAGTGACAAACTATTGTACATGTTGGTTGGATGCGAGATGTCAAACCAATATCCACTGTTGTCCCGCTCAACAATGGATTCTATCCGAAATTTTGATCATATGTAGCTCCAAACATGAATCGAGGTGCACAATCACTACAAGCATGCTCATGACCCTGAGTAACAATAGGTTTCTTTCTAATTGACAATCGATTCCTAGGATGATTCACTCCTACTGTCATGACTTGAAGTGATTGCATTCCATCCTTAGACTTAAATCTAGCATAGGTAGACCCATCATCCATGGCTTTAGTTTCCATACGACTCTCACAAATAAAGGGTTGACCTAAGAGAACTTCATAGGAGCAATTATCTTGAATAAAAAAGTGAAACTCTTCTGTGATTCCTCCTATGGATATGGGCACACTAGCACAAGCTCCATACAGGGTACCTACACCATTATCTGCAGTTCTCATACGCCATCCACAATCTTTATCTATGGGCCATCGAAACTTATCATAGACTTCTCTTGAAATCATATTGATTTCAGAGCCGAAATCTACTAATGCATTTACAGTGATAGTGTTCTTATCATTTCCTATTTTAACATGCATCTCTGATGTACCTCTAGACCAAAATGTTCTTTTAAAGTGGCTTTCAGGATTGTTTTCATGATTTTCATGGTCAGGTTGAATAGGTCCTAAGAAATTTTTATTAACATTTACTTCATCATCATCAAAGTCCTCTTCATCAGATTCATCAAAGTTTAAGGCTTCATTCATAGCTTGATCTTGATCTAGAGAATCTTGCATCTCAGTATCTAGATTAAGTGGAAACCTCTTCCTTTTAATTAGGTCGATAAAGTTATCTTTAAAAACAGGCTTTGCAATAGAGAAAACTTGTTCTAAAGACATAGTCACTTGACTCTTAAGCAAAATGTCATCTAAAATCTCCATAGGATCTATTTTTCTCTCAATTTCTGAAATCAAGATGGCTTTAGGTTTTCTCTTTGGTTTCTTTTGTTTTTGCTCAGGGTCTTGTTTTTGTTCATGTTCTCGTGTTTGGTCTTCAGTTTGTTTTGATTGTTCTTGTTTATCCAAAGGCTTTGGTTCTGTTTTTCTTTGCTTTGTCTTCTTCCCTTTTTGTTTCTCCTCTTGTTTTTGTTCATTGGGTTGTGCTTCTTGTTTTTTATCTTTGGATTGTGATGTTTCTCCCTGGTCTATGATTGTTTCTATTCCCTCTGAGGTTTGTTTTCGTGTTACTCTTCTTTCACTAGGCTCAGCTTCATCTCTTTTTCGTTTTTCTTCTACATTGGATATGTGAGAAATAAGAGATTGATCTTCTATTGGTGACTCCCAAGCCGTTATTCTCCTAATCTCATCCCGTGCTCTTACTAAAGCCTCTATAGAAAAATCACCTTCCTTTGTGGGTTTACTTGATTCTACTTGTTGTTCATCAAGAGCTTCTAGTTTCACTCCTCTAGTTCCTACGTCCATTATGGTTATATTTTCATAATGTTTTTTCATTCCTCCCTTACCATAATTTCCTTGCAAAGGTAGCCTAGATCGATAGTCACAGATTTTCTTGTCTATGTCTATTACTAGTCGTTGCTCCTTAGCAGCCTTCAATAATTCACAATCTCTCAAAAAGTGCTCTAACGAATCACACCAAGGACACCTACGAGGGCCACGCACAAAACCATTTTGATTTTGAGGATTTTGATTAACTTGTGGTGGGAAATTTTGAAATTGAGGATTTTGTTGATAAGGTATTGCTTGAACAGGATAATTAGGATTTTGAAAATGCAATTGATGTATTTGAGGAGCTTGGGGAGCAACATGTGGTACTTGAGGTGCAAGAGGAGCTTCCATATTATACGGTTGATGATTTTGAAAATTTTGATTTTGAGGATTTTGAAAAGCTATTTGAGAAGCTTGAGGATACATGTTTTGATACATTTGAGGATTTTGCACATGAGGATGAGGATTTTGCATTAAAGGATTATGCATTGGAGGAACTTGATATGCTTGAGTAGGAGCTATTTGTGGATTTTGATTGGTAGCTATAACATGTTGATTAGGCTCTTGAAAAGTCATTGGGTTCATTTGATTTTGGAAAGTTTTGGTGTAACTAGATTGTAAAGCATCTATAGTCTTGGCCAAATTGGATTGTGTAGCAATAAGACTTTCCATTTGCTTAGTGAGAATATCCACTTGAGATTGTTCAACTACACTTTTATTTGGCTCTACTTTAAAACCTTGAGTAGGCTCCATCATTTGAGGAATAGGAGTAGAGTCAAAAAGCATAGCATGGGATTGTTCTCTAACTTGCTCCTTAGTTTGTGGAAGGCTAGCTTGAGGAAGACTAGTTTGCTCATAAAGCATGGATTGTCTTTGATGTCTATGGGCTACAACCTCTACTACTTTACACACTTTTTGCCAATTGTCAGTAAGACCATAGCGCTTATTTGGTTCTTCTAATCGCCATTCAACTTCCCTACGAGTTTCAGGATGAAGAAGCTTAAGAAAATTGATCACAAGATCAGGTTCCAAAGTTATCTTATCCTCATCAGGAAGTTATTCATAGCGTCTAATATACTCATTTTGTAAGTGAGTAATAGAGCTACTAGGCTTTGGAGAATTGACCCATCGTAAGAATCCATCCCGATTATGTTGGCTATAATCTTCAAGATAGAATTCTTTGAGCATCTCCTTTCTAAAATCACTCCAAGGAAGACTATCATATTGAGTGACACGGTTTATGATAGAGCTATCAACAATTCGTTCAAAGAATGATATCAAAAGATCTTCGGGAAGACCAAAAATCATAGCTTGCTCTTCAAACAAATCTAAGTAGCTTGTGATGTTGATGCCATTGAATTTTCCCTTCTCTCTCAACATAGAAGAGACTATTCTTTGGCCTTGTTTCTCAACAATAAGGGATTTGAATCCTTCCTCCATCTTGTGTGAATAAGCAAGTGATGCACGATGCTCTAGATCTCTCACAAATGCGTTTACTTCACGACGAAGATGTGCACGATATTGTGAGAAATCCAGTGCAACACTCAAGACTGATGATGATGATATGATGAGGATGAAAAATATGAAACAAAGGATATGGATCACAACCTCCCAACAAGATCAGAAGCAAATGCCACGAAGCGTTTCACGTCGGGTTCAAATGTGGAGGTGATCGCAATCCGGGTGGATCAGGTCCGGTCGTGGCACACACAGGGTGTATGAAGCTAATGAATGTTGGAAGCTTTAAGGACATGAAAGTGAAATTAATGTTGAGTATGGAGAAGAGAGAGATGTTGAAATGATTATGGGAATAGGAATGTAGGAGTGCAAGTTAGATTTATGAACATGAATGATAAGAATGAAAGAGAACCATACATATGAATGAAATTTGGAAGGAAGAATGGTCCATTGAAGGAGCTTCTTAAACACTTCCTAATTCCAATCCATATGCATAGTCTTCTTTGGATGATATGTATGCATGACGAGAATAGATGGAACCCTTACACATAAACCAGTTTCGAAAGGAAGAATGGTCCAATATTGGAGCTTCTTATACACTTTCAGAAACTAATCAATATGTATGGGTATGTATGGATTATATGCATGCAAGTGAATTATGATGATAGAGTTTACTCACAAGCTCAAAGAAACATCCTCACTGGTTCAACGCAATACTACGGAGCCTTCTCACACATAGAAGAAATAGAAGACATGTAAAAATACTTAAGAGACTGAGAGAGGAGACAAGAGACAAGTGACAAGTGACATGAATTAAAAGGATTTGAATTAAGTTACATGTAAAATATCGTCGTGGTACTTCATGCTAAGCAGTCTACTGATCAAAGGTGGTTCCGACCCTCAAACCATGACAGTTCAACCGAATGTCACACGTAAGAAGGTGAGTTCCACTCCAGTGACCCTATGTCTGTCTAGGCTCGTAACGTCTAACTAAAGAAGTCTAAGACTCATTAAAATCAGCTCTAACTCACTCACACGCTCCACCGAGGGTGAGTCAAGATAGAGATGCTGGTTTCAAGAGCCTATCCTAGATAGGAGTTCTAACTTAAATTTGAAACTAGGTTCTATACTCATACTATCTCACCTTGGATCCTCACTCGCTCAACCGAGGGTGATCGTCTCAAGGAAACCGTAAGCTAGCATGAGCCCTATGGATGCCTAACAATGATGCTCTAGGAGTTTGGAGGGGGGTTTATATAGTTTTTTGAATGAATTTGGGCCCTTGGATCTAGAGAAATCAACTCTCAACTCTAGGATCACTACTTTCGATTACAACCATTTGATTAATCAAATCAATGGCTTGGAATTGTTCTTTCTATCAAATCTAGTGTAAAGGAGTGAAATTTAGGTGCCCTCATTCTCCACCATTGGATCTGGGGATGATCTGGACCGTCGGATCAGTGCTGACATCAATTCGGATAAGATAAGCCACTATTTTTGGAGAAACTTTGCATTATTGATCTTTAACTGTCAACAAAGTCTTCTTTTATGGAAAAAATTCGTGGATCCTCCTTCCTTTATGCTTTAGTGCATCTCCACCCTTGAATAGGAGCTCATCTTGACCGTACACCATGGTTCAATCATATTTTGACATGTGGCAGCCCTTCAAGCCTTCAATTTTCTTATTCTAGAAAACTGCG
This sequence comes from Ceratopteris richardii, assembly GCA_020310875.1. NCBI lineage: Eukaryota > Viridiplantae > Streptophyta > Polypodiopsida > Polypodiales > Pteridaceae > Ceratopteris > Ceratopteris richardii. Next base: position 80,264,924 of record CM035440.1, read on the forward strand.
GTGACCTTGAAAACTGGACTTTGTGCTCTTTGACCCTCCAAAAAGACTTTGATGAAGATGAAACTTTGTAGGACTACGTTTCCAAAGATCTCCTTCAGGAATATGCAGGAAAAACTCCCATCTGAATCTCCCTTGTACAAGTTTGACTACATTTGGAGCTTGCAAGGTGGCATTAAGGTGTCTAGGAAGCTCTGATAGCCTTGAAAATTTGTACAAATATGTAGCCACATATGATCTTTATACATGCCAAACCATAGGGCTAAAATAATTTTCTATACAAGAATTTGTAGGGTCAAACTAGAAAAATTACATTTTTACAAAATGAACATAGCATATCAATGTGCTACAAAATCCATTTTCTGCTGAAATTTGGGCTATAGACTGCCTTTTGACAATCTTTACAAGTATATGGATTTTCATCTAATTTGGTGACAATGAAATTTTTGCCCTAATTTCCTAACTTTGACCAGCTTTGACCAGCTTTGACGGCTACCATGGACTTTCTTGATTTCTTTGAAACTTTGTATGTGACCTTCCTTTGACATCCTTGATGCATCCTGGACTTCTCGGGGAATTCTGGCTACCTTCGCCAAATATGTTTTTTGTAGGCCTTCACAAGTGAGAGAGGAGAGCAAATCTCGACGACAGCGCCATGGATAAAACGAATCACTCCCATCCAAGGCACATGAGTTCAAGTCCCACGGACTGCAAACAGTGCACATCACGATTTTTTTAGATATGCTTTTGAAATAAAAACAACGACGGGCGATGGATTCCGCTACGTAGTTTTTCGTGAATACGTTTTCACGTAGAGCTTTATTTATGTGCTTTTAAAGGAGCTTTTGGAGGGACAATCTAAAACTATATAAGAAGAGCTTCTTGAAGAAGAAGAGTGTGCTTACACTCTTGCTTATGGATAGGACTTGCCTATCAGCAGCTTGGTGGTATGGATCAGCCATTCACATGATGTATTTGAAGATTGTCTTCTACATGAAGATTTGAGTGTACTTCAAAGACATTGGATGGTGGCTAACATAAGATTTACATCTTATGTTAAAAATTCAGGTACATAGTCTCTTTATGCACGCAGGTACTAATTGGAGTTTATGGAGGCAGTGGCATCCATATCAGGAGGAGTCCTATTCGGCATAGGTACAAGGGAAGCAGTACATGTATGCTTTATGCATATTTGGATGAGGTGTTCGAGAAGGTATGTTCATATGAGTTTGAGGAATTCTGACAGAAAACTTGTTAGCATTCTTTTCTAATTTTGTAAATATGTGATCCGTTCACACATGTATCTGGCTTAGGGTCTTCCATAGCCTAAGTTCAGATGAGGGTTTGCTGATTATCAATTTTTAGACTGATCCTTCCTTATGTTGTATATGCTGGACCTATGGAACCTTGGACTTGTGGTATTAGTTATGGGCCTACTAAATTTCCAACATTTGGTATCAGAGCTTTAAGGTTTTGATATCAGAGTTCATTCAGGCTCTCAGATTCCTAGGTTTCCAAACTTCCAGGTTTACAACATATGATTTAAGGGCATCTTCTAACATTTGACATTTCACATACACACTTAATCTAGATGAGTAGAGATTTGAGAATTAGACAATTCAATTACATGTTTATTCATCAGTGTGGAGTATGAAGTTGATGATCTGTTAGTAGCCGAATACTTCTATAAAGTATGTACAAAAGTATTGTTTGAAGACCAAGACTTGATAAAGAGAACGCTACTTCAAATTCAAGGAAGAATAATGGTTTGGAGAAGATGAAGGAACCATATCAATATCAAATCACAAGTATCAGTTTCTACTATCAGATTATCATTTGCAGGTCATATCTTAGAAGAGCAGTTATGAAGAGATTTGAAGGATTCAAGGAGTGATTTTATACACTTTCATTATTTGAAATTTAAAGGCTACATCAAAACAAGTATCTAGAGGTTTTTCTAGAGAATTTTGAGAGATCTCTTTCATGGCAAGAAAGCTTATGTAAGAAGACAAATGTGGAGAGCATCAGTTTTGTTTTCAGCCAATCTTGTAAGTTGGTTGGAAGGTTTTTATCTAGATACAAAATGTGATCTAGGTATCTAGAGAGGTAACTCTAGAAAGGTATTTCATCGTTCAGACAAAAGGTTGGTGAATTCAGTCATATCAGTCATTTGAAGGAGAATTTTGATTCAAGGATCTGAGGAGATGATAAAACATGATTCTATATTCATTTCCATTTGTATACCATGTTTGTTTTGTCTCTTACTCTTAGCACTAGATGAAGAGAAAGAGTTCATTTGAAGAAGTTAAGAGTGCTTGCTACTTCAAGATGAAGAGAACAAAATGTATGGAAGAGAAGTTTTAAGATGTTGACATCATCATCACGTGGAAGAAAGATGCAGAAGAAGAAAGTCCAACATTTCCAAAGGGAAAGTAAGACTTCCTTTTCTCTTATATTTTCCATATACTTTTCCTACTTTTATCCTCTACATCCAAAGACAAGTCTACGAGAACATCTTGTGTGAAGATAGTCTAAAGAAGAAGCAGTTTCTTATTTTGCATTACACTTGGTCATGATTTAGTAGATTTGACAAAGAATTGGATTGAGAGAAAGAAAAGCATCATGTTTTGAAGACAACTTGTATATTTTGACTCATATGTATGAGTTATATATAATTTGAAGTTTTTAGCCAAGCAACTTATATGTTCCCTCAAAGAATTCTTGGAGTGTCAATTCAGAGCTACTTGGTATATGACAAGTTGTAGAGAAGTATATTTCTTCTTTATCCAAATCTTAAGGTAAAAGAGTATTTGTAGCATATGTTGAAGACTTGGGTTGAGGTTTTATGTTTGGAAAAGTTACCTCATATTCAGTATTTTTCGAAAACTTCAGAAAATTCAGATTTTTTATGTACTAGTTAGTTGAAGAATCTACTTTTTATGATTGTCTAGATTTTTGGATACATGCTTGTATTCAAAAAGGTGTTCTAATTTAGATCCTATCACTTGATTGAGAAGTGGAGTTAGCCAAAGAAAGACAAGCAGATACTATCACATTTCACCCAGGTAGAATATGAAGATATGAAGTATCAACTTGTAGCTTTTGGAGTTCTTAAGATGAGAAGTTTGCCCACTTATGTTTCAAGTAGAATTTGCAGATTCTTGGAACGATTTTGTTGAAGAAAAGTTTTACAACTCTTTGAGAAGCATGGACACTTAGAGACATTCAAGTAACAAATCAAACATTTAGTCTTGAAGGTTTGATGAGAGCCGATTCTACACAAGTATTTTGTTGGAAAGATCTTGATAGATCTTGTATGATCTTGGATGATTTTGAATGATCTTAAATGATCATGAAGATCTTGAGTATTTATGAGTCAGTTGTCTATCCTTTGTTTGAGAAGGTTCTTAGCATTGGAGGAAGTAAGTCAAAGATTCAGATTCTTTCAGATTTGTGTTGCAAATAGAAGAAGATACTTGTTATGTTGCAGAAGGTTATGAATCCTAAAATGCTTTCAGCAAGGTTTTTATGATAGATTAGCTAACCTTATTCTAGATTTTTGGGAAGCTAAAGAATGATAGGGAAAGCTATTGGCACATGTACAGTGCTAATAAAAAGGTTTCAAAGATTTTTGTTTCAGATACAGGTATTGATCACTCAGGAGAAGATTCTAGAGTTCTATTGAAGAGAAGCTTGATATTTCAGAGAGGTATGTTTCAAAGGTGCGCACATATATGTTTATACCAGGTTCTAAAGGAAAGAGGTATGAAGGATTTACGGATTGAACAAGGATGAAGACATGATGACATCATAGATATGATATTTTTTTATGAGACTCATGCATTGAGTTGAGTTGAGTTGACTTGAGTACACTCAGAGATGAACCAGCAGTGTTCATAATACACTAAGTTGTGAGTTGTCACTCATAGGTTCCAGGATTCAGTTTGTAATTATGTTTAGTGTATTTACATGACATCGCAGAAGTACATTGAGAAAGCTTTCGTAAGGTAAATGCAAATATGTGGATCCTAGTGTATGTTTTTAGGTTTGAGAAGACAGGAGATAGTAGATTCAGAGTCAATACTTACTACATTTGTTGTCAAGCAAATGATTGCACACGATTGGATATCTAGTTTGCATATTTTCTCAAGTATTATGGTTCATATTCAGCAAGTTCGGGTTTTTGAAGTTTGAACGAAAGTCAAATTCAGTTTTGAAGAAGACTTTTTAAGAAAAGTTTGAAGGTCAGTTCGGGAGTACAAGCTTGAAGCTTGTGATAGTTTGTAGCTTTGATAGTTTGGAAAACCAGTTCAATTTGTACCAATATGACATTGCAGGGGGGATTGTTTGAAAACAATGTCCTATTAGTCCAAAAACACTTAGTAAGTACAGGAAGTATAGCCTTCAGTATTACTCCCTCTACCACATTACAGCGTGGGCGGCATGGATAAAACGAATCACTCCCATCCTAGGCACGTGAGCTCAAGTCCCACAGACGGCAAACAATGTAGATCACGATTTTTTTAGATATGCTTTTGAAATAAAAACAGCGATGGGTGAGGGATTCATCTACGTAGTTTTTTGCGAATACATTTTCACGTAGAGCTTTATTTATGTGCTTTTAAAGGAGCTTTTGACTTGGAAGAAGACCTTCCATCTCTTCCAACAAAGGAACCAAAGCATCATGAAGTAATTTTATGCGAATACATTTTCACGTAGAGCTTTATTTATGTGCTTTTAAAGGAGCTTTTGACTTGGAGGAAGACCTTCCATCTCTTCCAACAAAGGAACCAAAGCATCATGAAGATAGTGACTCTAAAGATGACTTGACAGATTTAGAGAAATTGAATCTATGGAAGAAAAAAGGGAAGGCTAAGGTGCAAAACTTAGCTCAAGGATTTGAAAGATCTCATCAACCACTCACATGATCAATGAGAGAGAAAAAGAAACCAGAGAGATAGAGATTTGATACCTCTTTGGTCACAAAGCATTCAGTTTATATGGCCAAGGAATCCAACAATGCAGAACCGACATCATATGACAAAGCTCAAAGCAAGAAGGAATGGAGAAAGCAATGGATGAAGAAATTGAAGCCCTCATGGACAATGACACATGGGAAATTGTTCCTAGCAAGCCACCAATGAAGGTAATTGGATCAAGGTGGATCTATATAGTAAAAAGGAATTCAGATGGTAGTATTAATAGATACAAGGCAAGGTTAGTAGCCAAGGGGTTTGCCCAAACCCATGTCATAGACTATGAAGAGACCTTCTCACTTGTTGCTAAAATGCCTACCATTAGAGTACGTTGTATCAACTAGATGTAAAGAATGCATCTCTCAATGGTTGGATTTCAGAGGAAGTTTATATGGCACAACCACCTAGTTATGAAGATGCACATCATCCAAATTATGTGTGTTAATTGAAGAAGGCTCTGTATAGTTTGAAACAAGCTCCAAGAGTTTGGAATCACAGATTAGCAACAAAAAAATACACATCTTAATAAGGTATATAAGGAAATTAGAACAGGAATCAATCAACACTAAAGAGTAATACTTACAATTGATAGGATATCTCTTTTTTTTTTGGAGTTCTCCATGCTTGATATTGTAAAAACATGTTGTACAATGGCAACAATCCCACTATCTTTGAGATTTTTGAAGCCCAATAATTTCCCTTTCCAATGAAGGTCCAAGTTTCCACGATCTTTTACATAATGAGGGCCAACACCAGAGGGTTGCTTGTACACGCATGCACCCTTGCAGAACTCATTTCCTAACCAATGTCCTTTTGATAACCTCATCTTTTTTATGCCTATAGGATTTAGGTTTCTCCATTAGAGTTCAAGCTAGAGAAGTAATAGTACGAATTCAAAGAGGAAGATGCATAGAGAAAGAAATGTAGACACAAGAGCTTAAATGGAGTGCTAGGGAGAGAAACTAGTGGAAAGAGATGACTTTTTGTGACCTGGGTATGAAAGGGTGGGGTTTTGAAGGGAGAAAGTTGTATTCTAAGTTATTTTTGGAAAGTCATTTTTTTCAGGTCAATCAATGCACAGATTTTGGTTTATGGAGTCAAAAATAAGACTTTTTATCCTAAACAGTGAATTGGGGAGCCATTGAATGGTGTTATGACAAGTTTTACAACTTTTTGAAATTTCGACTTTGGATATCGAAGCGAACCTGTCGATCGGCGGCTCCAACTCTCTGTCAGTCGAGGGATGCCCGGCTTCAACCTTTGCAGAATAGGAAACTGTAGATGTGTTTGCTGCTGTCGCGAGCGCTTCCACTCACAACAGCACTCATATTCTTCAAATTAAATGGTTCCAGTAGGTTGCGGAAGCTCCGACCGTCTTCTGCGCTGTGGGCTTCTTTGTATCTGTCGTGAGCGAGTGTGTCCGTCGCCACCGAGGGTGTCCGTCGCGACTGAGTGAAAGGCCACGTGTTTGTCCATCGTGAGTAGGGGCATCTGTCGCGACTGATAGCAGGCATCTTTGTATCCGTCGCGAGCGTGTGTGTCCGTCGCCACCGTGGGTGTCCGTCGCGACTGAGTGAAAAGCCACATGTCTGTCCATCGTGAGTAGGGGCATCAGTCGCGACTGATAGCAGGCATGTGTCCATCGCTTCGAGAGGCGATTCACCATCGAGCGGCTGACCAGGAGCGCGTGACATGTGGACACCCAAACGTTGTTTTTCTTTGTGTTTCAAGCATGCTGATCGTTTTAATGTTTCATCCGTTGCAGCGCAACCTTTTCTTTGGCATAGTAACTTAAAAAAGAGAAAGAGAGAAAAGAAAAAAGGAAAAAAAAAAAGAAGAGGAAAAGAAAAAAATAGAAGAAAAAGAAAAAAGAAGAAAAAAGAAAAAGAAAAAGAGAAAAGATTCGAAAGGAAAAAAAAAAAAAAAAAGCTACCTTTTTTGTGGGATTTTTGGGCTTTTCAAGATGCTTCTCTTCTCAGAGTTTTAGAAAAAGATCTTCTTTCTCGGGGTGTCCCTCTTTTGTCATGGATTTGGCGACCCCCTCTCTTGTGAGAAGCAATCTGGCCCCTCCTCCCGAGGAGACCGTTAACCTGGCCTCTTTGTTGGAGGGGGGTTCGTGTGCCGCCCAAGGGACCCTCGAGAGTGCTGAACCCCCCTTGGTCTCCCTCAATAGATCCGCAATTTTGTCAACTCAGGAGGAGCTCAAGAAAGTTTGCCTCGACGGCCAAATGTTCGGCCCTAAGCCCCCGCTCGAAACTGTGCGTCAGTGGCTTCGCAACGAGTGGTTCCCCCGCGGGCTAGTTGTTTGTAAGTGTCAGTTCTTACCGGCAAGCCACTTGCTGCTAGTCTTTGAAAATGAAGATATGGCGTTTCGAGCCCTTAGTGTCGGAACTTGGCAACTCGGCCGGGCGACCCTGTGCCTATTCAGATGGTCCCCTGATTTTACTCCCGACAAATCGAAATCGCTTCGGTACCCCCTCTGGGTTGAGCTCCCTAACCTGCCATACTTCTTGTACAACTTCGTATGGGACATCGTTTCTCCTATCGGCAAGCCGTTGGCCTCACGCGAGGACATTGGTGGTCTCATTTATGAAGGCGCAAGACACTCGTTCAACGCCCGGTGGCACCCTCAAATCTGTGTCGAGGCTGACCTCAGTATGCCACTCCCATCGAAGATCAAACTGGACTTGGGCGAAGGGGATGTATGGGAGCAAGACATCAGCTACAAAAACCTTCCCAACGCGTGCTTTCGCTGTGGCCAACAAGGTCACAGGATCAAAGATTGCCCTTTGAGACGAAAAAGCAAGCGAAATCAAGAAGCCCCCAAAAATGCTCAAGACAGCAATGGAGCATTGAATCACTCGACGAAAGTAGAGGAATTCAAGGAATTCAAGGGTCCGTGTAATCTAGAAGCTGATGCAGACGGGTTCATCGAAGTCAGAAGAAGAAGGAAAAGAAGCCCTAGGGCAACCTCTGAGCGAAACAACAAGTCTGTTTCCCCCTGCAGCAACTTGTATTGCAATCTGGAAAAGGAAATCAATGAGTTTGACTACCCAGGTGGGAACCAACTTGAGGAGGACACCGATGTCAAAGGCCTGGAGATCCTTGACAGTAAAGAAACCTTGCAGGAGGGTTACACTACAAGCAAAGAAGACGGCTTTACTACCAGCAACGAAGATAACATGGATAGTGAAAGCTCCATCATCGGATCGACTATTCCGGAAACGGAGCTGAAAACGGTGTCCAGTTCTTCCCAGCAGGAGGCATCCCGCAAAGGAAAACAACCTATGGAGTTACCGTGGAAAAGCCCCCACAAGAACCTATTGCTAACTCGGGATCCGATCCGAGCGAAAAAGAAAGATGAACCCAAGAAAAGAAAGGACAAAGCTCCCTCCCGCAAAGAGGGATTACTACGACAATGATCATCATCTCGTTAAATGCTAGAGGGCTAACCGACCCCTCAAGAGCGACCATCATTGGTCAATGGCTTCGCGACATTAGCCTAAACCCAGATTTTATATGTATCCAAGAGATTAAAATTGACGGAGAAGACCTCCAGAAACGGCTTAGACATGTCTCCTCGACCCATGTTTGGATTTCAACGACGCATCAGCGGGGATCCGGCGGAACGGTAATCGGTATCAATCAACTCTGGTTTGAAAAGCTCGAGAACTCCTTCGAAGATGAATGCCATCGATGGATTGCTATTTCTTTCGGTGCTCCCTTTTGTTTTACTTTAGTTTCTTTGTATGCCCCCAATGGGGAGTTAGAGAGACTTAACACTTGGGCCTCCTTGGACTCGCTCCCCCACAACGTGCTTATCTGTGGTGACTTCAACATGGTTGAGGACCCTACGGACAGATGGATGGGCAAGGGTAGGGTCATCGACAGTCGGGAGAAAGAAACGTGGGACAAAACTAAACTACACTTGGATTTGGTCGAATTCAAAGACTCGAAGGGCTTTTCTTGGTCAAATCTCCAAGCAGGCGAGGACCTGAGGAAAGCTAGACTTGATAGATGCTACATCTCCCAGAGTTTTACTCATCAGTGGGGCCACCCTTCCCTCTTGCAACGCATCGACCTCACCATCTCTGATCACTACCCGATCGTCATCACTTTTCAACCCCCCACCAAGATTCGTAAGGCTCCGTGGTTCCATGCCAGTGTGCCCTCCTTCTCTCTCCCCTCCGTCCATCAAGAAATTTCTGATGTGTGGAAGGAGGCATTTGCCTCTGGCTTGTCCCCAGCCAAGTGTTGGAGAAGTGCGGTCGATAAGTCACGACAGATCATGATTAGATCCAGGAAGATGCTAGAGACTGTGCGGCGGGCTCGTAGAGAAGCTCTATATCATAGACTCTGGCGGCTCGAGGAGGAAGTGAACAAAGGAAAATCTCAAGCCCAGAAAGGACTTCGAAAAATCAGAGCGCTGCTGAGATATGAGGAAGAGATACAAAGGAAAAATTTGCAAATTTTCTTCAAGGAGTGGTGGGCTGGCAAAGCCGACAAACCCACCAAAGAGATGTGCCGTATCCTCAAAAGGAAACACAATAGAGAATCGATCCCCTTATTGCTAGACGCAAATGGCAATGTATGCAATACGGAAGAAGATAATTTTGGGATCATTGAAGGGCACTTCATGAGACTCCTGGGGACCTCAAACCCCCTCTCCCACCATAGAAGGGACTGTATGGCAGCCATATCTAGGGTTTCCCCCCACAGGATACCACCCAACCTTCACTCTTTGCTTCATGCCTCTATCTCTGAAGTTGAAATCATTGAGGTCATCGATGCCCTCCCCTCAGGTAAAAGCCCGGGCCCCGACGGGCTCACTAATGAGTTCTTTAAATCCTTCAAGTTGGTGGTTGCCACCCCTCTCCGTATGGTTTGGCAAGAGGCACTCAAGTTTGGCGCGCTTCCATCTTGCCTCAACAATGGCATTATCAAGATAGTACACAAAAAAGGGGAAAAGAACAGAATAGAGAATTGGCGTCCCATTACAATGCTCCAAACAGGATACAAGATCATCGCCAAAGTCATTGCCAACAGAATCTCTTGCCACTTGAGAGCATGGTTAAGCGAGGATCAAAAAGGTTTCATCAAAGGCAGGTCAATTTTGGAAACCATAATAGATATCTGGGAAGGTCTTGAATTTGCAAATGAGTCTAAACAAGAAGTGGTTTTCCTCAAGATCGACTTTGATAAAGCCTACGACAGGCTAGAATGGGACTATATTCTTCAGTCGCTACAGGATCTTGGATGTAGTCAGAAATTCACAAAGATGATCGCGACCCTTCTCGGAAACGCATCGACCCAAATTAACATTAATGGAAATCTTTCAAAGGTGATCAAACTTAGAAGATCTATCAGACAAGGGTGCCCATTGGCTCCCCTTCTCTTTGCCATTGCCACGGAAGGTCTTAGCAGGCTGGTGGAGCATCAGGTGGAAGCTGGTAACATTAAAGGCCTTCGTTTGCCGCATGACCACAGTCAGATCACCATGAGACTTTTTGCCGATGATATGAACGCTTTTGTGCACAATGATAGTACCAGCCTTGAGACGTTCTGGAAGTGTCTTGCTACTTTTTGTGAAGCCTCTGGATCCATAATCAACCACTCTAAGACCGCCTTTAGAGCTATTGGTGGATCACAGCCCGACCTTCTCATTGATCATGGCTGTAAAATCATCCCGCAGGGCCAAATTTTTCGGCTTCTGGGGATTCCCTTGGGGTTTGGCGTCTCTATGGAACAGCGGTGGAACTGGGTGCTTGCCAAACTCGAAAACAAGCTCAACTATTGGAGAGGTATGCAAATCAATCTTGCTGGTCGTGCTATGGTCATCAACACGTTCCTCTTATCATCTACCATTTATTTCCTTTCTTGTTGGAGACCGAAAGAGCAAGATCTGTCCAAACTGGATAGTATTTGTAGAAACTTCCTTTGGACGGGCGACCACAATAGGAGGGGGGTGCCTAAAATCAAATGGTCCATCTGCACCAGCCATAGAGATAGTGGGGGACTTGGTATCTTGGACATTGGGTGCATGGCTAACAAACTGTCGGCCAAATGGATGACTAAGGCTTGGTGCAACGGGGAGGCCTCGTGGGCTAAGCTGATCTTCAGAAACAAGAATGAGTTGGCGCTCATGGGTTTCCCAAATTGGAGGAATCTTGACATCTTGACCTTGCTGTTTTCCCCGATCCCCGTCTTCCCGAAAGGCTCTAATCTGGTGTGCTCCCTTTGCAAGAGTTGGAATAAAGTCAAAAGCTTCACAAGAATAAGTGAAGACTGGAAGTGGGCTGCCGGTATCAGACAAAACGACTCTATCTGGTTTCTGATCCATGGCATCCGGAGTGTGGAATCTTGGAACATTCAAAACGCCAAGAAGCTATGGAACAAAGGCTTCAAAAAATGGAAACATCTCTGGAAACAAGACACCAACCGCTGGATCAACTTTGAGGATATTGACCCTAGCATCAACATTTCGCATGAAGAATGGAACACTTTGCAAAGCAGATTTCTCGCCTGGGACCGACACAAAGTTCGCCTTCTCATGGGACACGACATGCCGAGCTCGCTTGGTCTCAAATGGCACAATGGGAATAGTCTATCAAAAATCCTGAACATCAAAGAAACGATCGACTATCAGGGTAACCTCAACAAAAAGTGGTGCCTGTCATGGACGCGGCTTCGGTGGGACATGAAGTTCATGGCTATCTGGCACCCCCTCATAGAAATCAAAAAGTCTGTCCTCTTATGGCAAATTCTTCATCACGGAATCTAGACCAACCTTAAGGCTAGCAAAATTTGTGGGATCCCTCCCTGGTGCAAACGCTGCCACCGATCTATCGAAGATGTTTCACACATCTTCTTTACCTGCCCCAACTCCAACAGACTCTGGCAGGTGGTTGGAAAGAGAATTAGACTTCAAAAACGTCTCAGTTGGCAGCAAGCCCTGCTGGGAGAAGCGATCGGCTGCTCTGCGACTCTCTGGAACGCCATCAGAGGGGAGGTTCTATGGAAAATCTGGCGGGAAAGATGTGCTTTCAACTTCGGTGACTCCCCCAAGGAATGGTCAATTGAGAAATCGTTGTTCCTCCTTGGCAAAAGGATTGTCAACTGTAAAAAATCCCCCCCCTTTAGGCATCATCAAGTACTCCTTTTGATCGATAACAAGCTTAAACCCAAGTGGGCCCCACATGAGGGTGATGAGAGGGTAATTAACCTTCTTTGTAATGTCATCTAAGCTCTGTAAAAGCTTCCCCTGCTTTGTGGGATTTGGGGCGTCCCGTGGGCACTAGTCCCCTTCTCTTGTACTTTTCTTTATTTAATTCAAGTCTGGGAGAGTAGGCTATTGCCGAACTTCCTTTACATTAAAAAAAAAAAAACTTTTTGAAATTTTTGAATTTTTGGGCCCAAGCTGGTTATGAGATTCCTTTCCCTCTCTAGAGGTAGAACCTGAACATAGGGGAATCTTGTCCCCTCTCCCCCTTCACACTAGTAATTTATAGGCTATAGACTTTGTCCACCACCCTCTTCTAATTGTTCCATCACTAATCAATCCTTAATGCAAAAGGCCCATGCAAGGTTCATTTTTTCCCTAATGTCCCACTTCATTTCCCTCATTCCACTTGTGAGAGAGAGAGAGAGACAGAGAGAGAGAGAGAGAGCTATTGTGCTTGTTTTTTTTTGCATGTTTTTGAGCACTTTTGCAAAGATCCGCTCCATCAATAGCTCCAACAAACTCATCAGGTATGATAGAACCCTGCACATGGCCCGAGATGATGACTTCTATCTATAGTGATAGACAAGAAAAGTTGATATTTTGTGTTTTAATCATAGGCATGACAGACTACATACACATCATGAGCATTCCAAGACATAAATCATAGTCCAAAAAAATACCTTTTTTATCTATTGTGATAGACCCTGCCTATCTTGATAGACAAAAAGGTACAATAGACCCTCTCTATCACGATAGACACCGTCTATCATGATAGGCACCATCTATCATGACAGACAGGCGCTGCAACAAAGATGGTATATTGCCATAGATATATCTACCCCGACAGACCGTATCCATGATAGAGGATAAATGATAAATCTATCGAGATAGACACATCTACCACGATAGACATGACCCCATGATAGAGGCCATCTATCATGATAGAGCCATCTATCCTGATCAATAGAAACCATGACAAATGATAGGTGATTGATAGCATCTATCTTGATATACCCATCTATTGCAATAGACCACACTATTGCGATAGACACCATCTATCGTGAGCGACAACCATCCAAGATAGTTATGTCTATGTGTGTATATATATGTGTGTGTATGTGTATGCATGTGTGCATGTCTATGTGTATATGTATATGTATGTGTATTTGTATGTGTGTATATATGTGTCTGTGTGTGTATGCATGTGTGTGAATGTGTATGTGTGTGTATTTATGTGTGTATGTGTATGCATGTGTATGTATGTGTATGTATGTGTTAGTGTATGTGTGTGTGTATGTGTATGCTTGTGGATGTATGTGTATGCATGTGTGTATGTATGTGTGTGCTTTGCATGTGTGTATGTATGCATGCATATGCATGTGTGTGTATGTATGCATGCATATGCATGTGTGTGTATGCATGTCCGTGTATGTGTGCGCATATGTGTGTGTGTATGTATGCATGCATATGCATGTGTGTGTATGCATGTCCGTGTATGTGTGCGCATATGTGTGTGTGTATGTATATATATGTTTGTGTGTGTATGTATATGTGTGTATGCATGTGTATGTATGTGTGTATGTGAATGTATGTGTGTGTATATATATTTATGTCTCTCTCTCTTAAGTGTGTGTGTGCATGTGTATGTATGTGTGTATGTGAGTGTATGTGTGTGTATATGTGTAGGTTTGTCTCTTAATATGCATTGTCGGAGAGCAAAGGAGGTGTGAGGGGAAGACTGACACGGGGTTGGATCGGGCGCCGACAGGTGTGTATCGTCCCTCGGTCCTGTGAGCAGCATCTACACGCGGGGTCCCTCACCCTAGTAGGATGATCATATGTTGGGCGCCTCGCCCTGGTAGGATGTCGGAGAGCGAAGGAGGTTTGAGTGGGAGAGCGGCACGGGGTTGGATCAGGCCCCGCTCTTCCCCTCATACCTCCTTCGCTCTCTGACAACATGTCTATGCATGTGTGTGTATGTATGTGTGTATGTATGCATGCAAATGCATGTATGTAAGTACCTTTGTGTGCTAGTATGTGTGGATCCCACGATATATGCATGCCCTCTCTCTCTCTCATCGAAGAATGTTTGTGTTAGAAGATTTGTAATTTTTTTTTATTTTTTGTATGTGTAGGACATTGCTTATGTGATGTTTTTGTGTTAGAAGATTTGTAATTTTTTTTAATTTTTTGTATGTGTAGGACATTGCTTATGTGATGTTTTTGCTTCAGAGGCACTGCTAGCATCACTACAGTGCACGTAGCATCACTACACTGCTAGTAGCTTTGTGTTAGGAGATTTCTAATTTTTTTATTTTTTGTATGTGTAGGATGTCTGCACGTAGCATCACTACACTGCTAGTAGCTTTGTGTTAGGAGATTTCTAATTTTTTTATTTTTTGTGTGTGTAGGATGTCGCTTACGTGACACTTTGTTTCAGAGACACTTTTTCAATGTTGCACGTAGCGTCACTACATTGCGATGCTACTAGCGACGTTTATTAACTATTGTCAAACAAAAGATGTTGAGTATCACTTATATGACTACATTTTTAACTACCATCACACAGAGGATGTTGATTGTCACTTATATGACTATACCTTTTTTTTTCTTTGATGTTGCTTATGTGACACTCGTGGACGCACAGAGCATTGTAGCATGCGATGCTACTAGCAATGTTTATTAACTACCATCACACAAAGGATTTTGATCATCACTTATGACTCGACCTTCTTTTTTCTTTTACGTTCACATAGCATCGCTACAATGCGATGCTACTAGCGACGTTTATTAACTACCGTCACAGAAAGGATGTTGATCGTCACTTATATGACTTGACCTTCTTTTTTCTTTGACATTGCTTCTGCGATACTCACCAGCTAGTTGTTTTTTTCTTTATTGAAGACTGTATGATTCAACTTACAATTGCAGTTACAGCTTTGAGTAAATTTTTCAATAAATATCAAAAGATTTTAGATATCAAACATTAACTGCATTGATTAAACTGGCACATTATGTAAGCGGACAAAAGGTTCGCAGCATCTCATGTTGACAACAAAACAACATTGTGGTGTTTGAAGTCCAATCAAGTGAGGCCAATCAGATGAAGTATCCCAAAAATGGCGAAAGGTAGTTTCTTTCTTTAAAAATGGTGATTCCCATTCGGCCTCCATACGGTGTCCGAGTTGCAAAACTTTGGCTTTCTCTTGTTTGAACTACATCGGGGTTGGGGGTAGAGAGGGACAATCGGGGTTTTGGGGGGGGGGGGGGGGGGGGCGAGAGAATCGGGTATTACTCGGAACTATCAACGAGTTCACACAGAGGCGGCACAACTTGTACTTCCACATGTCGATATTGTATCATTTTTTGCTCTCGGCAGATCTGGTGCAATATTTTTTGGGTTGTTTAATGTTTGGCTGTATGATAACTTGAGCTCAAGTACATTAGCAGCCTTTGTCTACTTCTAAATCCTAATGAAAACAGCAGAGTATACCATTCTCTCTTCTGTGTACATGAAGACTTGTGCTATCGAGTCTATCCTTTGTTGATCTCAATAGACATGGATATCTGTCCATAGAGGTGAAAAGAAACAGAGGGTATATAGGGGTAAAGTCCAAAGACTGAGATACAGAACTATATTGTTAAGATCAAGTGGCTTAGTGATTAAGATTAGGAGGCTCGCTGTACGATGCGCAAAGTCTGTTAACAGGCTACTAGGTGAAAGAAAGAATGAAGCTTGATTGCCCCCCAAAGTAATCATCTTTATCAGACCTTTGCATTCTACAGAAATTCTTTCAAATGGCCGCTCATTGCACATCTTTCTCAGATGAATGGCCGCGCGCTCGTGCGCGCACACACACACACAGAAACACACAGACGGAACCAAAAAAACCTTGAATTTTTTGCACGACAGAAATATTGCCAAGGCAAGGTTTTGTTTTAGATTTAATTGAATAATCAGATACGCATGATGCTCAAAATTTACGTTCACTAAAATCAAAGCCAATGTTCAGGGACTCTCTTGTATAATCCCGAGCATTGATGAAAATGTTGCTGCAGGGCTTTTATAAGAGAAGCTCATAGCAATTGGCTTTTGCCATGGAGGATAATTTGACCTTCACCGTTAATGAGCTGTGTGGCATCGATGATCTAGTCAAGACTTACACTTAAATATCTTTTGCGATGAATTTCAGCCAGAAAAAATGAGCAAGTTGTTTGATAATCCACTCTTATCAGAAATGTTAATCTAACGTAAAATCACATGTTTAGAAACGGCCAACCAGATTCAGTGCTGGAGGCATTAGCTCCTCCATATTGATCATCCAGACTTTGTGGGTCTAAGTTGTTGAAGTTCTGTTCCTCGCGCTCGATATGAACCAATGGAGAAACATGCAATGCTTGAGCATCGCTTGGAGCATAAGCAGCTTCTTTTCTCGTGAAGTTATTGTCAACTGGGAATGATCGATGTTGCATTGAAGCCATCTCTTGAATCGCGTTTTGCATATGCATACTGCCAGCCGGACCAACGCAATCAAAAGCGCTGCTTCGCTGCACATCTTCAATCGGTGAACCACGAGATGGTTCAGTAGTTATGGCGCGATCATGATGATACCGATTTAATTGATGATCCGAGGTACCATTTACAGCTTGATTCCAGTCATTCTCCATATGCTGATCATCATGTAATACTGAGTTAGATTTAATGCCGAACTGAGATGTCACGATGTGCACTGGTAGGTTTTCTTGCTCTGAATTCTGCGGCGTTTGCAGGCCTAGCGATGGCGGCGGCGAGGTATCAAAACAGTGGACAGTATGAGAACTTTGAATTTGGGGTGCTTGTTCTTCCTTCTCAGCAGTGCGCTGGTGCATAAGCCAGTACTGCCGTGGAGGAGCTTCAGATTCGCTCCCGTATGATTGAAAGGGTCGGGATGGAAATTCGCTGGGATTATTGGAGAAAACTAAGCTCCCTTGATCAGGATAAGGATTGAGGGAAGATCCATTTTGGCCTTCTGTGTGACCATCTTGATTATGCATTGGAGTCAAGCTATGGTTGCGAAAGAGCTGCTGATACAGCGCCGCCTGAGTAGAGGCCCAGTGTGTAATCTTGTGAGCATCCACCTGCGCAGAGAATGGAGAACCCATGTTGTCGACAACACTGAAAGCGTGCTGATAGACGGAGCCTGCCAGCAGCGCTTTCTGCTGGAGATTATGGAAAGCCTGGCTGTTTGTGAGCAAGTGGGCTCTCTCAGGGAAATTCAGCTTGGCTCGGGAGCCCCGGAACTTGATAGCGGCATTGTCGTAGGCGAGAGCAGCCTCCTCTGCGGTGTCGAAAGTACCGAGCCAGACGCGCGCAGCCTTCTTCGGATCACGGATTTCAGCGGCCCATTTTCCCCACGGCCTCTGTCTCACACCCCTATATCTCCGCCTCGGGCCGCTCATTTTCATCGCCTGTTGGCTCACATAAGTTATCGCCGCCACCTGTTCCGCCTCCGCTGGCATCTGTTGGATCACATCGCCTGAGTCATCCATGGCCACCGAATCTGGTGTGCTAGAAAATGCATCTGATCCAAAAGCGCAGAAAGTTTCATTAAGGATTCTCTCTCTCTCTCTCTCTCTCTCTCTCTCTCTCTCTCTCTCTCTCTCTCTCTCTCTCTCTCTCTCTCTCTCTCTCTCTCTCTCTCTCAAATATATCACGGAACAATCCATCGGATCCAAATAACGATTTACATTGGTGACTG
Source organism: Ceratopteris richardii (assembly GCA_020310875.1). Lineage (NCBI taxonomy): Eukaryota > Viridiplantae > Streptophyta > Polypodiopsida > Polypodiales > Pteridaceae > Ceratopteris > Ceratopteris richardii. The sequence goes on from CM035440.1 coordinate 80,282,857, forward strand.
CTACCGTCGCTTACCGATCTTATGCAACAGGTCTCTCTCTCTCTCATGGAACATTCATTCTGTGTATGTGGCTATGAATTTGTATTGATGAAACGTTTCCTGATTCGCAATGTGGATGCTACAGAAGAGAACTGGGGATCGCTTAGAATGGCAGATCATACCTTGACCGATGTGAGCATCCCCATAGAAATGATCGATGGTCCGATCCCCATCCATTGAATCAGAAACGTTCTCTGTGTGTTGATGGTCGGGCAGCAGCTGAAAATCTCCAACAATTAATCGATGACCATCACCATCTTCTGTAGACGCTGCTGCGTCTGACGGTGTTGCATGCACGAATCGATCTTGGTTTTCCGCGCATGGAGGGAAAGAACAGGAACCTGAAACATACGAGAGTGCAGCTATGATTTTTTGGAGCTCATTGTCCTCATCGTCAGCACAAGGAGGCTCTCCTGTCATGAGCTGCGGTGTTCCTAAAGATTGCTCGTCTACTGCATGAAATTCAACCGCGGTCGCATGCAAGCTCTTGCACTTCGACCCGCAAAACTCCACGTGATTGCACATATGTATATATCTGTTTACCTGACTAACGCTGTTCTACGAACTCTAGAAGGCGTACTACAGATATCACACAAGAGGACAAAAAAATGCAGACTCTCTCTCTCTCCGCGAACGGTGTCTCACATAGAGTGCCTCAACAACCATTCACTTCACTCAGGAGTGCCAACAACTCTCCACATGGAAAGAGCAGAGCGCTCCGTCTAATATATGTCTGTGATCTGTGTTGAATAATCAAAGCGGCGGTTTTGCTTCATTGTAGGATTAGATTTGTAAAGCCAGAAAGATCAGTTATGCCTATGCGGCGGTGGAATTCGATCACATGCCTTTGAATAGCTCGTCACTCTAACGATGTACATTTTAACCCATGTGCGTCCTCTATGTGTCCCATTACAGAGACGCCTACACGTCTCTCTCTCTCTCTCTGTCTCGGAATTCTCTGTTTATTTTACATTTGTACAGGAGATTCATTAATTTTTTTCATCTGCGAAAGACATTTGGCAAGGCGGTCTCTGAAGTCGGAGAGCATCTCAAGCAATGTGCGTGTGTTGGGTGCATGAGAGAGACGAAAAGAGAGAGACAGCGAGAGACTGGCGTGCGCGCATGTGCAAGTCTGAAGAGAGAGAAAAAGAGAGCGAGAGAGATGTAGAGAGTTGTCCTGTTTTCAAATTCAATCCTCTTACCACCAACAGCATTGGCTTATCAAAATTGAAGGCACCTCCTTTACTATCATTGTGGCAGCCTTTTAGTCCAACCATGCAGGCTTAATTATTAGTTAACTTATTCTTATAATTCCTTTCCTAAGAAATTGTATAGTTTATTAGTTAATTTATTCTTATAATTTTTTTCTTAACTAATAAATTGTTAATTTATTGGTTAATTTAATTTATTAGTTAATTTATTCTTATAATTCCTTTCTTAACAAAGCAAGAAATGCATATGGAAACGCGTACACGAAAGGAGCCCGGAGGAAGGGTAGGGGCTACCCATCAAAGTTATCTGCATTTATCAATGGAGAATTTCATCACATGAGATAAATAATTAGTGGATTGACCGGTTCCATATCTAGAATAATACATGGTCTTAGTCAAAGACAACCAAGGTGCTAATGATCCATTTACTTGAGTGTAAATTCACTCACCAATATTTTGTGAGTACATCGATGACATGGTTGGCACTAACATCTTGAATCTCGGGGTTGAAGGGCTAGGATTGAACAGCAATGGATTAACTCGATGTGAACTCTTGAATGTGGAGGATAAAGAGGGTCCTATAGACATTTCTATGATTCTTTCTGTTTCGAGACCTAAAAGGGAATACATGTAGAAGAATGAATTCTCAAAGGACAAAATAAAGCATTTTGTTATTATCTTTACAGTTTGATATTTGAAATAGCTTGAAAAATTTGATTTCAAGTTCAAGGTGATAGGAGAGTAAACCTTAAACATGAAGCACAAAAAAATCATGGTTTTCTTTTAATACAAAATGATTTTATGTTAAAAGAAAACAAGTCATTTTTTTCACACAATAAGAAAATATAATTAAATTAAATGTGGACTATACAGCCAAATCCAAAAAGGCTAGCATATACACATACATACGAGAAATCTGACAAGACAGGACAGTACAAAGCTAACAAAGTTGTTACACTTATGTGTTCCTCGTGTAGCTTTGATGTGAACCTTTTCCCTATACATGCGCACTTTTTACTCTAGTGCTGGCTAGAGGTTTTTTTCCCCATGTTACCACATACTTGATACTCTATGTGGTGGTACTTTGTACTTAGGGATATTATTCAACTCTTACTTCAGTTCAGTTCATCGATCAATAGAGAGAGCTATTCCAGCCATCGTCTTCTCCGTGTGTCTTGCTGAGTTTGTGCTCCTTGTGTGTGCTTCTTGTGTGTCTCTCACACTTCTACACACACCCAACAGTGGTATCAGAGCAGGTTCAGCTTCTTCTCAAGTTTCAGTTTTTCGCGTCGCGGCACGCACGCACTTTAACAGTGCAAATCGACTTCAGAGCATAGAAGTGTGAATTTCAGCAGCCCGAAAACATTTCCACCAGGTGCGCTAGGGTTTTACCCCCATTTCGAAGCCATTCGTGCAGTCAGAATCGCCATCAGAGTGACAGTTTGTGAGCTGAAATTTCAGCACTCATTTCAGTTTTCGTCGAAGTGAAGATTTTGTCACATTCTTGTTCCTTAGTGAAATGGCGGGCAGCAATGACTTGTTTGGCATGCTTCAAGCTGAAGATAAGCTTGATGGGACCAACTATCCGATGTGGTCTTACATGATGAAGCACATTCTTGTTGCAAAACAACTTTGGAACATAGTGGCAGATGTAGATCGAAGACCGGCAGGTGCTTCTACTTCACAGTCTACTCTCACAGATGGAGCTTCTTCTTCGAATACAGTGGTTTCTCCTTCTCCACCTACACAGGAGTAGCTTAGATGGGATGGAAAAGATGCTCAAGCTCATGCTTTGATTGCGCTTTCAGTGAAGCGTCATATAGTTCCACACATTCGGTCATGTTCTACATCACGAGAGGCATGGGACACTCTTGCTTCTTTGTATGCCGTGCATAATGAAGCACGTGTTGCATACTTGAGGAAGCAACTTGAGGATGTATGTATGGCTGAAAATGAGTCAGTGGATGTGTATGTGACACCCATCAAGGACTTGAAAGAGCAATTGGCAAACATAGATGAGATCATTTCAGATGCATCACTCATTTCTACATTGTTGAAAGGATTACCGGAATCTTTTCAAAGCTTTGCTACTACACTTCGTTTGGTTGCAAAAGGAAATCCTAATGTGTATGCATTTGATGAGGTTGTGTCTCTTCTTTTGCAAGAATCTAGAGTGAATAGGAGTGGTTTGATTGAAGGAACGCAAGCACTTGCTATCTCACAAAAGGGGAAAAGCAAGTATGGTTCAGCTTTTGGTTCATCAAAACCAAAGCCTCAAGCTTCCTCTTCCACTCATTCCTCTAATGATGGTGATTTGCAAAAGAAGAAGAGATGCAAATATTGCCGGAAGGCTGGTCATACTATTGATGAGTGTAGAAAGCTTGCTAAACGCAATGAAAAGAAGAAGGAATCGGGCATGTCTATTGTTGAAAATTCAGCAAATGCAAAGAATGATGAAGCTAACATGGCTCAAGATTTTTGGGCATGTGTTGTTACATGTCATTATGATGCCTCTTTACATTCTAAATGTATGGTTGTGAGTGAGGTTGATTCGGATTGGTTCTTTGATAGTGGTGCTTCAAAGCACATAACATCATGCAAAAGATTTTTTGCCTCTTTGAAAGATGCACCTAAAGGAGGACATGTGGTGTGTGCAAACAATGCCTCTTATCCTATCATTGGAGTAGGAGAAATTGAGCTTACGGCTGCAAATGGAGGTGTGATTCTCTTGAAAAATGCATAGTATGTGCCCGGTATCAAGAAGAACTTAATTTCAGTTCCGTTGATTGCCAAAGCTAGACTTCATGTACACTTTGTTGATGATAAGTGTATGGTTCATGATTTCAGCAATGGCGATGTTATCGTGATGTCCGGTACATTATGTGATGGTTTGTATCGCATGGATACATACAAGAGGGCTGCCTCGAATGCCTTGGTTGCTCATACTTCTTCCATGGCTGAAATGGAGCTTTGGCATGCTCATTTTGGTCATTTAAACTTCAATAGTTTGCTCTACTTGCAAAAGAAGGACATGGTTATTGGCTTGCCTACACTTGAGTCCATTGAAAAGCATGCATGTGAAGGTTGCATTCTTGGAAAAATGCATCGTGCTTCTTTTCCAAAAGATAGTCACACACACACTACAAGAAAATTGCAACTTGTTCATAGTGATGCATGTGGTCCGGTCAAGACTCCATCTTTTGGGAAGCATGTATATTTTGTTACCTTCATTGATGATGCTACTCGCCATACATGGGTGTATCCTATGAAAGCAAAGAATGAGGTATTTTCTTGCTTCAAAGCATTTTTAGCTATGGCTGAAATTTTTTCTTCACAAAAGCTTTTGACTCTACGCACGGATCGTGGTGGTGAGTACATGTCACATGAGTTTAATGCTTTTCTTCGTGAAAGAGGTATTTCACACCAATGTACGGTGCCACATACACCTCAACAAAATGGTGTTGCCGAGCGTAAAAATAGAACTTTACTTGAAATGGCACGATGTATGGTTAAAGGAAAGCATCTTCCTCATAAGTTTTGGATGGAAGCGGTCATGTGTGCAAATTATGTGTTGAATCACTGCCCTACAAAAGCATTGAGAGTCATCACTCCTTATGAGGCTTGGACTCGTCATAAGCCTATGGTTAGTCATATGCGTGTGTTTGGTTGTTTGGCATATGCTCTTGTGCCATCACAACAACGTCACAAACTTGATGACAAGGCAAAGAAATGTATATTTGTTGGTTATAGTGCTGAAAGTAAGGGATATCGGTTGTACCATCCATTGACGAACACAATTATTGTGAGTCGAGATGTGGTATTTGCTGAAAATTCAGTTTTCCCTCTACTTGAATGCAAAAAACTGCCAACAGTTAGCTCACAAGATGTGTTCGATACACTCATGCCTTTGTTCCAAAATGGTGCGCTTGACTATGGCCATGTAGATCAGCCAACTGAGGTTCAAAGGGCTGAAAAATTCCAGCCAAAGAGGGCCGAAAATGTGGATAATTTTCAGCCAAACATGGCTGAAAAAATTCAGCTAAAAAATGTCAAAACTGTTGGAAATTTCACGCCGCATATGGCTGAACATATGCGACAAAATATGGCTGAAACTGAGCATGAAATTCAGCCCACGCATGATGTACATATTGAAGATGTTTTACATAATGAACGCATGTCTATCGAGAGTGCACAATCTATGCCAAAGTGGCTGAAACAAACTTTGCAGGACAGCCAATTGAGTGCACCTTTACTTGGTAGAACAAGGTCAAGCTCTCACCATGCATCAAGTAATTTTGTGGATTATTCTCTTATTGCTACATCATGTAATGAAGAGCCACTTTCTTTTGAAGATGCATGTGACGATCCACAATGGATGAGTGCTATGCAATCAGAAATGGATTCCATACATAGGAATGGTACTTGGGAGTTATGTGAATTGCCAAAAGGAAAGAATGCCATTGGTACAAAGTGGGTTTACAAGATTAAGAGAAAATCTGATGGTAGCATTGATCGCTACAAAGCTAGATTGGTTTCCAAAGGATATGCGCAACAATATGGCATTGACTATGAGGAAACTTTTGCACCTACTTCACGCATGACTACCATTTGTACCGTGGTTGCATTGGCTGCCCATCGAGGTTGGAAAGTGCATCAATTGGACATAAAAACAGCCTTCTTGAATGGAGATTTGCAAGAAGAGGTCTATGTGAAGCAACCTCCTGGATTTTCTATGAAAGGGAAAGAGCATATGGTTTGTCGCTTGCATAAAGCTTTGTATGGTCTCAAGCAAGCTCTACGTGCATGGTATGAAAAAATACATAAGCACTTGATTGCTCTTGGCTTCACATGTAGTCCGATTGAAAGCACACTCTATGTACGCAAAAATGGGGCTGATCTTATAGTGCTTGTTCTTTATGTTGATGACATACTCTTGACTGGGTCATGTGATGCAAAACTTGACATTCTTATGGCTGATTTGCAGCATACTTTTGATGTCACTTATCTTGGTCTTTTGAGCTACTATCTTGGCATCCAGTTTGTATCCGTTGAGGGGGGAATTGTTATGCATCAAGCAAAGTATGTTGAAAAACTACTTCAGCGTTTTGACTTTGAGGATTGCAAGCCAGTTTTCACACCAGTTGAGACAGGATTTAGATTCTCAAATGAGGATTCCAGTGATGCATTTGACACTTCTCTTTATCAGCAGGCTGTGGGATGTCTTATATATGCATGAAACACAAGGCCGGATATACAGTATGCAGTTTCCCAGTTGAGTCGATTCATGCATAGCCCTGGCACTAAGCATTGGCAAGCGGTGAAACGTGTGTTTAGATATCTTCGAGGCACTTTGAGCTTAGGTCTCTTTTATGGCAGAGATGTTCAGCCATGCTTGCACGCTTTTACAGATAGTGATTGGGCTCGTTGTTATGATACTCGCGTGTCCACTAGTGGTAATTGCTTTTTCCTTGGAGACTCATGCATATCTTGGTTGAGTAAGAAGCAAACTACAGTGGCGACACCGGAGTTGTGAAGCTGAGTACAGGGCAGTTTTCAGAGCTACAGTGGAGTGTATATGGCTGAGACGCCTTTTGATGGATCTTTGCATGGAGATTGATGGTGCTACGCATATTCTCACAGATAGTCAGAGTGCTTTGGCTGTTGCACGAAACCCAGTGTTTCATGCACGGACCAAACATATTGAGGTGCATTATCACTATGTGAGAGAGTGCCTTCATGCAGGAGATATTGATTTGGTATATGTGCCTACACAAGATAATGTGGCAGACATATTCACCAAAGCTCTTCCACGGGAAAAGTTTGAAGCTTTTCGCAAAGCTTTAGGCTTATTACCTTGTGGGGGCTGATCTGTCACTCCCTGTATGTGTTCACATCATTCGCTCCAGGGGGGTTTGTTACACTTATGTGTTCCTCGTGTAGCTTTGATGTGAACCTTTTCCCTATACATGGGCACTTTTTACTCTAGTGCTGGCTAGAGGTTTTTTCCCCATGTTACCACATACTTGATACTCTCATATGTGGTGGTACTTTGTACTTAGAGATATTATTCAGCTCTTACTTCAGTTCAGTTCATCGATCAATAGAGAGAGCTATTCCAGCCATCGTCGCATAGCCTTGGCACTAAGCATTGGCAAGCGGTGAAACGTGTGTTTAGATATCTTCGAGGCACTTTGAGCTTAGGTCTGTTTTATGGCAGAGATGTTCAGCCATGCTTGCACGCTTTTACAGATAGTGATTGGGTTGGTTGTTATGATACTCGCGTGTCCACTAGTGGTAATTGCTTTTTCCTTGGAGACTCATGCATATCTTGGTTGAGTAAGAAGCAAACTACAGTGGCGACATCGAGTTGTGAAGCTGAGTACAAGGCAGTTTTCAGAGCTACAATGGAGTGTATATGGCTGAGACGCCTATTGATGGATCTTTGCATGGAGATTGATGCTGCTACGCATATTCTCACAGATAGTCAGAGTGCTTTGGCTGTTGCACGAAACCCAGTGTTTCATGCACGGACCAAACATATTGAGGTGCATTATCACTATGTGAGAGAGTGCCTTCATGCAGGAGATATTGATTTGGTATATGTGCCTACACAAGATAATGTGGCAGACATATTCACCAAAGCTCTTCCACGGGAAAAGTTTGAAGCTTTTCGCAAAGCTTTAGGCTTATTACCTTGTGGGGGCTGATCTGTCACTCCCTGTATGTGTTCACATCATTCGCTCCAGGGGGGTTTGTTACACTTATGTGTTCCTCGTGTAGCTTTGATGTGAACCTTTTCCCTATACATGGGCACTTTTTACTCTAGTGCTGGCTAGAGGTTTTTTCCCCATGTTACCACATACTTGATACTCTCATATGTGGTGGTACTTTGTACTTAGGGATATTATTCAGCTCTTACTTCAGTTCAGTTCATCGATCAATAGAGAGAGCTATTCCAGCCATCGTCTTCTCAGTGTGTCTTGCTGCATTTGTGCTCCTTGTGTGTGCTTCTTGTGTGTCTCTCGCACTTCTACACACACCCAACAAAAGTATCTCTTCATTGAATTGGGGTTTTTCCATTAAAGATGTTATGTACGCTACCCGTTACATGGGAAGCACTCTTAATAGAATTAAGGCTGTTTTTTGTCATACTTTCTAAGATTAAAGAGACAAGAATAAAGCTAAATTTTGTTCCCCTTAAACACAATATTACTTTCTTGTCATCTAAATGGAATATAAAATCTTACTCCTCCAAATGTTTGAGAGTGCTATCTCAAGCATGGAGCAATAATCTAGCATTATTTTCTAGTAGCCCAAAGCATGAGGGGATATGATATTGCAATAGGCCTTCAACAACCTCCAAAATTGTGAGAAGTGGAAAATGATATACCTGGGGCTCACCTCCCAGTCTATTTATACCTCTCATCTAATCACCATCTGGAGTACTCTCAAAGGTTCCTCTACTCATCTCGTCGTCACGAGAAGGTACATCGTCTGAACTCTCTAACTTTTGTTCTTGATTATCCCCCAAGCACGAATTTGTATCAAAATTTGGCTCCAAGTATAACTATAAGAAGAGGATCAAAAACACCTTCGTGCATCTTGAGCCTATGAGATCATTTTGAAGGAAACTCATTGTGAATTAAAAGTTTATCTCATAGCTCATTCACTTCTCACACATTGAGCATTTTATGGTTGCCAATGACATTGTATTTGTATGTGATTTAATACATATATTATCATTACATTCTCATTTCACTTCTCTATTATAAATCCATCAGAATAATGATCTTCTTAGAGCTTGTTCTCAGTGCTTAGTTGATCACTTGCCATGATTTAAACCATGGTAGATTCAACATACTGTCTATTATACACCTACAATATTTCATTAGCATTGTTTCTCGAGATCGTGAGATATTAACATAACTTTTCTCACTGGTTTGTTGACTGTTGCAGCCCATAAATGTCAGGATATTGATGCTGTGATTTGTTAAACATATTTCTCTATGTGTAGTCTATCATTTTTTATGAAATCAGTCATGATTGATAGCTTACTAAGTTAATTAGAGTTCCCCAAAAGGAATTAACCCAATTTCTCGAGTGTTTAGAGAACTGATCAAAACATTGAATATGTATAGGAACTAGAATAGTAAGGTTTTTTTCTTGGATCAACTTCCTACCTATCTGTTTTGATCCATTGATTAGTGGATCATCTTCCAAGAAAAATATATGATTATTTGTGATCATTAGCTAGCTAAAGAGTCTCACTACACTCTCTAGACATCATTCTTAGTAGGTGTGAAGCAACATCTAGCAACACCACTTCATCTCTTGTGACTATCCACCATCTCCTCCAACACTCGTCTCCCTAAACTACCCACGGAAATCTTTTCATATGAAATAACTATGAAATAAACAGGATCACGTACTCTAGTAGAGTAATAAACAAATCCATAAAAAGGTCTTACAAAGTAGTTTGTGTTGGCCAACTATGCAATGAGATGTGTAGGATTATGTCCGACACTCTGATCTCTGCCACCCCCGACTGCCCTCACTGCAAATCGTTACATCTCACTTGCACCGAGCTACACACTGGGTGAAGAAAAAAAGGATGACCAAGTGTCAGATTCTGGGAAAAGATCAACAAAGTCTTCCTAAAAAAATGAATTAATGGATAGTAATGACTAACCAAAAGGATTATGTGAGAATAAATGCGCTCACAACAAAAAGTGTATCAAGGAGTAAATCAACCACTATATAGTTGACAAAACCCAAAAAATCTAGAAAACTTTTTTCAGAGTATCCTTTGCAAAGTGAGCATATGACCAGTGTCAAAATCTCATAGAATTACAAGTACTTACATGTTTACTTACATAGTGAATCACTGACTCCACTGCATATAATCAGTTACTCGAAAGAAGCCAACTAGGCTTATCAAGCACCTATAAACGACTATCATACATCTCCTATGGCAAGACTTGGTAATGCTTCCACCTACATCATCAAAGAGATCCTGACATCTGGGTGTCTCCAAGTTACGAAAACCTCACCACAAACCCCTTTATCAAATAGTAAAAGGCTTTATGCAAAAACATAATCACTATATCAATGACCACATGGACGTACATAAGCCGTATCCACAAAAGCATACATAGTATGTGCTCAACATATGCAGTAAAGTGGCATGGACAGGCTAATTCAAAGAAGTACAAAGAACACTCTTCTTATGTTCTTGGACCTCTGTAAAGAGTGTTGGTGCAAATGACCAAGCCTTCACATGTGGCTAGGCATGGAAGAGAATATGTGCAACTATTTGATGAAGCATGTGAACCAATGCTTGTAATTATTTGAGAATTTACCATTTGTAAAAGGTTAAACAATTGAGAATCTTGTAAAGCCAAAATTTTATGGATTTAGGAATAACAATAAGCTAGAAGTTCAATGTGAGAATATCTCCTAGATCAAAGGAATCACTTTTTAGTTGGATCCAAACTTGAATTCAAATTCAAACTTGAAAGAGAACTCTTATAAAAAGAGGCTATGTAAAACTCGTCGCTTTGGTGCCTTATTTTCTGAACTTACTGTTGATCTTTTGTAGAAGCTAAGTGACTTACATCATAGCTCACTTATACTACCATCGTTTTGCATCATTACTATGCCACTGATCTTGTACAATCATGTTTTATAATACATATACTTCATTGATAATCTTTGTTTACTTCTCTGTTATGACCTGCTTAGAACAGTGGACTTTGTCTGGTCATATCTCAGTGATACCTCAACCATTTTGCATGCTCTATAGCTTCTTGGAACCCGTATGAAGTCTATTTTATGCTATAAAAGTTTTAAAGCTCTTGGTTCATCCATTTGGGAGAAATCTCCATCGAACTTCTCACTTGTCATCTGTTGTTCAGTCCCTAAAAAGTCGGGAGTAGGCCTTGGATTGCTAAAACCATTTCTCATAGCATAGTTTATCTTTTTTAATGATTCTAATTATAATCATTAGCCATCTAAGCTAATTTGATTCCCTCAAAAGGAATTTAATGAATTGCTATTGTACTATGAGCACTCTGCAAAAGAACCAACATATGTGTAGACCAAAATAGCAAGTTTTGTGACACTAGCCATTCATGAAGTAGTCTGTTTTGATTCAATTGTTTGAAGAATCAACTCCAAAGTACATAAGTACTTTCTTAGTGTCATTTGCAAGGTAAAAGGGCCTAGTATCAAACTCTAAAGTGATTTAGGGTAGGTTCAAAGCAGGTTTTAGCAGTACCACCTCACTTCCTTGAGGTATCCATCCATCTCTTCCAACAGTAGTATCAGAGCAAGTCAAGGTAAAATGGGAGATGGTTTCCCTTCTTTCATTGATAAATTGGACAGTAATAACTATCTAGCATGGTCCTTGAGGATGAAGACCTATCTACAAGGAAGGAGTCTCTATGGATACATGTTAGGAGATGAGGAGATGCCCATTTTCAGAAGCAAAGATCAACCTACAAGAGAGGAGCTAGAAAGGCTCAACTCATGGTGTTCCAAAGATGCTTTAGCAAGGTCATATCCACTTACTCTATTTCCGACTTCCTTCTTCCTCACATTAGGAATTATAAAACTTCCCAAGAGACTTGGGATACATTATCTTCATATTTTTCTTCCAATACAAGAGCTAGAAAAAAATCAATTGTGGATTGAGTTTACTACTCAAAGGAAGCAACCCAAGCAGAATGTTTCAAAGTATGTGACCAAAGTAAAGGATGTTGGTGATCAATTGGCAAGCATAGGAGATGAGATTGAAGAGGAGCAAATAGTGAGCCAAATAATCAATGGCATCAAGGCAGATGATAAGTGGGAAGCTTTCACAATTGCTATGGACCTTTACATGGACATGCAAATTCCAGATCTTACCACTCTCATGGGACAACTCTTTACCCATGAAGCCAAGCTCAACAAAAATGGAGAACCATCAAGAAGTAACAATTCTTCTGCCCTCTACACAGATAAAGGAAAGTCTAAAGATAAAGAAAAGAGCAAGAAAGTTGAAGATGAAGGTACTACTTCTCAAGCTAACTATATAGGAAGAGGTAGGAATTCAAGAGGAAGGGGCAGAGGAGGTAAGAAAGGTAGGGGGAGACCTTTCAACTCTTCCCCATGCAATATATGTGGACTGTCTAATCACACAACAGATGAGTGCTATAGGAACTTCAAGAACCAAAGAGGAAGAGGATTTCAAAGAGGTGGCTATTCACAATCAAGAGGAAGATTCAACCATAATCAAAGCTACAACCATGGCTATAACAACAATTACAACAACAATTATCAAGGAGGATACAAGTCAAGAAAATACCTCAACAATTATACAGAGGATCAAGAGGATTCTCTTCTCATTATGAATATGACTTCAGAAAAAGGTATGAATGATGAGCACCTCTTCTAAATTGACTCAGGTTGTTCAAACCATGTAGCAGGCAATGTAGCTCTCCTTTCTGATCTTGAGGAGCCAAAGGGAAAGCACCAATTACAGACAGGTGATGACACCAAGCATTCAATGGTCAAGGTAGGAAATGCCAAAACTTCTGATGGGAATAGGAATCTGTTGAGCAGAGTTCTCTATGTACCTACCCTCACAAAGAATTTGATGAGTGATAGACAGATAGTGGAAAAGGGTTTGCAGGTTAGGTTCAATAAATATGGAGCTTTTGTGGGGGACCCCCAAAATGGATTCAAGAGAATTGCCAAGGGAGAGAAAACAGGTAGAATATTTACATTTGAGCTTGAGGACACTAGAAACATTGCACTTTACAATTATAAGGATCAAACTTTGTCTGAGTTAGAGATATAGCACAAAAGATTAGGGCACATTGGTGAGATCCTTCAATTTCAGGCTCAAGGACTATGCGTCATTCATTGATGATTTTAGTAGATGGACTGTCTTGTATTTCATGAACATAAAGATGAAGTGTTTAGTTGTTTCAAAAAATATCTTGCACTTGTGGAAAATCCAACAGGAAAGACCCTAAAGAGGATAAGGTCAAATGGAGGAGGTGAGTACTTCTCCAATGAGTTTGATGCATTTTTGCAGGACATAGGTATCAAAAGGGAGATCACTACTAGGTATACTCCTGAGCAAAATGGAGTAGCAAAGAGGAGAAACAGATTGATTATGGAAGCAGCTAGATCAATGCTTAATGAAAAGAAATTGCCTAATTATTTATGGGTAGAGAGTGTTTGTACTACCACCTGCCTTATTAATAGGTTAACCTCTAAGTCACTTGATGGGATGAGCCCATATCAGGCATGGCATGGTAGGAGACCATCACTTGATCATTGCAGAATATTTGGATGTGTTCCTTATGTGCATGTTCCATCTCAAATGAGAGGTAAGCTAGACCCTAAGGCAGAGAAATGCATCTTCATAGGGTATGACTTAAATTAGAAAGGATACAGATTTTATAATCCATCCATCAAAGGTTTTATGGTCAATAGAGTTGTTGTGTTTGATGAGAATGATTCTTGGTTTGAAAGTGAATGCAGGAAGGTCAAATTGCCATATGACTTGGAAGAAGAATTCCCAAGCCTCACCAAGGAGGCACCAAGCACGATTGAAGAAATCAAATCAGATGATGAGGCCACCATCAACTTGGAAGAGTTCAAAGCATGGAAATCAAAGGGCAAGGCCAAGATGAAGAGGTTGGAAGACATACCAGAATCATCCAACCAATCCTTAAGGAGATCACAAAGATGGACTAAGAAGTGAGTCAGATATGGATATGATACTTCATTAGTTTCTAAGCATTCTATCTATCTTGCTAAGGATTCATCACTTGAAGAACCTTCTTCATATGAAGAAGCAAGTATCAAGGAAAAATTGAAGGAGGCCATGGATGAAGAGATAGAAGCACTCCAAGAAAATGACAACTTGGGAGCTAGTAACCAAGAAGGCATCAATGAAGGTAATTGGTTCTAGATGTATTTACAAAATCAAAAGGAACTCAGATGGATCCATAAACAGGTATAAAGCTAGACTTGTGGCTAAGGGTTTTACACAAACCCAAGGAGTAGAATATGAAGAAACTTTCTCACCTGTGGCTAAAATGCCAACCATCAGAGTATTGGTAAGTGTGGTTGCATCTAGAAATTGCAATATGTTGTGAAAAATGCCTTTCTCAATGGCTGGGTTTTAGAGGAGGTTTACGTGGCTCAAACTCTTGGCTATGAAGACCCAACCAAGGTAAATCATGTGTGAAAATTGAACAAAGCTCTTTATGGTTACCTAGGGTATGGAACCATAGGTTAACAACCTATCTTCAAGACCAAGGATTCATGATGAGCAAGGTAGATTCTTCTCTATTTGTGAAGAGGAGCAACTCAAAAATGATATACTTATGTGTATATGTTGATGACATCATTCTTACACGTAGTCTTGCCAATGGCATCAAACAAATCAAGAACCAAATAATGCAGGAGTTCAAAATTAATGACCTAGGTTTTTTGAAGTTTTTTCTTGGACTTGAGTTAGTATACACTAACTCTGGAATTTACATCACTCAAAGGAAATATGTATAGGACATGTTGAAGAAGTTCCACTTAGAAAATGCAAAGGTAGCTAGCACCCTTATTGAGGTAAATCATAAATTGACTGCTCATGAAGGTGATTTGCTTGAAGACATTGTAGGTTACCAAAGCATAGTTGGAAATCTTAACTATGCAACATTAACCAAGATTGATCTATGTTATGGAGTAAGTGTTCTGAGCCAATTCATGCATAAACCTAGAGCACCTCACTTGGAAGCTACTAAAAGGATTTTGAAGTATCTCAAAGGTACTCAAAATCAAGGTCATTACTTCCCATACACATCAGATTTGGACATTAAGCTATACTCAGATGCAGATTGGGCAGGTTGTAAGGATGACAGAAGAAGTACTTCTCAATATCTATCTTTTGCAAGTGATAAGCCCATTTCATGGTCTTCCAAGAAGCAACCAACTGTTGCTCTATCTTCAACAGAGGATGAATATAGGGGATTAGCAAATGCTATAGAAGAAGCCATTTGGATTAGATTGCTTTCCTCAGATTTGGGACTTCACACTCATTCACCTATGATCCTTTGGTGACAACACAAGTTCTTTGCATCTTGGGGCCAATCCCATTTATCATGCAAGAACCAATCATATAGAAGTACCCTATCACTATGTTAGAGAGAAGCTATTGAGAAACGAGATTCAACTTGCATATGTATCTACAAATATGCAATCTGCAGATTTGTTAACCAAATCACTTGATGGTACTAAACTTTGCAGGTTTAAAACCATGATTGGATTGCAGGACATTCAAGAAGATTCATGAACAAGTGCAAGCCAAGATGTTTGGCTTGAGGGGGAGCTGTTGGTGCAAATGACCAAGCCTTCACATTGGGCTAGGCATGGAAGAGAATATGTGCAACTATTTGATGAAGCATGTGAACCAATTCTTGTAACTATTTGAGCATCTACCATTTGTAAAAGGTTAAATCATTGAGAATCTTGTAAAGCCAAAATTTCACGGAGTTAGGAATAACAATAAGCTACGAGTTCAATGAGACAATATCTCGTAGATCAAAGGAATCACTTTTTAGTTGGAGCCAAACTAGAATTCAAATTCAAAGTTGAAAGAGAACTCTTATAAAAAGAGACTATGTAAAACTCACGGCTATGATTCTTTCTTATCTGAGCTTATTGTTGATCTTTTGTAGAAGCTAAGTGACTTGCATCATAGCTCATGTAGACTACCATCATTGTGCATCATTACTATGCCAATGATCTCGTACAATCATGTTTTATAGTACATATACTTCATTGATAATCTCTGTTTACTTCTCTACTATGACTACTCAGAACAGTGAACTTTGTCTGGTCATATCTCAATGATCCATCAACTAGATTGCATGATCTATAGCTTGTTGGAACTAGCTTGAAGTCTGTTTTATTTTATAAAAGTCTCGAAGTTTTTGAATCAGCCATTTGGGAGAAATGGCCATCGAACTGCTCACTGTTCATATACTATTCAGTCCCTAAAAAGTCGGGGGTAGGCCTTGGAGTACTAAAATCATTTCTCTGATCATAGTTTATATTTTTTAATGATTCCAATTGTAATCATTAGCTATCTAAAATAATTTGATTCCCTCAAAAGGAATTTAATCAATTGCTACTCTATTGTGAGCATTGAGAACAAGAACCAATAGGTGTCTAGACCAAAATAGCAAGTTTTGTGACACTAGCCACTCATGAAGTAGTCTTTTTTGATTGAATTGTTTGAAGAATCAACTCCAAAGTACATAAGTACTTTCTTGGTGTCATTTGCAAGCTAAAAGGGCCTACTATCAAAGTCTGAAGTAATTTAGTGTAGGTACAAAGCAGGTTTTAGCAGTACCACCTCACTTCCTTGAGGTATCCATCCATCTCTTCCAACAAAGAGAACTATGCACAAAAGTACTCGAAAATGGCTCCAAAAGACACCCCAAAAATGCTTCAAAGATATGATTTCAAAGCAAAGAATGAAGCTTTGAGGGCCTAAAACGTTTCGACGATAATCTGAACCTTATTCCTTTGCCTTCTTTAAGCACCGCAAGAGTGTAGCTTAGTGGCAAGAGATTTTCACGATTAAGCAAACTCTAGGGGGAACAAAGGGATGGGTGACCCCCCAGGGCATCCATCTTCCTTGATTGTTGAGGTCCTCCCTCACGCACAACCAATGGTGCCAATGATGATGTCACTGATACAGATGACAAGGTACGCTAAGGTCTATGCCTTTGTTGCCACCTTAGTCATATGCCTTGGGTGGGTGGGTAGGTTTCACTTGCACAAAAGGAACAAAGCTTTTGCATCAAAATGTTGTGATAACAATGAAGTATTTCATTGATGATGAACCACAATGTGATCTACTTCTCCAGATCTCCACATTGATATCCCCAGAGTAGAAAACTCAGCTCCAAGCATCGCACACGGTAGTCTGGATAGAGGTTGTAGAATATGCAGAAAACATAGTACATAGGGACCACAAAGAAAGACTTCTTAGGTGTTACAAATGCGGTTGAACATACAGTCAATGGCTGACTAGGCCACTATATGTTTTATTAAGGAACATATAAAAAAGTGTTTGGTTACCATTTGGCCTTTCACATGGATGCTAATGGTAGCAGTTGATATATATAATAAATATTCTACTCATGCTTCGGGACTATCTCTCTACTTTGTTGATAGTCAATGATAATAGTAGAAAGATGTGGGACTATAGGATTGTTGAAAATGAAACATGTAGGAAACTAAACAAGTTCTATATTGATCAAGGAGGAGAACTCTTATGGAAAGAATTTCATGTCTATTGCAATGCTCATGGAATAAAGAGGCATCTTACCACAACTCACACACCTCAGCAAAATGGCATTGTTGAGAGAGGAAATAGGATACTAGTTGAAATGGCCCACTACATGCTAAAATCTCAAGATACTCTTTGTTTGTTCTAGGTAGGAGAAGTTAATATGGTTGTGTACATTTTGTATTGATGCTACATAAAAGCATTGCACCAAAATTATTCCTCAATAAATGTAATATGGTAAAAAGCCTTTAGTGATGCATTTCTAAATTTTTAGGATGTTCTTTTATGCACATATATGTGAATCAACAAGAAATAATTTAGGATCAAAAAGCAAAAAATATGTCCTCTTAGGATATAGCTAAGAGTCTAAATCACTTAGACATTGGGATCTAGAGGCAAAGAAGATCATTGTCACCATGATCTGGTGTTTGATGAGCGGCTAAACCTAATGATAACAAAGGTAAACCAACTATCTAATCAAGTGAAGAAATAACTCATCTTATGCCTTCCCATGGATAGGTCAAGATGGATGAGAAGGAGACAACAAATAATGACATTTCTCCATCGATTCTTACCACATTGCATAAGCCATTACCAAAGTGGGTACAGATGATCATAACCCTCAAGTTGATGTTCTTGGGTCATCTTCAAATGATTTTTGTGGATCAAAGATGATTGAGGAGTAGCAAAGTGCCTCACAGAATATTTTAAATATGGCGTAGATCAGGGGATCGATAAAAGAACCAAAAACTACAAATCAAGCACTCAAAGACCTCAAGTGGAGAGCAACAATGAAGGTTGCATATGATAGCAAACTAAAAAAAATTATACTTGAGATCCGGTTGATTTAACACCAAAGAAAAGTCAATCGGAACTATTCGAAAAGAAAAATACAAATGAGATGGTACTTTACAGAAGTACAAAGATCAGGTTATTGCGTAAGGAACTTTACGTGGAAGGATTTGATGTCCAAGAGACATTTGCACAAACGACTCAAATGACTACAATTCACATGATACTTCACGTTTTTTAACATAAAAGTTGGCTTATGTTGTAAAATCATGATTTTTTAATGCCGGATAACTCAAGGAGGAGGCATATAAATATCTCAACCACGAAGTTTTACGTCATTCACTAAACATTGAGGGGGATATTAGCATATGAAAAATGTCTACCCCTCATAATTGTATGTTGTAGTGCACATTTTCTAAGCCCTCATTATGAAGAGAAGCCAATGGTACACTACCTAGTTGATGAGAATCCCAACTTGCAGGTTGGACAAAGGTGAAATTAGGCCATTTGAAATATTATAAGGAAAGGTAGCTACCAAGGTCCCCAATTGTGGGATTGCATCCCAAGAAGAGAGGGACTATTTAATGGAAAGTCCTTGTTAAACTTACTAATTATTAATATTTGTTAGATTGGTTCAAGTTAAACCACATATGTGTGCATTATCTAGGCAGTGGCTACCCACATTCTACTACCCATGTTTGGCGATCCGGAGAAGGTCACATCTCTCCATCGGCATATATATATACATGACTTCTATACTACTATAACATCAATTGAGTCAACATATCTCTATCTTATAATTCCCTATATTGGGTTTTCTAGATTACCATTTAGACTCTACCTTGAGAGTGCATAAGTGGACAATGTCATCATCTTTGTACTTGCTCTTAGTAGTGGTTTTTTGAAATTATGCGATAATTGTTCTCTTTTCTCATGTTGCTCCTATGTTTTTTTGCATAATTGCTTTCATGCATACATACATAGAGACACGCATATGTGTATATATATATATACACACATACATACACAAACATATACACACGCACACACACACACATACACACACACACACACATATATATATATATATATATATATATATATATATATATATATATATATATATATATATATATATATATATATATATATATATATATATATATATATATATGTATGTATGTATGTATATATATGTATGTGTGTGTGCATGTATGTATGTAAATGAATGTATCTGTATATATATATGTATGTATATATATGTATGTGTGTGTGTATGTATGTATGTATATGTGTGTGTGCACGTGTGCATGTGTGGGTGTGTATCTGTATATGTATGTCCATCAATGATAACATGCCTTGGTTGAGAAGCATAATGCGAGTGGCATGGATGTTCAATCACATGCCACCTTATTGAAAACTAATGAGCATATTTTATGTGCAATACAGAAACACATGCATGGAATCGGAACAATCCATTTACACAGATTTTATGTCTTTATGGCTGATATGCATAAATCAGGTGATTATAATATGGAGTAGGTAATGATTTTTGTATCCATTGAGACTTTTCAATAGAAAGAATTTTGTATTGTAAAAGAATAATTGAACGCTAGTCTTCTGTTTTTTCAAGTGATTTTCTTTCCAATGTGATTTTACTAAGATTTTCAGTCTTGGTGGTCAATAATCAAACCATATTGATAATATTTAAAAAGAAAAATTGATGGATATATTCAAGATTTTCTCTCATAATGCCAGCATTGATTTTTATTTTCAGTCCCTTTAAAAGCTTTTGCAAGTTGGAATGAGTAGCTAATTTCTCAAAAACGTTTCTAGAATACTATGGTGTAGTTTTATTTTTTAGTTTCAGCCTGCAGTTAGTTATGTAAATATTATAAATATATTTATGCACATTCTGTATGGACTAATTCAGGAAAACCAAAGAAAAAAATTATTTAACTTAAAAAATTACTCTCTACAATAGAATATCTAACTATAATTATAATATAATCATGATGAATGTCCATGCTAAATTATAGGCTAAATAGGTATTTTTATTGCAATATATTAATATCATAATAAACTATTAATATAAACTTCAGTCATGATCATGAACATTATTTGAAGTTCTCTCCCGATTTTTTTTTCATGTAAAGAAAGCTTGGCCTTGGCTTACTCTCTCAGACTTGTATTAATTAAAAGAAAAGAAAAGTACAAGTGAAGAGGACTAATGCCCACGGGACCCCCCAAATCCCACATAGCAGGGGTAGATTTTTCAAAGTTTAGATGGCATTACAAAGAAGGTTAATCACCCTCTCATCACCCTCATGTGGGGCCCACTTGGGTTTAAGCTTGTTTTTTATCAGAAGGAGCACTTGATGATGCCTAAAGGGGGGGGGGGGGGGGGGATTTTTTACAATTAAGAATTCTTTTGCCGAAAAGTAACAATGATTTCTCAATCGACCACTCTTAGGAGGAATCGCCAAAATTATAAGCACATCTTTCCCATCATATCTGACATTTGTGTTATAAAAAATGAGCTGCAAATAAAATTCGATTTGTTTTCTACTTTGAGGTTGAGAATAATGAAGCCCAAAGCCGTCGCCTTTGGACAATGGATGTTTGACTGGTCGTACCTTTCCTATTGCGGCAATCGAAATTGGACAACAAAAGACACATTCCTGGTTTTGAGATGAGGTCTGAGCTCTCCACCTTTCATATTTGACTGGGTCATACCTGCCTTGAAAATAGATCATGATTGCCCTTTCGGATTTCGAGAATGTTTGACATTTGCCATCCCTCCCCTCCTTCACTTTATGTGAATTTGGTGGAATTCTGAGTTGCCGAGAGCATATGAAGGGGCCAATGCGAATAGGTAGTGAGTAGTGTTTAAATTTGATGCCCATATTGGGCATGAAAGCATGGGTTGGGCATCAAATGATGCCCACTTTTTAGGACCGGGCATCCCAAGGGATGCCATGTTCAAGAGTCGGGCATCCCTTTAGTGTGTGTGTATATATATATATATATATATATATATATATATATATATATATATATATATATATACACTAAGCACTGAGTAGTGGGCATTGGGCAGGCGTGATGCCAGAGTGGTCGACCGGACACGTATAAACTCTGCAACATTGAAAGGATTACAAAATTGCCCGCTCGAACATATCACATAATCTAAAACCTGCAGAGTCGCAGACTGAGTTGAAAGTTTCTCTGGAAATCTACTCGATCTCTGCAGAGATTAGAGATTTCTCTGGAACACTCTCTGCATTTATTCTGCACCCTTGGGAGCGACCCTGGGAGCATATTTTTTGCAGGAAAAATCCCTGGGCGTATGCCTAGGCCTGGGCCCTGGGAGCATATTTTTTGCAAGAAAAATCGTTGAGCCGAGCCTTGGGACTCCTGGGAATCGGGACCTGGGTAGTTTCTTAAGTCCAGAGACTCGTCATGAGTTTTTGCTCCAGAATCGAGAGCCCAGATTAACATAGAACTTATAACGCTTTTCAAACGACCAAACTCCCCCCAGTTATCTATTATCTATTAGTCATTGAGTCATCTGCCAATGCCATTATCTGTTGTCTGCCATTGACGTGAAGACTGAAGTGCTCACTCCATTTATATAAATGTATGAAGATTGGCAACTTGGCATACGACTAAAGATTGGCATACGTATTATGAGTCACTACTCACGACAGTCCTGACTCTTGAGTGGACCTCCAACCCCAAGTCTTGAAGAACTTCGAAGTCTGAGAGGCAAATCCCAATGCAACAGGTCAGCCGTTACATTAACTCTTTTGTTTTAAGATTCAGGAATGAAGAGCTTCAGTTAATCATCAGTTAATCATCGATGAAGACTGAACGCTAAACTTGCTTCATGCCTTGCAGGGTCTAGGTTGCCACATTTTCTAGCTCCATTGGATAAGGGCAATGCTCATTGGTTAAGGAATTTCATTTGCACATTGACCAAGCATTAAGCAAGTGAGTACCACTTGCAAACTAGCATATTTTGATAATGTGTAACATCTGTTTATCATTGTCCAATGAGTGAGCAATTAACTAATCATGCATAGTAAATTACCACACGGCCAATAGCTTCTAAGATGGTCGTGGCTGATCTATTCAAGATTTTTTACGCATTGATTTGTTGGAATGCTTCGAAGATGGCCATGATAAGATTATTTGAGATTGTTTATGCATCAATTCTCATTATTAATGTTTTATGTTTTATGGTTTATGCTTCTTTCAAGAGTTTACATTTTTCATAGGTTAGATTCATTCATATTTTATTTCAAACTTACGGAGTATATGTTTTGGATTGTGGTTAGATTTTGAAAATATGAATTATAGTAGGAATCTTTTTTTTATGAATCTTTTGATTTTTTTTTTTCCATATTCAAAATGACATAATGTATGATCAAATTTTACTTCATGCATAATGGGAAGAGAGAGAGAGGGAAAGAGAGAGATTAATCATTGGATGCTATATGATGCATATTATTCATAGATATATTTATGTGTTCTTCATGGAGAGGTAAAAAAAGGAACAATTTTTAATTGCTTTTCTTCATTATTAAAAATATTGAAGATTAAATACAATGATGGTGTGTAGTCAAACACTCTAACATCAAGGCGGCGTTCTATCCAAACAATGGAAACATGTTCTTGTTTGATAACGATGCCCACTTTTATTTCCAGGGCATCCCCTAAAATTTAGTGATGCCCAGGGTCAGGCATCAAATTTAAGCACTGGTAGTGAGTACACTAGATAAGAATAAGAAATGTTCAATTGTGGGTGGTTTCAGAACATGGAGGTGAGAAAAGGGTTCCGAAATCCAGTTTCAACACGTTCAAACGTTCCAACACATACATACATACATACACGCATTCACACATATGTGTAAATACATATATTACGTGCGTACACGTATGCATACATACATACATGCATTTATACATACATAGATAAATGCATACGTAGATACATACATACATGCATACATAGATACATGTATGAATACATACATAGATACATACATAGATACCTACATGCATACATCATTACAACATATCACGGTTATATCGATGTTGTTCATATCAACGGTCATCCTTCGTCATCGGTATAACCGTTGAAAATGGTTCAAAAAGGTACGTAGAACATATTGACGGTAGTTTGATCGTTAGTATAGCCGTTACAAATAAATGGCTA
The DNA here is from genome assembly GCA_020310875.1 of Ceratopteris richardii. NCBI lineage: Eukaryota > Viridiplantae > Streptophyta > Polypodiopsida > Polypodiales > Pteridaceae > Ceratopteris > Ceratopteris richardii. The sequence continues at coordinate 80,306,471 of CM035440.1, forward strand.
GTATACACATCCAAAAAAGATGGGTGACAATATAGATGCCAGTATACACATCGGTATGAGCACCAGTATGAGCACCTATAATATCCTAAAAATATTTATGCTCATATCAACACTCATACCGATGCGTATAACAGTGGCATGCTTAACATAACCGGACCCGAGAGCAAAAATTTGATAGTTGCTCGCATTTTGAATTCAGTTTTGCTATTGTCTAGTGTGCATGCGCAACTTGCATTGTGATCATATTGTGTACACACACCCCTCTCTCTCTTTTACACACACCTATCTCTCTCTAGATTTTGAATTTTGATAAGTATCACTCATACTCTTACACCCTTTCTTTTTCTCTGTGTTTTTTCTCTTTTCTAATTTCTCTTCTCCTTAGTTTTGTAGGAGCTTTTTGGCATCGGTTCTCTGAAATTCGATGAGGAACAATAAAGTGAGCTTTGATGATAGCGATCCAAAGAACTACATCAATGTAAGTGATTGCTTTGTTCTCTTTTGACTTAGAGTGAGAGAGAGAAAGAGAGAAGATGTAAGAGAGAGAGAGAGAAGGGGGGAGGGAGAGAGAGAGAGAGAGAGAGAGAGAGAGAGAGAGAGAGAGAGAGATGAGAGAGAGAGAGAGATAAAAGAGAGAGAGAGAGAGAGAGAGAAAGAAAAAAAGATAGAGATACATACACACTAATAGATGTAGATGATTGTTTTGTTCTTTATTAGAGACAGGGAAAGAAAAAAAGATAGAGATACATACACACTAAGAGATGTAGATGATTGTTTTGTTCTTTATTAGAGACAGGGAGATAAAAGAAAGAGAGAGAAAGAGAGAGAGAGAGATGAGGGAGAGAGAGATAAAGCAAGAGAAAGAGAGATACACACATACATACTCATGTATATGCATGCATACATGCATGCACACATATACACACATGCGCATGCATTCATACACACACATATACACACATATGCATACATACATTGACATACATATATACACACACATTCATACACATATACATACACATAGATATGTATATATTATATACACTCTCACATGCATACACATAAACACATATGTGTACAAACATAGATACACATATGCATACACATACTCACATACATATTACATACACACATGCATATTTATGCATATGCATGCATGCATTCATATATACATATACATACACACTCACATATATATATATAGACACTCACATATATAGATACACACTCACATACATATTACATACACACATGCATATATATACACACACATGCATAAACACATGAGCATGCATACATACATACAAATACATATGCATACACACATATACATACATACATGTACACACACATGTATGCATACACACATGTATATGCATACGTACATAAATGCACATATGTATACACACATATACATACATACATGTGTCATGTACACACACATATACATACACACATTCATATGCATACACATAGATACATGTTTTAGGTCTAGGTCTTTACATATACATACACATGTACATACACACATGCACACATATACACATACACAAATATATACACATGCATACATACATATACACACATATACATGTTTTAGGGTTTAAGGTTTTGGGCGTTTACATTCATACACACATATACACATAAACACACATAATAGATATACAAATACACAAGTATATACACATGCATACACACATATACATGTTTTAGGTCTATGTCTTTAGGATTAGGGTTTTATGATTTTTACACATGCATACACACATATGCACATTAAAACACATAATAGATATACACATACACAAATTTATACACATGCATACACACATATACATGTTTTAGGTCTAGGTCTTTAAGATTAGGGTTCAATTATTTTTACACATGCATACACACATATACACATAAACACACATAATACATATACACATATACATAAATATACACATGCATACACACCTATACATGTTTTAGGTCTAGATCTTTAGGATAAGGGTTTTAGGGTTTTTACACTTGCATACATACATAATACATACACACATACACATATATACACATGCAGACACACATATACATGTTTTAGGTTTAAGTCTTTAGGATTAGGGTTTTATGATGTTTACACTTGCATATACACATATACACACATAATACATATACACATACACATATATAAACACATGTAGACACACATATACATGTTTTAGGTCTAGGTCTTTAGGACTAGGGTTTTAGGGTTTTACACTTGTATATACACATATATATACACATTTAGACACACATATACATGTTTTAGGTCTAGGTGTTTAGGATTAGGGTTTTAGGGTTTTTACACTTGCATATATGTAAGCAAAAGGGAAATAAATTAGAATGTGTAAATATTTAAATTAAATGTATGTGAAAATTCAGGAAAAAATTCGAATATGCAAAATATATATAATTAAATATCTAAAAAAAATAGGGAAAAAACATGTGTAAATATATAAAAATTATGGGGAAAAAATAGAATATGTAAAAATATATATAATTAAATATCCAAAAATTAGGAAAAATATATATGTGTAAATATATAGAAACTAGGGAAAAAAGAATGTTATAGGATTTTACATTCAAATATATACACATACAGATACATATATAGAAATATATAAGAAATTAGGGTTTTATAATTAAACTAAGTGTATATAATTAAATATTAAAAAATAAAGTTTTAAGATTAATATTAATATATATAATCAAATATATGTAAAAATTAGGGGAAAAATTAGAATATGTAAATATTTTAATTAAATGTATGTAAAAAATAAGGAAAAAATCAAAATATGTAAAATATATATAATAAAATATATTAAAAATTGGTCTATAGGATTTTTATGGTTTTATATATCTATAATTAAATACATAAAAACTAAGGTTTTAGGATTTTTACATATACACATATACATATACAAACATATATATCCAAATATTAAAAAATTAGGGTTTTTGAATTAAATTAAATATTTATGAGGTTTGATTACTTTTTGTTTGATGTCAAATGGTTCAAATTAGTCACCTCTAGAAGAAACACAATAGTGAGGTGAGATAAGAGCGGTTTGCTTTAGGTAGAATCCACAAAGCTATGGACAAATGAAAGAGATACATTTTTACTTCCCGAGCACTTTGAGTAGGTTTTCTTTATGCCAAATCCAAAAGAACCAAATTGGCTATTTGTTTTACAAGTCTCCCCACCTAGCAGAAAAAGTTGTGAGAACATAGATGTAGGATAAATTCCATCCATAGTGGACTCTGAGATTCATTCGATAGTTGAGGAGGAAGAGATCATTGTTAGAGATGAAGAGGTCTTTGAAGAAGATGAGGTACATGATGAAATAACAGACAATATGTTGTACGAGAATGATCATGAAGAAGGAGCTATAGAGGATTTCTGAAGCAAATACTGGTACGTACTAATTTATGTTTATTTCTTTTGCTATGTTTTTTTGGACATCACTATTTTTCTATATTACCATTATTATTGTAGTAATTTTTTCAGTTTTTTATCGTAGAGCGCAATGGGAGACAGTCCTCTGGTCACTCCACATTCCATGAAAGAGGAGTGGTTCCTAGAGTTCATATCTCAGGTGCCTCCTACTTATATGGCTTGCGTGTAATAGTATCGGATCGCTTGCGGTAGCACTCCCCCCTGGCCTCACTCCTACTAGCCTCACTCTCACCAACGTCACTCTTGTAAATGGGGCTACTCCCACTGGCATCACTCCTGCAAGTGGGGCTACTCTTATCGGAGGTACTCCTGGCTTTATGACTCCACCATGACTGCCTTGTCAGCCATCCCCTAGTGGCTCCAATAGTCGATGTATGTGTTCCACATCTCCGTGTGATAAAGGTACTAGTCCGTCTTGTCCATCGAGTTCATGTTCTGGAGGAGGCTGCAGATGTTGTGGGGACAATGAAACCGACATTGTGACTCCCAATTCTACTCCTAGAGTGAGTAACATAGATGCAGGTATGCATGATTATGCGGCATGTGTTTGTCCTTTATTTTATTCAAGATCTGAGGGTTATCTATGATTTTTTTTGTTCTTGTGCGTGGGCAATAGATGACGTTCGATCGGAGCCACAATCGGATGGCCATGAATTAAAGGTGCCTTCAAACTTTATGGGATTGGCTTTGCACCATTGGATCTTTCCTAGATCCAATGGCTTAGATTTATAGCCATCATTTTTCATGTTATTTGAATCCGAACCACTAAATGGAGAGACCATTCACATGGCTACCATTCTTGCCCACATTTGAATAATTTATTCAATAGGAGCCATCAGATGTATCTACGATCGAAGGGCCTACAATAAAAATTGCCTTGAATTTTCTGAATTCATGCCATCCATTAGATCTTTAAGATAATTTAGGGTTATGATATAAAAATTGGATGTCGAAAACCACTCTCCTCATGAAATCCATGAGTTCATGGTAGTTTCCCAAGCTCTGAATGCAAGGAAACAAGGGAAGCCTAGTCCTAGACTAGGGGATTAAGGGATTAGGCTATGGCCACTTCCCTCTTCTCATTGGAGGATCACTAAACCTCCCTCAATCTAAAAGTCCCAAAGGGGGTTCATTCATTTCCCTAATGCATGACTACACGGTGCAAAAATGGGGGGACAAAAAAAATATGACACCCCATTTTCACACTGTGCAGTCATGTTCGCCATGGGGACTTAATAGAAGAGAAGAAGGGCTAATAAGATCTTATCAAGATTCTTTGTACAAGCATCGACTTGGATACAAAGGATACGCTATGTGCCTATGTAAATTTCATCCCAAATGTTGACAAATCCTAAAAATCTATGTGCTTATGTGAATTCCTTGCATAATTCATCATAAAAATCTAGACAATGTAATGCAAGAAGATTTTATGTGATATATTGATTTTCTATCATAAAACTTCTCACTCCAATAGAAGAGATGAAGTAGCCTCTTCTCCAACTTGTCTTGGCCTTGGATAAGTGCCATTGAGAATATTCATCAAGTCCTTAGATACTAAGAGATTCATCATCATAAAACTCTACATTGGATAATTAGACATGCCCTCAAGCTTGTCTTCATTCTCAAGTCTATAGTCACTCATCTTGTTAAGGGTGTATGTCAACTATACTGTGATACCAAATGTTGGAAGTGGGGTGGGCCACAATAAAAATATATCACAGGTTTAGAGGATCTTCCAACACATGAACCTTCGCATACACACCTTAATACTAAAAAAGACGATGAGTGAGAGATAGAATGGAAAAGATCTTTCAAACTATAATGGTAAGCTAAAGTTCTCACCTACACTACCTATATTCCAATGTCAAACAATGTGTGAATACGATACAAACTGACAATATCTATATCTAACAAAATGCAATGGTGAAAAATTGGTTTTGGAAAAGCAAAGAAAAAAACACCGTTTTTTTGTGATAATTTTTTAGCTATTCTTGTCTTTTTATAAGCTTTTCATAAAGTCCAATGGAAATTGTAGTGGTTTTACTTTTATTTGTGCTTTTAGAGTTTCTCTTCAAGAGATTAGAAAACTATATAAGGGAGGCCTTAACTCATTGTTAAGCATCTTCTCAAGGAGTTCTCTCAAGTGCTCAACGCAAGGAGAAGATCTTGGAGGCCCTCTTGGAGGGAGTGTTTCACACTCTTGGAGGAGGTGTGCTCTACATCTCGAGACATCTAGAGAATTCATATCAGCAACATACTATGAGTAACAAATCTACATATGTCCCCACTTGTTCATTCACTAGTTTTTGATTTAGATAATCAAAATTTGGGTGTGCTATAAAACAGATCTAAATTGTTCATATTCTCCATATTCTCTCACACACACTCTTCATACATCTTAGGCATAAAATTTCTTGTATCCAGTTCCTATTTCTATCTAGATACATATTGTTAGTTAGTATCATATTCACACATTTCAATTGACATTGGAATATAGAGAGTGTAGGTGAGCACTTTAGCTTATCGTTACACTTTGAAAGATCCTGTCTATTCTCTCTCTATCTCTCACTCATCTTCTTTTTTAGTATTAAGGTGTGTATGCTAAGGTTCATGTGTTGGAAGATCCTGTAAACCTTTGATATATTGTTATTGTGGCCCACCCCACTTCCAACATGCGTAAGGCACTACATCTTAATGATAAATTTTTTGATATTATGAGATCTTTGTAGTAGTGTAATTGGAGGAGCCCTCCTATAATATGTTCTCCAAGAGACTGTTTATGATTTCTACGAAGACTTGCTAAGCTTAACCAAGTTAACTACTAAGATTTCTCTATTTAAATTTTTCATACATTTCAAAGTACTTTAAAAAAATGACCTCATGTTATAAAAGAGCACAACCTCTCACCTAGTTAAAGAGTGAATCCTTTTTCATCCTAAAAGAGCATCACCTCCTCATTGTAAAAGAATGCAACATCCTAGATTTGGAAAATTGCAACCTTCTTTATTTTTGAAAAGCATGAACATCTCATTACAAAAGAGCACAACATCTTGCAAATGAAAACATGATCTTCTTCAATATAAAAGAGTGCAACCTCCTGTATTGAAGAGAAGGCCCCCATGACTTTCAAAAAGCAAGTCTCAACCTTCTTGTAGTGTCGTTCCTTGCATTCTGTTGTGTTCATGGGTTCTTTGGATGTTTTAGGGGAGTTCAAAAATGCATGACGCTCCTCTCTTCATCATGTGGGGGCAATGATTTGTCCATTATCTGATATTCTAATCTTGCTCAAAGGACCTCTTATATTCCTCCTCTATTTGGTGATGAAGATTTTCTCATAAGATAGTTGGGTACTATTTTGTAGAAGTGGCCCTTTCAATCTCGATCTAGGGGCATCATCTATTAGAATTTTGGTGATCTCCACAAGCCCTAACAAAAGTAGGCTTATGGCTATGATTATATGCAGTGGAGTCAGTGATTCACTATGCAGGAAAACATGTTAGTACTTGCAATTTTATGATATTTTGACACTGGCCATTTGCTCATTTTTTAGAGGATGCTCAGGCAAAATTTTTCTAGATTTTTGGTTTAGCCAACTATACAATGGTTGATTTACTCCTTCATACTATTCCTTGGTGTTTGGACTCTTCTAGCTCCATTATCATTCTATCCAGTTCTCTACTATCATGGCATCAGAGATCTTAGGCACATATGGTGGATCAGGGTCTAGTGACAGTGTTCCAAAGAGTTATAACTTGCAGGGCAAAGACCATTTTTAGATCCAAAAATTTAATGAAACAAACTTTGCTCTATGGGAGAATCAGATTAAAGATGTGCTGATTCAAAGGAGGCAATGGAAGCTAGTAAATGGGATTTCAAAGCATCCTGTTGACATGGATGAAGATGATTGGGATGAGTTAGATGAAATGGCCAAGTCTACCATTCACTTGCACCTGGCAGATAATGTTTACTTTACAGTATTAGACTATGAAAGTGTAGAGGAGCTTTGGAAGAAGTTATACAATACATATGAAAAAGAAATGGCATCAAATAAAGTGTATCTGATGAGAATTATATGACCTTCGCATGAAGGACACAGATAGTGTTGTTGCTCATCTATATGAGTGTGACGCTATATTCTCCCAATTACAAGCTCAAAAATGCATAGGGATAATGAAATGAAATCAGTATTTCTATTATGCACCCTACCATAATCATGGGATACATTTTGCATAGCTATTAGCAATAGTACACCTGGTGGTAAACTCGTGTACGATGACATATGTGGAGCACTCTTGAGTGAGGAGATTTGTAGAAAATCTATGGTTGGCACTCAAAGTGGAGATGCATATAATGTTCGTAATTCTTACCAAGGAAAGAATCAACAACGTGGCAGGAGCAAGAACAAGGAAAAGAATGGTTAACAAAATAAGAGTAGAAGTAAATCAAGGAAGAGGGATATCGAATGCCATTATTGTCTTAAGAATGGACATATGAAGAAAGACTGTTATGCATTAAAGAATGCTAAAGGTAAAGGATAGAATGTTGATGGGCATGTTAAACAACTACCTGCACCATCTACTTCGACTGTGAAGATTGAAGAAATTGCTATTTCTGATGATGTTGATGTGTTGACACTTAATAGTACTGTGCTAACTGATGCTCTTATGGCTGATTCTCTTTCCCACACATGGCTACTAGATTTTGGTGCTTCTTTCCATGTGATACCACACAGAGAATGGTTCTCTAATTATGCAGCAAAGTCTCTTGGTACCATGAGACTTGGTGACTCTTACTAGTGTGACGTTGTGGGCATTGGAGATGTGGTTGTGCAATTCATTGATGGTTCAAAATTTACTATGCATAATGTACGCCATGTACCTCAATTATCATGCAATTTGATGTCAGTTGGTCAACTTGATGGCCTTGGTTACAAGGTGGTCTTCTATGCTTAGTCCTTCCGTATATCAAAGGGTAATATGGTCATTGCAAAAGGAAACAAAGTTGGCTTACTTTTTCCTTTATTTGTATCATAGAAAGAACACTTGTTAGTTGTTACTAAACAGCCTATGGCTTGTATTTGGCATGGTCCTTTGAGCTATAAATCTCATAGTGGAATGGAAAATATTTCTTGTTCTGGCTACTTACCTGTGTTATCTTTCTTTGATTTCTCATTTTGTGAGCATTGTCAATATGGAAAACAAACCAAAAATGTGCATAAAATGCACATTGACTCTTCAATTCAGCCTTCAGATCTCATTCATACAGATGTGTGTGGTCCTATGCCCACTAGGTCCTTAGGTGGCTTTCTTTACTTTGTCACTTTCATAGATGATGCTACTAGAAAAGTCTGGGTATATCCTATCAAATCGAAGGATGAGGTATTCCCTACTTTGAGAAAATGGTTTGCCTTCAGGTGAGACTAAAAAAGGAACTAAGCTTACGGCTTTACATTCAGATATGGGGGTGAGTATACCTCACGTGAATTCAGCCTTTTATGTCATTCTAGAGGGATTCATAGAGAGTTTATAACTCCTTCTACCCTAGTACAGAATGGTGTAGCTAAAAGGATGAATAGAACTATTCAAGATAGAGTAGTTTCTATGTTGCATCATGCAAAGCTCTCACAAAGGCTTTTGGGCAGAAGCAGTATTGACTGCAGTTCATGTGATTAACCTTTCACCTAGTATTTCCAAAGGTCTGAAAGTGGCATAAGAGTTATGGACAGGGAAGCCACCATATTATGATCATCTTCGAGTTTTTTGGTGTGAAGCATATGATCATTTACCCCAGAGTCAAAGAAATGCATTTTTCTTGGATATGGTCGAGAAGGAAAATTTGGGTATTTCTTATGGGATTGTGAAACATGGTCAGTGATCATAAGTAGTGATGTCATTTTCAATGAATCTAAGATGCATAAATAGCCTTTTAAGGAGTTTGAAGTGAGAAGATTGGTGTTTGAGGATACTAATCCTCCAGTTAGCATGCACAAAAATGTTGCACATAGGGATGTTCAAGATAATGTCCGACCATATTAGTCTACACATGTTCTTGTTCAGCAACCATTGAGATGCTCTACACGTGTCTCGCATCCACCTGATAGATATGTTCCAAGTCTAGATTTTGTTATGGTAATAGATGTTGGTGGGCCTTCTTGCTACAAAGAGGCTATGTAGACAGAGGATCATGTCAGGTCGGACCATGCCATGAAGAGTGAGTTGGATTCTATTCACAAGAATGGTACTTGGGATTTAGTAACTTTGCCAAATGGTAGGAAAGCTTTACCATGTAAATGGGTGTATAAGTTGAAATTCACATTAGATAGTGCTTCTCCAAAGTATAAAGCACAACTTGTTCCAAAGGGTTTTAAGCAACAACATGGTGTTGATTTGGAGGAAATCTTCTCTCCAATGGTCAAGATGACTACCCTGTGCATGTTTCTTGGATTCATTGCAATGGAGGACTTAGAGCTAGTCCAAATGGATGTGAAAGCTGCTTTCTTGCATGGGGATCTTACATATGAGATCTATGTGGAACAACCAGAGGGTTTTGTAGTTCCTGGCAAGGAAAGTCTAGTTTGTAAGCTCAAGAAGAGCTTGTATGGACTTAAATAGTCCCCTAGAAAATGGTACCAAAAGTTTGATGCTTTTATGAAGTCTCAAGGCTATTCTTGGAGCAATGAGGATCATTGTCTCTACACAAAGAGATGCTCAGATGGTAGCTTGATATGCTTGATACTTTATGTTGATGATATGTTGATTGCTGCGAATTCCTCTTTTGACTTGTCAATTGTCAAAAAGAAGTTGAGCCAGACATTTGATATGAAGGATTTGGGGGATGCCAAACATATTGTTGGCATACGCATTACTCGTGATAGGAGTAAAAGTTGCATATACTTGTCTCAAAGTGATTACATATCCAAAGTACTTCATAGGTTCAATATGCAGGGTGGAAAGGCATTGAGTACATCTTTACCCACATATGTGAAATTGAGCAAGGATGATTGCCCCAATTTAGATGAGGAAAAGGAATTCATGAACAAAATTCCCTATCAGTCATTGTTGGTAGTCTCATGTATGTTATGGTAGCTACGAGACTAGACATTGCATTTGCAGTGGGAGTTGTGAGCACATATATGTCTAATCCTAGCAAGAAACATTGGGAAGTGGTCAAGATTATTTTGAGATATCTGAGTGGCACTAAGGACAAGTGTCTATGCTTAGTTTGAGGGAAAGCATCAATTATTGGTTACACAGATTCTGACTATGCTGGTTGTGTAGACAATCGTAAGTCTACATCAGGGTACACTTTTCATTTTGTTGGAGGTGCTATCTCTTGGAGATCTCATCTTCAAGAATGTATAGTTGTTTCCACCACAGAAGCAGAGTATGTTGTAGCAAGTGAGGCATGTAAGGAAGCATTGTGGCTCTCTCATTTTGCTTGTGATATGGGTTTACCTCAGCATGTACCTCGTTTGCTCAGTGATAGTCAGAGTGCCATTGCTTTGGCTAAGAATCCAGTCTATCATGCAAAGACCAAGCACATTGTGGTGAGGTATCACTTCATTATATATTGCTTATCCACTGAGCACATTATTCTTGAGAAGGTTCACACTTGAGATAATGTTGCAAATGCTTTGACTAAAGCTCTACCACATGATAGCTTTCAAAATTGTTGTCACTTGATGGGGGTTACTTGATTCATGATCTTACACAATCACTTGTATACTGTGTAACATGCCCATCAGGTGGAAGGTATAGTTTGTATACTTACACTCCGGTATTTTTTATCATTCCTTATTTTTTTCTCCCATAGTTACTTTGGCCATATTGGCCTTTAGTGGGAGATTGTTACCGTTAGTGTCCATGTGAAAGGCCAAATGGCCACCGGACACTTCTTTGTATATGTTCTTTAATAAAACATATAGTGGCCTCGTCAGTCATAGACTGTAAGTTCGACCGCATTTGTAAGACCTAAGAAGTCTGTCTTCATGCTCCTTGTATACCGTATTTTGTTTTGTGTGTATTTTGCAGCCTCTGTGTGGAATACTGTGTGCGGCCTTAGGATCTTGATTTTCCACTCCGAGGATATCATCGTGGAGCTCTCAAGAAGGAGAGCGCATCGTGGTGCATCGCCATCGAATTACTTCACCTTGCCATTCACTTCTACCATTGTATTCATTTTCCTTCAAGGGAAATTACACCACATATGATGTACTTTAGAGAGAAACCTCCAACTCTATATAAGGAGAGCCTCTGTCCCATTTTGTACTTGATTAGAATCTTGTAAAGACTACTCCATGCTCTGGCAAGCCCTTTTTTAATCCATGTGAGTTTACCCATTTGTTGTTCTACTCACTTTGAGTCTCTCACACTCTTTCATCTTGTGAGTACACTCTTTTGTTCATTTTGCTTCTGCACATGTACTCTCTACAAAATTCAATACGATAGAATTGGTTTTGAATATGTGGGAGAAAAGGAGGGTTTAATTGATAGACTGGAAAAGATGAGTTGGAATAGATAGAAATACTATCAAGATTTGATTGAAGTCAAAGATCTCAATGGGTATACATGGTAAAACATTTAGAAATGTTTGGAGCTTTATAAAGCACACGTACGTAGATGTTATGTTCCACAAAGCATTATGGAATACCACACACATCCCACTCTATGCCAATGCATTGATATTGCGATGTCAAACCATTATTTGAGTGTTGCATCCTTCAAGTCAGCCTCAAGGGGCAAGAGATCTACTTGTTTCAATGTGAGCTTAACCACTTTTGCTTTGTCTTTAGTGCAATAAGAAATATAATGCATGTTAAGGGAGGCATTTTAGGTAGTTCACTCCCCTCCTCATTGCTAGAACAATTTAGTTAATTCAACCCAGTAGATCCTAAGAAGAACTCAAAGAGTGACCCAAAGTATTAGAAAAGGAAGAGGATAGAAGTAATTTAAAAGATTCACTTGATTGGAAATAGGAATGAATAAGTGCAAGGTGAAGCTCCAATAGGAGCCCATCAAAATCAAGAATAACCTTATAGTTTTGAGGAAGAATAAAAACAAAAGAATTTATCTTTTCTTCAAAGCGTGGTGGGTAGGGAAGGAAGATAAACTTATAAAAAAATGTGCAAGGGTTTAAATAAAAAAATAGATCAAAGAGTTTATGCTCACAATGATTAGTGAATTGGGTGATGAAAGCTCTACAAAGGATGAGAGCTAGAACCCCCGTAGTTAGATATTTTAGTGATATTTTGACAATATCATCCCATGACCAGTGAGGAGATATCAAGCTTATCCATAAAAAAGATAATAAAAACATATTAAAAAATTGGCACGTGATAACCATGTCACAAACTTATTACATATTCATTGTAAAATCTATAGTGAATCGCACAAAGCCTTTTAATCATCTCTAAATGTGGATCCAAAAGATAAAAAAAGATATATAAATGGGAAGTCTATTCTCGAAGCCACTATAGATATCTAGGAAGGTTAAAAGTATGCGAAAGAATTAAGACAAAGCCTATGACAAGTGGGATTTCATTTGCCAACCCATGAAGGACTTGGGCCATGGCTATAAGTTCACCGAAATTTTCTCTATCCTTTCGGGTAATACCTTTAGGTATGTCAGTATTAATGATAAGCTTACATCTCCAATTAATTTGGCAAGGTTATCAATTAGCACCTCCATTGTCTACTACTTTGGCCTCTTCAAGGCTCTAACCAATGGGTTCTCAAGATGCTTGTTGGTGACACCAAGTTTTTCTTCTATAACAAAGTTTTTCTACACATTCCATGTTCTAGAACTCTCCAAAAATGTTTTAAATTACCTCTAGATCTGAGATCAATCACAAAAAAAAACACTTTTTAAGACACTCAACCAAGCTCCATTTTCATGAAGGATCAAGGAATGTTATACAATGTGGAAATGACATAAAATTTTATCACTTTCTGAAAGCATTTTTGTAGACAAGGAGTTGTGCATACATGAGGAATTAGCTATTGTATATTCGAAAAGAATCTTCTTTTAAAAATCCACAAGGGAGGATCTGTTTTAGAATAGGTTCTTTAATTCTTCTAGGAAATTTCCAAATAAAAAAGGAGCGGTCTAGAGGGAACCACTATCAAAACACAAAGACTCTCATTTGTAAAGGATGTTTGGTCAAGTGAACTAGTGAGCTCTCTTCTTGCAAACTTGTGTCTTGTCTTCTCCATGCATTTGGATTGTGTGTATTGCTTGATTTTGGGTGTGTGGCACTACTTTTTGAACTGTGTTGAAGTATTGCCTAATGTGTTTGCATCATTTTGAAGCATGTTTGCATGATTAAGCACTTTTTTGGGTGATCGAAGCAAGTGAAGAGGAATTTTTTGTAAGTTTGTGAGCTTTGTACACTGCTCTTAATCCACTTCTTTTGGATTTTTTCCAATTGCTCTTGACAGCTTCAAACTAAGCCATAGTACATGCAAGATTTTTTCCCATTGCAAGATTTGTTGATAGCTTCAAACTAAGCCATAGTACATGCAAAACAGATCAATGCCAAGGGAGATACACTCCATTCTAATCGAAGGGGGGATATATGTCTTCTGAGTTTAATGCATTTATGGGTTAGCATGGGATAAAACTTATACAGCATCATATACACCTTAACAAAATTGATAAATTAAAGAACATGTCACTCATGAAAATGGCAAGGTATATGATCAAAAGTATTGTTTTACCACATAACTTTAGGCGTGAGGCAGTTATGTGTGCAACATATATACTTAATAGGTGTCCCACCAAAGCATTGTAGTCTATCGCTCCATATAATTGCTACCATATGTTTCTCATCTGCATGTTTTTTGTTATCTAGCATATGCTTTAGTGCCTAAAAAACACATAAAATTGGATGAGATGGTAGTGAAATGTATTTTCATTGAGTACAGTTCTAAAAGCAAAGGTTTTGTTTATATCATCAACATATTAAATGATTTTGGTTAGTTGCAATGTTGCTTTTGTGGAAGATGCAATTCAACATTTACTTTCATGTACCAAGGAGACATCAATTAGCTTGAAGGATATGTATGAAACTTTGTTGTCTCTTTTTACAAGTGGAAAATCAAGTGCTAGTCCAAATGATGCAATTTCTCAATCTTATAGGTTTCAAATGATGATGCACATTACGATGCATATCATTCCATTTTTTATGCATATTTACATGATGCACTTGTTGATGAGAGGGCCAATATAAAAGAGGCAAAAATTATGCCTAGCTAGCTGGTGCAGACTCTGAGAGATACCAAATTAGATGCTCCATTGTCAAAGGTTATGCTCAAGAGAGAGGCATAAATTTCGATGAGAACTTTGCTCCCACATGCTAGATGATCATCATTCATATCCTTCATTTTTTCACTTGGAGCTCATCATGCTTGGAATGTACATTAGTTAGAAATTAAAATTGCATTTCTGAATGGTGATTGACATGAAGAAGTGCATGTATTTCAGCCCCCTGGTTTTGTGCAAAATGGGCATGAAAAAAAAGTGTGAGATGGAAAAAGATATTATACGGTTTGAAGCAAGCACCACATGCTTCGTATGAGAAAATACATGCCTACTTGCTAGCACTGGTAGGTGGTTAGGCACATCTTTCATTATTTGAGTGGTACCTAGCTACTTGGATTGTTTTATCCCAAGGGGGGATCATTACCATGAGATTTACATTCTTTTTCTGAATCAAAATGGGCTAGTTGATATGACACTCTTGTATCCATGAGTGGTTCTTGTTTCATAGTCTTGGTGGCTCATACATATATTGGTTAAGCAAAAAGTAGCCTATTGTGGTCATTTCTAGTTGTGAGGCTGAGTATAGGACAATTTTCACAATGAGTGTTTTGTGTGTGGCCTAGATGGCTTTTGGCTGATTTGGGTGTTGGTCAATCTTCTGCCAGCACCATCTTTATTAACACTTAGAGCGCATTTGTAGTTAAGAGGAACCCTATGTTCCATGCTTTCACAAAACGCATTGAGGTTCATTATCATTATGTATGGGAGAGATTCTCTACTAGAGAGATTAGCTTGGCTGATGTGCCTACATAGGATAATGTTGTAAACCTTTTCACAAAGATTCTGCCTAGGGAGAAGTTTGAAGCTTTTTCGCAAGGCTTCGGGCTTACTTCCTTTTATGGATTTATTTCTTTCCACATGCTTGGAACTTCCTTATACCTGAGTGCCAACTCCTTTTTCATCACATCACTGTTCCACTTATGTGTTCCTTGAGTAGCTTTGATGTGAACCTTTTCCCTATACATGGGCACTTTTTACTCTAGTGCTGGCTAGAGGTTTTTTCCCCATGTTACCACATACTTGATACTCTCATATGTGGTGGTACTTTGTACTTAGGGATATTTATTCAGCTCTTACTTCAGTTCAGTTCATCGATCAATAGAGAGAGCTATTCCAGCCATCGTCTTCTCTGTGTGTCTTGCTGCGTTTGTGCTCCTTGTGTGTGCTTCTTGTGTGTCTCTTGCACTTCTACACACACCCAAGAATCACTCCCAAGGGGGATTTGTTGATATACTTCTATAGTGATGTGTGCAAAAACATTTTGGACCGTCGAGGCACTTTTTTTTCCCTCTTTAGGAGTTTTTTTTTTCGGGGCTTGGATATGACTATAAACCTAATGGGTCATGTATCTCTGTACATTTAGTTGGTAATACATTCAATACTGTCTTGTGCTCCAAGCTTCTTCTTCTTCCTTGTGTTGTTCATGTGTTCTCGTAGACCTCAAACTCTAAGAGTAGGTTCTATTTTAGTGTAAAGTTCAAATAAAGGTAGGCTTGATTTTCCCATTGGGTATTCTAGTAGATAGCTCAACAATGCTAAGAAGAATTATACTATGAATACATGAGAGAGATTAAGTATGATTTATGCTATCAAGGAATTTAGACATTATTTTCTTGCAGATAAGTTTAAATTTATTGTTGAGCACAGCCCTTCTCTACCTAGTAAACAAGTCCTACAACATTGGAAGATTGGTCTGATGGTTCCTCTTGTTAATGGAATTCGACTTTGAGGCTGTAGTTAGGAAAGTTAATACACTAACACACACACACACAATGAATCTGTTCTACCTAGAGTGCAACACAATAAAAACTAAATCTGGCAATAATAAAACACTTTGATAAATTCAACATATCTTATGAGTAAAATGTTTTTTTTGCAAAAAAAGTTTATTACTAATATGATTTTTGTAGGAAAATATTATTAGTAAAATACACTCTATGATGTATAAAAGACGGGGGCTTCTTACAATTGGAAATGACATTTCAACTTTGATGTTCGTCTTATGATAAACGACTCATCAGTAGATCGCAAACGTAGTTTTGATCACGACGTAAAAGACTTTTGACAATGCATGTTTGACTGGTCGTAGGTTTGCCCATGGCGGCAAGCAAAATTCGGAAAAATCCAGATGTATTGCTTTTTGAGATGACGTCTGAGCTGACGTGTCTCGTTTGCATTTCTCTTTGACATATGTCTTGAACGCCTTTTATAGCTTTCCAAATTCCCATTTCGAGATGTATGTCTGACATTTGCCCTTGCAAAGTTGCTGTAAAGCACATCGCACTCTAATGGGGATCTTCATCATGACTTGGTCAAACTTTTGAATATTAGTCAAACTTTGGAGTTGACCAGACCCTAGGAGTGGGGACAGGTAATGGGGAATAAAATTTTGGGCCATGAATTGTTGTCATGTTAAAGGAAATGAGCTTTGACACGTGTCTTCACTTTGCTCCTCTCATAAATGTCGCCTTGTGTTGCTATATGCCTTTGGATGCACGTATAACACGTGGAAATATTAGTTTTTGTTCAAGGACCCCTTGCTTGATAAAAATAGCTGCTGAAAAGAACTTGCACCATTTTGATATGATGGAAAGTTCAAGGGGAGGCGTGGGAACAATGGGCCCTTGATGTGAAGTTTGAATCCTTTGAAAAATTCGGCAGATACAGCTTTGAGGAATAAGACGGAAATGACGGTGACAACGTGGCATTCAGAACCGTCCACGTGCAATTTTCACGAATCGCATATTTGACCAGCCAATGGCTAAAGCCCACGTCATGAGCGATTGGCTCACATATATATATACAAACATACACACGTATATATATATTGAGAGAGAGAGAGGAATGCACTGTGAAAATTTGTACACCTTTTATTAGAAGAAGTAATATGTACAATAGGACTATGTCATTCCAAAAGCCCACAAGTATTGCCATATGAGTACACCTCTCCCTTCCTATCTCCTTACAAGCATCCCACGTGGCATGTAGGTATGAAGTACAATCATTAAAAATTCCTTTATTCCGATGCTCCCATATGTGCTAAAACGAGTGATACATCTATGGATAATCTACAACGATTCCTTATCCCACACTTTTGTGTGTGTGTATATATATATATATATATATATATATATATATATATATATATATATATATATATATATATATATATATATATGTGTGTGTGTGTGTGTATGTATGTATGTATATGTGTGTGTGTCTATGTATGTGTGTGTACACACACTCTTCCATTTACACTTGAATTTGAAATGAACAACTCATGCACCCTAGGGGTCCTCTTATCCCTCACTTTCAAAGTGCTTAATGCCAAGTAACATTTCGTGTTTTGAACTTTGAACCTCATAGTCCAGGTCCAAAATATTTACAATTACATCTCATATCCTCGATTTTCTCATATTTTTTAGGATTTCTCATATTTTTCTAGATTTTGCGATGGAGAATTTTCGATAGAAGAACCACTTTCTTTTGCTTCCACAAAGGCTCCCAAATTTCTCTTAATTTAAATTAACACCAAATCCAAGACCATGGAATTCCAATTTTCTATTGAATTTCAGTATGGTCTGTCAAAATACTTGTTACAGGAAGAAAGAGAACCAAATAGCCAAAAAGATTTGCTCCAAAGGCCTTTTGGGAAACCGAATCCACCAGGTATTTCTATTTGATTTTCTATGATAGTTTTGATTCTCTTCTTGGAACTTGAACTATTCTTCAACCAAGGAATGTATCTTTTACCACCTAAGGTCCTTTACGTGAGGATAATAGAAAATTGTCCTCATGGATCTTATCTAATTTTATCTTGGAAGTTGAATTACTTTTTAGTCTTGGAATGAACTTTGTTATCACCTAAGAACCTTCGAGCGAAAATCCCATACAATTTTTTTCACATATCCAATCTAATCACTTCTAGTGAATTTGTACATAGCTATCTAATTTTTTAGTAATAATACAATGATCGTAGGAAATCTTGTTCTAATTGGGTCCCCCAACCATAGGAACATGGAAATACATTGGAGGCCAAAATGATTAGAGGGGTTTGGATTAAGGATTATAGATGGATAGGAACTCTCAAAAAATAACTAATATTATTGCATTTGACAAAATCAAACCTTTATAAATATCTTTTGGTTTTTCTTGAAGATGAATTAACTATGTGAGAGGACATGCCAATTGGAAATTCTACAAGGAAAGATGCACTTTGAACTTTGGTAGTTCCCCAAGGAGTGGTCTATTGAGATGTCCTTTGATTTTCTAGGTAGAAAAATCGAGAACCGCACGACAAATCCCCAATTTAATCATAGGAAGATCTTTAATATACAAGAAAAAAAGTTTAAAAGAACTTGGATCCCACATGAAGAGGCCAACAATTTCATTAGCCTCCTTTGTATTTCACCCTAAACTTCTTGTATTTCCTTTCATAAAATATAATTTAAAGACGATATTTTGTAAAAAAAAAAAAAAAAAAAACAAAAGCTATCTTTTTCATCACTTTTGGCTATTATTGATCCATTTTCACTAAGCATATCTTATTATTATGATTTTGAGTTCTAAAATTCATGGATGGATGATTCTTACATATGGCTATTGGGCTTCTAATCTTTTTTTCAAGTGATTCTTATTATTATGATTTCGAATTAAAAAATTCATGGATGGATTATTCTTACATATGGGTATTAGTCTTCTATTTTTTATGCTAGATATGGCCTAGTGGATCCGTTCTTTTTTAGGTGTATACAACACTTTAAACTCATGGTTTATCCCATGCTCAGCCAAGAATGCATTAAAATCAGAAGAGACATATGCACCCCCTTGATCAGAATGGAGGGTGTTCAGTTTACATGCTCGTAGATTTTTCAGCCATAACAAGGAACTGTTTGAAGCACATAAACACTTTGGAGTTTGCTTTTAATGGATACACCCATGCATGCCTGGAGAATTCATCAAAAAGGTAGTTCCCAAATAAAGGTGTCTACATAGGACCATAGACCTCACTATGAACAAGCTACAATTTATGAGCAGATCGAAGTGAACCACCTCTTGGGAAGGAGGAATGCATAACTTTACCCAAAATAAGACCTTTAGTGGTGTGTTTACAAAGTGCATCTAGTTTGGGTAGAGAGCACATGATTTTAGAATTTTGTAGACGAATCAAACTAGTGAAATTTAGATTACCAAAGCATGCATGCCAAAGCTTTGCATCTAAGATAGCTTGAAAATCTTGTCTTGCACATGCTAAATCATTCATAGATTTTGCATAATCTATGAGCTTATACAACCCAAGACATAATATGCCAAAAGCAATAATAACATCAATGTTTGAGACATTAAATGTGCATCTTTCATAAAAAAATTTGACAACCAAGCCAAGCTTGGATAATGCTAAAACTGAGAATAGAATTTTCCTAATCCTTGGCACGTATAAAGCACCTGAGAATGTGAAAGAACTACCATTAGTAGTAGTCAAAATAATCTTATGAACTCCCATTACAGGATAAGAGGAGTTGTTTCCACATGTGATAGTAGTCCCCATAGGGTTAGGCTAAAGTGAACTGAAGAAACTACAATACATTTGGTTGCCCCAGTATCAAAGTACCTCTACAGGCATACATTTCATATGAGAATATGGTTCACAGCTACAAATAGTAGTAGATTTCCATTCTTAATCTTGAACAAGATCCAAGGACTCTAGCTTCCTCATAGTCATAACCAGATGCTAATGAGACTCTTCATCAATGACATGAATGCTCTCATGCATAATGATAATAATAGTATCAACACCTTCTGGAAATCTCTAAATGTATTCTATGTTGTGTCCCGATCTAAAATAAATCACTCCAAAACTACTTTCAAGGCCATCTATGGGCCCTCGCCACAATTCTTGACTAAAGATTGATGTAAAGAAATACCCAATGGATAGATTTGTTGGATCCTCAGTATTTAGATGGGTTTCAAAGTTTTTATGGGCCAACCTTGGAATTGGCTTCTAGCCAAATTTGATACAAAATTAGCCTACTAGAAAGGTAGGCATCTAAACCTAGTGGGGCATCTATGGTGATCGACACATTCCTCATTTCATCTATGATCTATCTTCTAGCATGTTGGAGGCCGAAAGACAAAGAATTATCAAAGCTTGAAAGTATTCATAGAAATTTCCTCTAAACTAGTGATCCCAATAGGAGGGGCGTGCCCAAAATCAAGTGGACCCTAAGTGCTAACCAGAAAGAATCTGGTGGATTCTCCATTCTAGATGTCAAAATATGGTAGATAAATTGGCTACCAAGAGGCTGATCAAAGCATGGTGCAATGCAGAAGCTTCTTTGGCAAAACTTATTCTTAGAGACAAATCATCTATTATGCTTAAGGGATTCCTTCGGTGAAAGGATCTCAATTTGCTCACCTTAATGTTTTCTCATTGTCTAGTGAATCCGAAAGGCTTTGGCCTTGTTTGCTCCATATGAAAGGGTTGGAAGAAGATGAAAAGATAAGAAGACTCTATTTTAGGTGTAGAAGCATCTACACTGACCATTCAAGCCGCTTTTTTCTTTTTCTTTTTTGCACCCAATTTAGGGAAACTCTGCATGACATGATCATTTGACTTCCAATATTTGTTGGAGTTAGACCTCTGCGGAAGCATGGGAACAACACAAGGAAGAAGAAGAAGAAGCTTGGAGCACAACATACAATACTGAATGAATTACTAGAGAATGTACAAAGATAATTAGCCCATTAGGGCAATAGGTGTATATACAAGCCGGGGGAAGAAAACCTCCTAAAGAGGGAAAAAAGTGCCACGACGATCGTAGTGTGTTCACACACATCACTAACTAAATATATCAACAAATCCCCCTTGGGAGTGATGCGGTGAACAAGGAGTTGGCACTCATGTATAAGGAAGTGCCAAGCTATGTGGAAATCACTCCAAAAAAGGAAGTAAGCCCAAATCTTTGCGAAAAGCTTCAAACTTCTCCCTAGGCAGAGCCTTCGTGAAAAGGTCTGCAATGTTCTCCTGCGTGGCCACATATGCCAAGCTGATCTCCCCAGCAGAGAACCTCTCCCTGACATAGTGATAATGCACCTCAATGTGCTTAGTGCGAGCATAGAACACATGATTCCTCACAACTGCCAATGCGCTCTGACTGTCAGTGAAGATGGTGGTGGCAGAAGACTGACCAACACCCAAATCAGCCATAAGGCATCTAAGCCACACACACTCAACAATCGCTATGAAAGCTTCCCTATACTCAGCCTCACAATTGGAAGTGGCCATAGTAGGCTGCTTCTTGCTCAACCAAGATATACATGGGCTACCAAGCATGAAGCAAAAGCTGGACACACGAGTGTCATAGCAACCAGCCCAATCACAGTCAGAAAAAGCATGCAAATCTGGTGGTAGTGATCCCCCCTTGGGATAAAACAACCCAAGTAGTCGAGTACCACTCAAATAGCGAAAGATACGCTTAACTGCCTGCCAATGCTTGACTCCTGGGAAATGGATAAACTTGCTTATCTGTGAGACAACAAACTCAATATTTGGCCAAGTAATGCATAAGTAAAGCAAGCATCCAACAGCTTGCTGATAGAGAACAACATCAAATGCATCTCCAGCATCATGAAGACTCAATAGTAAACCTGTCTCCATAGGAGTGGCAATAGGCTTACAGTCTTCAAGGCCAAAATGCGGCAATAATGTGTCAATATATTTCGTTTGACACAAAGCCATTCCACCATCAACTTGCATAAACTGAATGCCCAAATAGTGATGCAAATGCCCCAAATCAGACATCTCAAATGAGGCTTGCAAATCAGCCTTAAAATCAGCAATATGCTTCTCAATAGGACCAATAAGCAGCATGTCGTCAACATAGACAACAATGATCAAAAGCACATTAGTAGCACGCTTAACATATAAGGTGCTTTCGGTTGGACTATTTTCAAAACCATGTGCAACCAGATAGGCATGTATCTTCTCATACCAAGCACGTGGTGCTTGCTTTAAACTATATAATGCCTTCTTTAGCCTGCACACCTGGTTTTCATGCCCTTTCTGCACAAAGCCACGGGGCTGAAAACATACACTTCTTCATGCAAGTCACCATTCAGAAATGTTGTTTTAATATCCAACTGATGTACATTCCAACCATGATGAGCTGCAAGTGCACAGATGATCCGAACGGTACTCATACGATATGTAGGTGCAAAGGTCTCATCAAAATCAATGCCTCTTTCCTGTGCATAACCCTTTGCAACAAGCCTAGCCTTATACTTGTCAACTGTACCATCCGGTTTATGCTTTAGCTTGTATATCCACTTAGTGACAATGGCCTTCTTGCCAGGAGGCAAGTCACATAAAGACCAAGTACCATTCTTCATTATAGCATCATATTCAGATTGCATAGCAGCCATCCAATTTTCTGAATTTTGTGCTTCATCAAACAAAATAGGCTCATTCTCATCACAGAGACTAGATGCAGCCATAGAATAGCAATGTGATGCAAAAGAGGCACTGAAAGAGTACGACATGACAAAGGTGCATCTAATTTTCTATCACGCAAAGTCTGCACCAGCCATTTTGGCATAGTTTTTGCCTACTTAATATCAACTCTCTCATCAACTAGTGCATCATGTAAATATGCATCAGAAATGGAATGATCTGCATCGTCACATGAAACCTGCAAAGGCTGAGAAGTTGCCTCATTGGGACCATCACTAGACTGTCCACCTATAAAAAGAGGCAGCAAAGTATCATACATGTCCTTGGAGCTAACAAATGTCTCCTTAGTACATGAAAGCAATGGCTGAATAGCATCTTCCACAAAAACAACATTACGGCTAACTAGGATGCATTTAGTCTGTGGATGATATAGACGATAGCCTTTACTTTCAGAACTGTACCCAACAAAAATACATTTTATTGCTTTATCATCCAATTTTCTATGTTATACGGCACTATACACTGGTGTTTTATCCCACGTTCAGCCAAAAATGCATTAAAATCAGAAGACATATATTCCCCCCCTCGATCAGAACGGAGGGTGCCCATTTTACATGCTGACAGATTTTCAGCCAAAACCAAAGACTGTTTGAAGCACATGAACACTTCGGACTTTGCCTTCAATGGATATACCCATGCATGCCTGGAAAAATCATCGATGAAAGTCACGAAGTAAAGATAATTCCCAAAAGAAGGTGTCTGCATAGGACCACATACATCACTATGTACAAGCTACAATTTCTGAGTAGCCCAAACTGAACCATCTTTTGGAAAGGACGAACGCTACATTTTGCCCAAAATACAGCTTTCAAAAACATGTTTTCCAGGTGCCTCAAGTTTGGGTAAAGAGGACACCATTTCGGATTTCTACAGGCATAGTAAACTAACAAAATTTAGATGACCAAAGCATGCATGCCAAAGCTTTGCATCTGACATAGCGTGAGAATCATTTACTGCACATGCCAAATCATTTACAGATCTTTCATAGTCAATGAGCTTATACAGCCCGCGACATAAAATGCCAGAAGCAATAATCACATCGGCATTTGACAGGTCATGAACTGTACACCTGTCATCAACAAATTTCACAACCAAGCCAATCTTGACTAATGCAAAAACTGATAACAGGTTCTTCTTGATCCCTGGCACAAATAAAGCATCTGACAAAGTGAAAAAACTACCATCAGTAGTAGTCAAAATCATCTTACCAACTCCCATAATAGGATAAGAGGAGTTGTTGGGGCATGTAACAGTATTCCCTGTAGGGGCAGGCTCGAGTGAAGAGAAGAAATTGCGCTGCGAGGTAATAAGTTTGGTCGCCCCACTGTCAAAATACCAAACATCTGAGTCTACCGTAGACATGCACTGCTCATGAGAAGAAGGGTCAAAACTACAGAGAGTAGTAAACGCCCATTCTTCTTCCTGCACAACATTAGCAGACTCTATTTTTGGTGTAGAGGCCTCTACAACAACCATTCCAGCCTCTTTCTTCTTTGCCTCTTTAGCAGCCAGTTTTGGATAGTTCTTTATGATATGATCATTCCGTTTACAGTACTTACAAAACAATTTCTGCTTTTCTGATTTCTTCTCATCTTTATCTTCCTTCTTTGAATATGCAGAATTAGTGGATTTCTGCTTACTAGTTGAAGAGCTCCATTTTCCTTTGCCATTCTGACTAGCCAGGAAAGCTTGATATGCAACTCGCATAATGGACCTATTCTGCCTAGACTGATCTTCATGCAATAGAACAGAGACTAACTCCTCAAATGATAAGGCATTCGGATTGCCTTTCATCATCAACCGAAGAGTAGAAGCAAAACTCTGATATGAATCGGGAAGACCATTCAGAACGGTCTGCACAAGTGAGCTATCTGGTATAACCTCATCAGCAGAAATCAACTATTCCTTCAAGTCTTTGATCTTCGTTAGGAAACTGTCCATAGAATCACATTCATTCATGTGCTCACTCTCCAATTTTTTTCAGAGGTAAGCAACAGGAGCCTCATTCCTAGCTTGGTACAATGTGGTAAGTGTATCCCAAGCATCCTTAGCCGTTCTACAAGAGCGAATGTGAGGAATAATGGCACGTTTGACAGACAAAGCTATCAATGCATATGCCTGGGCATCTCTACCATCCCCGTGAATCTGCTCTATAGTAGGTGCAACAAAAACCACAGCACGAACAGGAATATGCAGAATATCATCATCTTCAACACCTTCTACATCAGCTTCAGTACCTGTAGTTGTAACAGTTGTAGGTGTGATAGGATGTTTTTCGACACCCTACACAATGTTCCACAGTCCTTTTGCAACCAACACATGTTGCATCATATAAGCCCATAACGGGTAGTTGGTACCATCCAACTTATCCTCAATAGCCAACGTACGGAATACATCACTGCTTTCAGCCATGGCTAGTGACTAAAATACCTTGATGTAGAAAGTTGACTATATCTCAAAAAGTTGAACATAACTACCTAGAGGAATTATGCTAGACCTGTAGCAGACTTTGAGACGCTTATACTGGCGAACAGAAACTAGTATATACCTTTGACATAAAAAGAGGAAATAGCCTACACAAGCACTACGATAGTGTGTTCGGAGGCTGAAACGAGCTCAGATCGTGATTTCGGCACCACAAAGCGAAGTTGTTTTGATCTCAGAAACATGCTGAGTATGCTCACCAAAATTCATGCAATTGTGAGACTACAAACGGAGGAGTGTCGATGGCACCCTAGATGAAGCAACGACCTGGTCTGATACCAATTGTTGGAGTTAGATGTCTGCGGAAGCACGCAAACAGCACAAGGAAGAAGAAGAAACTTGGAGCACAACACACAATACTGAATGAATTACTAGAGAATGTACAGAGATAAGTAGCCCATTAGGGCAAAAGGGGTATATACAAGCCGAGGGAAAAAAACCTTCTAAAGAGGGAAAAAAGTGCCCCGGCGGTCCTAGTGTGTTCACACACATCACTTTCTAAATATATCAACAATATTTGCATAACTATTTTGACTTTTCTATACATTTCTTTGTTTTCCTTGTTTGATTGTGTAGCATTAGCAAAGTTTTGCTTACTAGTAGATGAGCTCCATTTAGCTTTGCCTTTCTGACTAGCTAAGAAACCTTGATCTGCAACACACATAATTGACGTGTTTTGCCTGGACTAATCTTCCTGCAACGAAAGAGAGGCTAAATCCTCAAATGTGAAGGCATTTGGATTGTCTTTCATCATCAATTGAGGAGTAGAAAAACTCCAATATGAATCTAGAACTTCGATTTTTGTCAACATAATATCCATAGAATCTCCATTCATATGCTCACTCTCTAATTATTTTCTGAGGTATGCAACATGGGCATCATTTGTTGTAGGTTATAAAATTGTAAGCCTATCCTAAGCATCCTTTATAATCTTGCAAGAGCTAATGAAAGGTATAATGGCATGTTTGATAGAGAAAACTATCAATGCATGTGCTTGAGCATCTCTACCATCCTAACAAAGTTTCTTTGCAGTAGATGCAATAGGAACTGAAGCACGACCAAGAGATTGAAGATCATCATCTTCAATACACTCTACACAAACTATAATAACTTTATTTGTACAAGTTGTAGGACACCTTTCAACACCCTGCATAATATTCCACAATCCTTTTACTAGCAATGCATGATGCATCATACATGCCCATAATGGGTAACTAGGGCCATCCAAATTATCCTCAACAACCAACATATGATATACATCATTGCTTTTAGCCATGGCCAGTGAATAAATATCTTGATGTGAAAAACTGACTATATGTTAAAAAATTCAATAAAAATACCCTATCAAGCTATACTAAACATGTATCAGACTTCAAGGTGCTTCTACTCGCGAATGGAAACCTGTATATAGGTTTGGCACAAAAGGAAGAGATTGCTTAAAGAGGCACTATGATAGTGCACTCAGAGGCCAAACCGAGCCTCGATCAAAATTTTGATGCCACAAAGTGAAGCTGTTTTGAATTCCTAATTGCCCTAAGTATGCTCACCAATTCTCATGCAATTTTTAGATTATGAATGGAGGGTCTTTTATGATGCCCTAGATGAAGCAAAGACCTGCTCAGATACTGATTGTTGAAGTTTGAGGTATGTGGAAGCACACAAACAACACAATGAAGAAGAAGAAGCTTGGAATAGAACACAATAATGAATGTATTACCAAGTGAAGTATAAAGATAAGTGACTTGTTAGGGTTATAGGATTATATACAAACTAGGGAAAAGAAACCTCCTAAAGAGAGAAAAAAGCATCCCCATGGTCGTAAGTATGTTTGTTGGAACATCAAGCTTACATTGTGCTTGAGGTGGATTTTTTCTCCTTCATCACACCATCATGTGAAATGTACCAAAGATATCTCTTGAAGAGGTTCTTCATCAATATTTATTTTTCATGGTATTTTCATAAGGACTTTTCATGGTTCGTATACCAATATAAAAGCCTAGAGCTTTACACTTGTTAACCTTGACAATCTCAAATTCCAAGAATTTGAGGTCGTTAACCTTGACAATCAATCAATCACCAAAAAGTAGAGCAAATTAGATCTTCACTTTTCCTATATTCTAGGAAAGTGAATTGATTCTCTTCAGCAAAATATCCCACCTTGATTTGAATTCAAAATCCACTCGTAGAAGTTGTTGAATACTTTAAGAGTCTATATAAAGACTTAAAATCAATTCAACATTACATTGAAGAAATATACATACAGTTTGGGTCATCATTGTGTTCTCCATTTCTCTATACCATCTTCTTCAACAACAGTTAACTTGCACAAGTTGTTGCTCTCTCTATAGAGGACCAAATTGGATATGTGAGAATTTATTGGAAAGGTACTAGAGTCTAGTTTATCTATACAAGGATTTAGAGGAGTGTTAAGCTCAATCCATAAGCATATTCTTCTTATTACTTGTACTCTTGTGCATTTTAGATACTAAACCCTATGTATGAAATTCCTCCAAAAGGAAGTTTTCCAATTGTCATCATGCTAGCCACTTTGAGCATTTGAAGTTGATTGTTCATCCAAAGATAGCAAATTTTTTGAGCTAGTCAGTGTGCAAACCTATCTGTTTTGTATCAAGTATTTCTCCTTGATGCTCCAAAGAAAATAGTGGATTCTATTGAACTAATCTTGAAAAAATTCAAGAAGGAAGATGATGAAGAAGAAACTTCCCAAGCAAACTATGCAAGCAATAGAAAGTGGAAAGGGAAGAAGAAAGGAGCAAAGCATGAAGAATCAAAAAGTCAAAATGTTCAACCTTGTGCCATCTATGAGAAGACCAACCAGACTACTCAAAATTGTTGGTTCAATGGAAGTACTTAGAAAGGAAGTGGAAGAGGCGGATTCGGCAACACTAGAGGTAGAGGCAGACACAACTTTCAACAAAAACAATAGAAGTCACAATAGAAGGGACTTCAAAAATTATGAAGAAGATCAACCACATGAAGAATCATTGCTTGTAATGAATATGAGCCACAAAGAAGGTAAAGAAGATGATCATTTGTTCTACATAGCTTTAGGATGTTCAAACAATGTTGAAGGCAACATTGCTCTTCTAACTAACTTGGAAAGTCCAAAGCATAGACATGAAGTACAAATAGGGGATGATACTAAGCACAATGTGGCGAAGATTGGTAATGTCAAATCTTTCAATGTTAGGACAAACATTCTGAGTAAGGTTCAATTTGTGCCCACTATGACTAAAAACCTTATAAGTTAGGTCAAATAGTTGAAAATAGCTTTCAAGTTAGGTTCAACTAACATGGAGCTTTTGTGGAAGATCCATGTCAAGGCTTCAAAAAGATAGCCAGAGGTGAGAAGCATTGTATGCTCTTGACTTTTGAAGTAAGAGAAACTGGAACATAGCTCTATTCAACTTTGGGTCTCAAACCCTAAGTGAGCTTGAATTATGGCATAAGAGACTTTCTCACATGAATGAAACAGTTTTGAAGGATGTATGTAGAGATCAAAGTGTTCTAGGGCTGAAAAACATATCAAAGTAACATATGATCAACATATGTGATGCATGTCAAATTTGGAAGGCACAAAGACAACCATTCAACCACAAAGGCTACATCCACAACAAGCTTTTAAACTTAGTACACACTAATGTGTGGGACCAAGTCAAGAACCTTCATTGGCAAGATCAAGGTATTAGGTTTCCTTTGATGATGATCATAGTAGATGGACCATTCTATACTTTATTAAGAGTAAGAATGAAGCATTTGAATGCTTCACGAAGTACCTAACACATGTGGAAAATCATACAAGTAGATCATTGAAGAAGCTTAGATTTAATGGAGGGAAAGAATACTTCTCCAGCTTTTTTGATGAATTCTTGCAACATAAAGGCATCAAAAGGGAAGCGTCTACCACGTATTCTCCTCAATTGAATGTAATTGTAGAAAGAAGAAACAAGAATATAGTTGGATCAACTAGAACAATGCTTGAAGAAAAGAAGTTGCCACACTATTTATGGGTAGAAGTAATCTCGCAAGTATATATCTTGTGAACAAACTTCCGTCCAAATATATTCAAGATATGACTCCTTATGAAGCATGGAATGGTAGAAAACCAAGCCTAGGTCATTGCAAGGTATTTGGTTGTTTAGCTTTTGCACATGTACCTTCACAAAGTAGAGGTAAACGTGATGAAAGGGCAACCAAGTCAGTATTCATTGGCTATGATTCAAGTGAGATGGGTACATGTTTTATAATCCTTCTACCAAGCAATTCACCACAAGCAGGGATGTTGTGTTTGAAGAACATAGGTCATGGTATGATTAAGACAAACAGAAGGTAAACCTACGATATGATCTGGATTTTGATTTCCATCCATTAGGTAGCAAGCATGATATATAGGTCCATGATCCAAGAAGTGAATTTGATTATGATCAAGATGAGAAGGAAAGAGACAACAAGATCTCGAAGTCAAGAGGAAAGGCTAAGATGCAAGAATGTGGAGAATGCTCCAAGCCTACTCCTTGAAGGTCAACAGGGAGAAGATACAATCATAAAGGTATGGACATGATTCTACATTGTTACAACACATTCAATTTACTTGGAAAAAGAGTCAATTTTAGAAGAACCTTCAACCTATGGCAAAGCAAAAGTTAACCCTAATTGGGAGAAATCTATGAAAGAGAAGATAGAAGCCTTGAAAGAAATGGATACTTGGGAGTTGGTTTTAATGCAAACTAATCAGAAGGTTAAAGGTTGTAGATGGGTCTATAAGCTAAAAAGAATTTAGATGGATCAATTTGCAGGTGCAAAGCCAGATTAGTTGCCAAAGGATGTGCTCAAACTCATGGTATAGACTATAAGGAGACCTTCTCACCAATTGCAAAGATGACTACAATCATGACATTGATAAGTGTAGCTACTGCAAGAAATTGGAGGCTACTTCAACTAGATATGTAGAATGCATTTCTCAATGGTTGGATAAGTGAAGTGGTATACATGTCACAACCTCCAAGATTTGAAAACCCTAATTATGCATCTTATGTATGTAGAATCAAAAGGCCATTGCATGGATTGAAACAAGCTCCTAGAGCTTGGATTTTCAGATTGGCAACCTATCTTCAAGATCAAGGTTTCAGGTCAAGCAATGAACCTTCTTTGTTCATCAAGAAGGATCACAATGAAGTTATCTATTTTTGTGTATATGTAGGTGATATAATTGTGACATGAGATGACTTGAATGGCATACAAAGGATCAAAAGGCATATGCAAGAGGAGTTCAAAATCAGTGACTTAGGTGAGCCTACATTCTTCCTAGGTATGTAGGTCATATACACAGATGAATAAGTGTATTTGACTCAGAGGAGATACATTCAGGATCTATTTCTTAAGTTCAAAATGGAGAACAATAAATCTGTAGGTAAACCTCTACAGATGAATCATAAAACTAGTTTTTTATGAAGATGAGAAAATTGAAGACATTAAAGAGTATCAAAGCTTGGTAGGTAGCTTGATAAATGCTACTCATACAAGAGTAGATATCTCATATACTGTAGGAGTGCTAAGCCAATCCATGCACTCACCAAGAAGAACACACATGGATGCAGTTAAGAGAGTACCTAAGTACCTCAAGGAACAATTAATGAAGGTATATTCTATCCTTACTCTTCAGATTTGGATATCAAAATCTATTCAGATGTAGATTGGGAAGGAGCTAAGGATGATGGAAGAACTACCTCTCATTACTTAGCATTTGCAGGTTCAAAGCTAGTTTCATGGAGTTCCAAGAGGCAAACAAGTATTTCTTTATCCTCAATTGAAGCACGTTATAGAGGTTTGACCATAGCAAGTCAAGATGCAATATGGTTAAGAGCATTGTACTCATATTTGGGGCTTGACAATTCCAAAACTCACATATTTGGAGATAATTTAAGTTCCATGCATCTAAAAGAAAACTATATTTTTCATGAAAGGACCAAACACATAGAGGTTCATTACCACTTCATTAGAGAGAAGCTCAAAGGAAAAGAGATTGAATTTCTTTTGTTCCAACTAAAAAGAAAGTAGCAAATATGATGCAAAAGGCACTTGATGGAATAAATCTTTGCATAATTAAATCAATGGCAGGTATTCAACCTATTAGAGAATCAAGAATTAAGCAAGCTTTCAATATTAATTTTTTATGGTATCTTCGTAAGGATTTTTTTATGAATCATTTACCAATGTAAAAGCCTAGAGATTCAAAATTGTTAAAGGAGAAAATGAGAGCTCAAATTCCATGATTAAGGTGGTTGAGATTGACAATCAATCAATCAACCAAAATGTAGGAAAGTGAATTGGGCCTCTTCACTTTTGCTAGATTGTAGGAAAGTGAATTGGGCCTCTTCACAAACTATCGTACCTTGATTCGACTTCAAAATCCACTTGTAGAAGTTGTGGAACACTTCAAGAGTCTATATAAACATTTCATATCACGTTTACATTACATTGAAGAAATATACATACACTTTGGGTCATCATTGTGTTACTCCTTCTTTCTCTGCACCATCTTCTTCAACAATTGTAAACTTATAGAGGCTACTCCTCTCTGTACAGATCTCCAAATTGGATGAGTGAGAACTCAATGGTAAGTTATTAGTTTCTTTGTTATTTTCATAAATTTTCAAAGCATTTGATTGATTAGACTTTGAGATATTGCAAGTTTACTCTCTCGAGGTCTATCACTATGCAGTCTGGAAAACTCCGGGGTACCTCTGTTGAGTGTTAAGTTCATTCTAGAAGCATATCTTGCTTATTAATTTTACTCTTGTGCATTTTTTATACTCAACCCTATGTATAACATTTTTCCAAAAAGAAGTTTTCCAATTTCAATCATGCTTGCTGCTTTGAGCATTTTAAGTTGATTGTTTTATTTTAAGATAGAAAGTTTTTTGAGCTAGTAAATGTGCAAAACGATTTGTTCTATATAAAATCTTTCTCCTTGATGCTCCAAAGTACATAGTTAATTTTATTGCACTAATCACATACTATAAGTTCTATTTGGATATCCAAAAGCTCAAGGGCTAGTTATGTGTCGGTTGGCAAGACCAAACTTCATCACTTCCCCACTCACTTTTCTACCTCCTGCAAGCTTCTCCAAGTTCTCTCAATATTCACACATATTACTACTAAACTATCAACATATCCTTATTTTTTCCCAATAATTTCTTTGTTTATCATTTTTATGTACTTTTTGAAATGAAAAAACATAAAAGCATATTCTACAAAAAAAGAGATTAGTCAAAGAAAGGAAAAAAAGAGCTAAGTGTGTAATATTAATACATTTAGAGAAATTATTAGTGTTATTCTTGGGCATATACAAGGTTTGGACACCACTAGAAAGGTGTTAAAGTTCCTTAATAGGATTTACTTCAATTCTAATAAATCTCAAAAGATAGCGCTTAAGAATGAGTGGAAAAATATTTGGAACACCTCAAACCAAAGTTTAAATGACTTCACTTTGGAATTATAGGAACTATTTAATTGAAAAGGACCCATAGGTTGGGCAATGAAAGATAAATTTTTCGTTATCTAGACACCAACTGGAATAATCTGAAATATGGAAATGTCTCATGAGCTTTCTACATTTAAGGGAACCTCTTCTAGATGAGGAAGTCATCACCTTGATGGTCACTAAAGAACTCAATTTAGGAGGCAACATTCTCAAAGGATCCAAAATCAAATACTCTATGCAAGAAGAGATGGAAGAAGAAGAAATAATAGAGGTGTTCAAGAGGAAGAGGGAGAAGTAAAAAGAAACAACTCAACCAAGGAAACAAAAAATAACAAAAGGAATAATAAGAAGGATGTCAAGGAAAATGAGGAAGTTGAAAATTTAGAGGTAAATGAGATAGATTTGGAGGAAGGAACAATTCAAGCAATGGTTGTTATAGATGTGGAAATCCAAGAGATTATTCCAATGATTGTCATCAAAGGAAAGGTGGATACAATTACATTTGTCAATTCAAGAAAATCTACTAATTTGTTAAAGAACATTCATTTACTTGATATAAGACATGAAAAAGATAGTATGCTCCAAGTTCTTAATTATGACATATAGGTATGATATAAGACATTGAAAAGATAGTATGCTCCAAGTGCTCAAGTGCTTAAGAATTATCATAGGAGTACTTGGATAAGTATGAAATGATTCAAGGAGATATATCAACATGGTAAGATCAAATGGAGGGGAAACTACTTCTTCCATTAATTTTTGTGATTTCTGACAAGCAAATGAGTTACGAATAGAGAAAATAACTACATAGCACACCGACCTAGAAATATAATAAATCAAAAGAGTGAATCTTTATGTTATCGAGGAGATGTTCTTCTTCCTAACATAGTATATTTCATAAATATATACCCAAGTTGGATATAATGGAACATGGAGTGGGAGAAACCAAAACTAATTTCACATGCAGATCTTTGGATGTGTGTTATGCACATGACCCACAAGGGCATGGTTCTAAGTTTGATGCTAGTGCAAAAGCTGAATATTTCTTAGATAATCATTCGAGAAGAAAGGTTTAAAGGTTCTATAAATCTTATTTATTATCTAAAGTGTCCTTGTAGGAAAAAGACACATAGAGAGCGTTTTTTGAACGACTATTTGCATGAAAATTGTATGTCACTCAAACATTAGGGTTTGAAGATCTATCATTAGGGTTTCACCCTGTTGGAGAAACACTCACTAATTAGACATATATTTGAAGGTCAAACCTTAGGAAGAAAACCCCATGCCTATGTGAAGGGACAAATTCACAAATGTATCATATTTGTAAAGTTAGTTCACTTTAGTTCTAGAAGTTTTTTAAAAATCACGAGAATGAGAAAGTCTATATAAGTTAGTTAGTATTAACTGACGCGAAGAGAGAAGAAGAAGGAGGAAGACAATGAGAAAGTGAGAAGAACTCATTTTTGTATGACTGAGTATAGTCGGGCTTCTCTGAGTGAGAAAGCATCTGTAAAACTTTTGAGTTTTTTATAGTTATGAGAAGAACTGAGTAAAGTTCTGTGTATGAGTCTCTCTTCATCATCTCCATGTTTGTCTACTGTGTGATGAATTAAAAAAATTCAAGTTTTCTGAGCAATTCGATGCCTGGCATCGAATCTTGGCTGATAAGTCATTTTTTCATTCTCTGTGTGTTAACTATTGTTAAATCTTTTAAAAATATGAAGTTTGTGGAGCAACTCGATGCCTGGCATCGAGTTTGAGCATAAAGTCGATGCCTGGCATCGACTTCTAGCATACAAGTGGTCTTCTTCATGTGTGTGTAAAAGAGAGTATTTCTGGTGCAGAAAAGGGCCTAAAAAAGCTCAAAGTCGATGCCCGGCATCGACTTGGACTGAAATTCGATGCCAGGCATCGAATTTTTTATTTTTGGACATCAGGAATACTAAAACAGGCAAGATTTCCAGTCTTGGAAGGTCATACAGGGTCATCTTGTGAGGGCCATAACTTGAGTTCTAGAGCTCTGTTTGATGCATATGATAGCTTGTTGGAAAGCTCTACTCTTTTAGTTTCAGCCTATAAAGTTTCATGAAGAAAGCATACTTGAGCTAGGAGAAATTAGCAAAATACTGAAGGTATGTCATTTCGGTGACTAGGAATTTCTGTAGAAGCAAAGTTCTCACTTTAGGCTATCATTTCTCAAAGTTTGGAGTGGCAATGAGTTAATGGTGACCATAGAGGTGTTCTAGTGTCACATTAATTCATTTCTTGTGATGTTTTATACATCAACAAGTGGTATCAGAGCAGAAAGATTCTCGAGAGCAGAAGACAACAAAGGTACGAGAAGTTTTGTAAAGTTTTCCATTAAAGTTTGAAAGGTGAAGCATTTGAAGACACAAGGCATCAAAAGATTACTTTCGAAGTATCCTCATACACAAAGAACTTCAAAAGGTATTATCCTTTATCCTTTAAGCTCACAGGTTGCAGCAGAAGGAAAGAACTATGGCAGATCATATCTCCATTGACAAACTGGACAGAGATAATTACCCCGCATGGGTAATGAGAATGGAAGCCTTACTTATGAGTAAGGATCTCATGGTATATGTAACAGGTGAAGAAGAGAAGCCAGTATTTGAAGATGAAAGTCGACCAAAGAAAGAAGAACTTGATGCTTTAAAGCATTGGCAGAAGAAGGATGCAAGTGCAAAAGCCTACATCTACAATACAATCTCAGATCATTTGCTACCACACATCAGAGGATTGGAATCATCAGAAGATATATGGAATGCATTGGAATATCATTTCCAAAGCACTACTAAAGCACGGAAAGCAAGTCTATGGTCAGAGTTTACAACATTCAAGAAGAAGCCAAGTCAAACCATTAGTGATTATGTCACTAAGATGAAGGATCTAGCAGATAGTCTTGGATCCATAGATGAAGATGTTGAAGATCACAGATTGATTGCTCAACTACTTGCAGGCTTGAGAGGGGATGAAAGGTGGAAACCTTTTGTCTTATCAACAGAACTTTCATTAAATCATTATGTTCCAGATTTGAACCAGTTGCTTGGTTTGATGCTCACATATGAGCAAGACTTGAAGGGAGATGGAGATAAAGGTCAAAGTTCTGCAATGTACATGAAGAATAAGAAGAAAGGAGATAAAGGTAAAGCAAAGGATGAAGAGGAGTCTAATTCTCAAGCTTATTATGCAAGAGGTAAAGGCACTGGCAGAGGAAGAGCAAGAGGTTTTGGAAGAGGAAGAGGTAATCAAAATAACAACAAAAAGGCTTGCTGGATATGTGGATTGAGTAATCATTTGGCTCATGACTGTTGGCACAACCAACAAGGATCAAACCAGAATCAAAACAACAATAGCAGAGGTCGAGGTGGAAGATATCAAAGTAATTTTCAAAGAGGTAGACAAAGTCAAAGAGGAGGCTATGGTAGAGGTGGAGGAAGAAGTTGGGGACAGAATCAATCCTACAACACCACCTACTACAACTATGCAAATGACACACAGAATGAAAGTCATACATCATTGATGATGAATTCAATCAGCACATCAGACAAAGAAGATCTAAAGGTATTTTACATTGACTCTGGATGTTCTAATCATTTGTCAGGAAACATAGAATTGATGTCAGATTTGGAAAAAGGCATTTCTAGTCACACAGTTCAAACTGGTGATAATACAAGACATAGTGTACATTCAATTGGAAAAGTGAAATGCAAGAGTGGAGCAGATTTGCTAACCAATGTTTTGTATGTTCCTACAATACCTAAAAACTTGATTAGTGTGGGACAGATAGTTGAAAAAGGTTTTCAAGTCAGGTTTACAAATGAAGGAGTATTTGTGGAAGATCCAGAGAATGGATATAATCAGATTGTCTCTGGTAAGAAAGAAGGTAGACTCTTTACTTTAAGAGTGCAAGGGAACATTGGTCAAGCTTTGCTCACACATGGTGAAGGAGTGATTACAGAACTTGATCTCTGGCATAAGAGATTAGGTCACTTTAATGAAAGAGGAATTAAAGCTATGGTTGCTAATCAGTCTGTACTAGGATTACCAAATGTGCAAAGTCAACATATGGTTTATAAATGTGAAGCATGTCAAATGGGTAAAGCACACAGGTTACCATTTCAAAAGAAAGGTTTCAAACATGATGGAGTACTTGAGCTCATTCATACAGATGTATGGGGACCAACAAAAGAAGGATCTATTAGTGGCTCAAGGTACTATGTTCTTTTCATTGATGATGCTACAAGATGGATAACATTATATGTTTTGAAGGAAAGATCAGAAGTGTTTGGAGCTTTCAAGCATTTTCATGCATATGCAGAGAGAGTCACAGGTCAAAAGCTTAAGAGACTGAGGTCTGATGGAGGGGGAGAATACTT
The DNA here is from genome assembly GCA_020310875.1 of Ceratopteris richardii. Classification (NCBI taxonomy): domain Eukaryota; kingdom Viridiplantae; phylum Streptophyta; class Polypodiopsida; order Polypodiales; family Pteridaceae; genus Ceratopteris; species Ceratopteris richardii. Next base: position 80,344,162 of record CM035440.1, read on the forward strand.
CTCCCAAGAGTTCAATGATTATCTTTGGAATGTAGGTATTAAGAGAGAAATAACTTGTAGGTATACACCACAACAAAATGGTGTAGCAGAAAGAAGGAACAGGACTTTGGTTGAGTTTGCTAGAGCTATGCTAAAGGAGAAGAACTGTCCAAATTATCTTTGGGCTGAGGCTGTAAATACAGCTACATATCTTGTGAATAGATTACCATGTGCAGCTCTGAATGGAATGACTCCATATGAAGCTTGGTGGGGTAAGAAACCAACACTAGATCATTGTAGAGTGTTTGGATCAATTGCATATGCTTATGTGCCATCACAACTTAGGCATAAACTTGAACCAAAGGCAGAAAAATATGTGTTCATTGGTTATGATGAAAAGCAGATGGGTTACAGATTGTGGAATCCTCTAACCAAACAATTTATTGTTTCTAGAGATGTTACATTTGATGAACAGAAAAGTTGGTATGCAGATCAAAGTCATACAGCTGAAGAATTTGAAGAAGAGGTAAGAAGATGTGAGAAAGGAAAATCAATTGTGCAGGTAAATAGAGATGAAGACTATATGCAAGCAAGTACATCCAGAAGTGGATTAACAAGAATGAATGAAGAAGCTCCTATATTTGATGAAGAGGTGTATCCAGAAACTTATGAAGAATGTGAACCAAGAAGGTCAAGCAGGACAAGGAGACAACCAGAAAGGTATTCTTATGATACTTCTTACATAACTCAGAAGAACTATGCATATATGGTCAAAGATGATGAAGAACCTCAGAACTATGATGAAGCTAAAGGTAAAAAGCAATGGGAAGAAGCAATGAAGGAAGAGTTCAATGCACTGGAGGAGAACAAGACATGGGAACTTGTTCCTAAACCAAATGGTAAGAAAGTAATTGGAAATAAATGGGTTTATAAAGTGAAGAAGCTTGCAGATGGAAGTATAGCCAGATACAAAGCTAGATTGGTGGTGAAAGGCTATGCCCAGACCTATGGCATAGATTATGATGAGACATTCAGTCCTGTAGCTAAGATGTCAACTATAAGGACAATCATTGCTATTGCAGCTTCAAAAGGATGGACTCTAAGTCAATTGGATATAAAAAATGCATTCTTGAATGGATACATATCAGATGAGGTATACATGGAACAACCTCAAGGGTTTATAGATTCCAGGTATCCAAATTTTGTTTGCAGGTTGAGAAGAGCATTGTATGGATTGAAGCAAGCTCCAAGAGCTTGGAACTATAGACTGGTGAAGTATCTCAATGATCTTGGATATCAAAGTTCAAAAGCAGATTCAAGTCTACTTATCAGAAGAACAGAGGAAGGTACAATCTACATTTGTATTTATGTAGATGACATTATAATCACAGGTACTTCAGATGAAGGAATCAAGGAGGTAAAGAGATTACTTGAGAAAGAGTTTAAGATCAGTGACCTAGGAAAGTTATCATACTTTCTTGGAATGGAAGTTACTTATACAGATCATGGCATATATGTGTCACAAGAAAGGTATCTTCTGAACTTGTTGAAGAAGTTTGATATGGAAAATTGCAGAGAAGCTTCAACTCCACTTGAAGTTAATCACAAGCTCAGTAAATATGATGGTGCAGACTACAAAGATATGAGGAAGTATCAATCTCTTGTGGGTAGTTTGATTTATGCTACACTAACAAGACCTGATCTTAGTTATGCAGTGGGAGTTTTGTCACAATTCATGCATTGTCCAAAGGACCCACATTGGATTGCAGGTCAAGGAGTTCTCAGATATATCAAAGGAACTATAAAGGAAGGATTATATTATCCTTTTACATCAGATTTGAAGTTGAGAGCCTATAGTGATTCAGATTGGGCAGGTAATCAAGATGACAGGAGATCAACTCATGGTTACATGATATACATTGGTGATAAGCTTGTAAGTTGGTGTTCCAAGAAACAACATACAGTAGCATTATCATCAACTGAAGCAGAGTACAAAGGACTTGTGGAAGCAGCTAAGGAAGTCATATGGATGCAGACATTGTTCAAGAGCTTAGGCATTGATCAAGGTACACCTACAATACATGGAGATAATATGAGTTCACTTTATCTTGCAGCAAATCCAGTATTTCATGCAAGGACAAAGCACATAGAGATCCAATATCATTTTCTTAGAGAAAAGGTAATGGAGAAGGAGATTGAAGTGGAATACATTTCTACTAAAGATCAGTTAGCAGATATAATGACAAAGAGCTTGGATGGTGTGAAGACCAGCAGATTCAAAAGCATGGCAGGAGTAAAAGAAAAGAAGATGATATGAAGAAACAGGGAATGTCAATTAGTGATTGAGGGGGAGCTGTTGGAGAAACACTCACTAATTAGACATATATTTGAAGGTCAAACCTTAGGAAGAAAACCCCATGCCTATGTGAAGGGACAAATTCACAAATGTATCATATTTGTAAAGTTAGTTCACTTTAGTTCTAGAAGTTTTTTAAAAATCACGGGAATGAGAAAGTCTATATAAGTTAGTTAGTATTAACTGACGCAAAGAGAGAAGAAGAAGGAGGAAGACAATGAGAAAGTGAGAAGAACTCATTTTTGTATGACTGAGTATAGTCGGGCTTCTCTGAGTGAGAAAGCATCTGTAAAACTTTTGAGTTTTTTATAGTTATGAGAAGAACTGAGTAAAGTTCTGTGTATGAGTCTCTCTTCATCATCTCCATGTTTGTCTACTGTGTGATGAATTAAAAAAATTCAAGTTTTCTGAGCAATTCGATGCCTGGCATCGAATCTTGGCTGATAAGTCATTTTTTCATTCTCTATGTGTTAACTATTGTTAAATCTTTTAAAAATATGAAGTTTGTGGAGCAACTCGATGCCTGGCATCGAGTTTGAGCATAAAGTCGATGCCTGGCATCGACTTCTAGCATACAAGTGGTCTTCTTCATGTGTGTGTAAAAGAGAGTATTTCTGGTGTAGAAAAAGGGCCTAAAAAAGCTCAAAGTCGATGCCCGGCATCGACTTGGACTGAAATTCGATGCCAGGCATCGAATTTTTTATTTTTGGACATCAGGAATACTAAAACAGGCAAGATTTCCAGTCTTGGAAGGTCATACAGGGTCATCTTGTGAGGGCCATAACTTGAGTTCTAGAGCTCCGTTTGATGCATATGATAGCTTGTTGGAAAGCTCTACTCTTCTAGTCTCAGCCTATAAAGTTTCATGAAGAAAGAATACTTGAGCTAGGAGAAATTAGCAAAATACTGAAGGTATGTCATTTCGGTGACTAGGAATTTCTGTAGAAGCAAAGTTCTCACTTTAGGCTATCATTTCTCAAAGTTTGGAGTGGCAATGAGTTAATGGTGACCATAGAGGTGTTCTAGTGTCACATTAATTCATTTCTTGTGATGTTTTATACATCAACACACCCCACACCACTTCTTTGGATCTAACAATAATGAAGGTGACTTATCTATTTTCTATAATATTTAATTTCTTATTTTGGCATACTTATGGTATCTATATCTTTTCTTCCTTCTCGAAGTCTCAATGTGCTATGTCTTTGGTGCACGTGTAACCCCACGTGTATATCCTAATGTCGCACGTGTAACTTCACGTGTACATCCTATGTGTCACAAAATGTGAATGTCAAAATGGTTACACAAAAGGTGAAAATAAAGTCCCCATTGACATGATGTGAAGGAGGCGTGACATGTCACACAAGGTACCAAATATATCTCTTGAAAAGGTTGTTCACATTAGGGGAAAAAATGAACCCTGCATGGGCCTTGTAAGGATCCCTAATTTTTAGGGATTAAGCTTAATTCTGTTCTTGTTTAAGGGGACAAAGTGCATTTAATAGGGCACTTTTTAGTAAGCTGGAGTAGGCTTTTTTTTAGGCTTCAATAGGCCTCTCTCTTTCTTATTCTAGAGAGAGAGAAAGAGAATCTACTTTCCACATCATCAAACTCGTACATGTATTTGAATAAAAAAATGAATTTTTTTAAAAAGTCTCATTTTCAGTGTATATTAACTCAAAAGAGCCTATTTTTTAATATATATGTCAGAAGTCACTTTTTTGGGCCCATTTTCTGAAGTTTCTTTTAGAAAAAGTATAATTTTCAAACTCCCTCCAAAAGTAAGTGCCACATCATCAAATCTGTGACTATGCTTCCCCCAAAAAATGACTTTTTTCAAATTTCATCATTTTCAGCCATACTCAGTGGAAAAATACACTTTAACCCATACACATACAAGAAAACACATTTTTTGAGCAAAACCTATGCTTTAGACTCCCTTCCAACTGGTTTTTCATCTTTGTTTTTTGATATTGTTGGTCATTAGCAAAGATGGTGTTAACATGTATCACAAACTTCACAATAGAACGTCCTCATGCTCCTGCATCAACAAGTATCCATGTTCGTGTGCCTAGAGAGTTTGCTCCAAATACACGATGCAACAATGATGCCAATTCTCAAAATGAACGTCGTGCAGCTGGAGAAAAAAGTATTGATCTTTGGGCTCATGGTTCACTCTATCCTCTTGATCCAATATCTTCTTACCATCCAACATTCCATAACCTCTCAACTTTACTTCAGTTCATTGGTGCAGGTGAAGCTGGACTATTAGGTTACTGCAAGAGATTATCTACACATTCACTTGCTACTGCTAAGTATTGGTTCCAACAACATCACATCCATCATATGAGGGTGGTCACTTTAGAAAGCACAATCATATCTTTACAAAAACAACTTGCAGATTTGGAACAGGATACTGAAGCAAAACAAAGCACAATTTCAAAGTTAACTGCCAATCTCCAGCAGCTGAAAGAGACTCCACTTGGTATGAGACATAGGAAAAGATCATTGTCATCCTTTGAAGCTCTTTCAAAAGGTGATGGAGCACGCAAACGACGTATATATGCAACAAGGTGAGTGTTTGTTTTACTTTTATATGTTTTAATGAAGATTTGTAATGGAATATTTCATTGTGTAGGTCGTTTATTGAAGACATAGCTGCTTCATCAACAACACAAGACCAATTCAAGCTGATGAATAGCTGTATAAACACCAAAGAAATCACTTCTGCTTTAGACTCACGCATAGGAAAGTGTATTAGAGTTGTTGTTGAAGCTGAGTTTTCAAAGAAGTTAAAAAATCTTATCACAGTGCAAGATGTGCAGGCAATATGTGACGAAACAGGCATCAGTAGAAATGGGTATACTGCAATGTACACCCTTCTCAGGCAAGCCTTACAATCACAAGGTATTTCTCAAAGTATATTTCCATGCCCATATAAATTGTCTATCAATAAAAAAACTTCAAATGAGGATGTAACTCGTACTATTGGACAATATTTATTCATAGAAGAAACTATGCCTGCCTCTATTTATCATCCAAATATTCCCAAGAAGCAATCAAAAATCCTATCTACACAAGGATTTACTTACACTAAATTCAACAATATATTTGTGGATCTTCAGAAGCTTCAACAAGCAATGGTTCACTTTTATAGTTCAACAATCAAAGGTACCCCTACTACATTTTATTTGGTGTTGAAGTTCTATTGCATTCAAGTGTCATATTAAGATAATGTTTTCTCTTTTGTGCAGACTGTAATGTTAAGTTAAAGTTCATACTGAAGCTTGATGAGTGTCAAATCATAAAGGGTCGGCGACTAGAAAGGTTGAGTGTGACGCTAATGAACGAAATTATGGACCATGCAATGAGTGATGAAACTTTAGGAGGGAGGGACCATTTGACTTACAGTGTGCAATCAGAGAGAGATATCTGGTGGTTAGGTGCTATAGAAGTTCCCAAAGAAACAAATAATGTTATTTCATGGATTTTTAGTAGGACTCCGTGGATTACGGAAGTAATCTCTTCTCAAATACATGGGCAAAAGCTTTTTGTAGATGATATAGGTGATTTTGATGTAGAATGGCATTTGGGTGGAGACCTTAAGAGTATAAAATGCATGTTAGGTTGTAAACAAGGAGCATCTTCTCTCTATCCTTGCCCATATTGTACACAAGGTTACAAAGGATCTAAGAGACAGTCTAAACATGCAAGGGCATTGACGAGAGTTGATGACTCTGAAGAAATTGATGAAACAGACTCATTGAATCACAAGGAATGGGAGATATCACTTTTGAGGTGTCCAATGTTACAGGAACCGACTCGTGATAAAATAAGCAATGATTGGAACCCCATTATCCCATTTCCATTAGTCAATGTTCACTTTTGTACTTTGCATGCATTCATGAGGATCTTTGATAGGCTTTTGAAGCTCCATGTTGAATATGCATTTGCAATGAAACCACTAGAGAGGTCTACAATAGCAATCCAGAAAATAGAAGATCTTTTGAATTCTATAGGTTGTCATGGTGGCCACGTATCTTTAGTTGTTAAGAAGTATGGTGAGTCTCAAGAGATTTTACAACAAGTTTCAATGACTGGGAAGAAGGCACGACGTTTCTTTAAAAAAGATGTGAATAGTCAAGATGATGGGAAATGGGAGCTTTGGAAGGACCTCTGTTCAATTACAACTGACAATGATAGTCAGGTTGATCTCATTAACAAGCGAAAGAAGGTTTGGTCATCGTTCGATCAATTGTTACATTTGATGTGTTTGGCTTCCACTAATTCTTCACAACGAGAATTATTCCAAGTGACTTTGAAGGAGTTTACACAGTCATTCATCTTATCTTGGGGAGAAAGCAACATTACACATTACATAGTAAGTTTCGCTTACATTTTTTTATTTGGTCTTAAACACTATGTGTATATCTTATTGACCAGATCATAGCATATTCTTTTTGCACATGGAGCATATTTTATGAATCGATATGGGTCACTGGACATTTTTAGTACACAAGGAATGGAGAAGTCACATTACAGGGCTAGAGGTGTTTACTTTAAAAACACTCGTCATGGGGGTGGTCTACTCCAATCAAACTATTTAGAAGAAATGTTCAATTGGTTCTTTCGTGCGACATTTGCTAGAAAATATGTAATGGAAAAGGCATGTGAGTCACAACTAGCAAAGATTACACGAAAGCTACAACATGATATTGCAAGAGAGAAGTGGATGTCATCGTCAGGACCCGAACATCATGCCCAATGGCGTTCACAAAGAGTCCGCGAGGGTTCTGCTTGGAAATAATTTCCAAACTCTTAAAATGCATTATACTTTTCAAGGTTTTTATAACCCCTTTCACTTCAAATAAAATTCTACTATTTTTGTGAATATACTTTTAATGTCTTAAAACTAATTTTTATCCATTTAAATGTGAACAGGACAATTCTTAAGTGAAAGCCTATAAATAGAGGACACTATAAATAGAGGTGTCCTTCCTCATTTTACCACTTTACAATCTAAGAGAATGGCACGCACAAAGCAGACTGCTAGGAAGGATCATGTCGTCTACCCTAGCCATGTGCAAGGTACTCAGTGCCCAACATGGATGACACCCCACAAGAAGCGTCGAACCACAAGCCACTCTTCAAGACGAAACTCAGGTGCAGGGACACAGTCCGGTAGCATTGCATCGCGGGGGGATGAAGGTTCACCAGAGAGAGATGTATCCCAAGAAATAAATTATTCCCCTTCTGCATCTCATGATGAGCCCCCAATCAGGACACCAGTGAAGGCAAGGCCCAAACAACGAGGACATAGACGAGTTGTGATTGAGACATCAAATTTATCAAGTTCCTCAGATGAAGAAAGTATAAATGAGCCACCATGGAACAATGATGATATCCCCGTGAACCATCGAGTAACACAAGGAGGCAAGACACTCCCCCCAGGACAGGGACAAAGACCAACCGATGAAGAAAGAGAGCAAGGTCGGGCAGAGGAAGTAAATGATGAGGCAGGACCATCTAGGCGTCCTCCAAGAAGAAAGAAGAACTATCAACCACGTCGTAGACCACAACGACCACAACCCAACATCCCCGCAAATGCAAGAGCACCACAAAGGCGCAGAAAGCAAACCAGAGCCTTTGCGGAGATTCGACACTATCAAAAGTCTGTGGAGCTTCTGATTCCACGAAGGTCATTTGCAAGAGTTGTGAAGGAAGAGATCCAACACTATTGCGCTGGACTTCGTATCCAAGGGATAGCCATTGAAGCTCTCCAAGAAGCTGCAGAGGCGTATCTTATATCAATGTTGGAGGACTCTAACCTATGTGCCATCCATGCAAAGAGAGTGACATAGACAATCATAAAATTAAATAGATACATCTTGTATGAATATGAGACAACTATAAATGTCAGTAGAGACTTACATCTTGAAGCCTGTCTTCATCCTCTCCTCTTCCCATTGCATCTAGTGGAATTGATGAATGGGCCATGCCACTTTGCTCCACAACAGGGGATGTTGGAATCTTCTTCTCCAAAATTCTTTCCCTTGCTGTGGCTAGATCTTCTTCACTGGCATCTTGGTTGGCATGGCTCAAAATCTCTTCACACACAAATGCAATGGTGTCCGCAACTGATTCACCAAGTGGAGTTGTTGCCTTTTCGATAATGTCAAAAGTGTTGTCCATGGGAACATCCGAGGTTGAGCTGAAAATACTAAGGCATTCGTCGAGGCGTAGACCGAATGCCTTCTCAATATCGTGCAGGAACAAAAATTCCTCTCCATCAACAAGTACAACTGAAAACATTTCCATCTCTACCTCTGGTAGAGTGGGTTCCACGGGGTCTAAGTTGGAGGGTGGACTCTTCTGTGTACTGGCTTCCTTTAATTTGTCCACTACTCCTTGAGGAAATTCTCTGGAAATTTTTTGACTCTCTTCTAATAAGTTGAGAGCTTCTGTCTGGGGTTCCTTCTTGTCATCTACAAAACCCCCAGTAACAAGATGGGGTAGGTCCATGGGTGAAGGTTCGGGCTCCTCATTGACAAAAAAGATTGTTGTTGCTATGTAGGAAAGATATTTTCTTCCCATTTTCCTTTTCTTATTTAATTGTTTAATTAAGGGCACTGTGTCATCTAACAGGTGCCCTGAAGCCTCAGCAATCGCCATGAAACGCTTTAAGCGCTTCGCAAATGCCTCATCTCCTTTATGAATGTAAAAAAGCAGGTCACAGGGGACCCATTTACACTCATATGCTGGAATATCTATGGCATATCTTAAAATATAGAGTTCCATAAAATCTGTGATCTCATCGATCACATCGGAAATCATGGCTATTGTCCCTTCAAGATTAGGGACTCTACAGATTAGGTCATACAAATCCGTACGACCATTGTAGTCTGTAGTTTCCAAAAACTCCATGAATAAATCTCGAGGAGATTTCATGGGAGTGGAAGTGCTAGCAGCCATTGCTTGCGCGCGAGATTTCTAGAGGCTTGCAGTCTGTGCTTTCTAGCTCTTTGAGAGTGCAAATGTGAGAAATGAGAACATAGAGCCATTTTTATAGCAGTTTCAAGTTTTTAAATTGACTGGGCCCACTTTTAAAAGTATAGAATAAAGAAGTGCAATTTCAAAAAATGAGTTTCGGATGACAAAATAATGCACAGAAAAAAACATGAGCAACCACATTTCAAAGTAGTGAACAGAATTTTTGACATTCCAAAAGTTTTGAAATTATCATTGCAGAGAATAAGGTATATACAATATCTAACATGAATCAATTGTCCTACTTTTTACAAGGTTCTTGAAAGTGCAAAAACCATGAGATACAATGACTAGGGCCCAAGAAGTGACATTATCAGGTTGCAAAAGAACTATGACAATGAGAGCTCTGTTCCATCTTTGCTCCAATCTACAGGGACTTTCATTTTGTATTCCATTCTTCTGCCCACCTATAATCAATTTGCAACAAATTGAAGTCATTAAAGTAAAATAAACAATAACAAAAAGATTACTTTAACAAAAACATGAAACATTTCTCACCTTATGTCCTTGAATTTTGAAGATGGATTGAGTTAGTCCTTCAAACCCCATAATCATCAAGTGTTCTCTCAGATTAGCCAAGGTCCAATGATTATTCACTAAAATAGTTTGTGTTTCATTGTTGGGCAATCTAAGCTTTATTTCAAATGAATGCAAAGATCCCTCTGAACTTTGAAATGGTATCCATTTGCCAAGTTTGCACATCCAACGATCATAGTAGAATCTGATGTATAATGAAGTACGTTGTTTCAAATATCGAAATGCTATACCTGTTCCACCTATTTTACAGAGATATTTATCACCTTTTGCAATTCCTTCCATCAAACCCCAATTTTCACCAAGAAGACTTTCGACTTGCTCATATGTGATGTCTTTACACATGAACATGGTGGAAGTCTCTTGGAATGAGAATCCTTGGAATAAATATACAAAACAATGAATGGGAAAAGACCAGTGCAAACCTACAGACCTAGACACTTTTGTGAATTTCAAAGAGTTATGTATATCCATTACCATCTTTTGCTTCAAAGATGATACGGACCATATATCAGGTTTTGGCCACTCCAAGCTAAGAAGAGAATGTACTTCAATTCTCTCTAACCTTCCAAAACCATTCATTGTAGAGGGTACAACATATCTATGTGTGTAAAAGAAAAATCTATCATGGTAAAGTTGAGCAGGAGATATATTTGGAAAGACTAGTGCACCAACATCTGCATGCAATGCCTGGAAAGTACCTGTAAAACTATGAAGTGGTTGCTCTTCCACCAAAGTAGAAGGAAATACATCTGAAACAAACAAAAACATATCTAAATAGTTCAGAAATATATCCGACACAAGAAAACATAAAATATTGTAGAGTAATACTTACAGTTCACAGGATATCTCATACTACTAGAGTTTTCAAGTTTCATAGTTGCCATTGTAAAAACATGTTGTACAATAGCAACCATCCCATTGTCTCTATGCTTCTTGAAGCCAAGTAACTTTCCCTTCCAATGAAGATCTAAGTTTCCACGATCTCTAACTCGATGAGGCCCAACTCTAGAGGGTTGCATGTACACCCATGCACCTTTGGAGTACTCATGTGATAGCCACTGCCCATCTGTGGCTTTGATATTGTGACATCTTAATGTGAGGATTTCATCTTTTGGTCGCCTAGAAGCTTTAGATGTTGCCATTGAAGCTAAAGGTCTTCAAGCTACAACAGTAATTCGAGATAGGAGATGCAAGTAGGTTGGAGTGTAGAAACAGGAGCTTCAATGGTGTGCTACAGAGTGAAAGTAGTGGGAAAAGATGACTTTTTGGGACCTGGGTATGAAAATGTGAGGTTTAGGAGGGAAATAACTCTTTTTTGAGTATTTTTGAAAAAACTAATTTTTTTCAACTCAAAACATGCACGGATTTTGAATTTGGGGTCAAAAAGAGTACTTTTGACCCTAAAAAGTAATGGGGGTCCATTTTCAGGTGTTATGATGAGTTTTTTAACTTCAGAAATTTTGAATTTTTGGGCCCAACTGAGTTACGAGATTCATTCTCTCTCTAGAGGCAGCTCATTAAATAAGGGAGAAATATGTCCTGTTAAAGGTTACTTCGTCGTTTATGATTATCGTAACTGTTAATTGCCTACCGCGGTCGTTAATTACTACTTCCACGCAACAACCCTTCGGAGACTCCAGAATCTGGTTCCATACCTATGTACCAGATATTTCCGAGTCTCTCCCTTTTGCTCTGAATTCAATATTACCGCAGAAAATACACCGCCTCGAACCACGTGGGTCCTTGGGAGTGGTAGGGGTCTGTTAGACAGAGGCCCTGTACTATTTTCCCAATTCCTTACTCAACCGTAGTTGTGGCTATTCCGTCTTCGCTCAGGTTTCGCTCCTGAACAACTTCAATTAGACCAACATACTGGACTCAGAGTTCTCAGGCTGTTCTGCCATAGTGGTTGAGCAGTAGTCTGAGATTGCAGTCCAACACTGTTAGTAACTTAACACACAATCCTCCTTATCAGTTCACAAACTTACCGCATGTCTACCCTTCAAATCGTAATATCTACGGATCATAAGACGCATCGCAACCGTGTTGCCATTCTACGCGGACTTAGGTATTACTGGCGTTACCTTGAACATAGACTACGATACCAACTCAATCCCTTACAGAGAATCATACCAGTTCATGTCCATCCCTCACACTTACTTATTCCATCACAGGAATAGCAAATAAACAACACTCTAACATCTTACGCATAATCAAGTTACCTCAACTCGTTACCGAACAGACTCTCACAATCGCAGTACCGACTCGTAACACACAGTGTATCACACATACACAGTCGAATGATTACACAGAGAAGGTGCACAGACAGGACAGAACCAAGACACTCTACTCGTTTGCACACAGTAGAAGAAGTAAAGTAACCCCAAAACGGGAACTCTCACAATATATTCGCAACTTCCCAAAAACGGGGGGGGGGGGGCTGCTGCTCTCTTTGATGCCCTCTCTGATCGCTTTAAATAGAGTTTTGTTACAAGGCTTTTACGCGAATCTTTCTTTACCGCGTACTTTCAGAAGGGTTCTTTCTACATTAAAAACTTCTGTCTAAGTACAATTGTCCTTTGTTCGGCGGCCGTCTAACACTGGCACGCACGGTGGACTCGAACCCGCAAGTGCAATACTGTAGGTGATATCCTTTTGCCTGGGGCTATGCATCAGAAAGATTCTGGTTAATCGTTCCTAATGTCCATATCCTGCGGGTGATTCTGCAACTATCTTCCAATCCCGAATATGTCGCTGTACGTGGTAGGTCGTCTCTTTCTCCATAATTTCTTCAAACTCGTATAGCTGGTCTAGTTGCCTCAAGGACTCAAAACTTTAGATACTCGCAGCTCTTCCTTTAAATAGTTTTCTGAACATCTAAGCCCTTCTGAAAAACATGTCGATTTATACATATAATAAGAATCTACTCTTGATTTCGTTGTTACCTGGGCCCTCTTTCTTGATCTTGTGCTTTAAGCGCTTCGTGTATGGAATCAAAGTACCCTCTGTGCTGTTGAATCCATGTCTTCTGCAGAAGTCATGTAACCATACAGTATCCTATCACCACCTGGCTGAGATATCCATTTATATTGTCTGTCGGTCCATGCCAGGAATTAACTCCTCAATCCTTTCTGATCGCACTTGTTCTAGTGGCGGAAGAAGTCCACTGTCCCCAGGGTGACTTAGCAAACTGTAGGAGTCCCATCCTCTGGTGATGTTGTCGAAGTTCTTTGATATTCTCCATCAAATCCTCGTCATTATCCTGTTCGTTTCGCCTGTCGTCTTCCGAATCGCTAGCCATGATCACTTCTCCCGAGTCGCTGGAAATGATCAATTCTTCCCCGCAGTTGTATGCGCACTTCATCACTCCCCGTCTTGCTTTCGTCTGCATCGGCACCATCCTTGACGCTACCTTGCTTCATCACCCTTTCCGGCCACCATGAAGAGCGTTGTCTTTCAGTCTTGTTCCACACTAAGTCACACAGCGTACGCCTAGTGTCTTGCCAGCTCGATCGAAGCCACTGTGATGTAGTATCGGTTGTAGTCTCAACACCGTTTGGTGTAAGTGTGCGTTCCCGGGTATTCGTATTTATAAGTGCGAGACCTTAAGCTGCCAGTCGCTAGAATGATGGTATTCCGTTCTGATATGACATTTTAGGTTGCTTACCGAGATTCTCGAATCAAGAATCATCATTCTGGAGACTGGTGCTGGACTTGGAACGTCTTTTACATGTGTGAAAGTATTATGCACAAAAAATCGTGACTTCTAATACTAACTTTCGGACTTAGTATTATCGGGTCCTCGGGACTCGTACCCGCAAGTACCTATGGTTCGGATACTATACCTTCTAAATACATACTTCTGGCAAGCCTAAATGTTCGGGTAATTTTCTTTTTGAGGGTTTCTAACATTTGTACTATGGTGGTAGGTTCTAATAATTGGGCGTCGGTTCTTACTGCACTAAGGGCTATGGCTTGATTTAACAAAATTTCAGCTTGGGTTTGAAGAAACGCCTCCTGGAGATAGAAGTCGTTGGCTAGTGCCGCATCTCGGGCTGTCGTTATTTCCAATAGTTTGTTCTGCATTTCTCTGATGCACTCCTTCTGATTGCGTATCTGGTTGTCGTTGCGTTCAAACTGTTGGTTTTGGAATGCCAGACTTTTCTGCAGTGAATCTCGTTCTCTGCGCGTTCTTGCAATATCCTTTTGATATTGGCCTTCCTTTATTAATTGTTTTTTGAGAATGCTGTTGACCGCGTCGGCGCATTCTTCGGCTCGCCGTAATCGTTCTTGAACTTCGGCAGCTTCTTTCTGTTGCTCCTGCATCGTCTGGGTGGTTTCTTGTAATTGACGCTTCGTGTCTGCGATCAGTTCTTCGAGAGAGACGTTGATATTTGCTTGTTCTTGAAGGGCGGCCTTCAGTGTCCGAATTTCCTCATGTGCATCGTGTATGAGTTTGTCTTTAGCAGCTATCTGGTCCAGGGCTTCATCTCGTTGTTGTACTAGCGTCTGTTCTATCGAAACTCGTGCTTCGAGTTCTGCTAGCTGTGCCCGCAGTTGATGATTTTCGGTTTTTACGGCATCAATTTCTTCCTGGAGGGGGGCGATGTCGGCTTCCAGGGTGTCTACCTTGTGCTGGTATTCGCGTTTCAGGTGGTCCGTGGCTGCCGAAAATTGGGCGGGTAGCTGGTGTGATAACTGGATGAGGTACTGCCCCATGGCGGCAAGTTCCGAGAGTGCGTTCGGTGGTGGTGGTGGAGGACGACGAGGTTGAGAGGATGTGTCGGTGAGGAGTTGCTGGGAGTTTGGTGGAGAGTAGTTGGGGGAGGAAGAGGAAGATGCTGTGGGTTCATCGGTGGGGGGGAGGGGTTTGGCAGGAGGTGATGTAGGGAGGACGGTGTCTGAGGGGTTTACCTTGGCGAGTGTTTCTGTCTGGTTGATGGCGTCGATGAGTTGTTCCAGAGCTTTGGTGGCCGATTCCTGTTCATCCTGGTGCTGCTCCGACTCTTTTTCTGTGGATACTAGTTCCGTCTCTGCTTGATCCGGCTGGTCTGGTTGCTCCGTCGATGTTTCGATGTGTGTGGTGGTGTCGTGGTACGTTTCTTCTTGGTCGTCTGGCTTGGTCTCCTGATCTTTTCCGGCGGATCCTTGGACTTCACTCTCCGAGGAGCTGATCCGAATTCGCTTGGTACGGAAGAGCTGATTAATTTCTTCGTCTTCTTCTTCGCTGTCCTCGATTGGTTGGGCGGACTCTTCGTGTCGAAGTGTGGGGCCTGCGGGTGGGGGTTGCGCGGCGAGGATGGTAGGGAAGAGGAAGGAGATGATGTGTGGAAGGCGAGAGCGGGGGGAAGAACCCTTTTGGAGCTGTTTTACGATAGCTACACATTCTTTATGGATTCTATGGAAGAAATAGGAGGCAAAATTTACCGGTTCGCGGGCAGCTAAATCTAGGGCGGAGTAGAAGGGGCGAGAGATGCCATAAGTTCGTTTCTGCAGGTTAAGGATGGCTACAAGGAACTGGAGGGCGGATCGCTCGGGTTCGGGGCGACACAGGATGGCGTACTCGTTTGATGAGGAACGGGGAAAGAGTTCGGCCATACGGGCTACAGTGATGGTAGGGCCATTTTCGCGACCTTGCGGGGTGAGGCGGTAGGCGTCGGCGAAGGCTTGGAAGGTGATGACAGTTCTGTGTGGGAGGGAAAGGAAGGCCCACTGTCGTTCGGTGGCGGAGCTTTGGGCAATGGCTTGAATGATCTGTGCGGAGAAGGGATGGGTTTCCACTGAGTGCCAAGGCAACTCAGCGAAGTTGGCCAACCCTCTGCATCTCAGGTATTCGCCTACGTCTGTAGGGATGCCTTCGCGGAAAGAAGCGTAGTTGGCTAGAGCTTCCATGGCGTTCACAGTGCACAGAAAACACAGAATACACAATCACGAAAACACAATAGCGGTTTTTGGCGCAACTCAGGGGTTTAAATATGTAGAACACGGTGTGGAGGTGAGGATCATTGTGTGGTGCGGGAACGATATAGTTTGCATGCTAGCGTGCGTACTGAGTGATCGGTAGGGAGAGGCAGCTGGTATCATAAAGATCTGTACAAAAGACGGCTAAAAGCAAAACGTATAAATTTGTACAAAAACGTGGCTCGTCGCCGAATAATTAAGGCGTACTGGTAGTGGGATAATACGGTCGCAACTTCGATCCATTAATTACTTTTGGAAGTGGAATTTCGGTCAACGTAGTCAACCGAAAAGTTGCCGGACCTACTCGTGCTGAGATCTTGAAAGGGCCGAACCATCGTAGTTTGAATTTTCCTGCTGCTCTGTCCGATTTTGCATTATAGAAGAGTACAAGCTGTCCTACCGAAAAGATTGGCGTCTTCAAATATCGATCGTGCGTCTTAGCCTGTCTTAGTTGAACTTCACGCATAGTTAAAAAACTGAGCCATCGGTGCTCATCGAGTGCTCTGAGTGCGTCCATTCGTTCTGTCAGTGAAGATTCTGGAAGCATCTTCTGAGTGATTGCTACCCGCAAACTTGGGATGACTATTTCCATGGGAGCGATAGCTTCTAAGCCATAAGCTAACTTGAAAGGTGTCAGGCCTGTGGTTACTTTATATGTAGTTCGGTATGCCCATAATACTGCAGGTAGTAGTTGATCCCATCTTTCCGGTGTTTCCATGATCAATTTCCGGAGGATATTTAACAGTGCTTTGTTTGTACTTTCAGCTAGTCCATTGGCACGTGGATAATAAGGAGAGCTAAATTTATGTGTGACTTGGAAGGACTGTGTGAGAGCCTTCATTAAATTGTTTACAAAATGAGTACCTTGATCTGAGACAATTTCCAGGGGTAAACCAAATCGTGGAAAGACATCCGTGAGCAGGCATTTTGCTACCGTAACTGCTGTAGCAGATCTCAAAGCCCAAGCTTCTGCCCATCGAGTTGCGTAATCTGTGCAAGTCAGTATGTATCGATTGTTACTGGATACTGCTGGAGGTGTAATTGGCCCGATAAAATCTAAACCCCATTTCTGAAAAGGTTCTAATGGTAAGATGGGTTGCAGGGGAAAAAGATGCCGTTGTAAGGGCTGACCAGTTCTTTGGCAAGCATCGCATTGTCTAACAAACTGTGAGATATCTCTGTACATAGTTGGCCACCAGAGTCCTCCTTGTAGAATTTTTCGGTGAGTTAAGTCTGCTGCAAAATGACCACCGAAAGGAATTGAGTGAGCCAAAGTGATAACTGAGTTAACTTCATGTGGTGGAATACAGCGAAGTAGGATTCCGGTATGATCTGTATAATACGGTTCTCCAGCAACTAACCGAAATCGGCGGCTAACAACTGCGATTTTTCTTCGAACTGCCTTGGCAGTCTCGGCTGGAAGGCGTCCTTCGGTGAGGAAAGTTAGAATCTGATCATAGTATGTAGGTGGTGTTTCTAAGTTGGGTGACTCATCCGGTAGTGGTTCAGCATTATAAATCGCAGGAGTCGTGTCATCTATTCCTATCGGAGCTTCACCGGAATCTAGGCGTGATAAGAAATCTGCTAAGGCGTGTGCATTTCCGGGTCGGTGAATGACATCATAATCGAATTCTTGTAAAAGTAGCACCCATCGTGCCAATCGTCCTCCTAAGTGCTGCTGTCTTACTAGATAAACAAGGGCAGCATGATCCACATGGAAGGTAAATTTACGACCTAGTAGATAATGTCTGAACTTTTTGATTGAGTAGATTAGCCCTAGACATTCTCTTTCCGTGGTGGAGTAGTTCTTTTCTGCAGGCGCAAGTCTTCTACTGGCGTAATAAACAGGGCGAAACCACTTGTCTGTTTGCTGCATCAGAATACTGCCTATTGCAATATCTGAAGCGTCAACAAAAACATGGAACGGATTGTCCCAGTCCGGTGGTTGTAAAATTGGAGCGTGCGTCAGGAGATACTTGAGTCGATCAAATGTAGTTTGACATTCTTCAGTCCATTCAAACTGCCGGGGAGTTTTTGTGATTAGCTTGTTCAGAGGTACTGCTAGGTGAGCAATCCACCGTAAGTGTCTGCCATGCCATCGTATTTGACCCATAAAACGCATTACTTCCTTCGGAGTTGTGGGTATCGGGGCTTCTAAAATCGCTGAAATCTTATCGGGGTCCACTTGAATACCTTGAGCAGATACGATATGCCCAAGTAGTTTACCACACGAAACGGCAAACACGGATTTGCTAGGATTAAGGCAGAGTCTATATTCTCTACACTTCTGAAAGCAGCATCGTAAGTGAAACAAATGGGCTATCATCTTCCCAAAGATTGAGAAGTCGTCGAGGTAGACTTGCATGAATGAAGTGAGATAAGGAGAAAATATCTCCTGCATACATCTTTGAAATGTGCTTGGCGCATTTCTTAGTCCGAACCACATTACTGTACAGGCAAAAACACCCCAATTGGTAATGAAGGCAGTTTTTGGTATATCTTCTTCAGCCATTCTAACCTGGTTGTACCCGCCGTATCCATCTAAAAATGAATACATTTCATGACCTGCGACTCTATCGAGCATGGTATCCAAAAAGGGGATCGGGAAAGGATCTGGTACTGTTGCTGCATTTAGTTTCTGGTAATCCACACAGATTCGTAACTGCTTGTTTTTCTTTGGCACGATCACGATGGGTGAGATCCATTCAGCGTGTTCTACTGGTACAATGAATCCGACTTTTAATAGTCTATCAAGTTCAGCTTTTACTTGTGATGCATAATGGGGGTTCATTCTATAGCTGGGTTGTCTTTGCGGTTTCACTTCTGGTTTCAACATGACCCTGTGTTGATAGATGTGCGGATCTAATCCTTTCATGTCTTTGTAATCCCATGCAAAGACGTCTGCAAATTCTTGAAGAAGTTTAATCAAATCCGCCTTAAATGTTTCCGGTAAGTTCTGCCTTATCTTCACAGGTCGTGGGTGGTCTCTATCTCCTAGATTGTACGTAATCAGCTGGTCTTCTGGAATATAAAATTGTTGAGGTTTATCTGTATCATCTGTTGGCTTGAACAGTGGTTGTAATTCGTCGTCATGGGTTGAGGAAGTATTTTCCTGGACCGAATTTCCGGTGATAGCTACTACTGTACATATTGACGTGTTCCAGTTATCTATGACGGATTGTAGGTCAACAGTTCCTAGAGTCATTAAATCGGCGTTACTCTTCAGATATTGCTCTTCTTCATCATCTGACAGTCCATCTAACATGTGAACTGGTTCAGCAAAGTACGGTCGGGCGTGAGGTTCGCAAGATTGCATAGCATCTAGTTTCACCACATATTTACGATGGGCATCCTTGAACGTAAGCTCTTGTGCAGACCAGTCCTGTATTACCTTCGCATGCTTCAGCCAAGGTCGGCCGAAAAGAAGATTGTAATCCAAAGTGGATTCGGGTAGATCTAGTATGACAAAAGTCATCTTGAAGGTTGTACCTTGTAGAGTGATTGGTACATTCCGCACAAGCCCTACAGGATGGACTCTCGATTGATCCGCCATTCGAACAAAGAATTGCACTGGTTCAATTTCGGTCCAGCCTAGCTTTTTGCATAATGCTGCGGTTGCAATGTTTACGCCTGAGCCTCCATCAATCAATACTTGCGTGATCTTTTGGTTCTTATACCATACTGTGATCAAGGGTACTGCGTGGTCAATCGCAGCATCAGGTTCTGGTTGAACGGCGGCTGTCGTAGGAATGCAAGAAGGTACTGGACTGAATTGTTGCTGAAACTGTTGTCGGATCCCAGGCACTAAGGCCAGAAGTTGGCCTAGAGGTAGCGTGATGGATGCCTTGGACAAAATTTCCCAGGCCTGTTGAGCTTGATTGTCTTGTTCTTTTGGACTTGCAGTCTCTACTGACGCAGAAATGTCTGCTGTTGTTCCTGCTGATGATGATGGCCCTACTGATGCATCCTTTTGCGTTGTGTCGTCCTTTGATGAAGAAGCCTGAGTCACCGGAATAGGTTCGGGGAACACTGGTGGTTCTGTTGTGGTCCAGTGACTGGCTTTGTTATACATTCTTCGTTGTTCTTGTATCCCTGGTTCAAAGATTTCTGCTGCCGACTGAAGTTGTTTACCAGAACGGGTCTGGATTGTAGCAGTCTGTGTCTCAAGCGGTGTAATTGTCACCATGTTGGCCATTGGATTCTGGCGTTCCTTCCTTCTTTGATCATACTCTATTGCGTCCTTACAAAACCTTCTAATGTGGCCGAATTCGCCACAAAAATGGCATCGTGGAGGTGGTAACTCAGGTTTTTCCGGTGGTGGTCCATTCTGCCATCGGTTGGCATTATAAGTGTTGTTTCTCTGTCCTCGATAGTTCCGATATCCTTGTTGTTGATTGTCTCTCTGTTGCGGAGGCACATAGCGATTTACTGGTTGGCCATGTTCTTGGATGACTGCATTGACGGTTGCTGTCCCTTGTATCCTAGCGTTGTAGATACAGTTTCTGGTGGTGTGTCCGGTAGTGTTGCAGATAGCGCAAAACACTTGGTTCAGTGCACAGTGGGCACTTGTATGCCCCGAATTTTTGCATGTGGTGCAATATACTTGTCTGGTGATATCTTCAGCCGTATTTTTGTTTGTTTTTAGCCATTCCAAGTCTTCCGAAAATCCACCAACCTTGGATTCTAGCTGTAGAGCCATTGCAATAACGGCATCCAAGGTCATAGCTCCGACACATCTTATGATCATGATCTGCTTCAGTTGTGGGGTTAATCCATTGATAAACCATTGAGAGATGACATCATCAGGTAGATTAGCGTGAGCCTGTGGTATCTGCCGTAAATGTGTTCTAAAGAGGGTAGCGTACTCCTGGACGGTCTGATTTACCTTCTGTCTGTTGTTCTGTAGATACTCAAAGATTTCAGCGGGATTCTTCTTCAGTCTGAATCGCTGTAAAAAGGCGTCTCGTACTGCATCGTAAGTACCGAAATGATTGATATCATATTCCGTGAGCCATCTCGCCGCTTCATTGATCAGTGTCGATTGAAAAACAATGGCCTTATACGCCTGATCTGGTGGGTGGTTAAGAACTGCATAACTTATCTCGAACGTCCGTACGTGGGCGTCGGGGTCGTCTCCTGGGAATCCACCGAATTTCGCGTAGGTTACTCCTGTTGGAGGTGGCCTTGGCGGTCCTAGCTGTTGTTGTTGATGGTGTTGTTGTTGGTGTTGCCCGCTCATTGCGAAGGGTTCAGGGTTTCCTTCTATATCTCGGGATTGATCGGGTGAACTATCGGGACTTGTATCGCCGGATGGTGCATTTTTCGGTGTACTATGTCGGCTTAAGATGCTTCGGATCTCTGTTTCGAACAGCTTTCCTTCCTTCTGGATGTCTAATATTCGAAATCTTTCTTCCAAACACGAAGGTCGAGTTGATGATTCCGCAAAAAAGGCTAAACCCTTGCCAGCGATCGGTGATTCTATTACCGGAATCTCACCGGAATGAACCGAAATTGGGCCAGAATGCCCTGTTTTACTACTTTTACCGAATTTTTCTAACGTATTTCTGACCGTGGATAACTCTAAATCTTTATCTGATATTGTTAGACTAGGTTCCAACGGCGTTTTGATAGAGTCTGGTCTTGCTATATCTTCGATAGGCTGGGTCGAAGTAGCATCAGAATGTATCAAAGGCGTTGACCGTTCTACCGGAATATGACCGGAATTACTTGTAACGTTTCTACTTTCCTTGACCACTTGGTCAGATTTAATTATGCCTACTTCTTCCGAGGCTATCTTTTGGGATTTTCGTGCTCCAGTCTGACGATTCTTAGGATATGTTTCGCCCGATCGAGTGACCGGCATGTATCATTGCCCAGTGATACTATTCGAGCAGTTCGCAACAATCTGGATCTGTTGCTACTGTTAGTGAAGAAAATGTTGCTGGATGTTTGCTTCTTACAAACCGTTAGCACTCTAGTGCCACTGTCTCACAAGTGACTCGTAATTAAATGCTACTTTACCGTAGAGACTGGTAATCAGTTGCCATTTTCTCGCAGGCACCTGGGCCAGAGAGCTGGCAAGCGGATGCCACTTTCCCACAGACGGCGCCAAATGTTAAAGGTTACTTCGTCGTTTATGATTATCGTAACTGTTAATTGCCTACCGCGGTCGTTAATTACTACTTCCACGCAACAACCCTTCGGAGACTCCAGAATCTGGTTCCATACCTATGTACCAGATATTTCCGAGTCTCTCCCTTTTGCTCTGAATTCAATATTACTGCAGAAAATACACCGCCTCGAACCACGTGGGTCCTTGGGAGTGGTAGGGGTCTGTTAGATAGAGGCCCTGTACTATTTTCCCAATTCCTTACTCAACCGTAGTTGTGGCTATTCCGTCTTCGCTCAGGTTTCGCTCCTGAACAACTTCAATTAGACCAACATACTGGACTCAGAGTTCTCAGGCTGTTCTGCCATAGTGGTTGAGCAGTAGTCTGAGATTGCAGTCCAACACTGTTAGTAACTTAACACACAATCCTCCTTATCAGTTCACAAACTTACCGCATGTCTACCCTTCAAATCGTAATATCTACGGATCATAAGACGCATCGCAACCGTGTTGCCATTCTACGCGGACTTAGGTATTACTGGCGTTACCTTGAACATAGACTACGATACCAACTCAATCCCTTACAGAGAATCATACCAGTTCATGTCCATCCCTCACACTTACTTATTCCATCACAGGAATAGCAAATAAACAACACTCTAACATCTTACGCATAATCAAGTTACCTCAACTCGTTACCGAACAGACTCTCACAATTGCAGTACCGACTCGTAACACACAGTGTATCACACATACACAGTCGAATGATTACACAGAGAAGGTGCACAGACAGGACAGAACCAAGACACTCTACTCGTTTGCACACAGTAGAAGAAGTAAAGTAACCCCAAAACGGGAACTCTCACAATATATTCGCAACTTCCCAAAAACGGGGGGGGGGGGGGGGGGGGCTGCTGCTCTCTTTGATGCCCTCTCTGATCGCTTTAAATAGAGTTTTGTTACAAGGCTTTTACGCGAATCTTTCTTTACCGCGTACTTTCAGAAGGGTTCTTTCTACATTAAAAACTTCTGTCTAAGTACAATTGTCCTTTGTTCGGCGGCCGTCTAACAGTCCCCTCTCCACCCTTCAGCCTAGTATTTTATAGGGCATAGACTGTGGCCACCACCCTCTTCTGATTGGTCCATCACTAATCACTCCTTAATCTAAAAGGCCCATTCAGGGTTCATTTTTTCCCCTAATGATCAATATTTATTTTTTATGATATCTCTGTAAGGATGTTTTTATGGATCATTTACCAATGTAAAAGGCTAGAGATATAAAATTGTTAAAGGTGAAATGAGAACTCAAATTCCATGATTAAGAGGGTTGAGATTGACAATCAATCAATCAACCAAAATGTAGAGCACATTAGATCTTCACTTTTGCTAGATTGTAGGAAAGTGAATTGAGCCTCTTCAACAAACTATCATACCTCGATTGGACTTCAAAATCCACTTGTAAAAGTTGTGGAACACGTGAAGAGTCTATATAAGAAGTTCATATCAATTTCACATTACATTGAAGAAATATACATACACTTTGGTTCATCATTGTGTTGCTCCTTCATTTCTCTGCACCATCTTCTTTAACAACTGTAAACTTATAGAGGCTACTCCTCTCTTTATAGAGCTCCAAATTGGATGACTAAGAATTCAATGGTAAAGTATTAGTTTCTTTGTTATTTTCATAAATTTTCAAAGCATTTGATTGAGTAGAATTTTAGAGATTGCAAGTTTACTATCTCAAGGCCTGAAGAGTCGGGATCATCCCCTGGTTTCTCAAATATCTAGCTCATAGTATAGTCACTATAAATTCATGAAATAACTTGTGTTAGATCACTTGCCTTCTAATTGATTCTATGCAAAATTATTCATCACAATTCCTAGCAGATTGTGAGCTCTAAGTATTTTTATGACAGTCTTCTTCCATAAATAAAAGGTTTTCTCTACATGAGCATATTGTAAAATTTGTCTGTCTTGACTCAAAATTTTGAGATCAATGATCCAAGGTATTATGATCATATTATTGCATAGATTGCAAGCTTAGAAAGTTTATCATAGAGTCGTTGTGAGAAATAGGATGGTGTAAAGCAATTTTTTTGCCAAGATCCTCTCATCTTTGCAAAGTACCATCACTCCTCATAGTGGTATGAGAGCATCATCATAATTTATACATTATGGAGGATGGATTCCCTTCTCTAATTGAAAAATTGGATCGAAGAAACTACTCAGCATGATCTCTAAGGATGGAAGCATATTTGCAATGGAGAAGTCTTTATGGACACATCTTTGGAAATGAGATGATGCCCATGCTAAGGACCAAAGGACAACCAACACAAAAGAAGTAGGAAAGGTTGAACACATGGTGTGCAAAGGATACTTTGGCAAGGCCATACATTCTAAAATCTATTTTTTATTTCTTATTTCCACACATTAGGAGCTATAAGACATCATAAGACATAGAATGCTTTGGAAGCATTCTTCTCTTCAAGCACCAAGGGCCACGAAGAACAAAGTATGGATAAGGTTCACATCTCTTAAGAAGAATGGCAAGCAAAATATCACCAAGTTTTTCACAAAGATGAAGGATATTGCTAACCAGTTAGGAAGCATTGGAGAGGTCATAGATTGGGGAAAAATTGTGAGAAAATTTATCTATGTGATCAAAGAAGATGATAAGTGGGAAGCATTCACCATTCCCATGGACTTGTACATGGATATGCAAGTACCAAATCTCAATACAATTATGAGACAAATCTTCACTCGTGAAGCCAAACTCTTGAAGAATGGTGAGAGACAAAAAGGTAACCAATCCTCTACCCTTTATAGAGACAAAAGTAAAGGTAAGTATGTCAAAAGAAAATTCAAGGAAATTTGATGAGGAAGAAAGTACCTCCCATGCGAACTTTGCTGGTATAGGTAGAAGCTCAAGAGGAAGAGGCAGAGGTAGTAGATGAGGTAGGGGGAAATCACAAAGCTCTTCACCTTGTGCTATATGTGGATTAACCAATCACATCACTAAGCATTGCTTCAAGAACCCACGGAGTCAAAGAGGAAGAGGATATATATCGCATTGTCACCTCCAAGGATTCCCCTCACTTTTTGGGGGGGTCTCTCTACACATAGATCGAGGCCAAAAATGAAAGCCCGCCGGCTAATTCTTCGGAGCATATACACGGAGTAACATACTCTTGAAAATCTGCCCAGTTGAGTACCTACTCATTAAACTCTCTTTCCATATTCAATTGAGCCCCCCACATGGCTCCACACATGGGTGCCACATGGCACTCATGTGTGAGCCCATCTAAATAAAGCTAATGTAAAAGTGGATCTGTAGCAATTGCTACTTTCAATTTCTCCATAATTTGCTTCTATGCGTCTCCCCAAAAAAAGGCTTTCCCTTTCCCTTTAAGTCGTTCCGTCATTGAGACAACAATTTTGGCATAATTCTTAATGAATCTTCGATAGAAACCTGATAAACCTGAGAAGATATGCAGGTTCTCTAGGTTCCTTGGATGTAGCCATTCCATAATAGCGCTTACATTTTTTAGGATCCATCTGGATTCCATCCTAGGAGACTATATGTCCAAGGTATCTAACCTCTGTCTTTGAAAAATTCACACTTTGACTCCTTAGCAAAGAGTGAATTTTCCCTTAGCACTTGAAATATCTTTCTTAAGTGTTTTAAATGATCTTCTTCTAATGCACTATAGATGAGAATATCATCCAAAAAAGCTACTACAAAGTGTCCTAAATAAGGCCGTAAAACACTGTTCATGAGCTTTATGAAAGTGGCAGGAGCATTGGTGAGACCAAAAGGCATCACCAAAAACTCATAGTCCCCATATCTAGTCCTAAATGTGGTCTTAGGGACATCCTCTTCCCTAATCCTAATCTAATGATATCCTGATCTAAGGTCAAGCTTGGTAAAATTCCTAAGTTGATGTAATTGATCAAATAGATCTTCCAATCTAGGCATTGGAAACCTATTTTTGATAGTTACCTTATTAAGTGCTCTATAGTCTATACATAGCCTCATAGAGCCATCTTTCTTTTTAACTAGGAGCATTGGCGATGCCAAAGGTGAGTTACTAGGTTTAATGAAGCCCTTATCTAAATAATCATGCAATTGCCTCTTAACCTCTTCATGCTGAGAAACACTAAGCCTATAAGGTGGCCTACAAATAGGGTTAGTGTTAGTAACTACCTCAATGGCATGGTCAATGTCTCCTCTCTCAAGTGGTAGCCCTCTAGGTAAGTCAATGGGAAAAACATCTCTATACTCAAATATAAGATCCTTAAAACTTTTAACCACACACTCTAGCAAGAAAGAATAATAGAAAGTCTTGTCCATATTTACATTCCTAGCATGAAAATATACATAAGATGAATTGTCTGTACAATGCTCAATATCATAACTACAGAATAAAAACATCTTCTGTACATGCTGAGAATAACAAAGACTATACACCTCTAAGGATGAAATGAGAGGTGCACTAGGTACATCTCTCTCTCCCCGAATACAAACTTTACTTGCATTCTTTTCAAATTCAAGTGTGTTGTTTTGATAGCTACGTTTAAGTGTGTCTCCCAACCCCCATAGCCACTCTCTTCCCAACACAAGGTCTATCCTCTCCATATTCATAATTGGGAAGTCCATATGATCTATGTAATCCTAATCTTGACTTCCAAATTGGATACCATAGTATCCCATATCCTCTTGTCTTCCCCTTGTATCATAGATACTATGTATTTATGTGCACTAGGCTACTGGGGAATCTTTAGTTTCTTGACCAGAGCATAGTTTATAAAATTATGAGTGGTAGAGTCATCTATAATGACTCGCACCCTAGTCGTCATGTGGTCCAAACTGTGGTTACCACAATGACTGAGTCAAACAATGTGCTCTATATCCTCGTGCATCACCTCCACTCCCTTGCACTTAGAGCTGCCATGAATAGGAAGGGTCTGCATTAGGTGTACCACCATTTTGCCCATTTCAGAGGCCGTACTAGTCTCTGGTCCTCTCTTCTTTTCTTTCCCCTTCTTGAGTGGACAGTTCCACTATGAATGGCTAGGAGACAAACACCTAAAGCATAGGTTCTCTCTTTTGGCTCTCTCAAACTGATCTGTAGGTAACCTAGGCCCTTGTGATCTTTGTTTTTTAATGATTTTTTTTTCCCAAATGGCAACTTCTTCTTGAATATAGTCATGCTAAGAGGCTTGAGGGGCTGATCCATCTCCATAGGAGTGTATTGAAGATGGTTATGGTCCTCATAAACCTGTGCATACTTGATCACCTCCTCAAACGTCTTAGGTGCATTCCTTCTCACTTCTATCTTAATGGCTTTATCTAAGCCTCTAACAAACCCTGTGGTTTTCTGGAAATCATCTAAGCCCTTAAGTTTCAAAATGATCTCTCTATAATGGGATATGTAGACCGTAAGAGGCCTACCCCTCTAGGTAATCCTATCCCACTCATCCCAATTCCTCTCCTCCTCATTCTCAAGAAGAAACTCTTTTAGAAAAAGAGTTTCAAACTGAGTCCAATCTGTAGGGATAGAGTTCGCCTCCTTAAGACTCATCCACCACTTGTAAGCATGCAAGCCAAGCAAGAGACTTGCTTCTAGCACACTGTACTCTGGTGAGTGCCCTTCAATTGATGCAAATCATGCCACTTTTGTAAAAAAGTGTAGATTGCATCCTTGTTTCTATCTCGGTCATCCCCCGTAAAGGTAGGTGGCTTTAAGTCTTTCAGGAGGGGAGCTTCCCTAGAGCTCTCTCCTTTGTGCTTACTAGGAAGAGAAGTATCTTTCCTAGTCATCTCTAGAGGAAGATTAGGGGTTTCTCTTTCCTTCGTAGCTAGGAAAGAGGTGACGTGAGTCTCAAGTTAAATCATTTGAGACTTTAGTTGCTGAATGAGAGATGAAATGCCACTTAGATCTCTCTCTCTAGTTTAAGGGTCTGTTCTTTCAAGTCTACAAATTGGTCATGAGTAACAAACTCATCCAAAAGTTCCTCATATGTATATTCTTCTTGTTGAGGCTCTTTTTCTTCTAGGTTTTCCTCTACTTCCTGCCCCATTTCTACTTTTTCCATTCTAAAATCAGGATCCTCTAGATGCTCTTTAGATGGAGAAGTGTGTTCTAATATTTATTTCCATTTATATTCCATGTTTCACTTCCCTTCCCCTGTTTGCTAACTAGAGTATGTGAAAAGAAAGGAAGTAAACCTTGAATATGCAAGAAGAAGAGAAATATATCACAAGAGCACTTCCATGGTACAAAATAAAGCTACAGAAGCAAAATCCAAGTCATCTCTGAAGCTTTAGGTCACTGATTTTGAGTCCTCATCAGGCGCAAAAAAAAATTGGAAATGTCCAATTGGTCTAGGGAGGTTCTTATCACCAAAAAACAACAAGAACAATGCCAAAACCATGTAGCAATAGCCCCAACCGGGAAAACTAAGTGAAACTTTTAGATATTTGACAGTCCTTGCTAGTCCAAGAGTTGTAGCCTAACACTTGTATTTCAAAGATATAAAGTTATCCCAAGTGAAAAAAGTGAATTTGGATGCTGGAAGATGAAAAATTAGGCCCAAAAGTGGTCGCCTAGTTCCTACTGAAGCACTATAGAGAGGTTTTGGTTGACCAAATCTTGCCCGAATCCAACAACAATGGCTTTTAAGCGAAGCTTAGAAAAATATCTTTGTAAGATGACAAGAATTTTTGAAATCGTATATCATATGAGCAAGCTATGGTGCAGAGAAGATGGGTATGTCACGGGTAGGAAGTGGAAAGCTAATCTTCATGGAAGGGTGACTTTGAAAACCCATAACTGAGAACCTAAAGCTCTTCAAGACAAAACACCCTTGTCCACAGCCCATAATACATGTGTGCACCATTATCTTGCCAAAATCTTGATCCAATCTATATATTTTGTCCCCCAAATTCAAGAAAAACTTGAAAATAAACTTTGTTTTACCTCCTCCTCCTTCACTTGGTCCTCAGTAAATTTTGAAAACACACGTCGATGGAGTAACTTTATCCCACATACATGGTTTGCAGCCACACTTTAGCACTATAAGATGAGCATATGAAGCTTCATTCCATTACCCAAGAGGAGGGGAGGAGGAGGAGAAGAGGAGAAGCCTTTCTCTCTCTTCATGACCGCATGGGCATTGCTTCTCTCGTCGTGGGCACGGGGCTGGTCGTTTCTTGGGTGCGTGGGTGGTGTCGTCTGAACATGGCTCGGATACCACTATCGTGTTGTTGTTGGAGCAAGTCTATGACAAGCCTAAGTATTGGATTGAGTCCCACAAAGTCATAAAAGAAGCTTTAAAATGAAGACTATGTAAAGTTCACTTGTGAACTACCTCTTGTAACTTTTGAAGAGTTTACTTAATGTAAAAGTGAAAGAATCTTAAGTGGTTGAGTCCACTTGATCAAAAAAGGAAAGAGGAGCCACGAATTCGTGATTTGTGGTAGGTAGAGAATCAAATCAATCATTGATTGATTGGAGAGTGATTGAGGGAAGTTAGCCTCCCAAACTCAACTATAAATAGATGGCAGTTTTAGTCGTGGTTAGAGAGACCTATGTGAAGTCCTCCAAGAGCTGAGCTTTATGCCATATCAAGGTTTGATTACAAGGCACACATATGTATCAGTAAGTCATTGTATTGTACAAGCAATATACTTTCATTTTCATGATCATTTGAGTTCATATTTCCATGTTCTTGTAAAGTGTACTACTCACTGCCATATCTCTCAGTTTTCTCAGTCAGATTGCAGAGATGTTTTCTCTCAGCTTGGTGCATCCTTTTCAGTAATTTAACTTAGTAAAGTTAGCTCTAAGTCTACTATATGCTCACAAATTTTCATGTCATTTGGATGTTGAAATCTTCAGTTATCATCAGTTGAAGTCAACAGTGTCTGTTCATTTTCACTTCTCTGTCAGGTACCCGACTTTTTCACTCACCTTGTCAGAGCCATTTCTCAGTGGTTACTCATCCAAATTCAATGATTTAAAGCTTGTTGGATGCAGCTTAGAGAGGAATTAAGTTAATTGCTATTGTGCTCAGAGAAGTATGCAAAACGCTGGACAGGTGTATGAACCAAGAATAGCAAGTTTTTCACCTCTGAGCTAACTACAACTTATCTGTTTTGATCTATCTTTTTGAGAGTGATCTTCCAAGGTACATAGGGTGTCTAATACATCCATTGGAAAGCTAAAAGTGCCCACCATATACTCCTGGAGTTCATTTGGCTGGTGTAGACCAAGGATTTTGCAACACCTCTTCATCTTCAAGCACATACATATCCATCTTTTCACAGTGGTATCAGAGCAAGGTTGGACAACATGGCACATGGATTTCCTTCATCAATTGAAAAATTGGATAGAGGTAACTACTCAGCTTGGTCATTAAGAATGGAAGCTTATCTCCAAGGTAGAAGTTTATATGGTTATGTGGCTGGAGATGAAGTTATGCCAAGTTTCAGGAACAAAAGTCAACCAACACAAGAAGAGCAAGAGAGATTGAGCACATGGTGCTCCAAGGATGCACTTGCAAGGTCTTATCTCCTCAACTCTATCTCAGATTTTTTGTTGCCTCACATTAGAATTTGTAAGACATCTGAGGAAGTGTGGGATGCACTTGAAGCCTTCTTCTCTTCAAATACCAAAGCTAGGAAGCATCAACTATGGCTGGATTTCACAACTCTCAAGAAGACTCCCAAACAAAATGTGACCGATTTTGTCACAAAGCTCAAGGACATAGCAGATCAGTTGGGAAGCATTGGAGAGGTAATAGATGAAGAGAAAATTGTAAGGCAGGTCATCAATGGCTTGAAAGCAGATGACAAGTGGAAAGCATTCACCATAGCTATGGATTTGTACATGGACATGCATGTACCTGATTTCAATACACTCATTGGACAACTACTTACTCAAGAGGCAAAGCTTATAAAAAATGGAGAAAGCTCTAAAGGTAATCAATCTTCAGCTTTATACACTGATAAAAGCAAGTCCAAAGATAACAAAGGAAAGGCAAAGAAAGTGGATGATGAAGCAGGTACATATCAAGCTAACTATGCAGGTAGAGGAAGAGGAGGTAGACAAGGTAGGGGGAGATCCCAAGACTCCAACTCATGTTCTATTTGTGGATTAACTAATCATACAACTGAAAATTGCTTTAGGAATTCCAGGAATCAAAGAGGAAGAGGATACAATAGAGGAAGTTATGGCTACTCAAGAGGAAGGTTCAACAATTATCATGGCAACTACAACAACTACAATCATTCAAACTATCAAGGAGGCTACAAAGGAAGGAGAGACTTCAATAACTACACAGAAGACTCAAACAAAGAGGATTCATTATTGATCATGAACATGGCTATGCCACAAGGTAAATCTGATGAGCATGTTTTCTACATAGATTCAGGTTGTTCAAATCATGTGGCAGGAAATGTGGCACTCCTATCAGATTTAGAAGATCCAAGGAATAAGCATGAGGCACAAACAGGAGATGATACAAAACATCCTGTCGAGAAAATAGGCAATGTCAAAGCACTTGATGGAAACATCAACCTACTCAGTAAGGTACTCTATGTCCCTACCATTACAAAGAATTTGATAAGTGTTGGGCAGATAGTAGAGAAAGGGTTGCAAGTCAGATTCAC
Source organism: Ceratopteris richardii (assembly GCA_020310875.1). NCBI lineage: Eukaryota > Viridiplantae > Streptophyta > Polypodiopsida > Polypodiales > Pteridaceae > Ceratopteris > Ceratopteris richardii. Next base: position 80,375,827 of record CM035440.1, read on the forward strand.
AAAGGCAGGAGCATTTGTTGAAGATCCAAGTCAATGATTCAAAAAAATTGCAAAAGGTGAAAAGACAGGTAGATTGTTCACATTTGAATTACAAGACACTAGAAACATTGCTCTCTTTAATTATGGTAGTCAGACACTCATAGAATTGGAAGTATGGCACAAAAGGTTAGCACATATTGGTGAAAGGTCCTTAAAGCAAATTTGCAGGGACCAAAGTGTACTTGGACTCCCTAATTTGTCAAAACAACATATGATTTATAAGTGTAGTGCATGTCAATTTGGAAAGTCTCACAGGTTACCATTCATGAAGAAAGGTTATATGCATGAAGATCTCTTGGAGTTGGTTCATACAGATGTATGGGGACCTAGCAAGGAAGCTTCAATATCTGGATCAAGGTATTATGTCTCCTTTATTGATGATTGCAGCAGATGGACTATCCTATTCTTTATGAAACACAAAGATGAAGTTTTTTCATGTTTCAAAAGATATTTGGCTCTTGTGGAGAATCAAACAGGTAAATCACTAAAAAGGCTAAGGTCAGATGGAGGGGGAGAATACTTCTCCCATGAGTTTGATTCTTTTCTTCAAGAAAGAGGAATCAAAAGAGAGTTAACTACAAGGTACACTCCTGAGCAAAATGGAGTGGCAGAAAGAAGGAATAGGACAATTGTTGAAGCTGCAAGGTCTATGTTAAATGAACAGCATTTGCCTAATTACGTATGGGCTGAGGCTGTATCTACAGCCACTTACTTGATTAACAGGTTGCCTTCAAAATCCCTTGATGGGATGACTCCATATGAGGCTTGGAATGGAAGAAGACCAAGCTTAGATCATTGTAAAATTTTTGGATGTATTGCTTTTGCTCATGTTCCTTCACAGGTTAGAGGCAAGATGGATCCAAAGGCAGAAAGGTGTGTATTTATTGGATATGACAACAATCAAAAGGGCTATAGGTTATACAACCCTACCAACAAAGGATTCTTGGTAAGCAGAGATGTAGTTTTTGATGAGAACAATTCATGGTATGAAGATTCATGCAGGAAGATCAATTTACCATATGATCTTGAAGAAGATTTTCCAAAGCTTGGTAGAGAACAACCAAAGAAGAACAAGACACCTCAGAGGATGATGAAGAATCTCAGATGGAAAAGATCAAAGCATGGAAGTCTAAAGGTAAAGCAAAATTGCAGGAACTTGGACATGAGGTAGAATCATCACATCATGGCCTAAGAAGATCTATGAGGGAAAAGAAAAAAACCAGAAAGGTATGGGTTTGACACCTCATTAGTAACTAAACATTCTATCTACATAGCACAGGACATAAACCAAGAGGAGCCATCATCATTTGAAGAGGCCAAAGCAAAAACAGAATGGAAGCATGCAATGTAGGAAGAGATTGAAGCACTTGAGGAAAACAACACTTGGGATTTGGTGCCCAAGACTTCATCCATGAAGGTAATAGGCTCAAGATGGGTCTATAAACTCAAGAAGAATTCTGATGGTTCCATTAACAGGTATAAGGCAAGGCTTGTAGCAAAAGGCTTTGCACAAACTCAGGGAATTGATTATGAGGAGACCTTCTCTCCTATGGCAAAGATGCCTACTATTAGGGCTTTTCTTAGTATTGCCTCTTCCAAGAATTGGAAGATACTTCAACTAGATGTAAAGAGTGCATTCTTGAATGGTTGGATAACAGAAGAGGTATATATGGCACAACCACCTGGTTTTGAGAATCAAGTTTATCCTGATTATGTGTGTAAACTTAACAAAGCATTTTATGGTCTCAAGCAAGCTCTAAGAGCTTGGAATTTCTAGCTTGTTTCATTCTTGCAGGACAAAGGCTTTCAACCAACCAAGGCAAATCCTTCACTCTTTATTAAAAAGAGTAATTCTAAGGTCATCTACTTATGTGTATATGTAGATGATAATATATTGACAGGAAATGATGCAGATGGTATGAAGAAGATCAAAGATCAGATGAGAGAAGAGTTCAAGATAAGTGATTTGGGTTCACTTACCTACTTCCTAGGCTTGGAAGTTGTCTACAAAGATCATGGTTTGTTTCTCACTCAAAGAAAGTACATTAAGGACATGTTGGCAAAATTCAAGATGCAAGATTGTAAGATTGCAGGTACTCCAATGGAGGTCAATCAAAAATTGAGCTCACATGAAGGTGAACTCATAGAGGACATCACATCATATCAAAGTCTAGTGGGTAGTCTCAACTATGCCACATTGACAAGAGTAGATATATGTTACAGTGTGAATTTGCTAAGCCAATTTATGCACACACCAAGGAAACCACATATGGATGCTGCCAAAAGGATTGTCAAGTATCTCAAAGGAACCATAAATGAAGGACTTTATTATCCTTATGTATCTGATTTAGGTTTGAAGCTATTTTTTGATGCAGATTGGGATGGCTCCAAGGAAGATAGAAGGAGCACTTCAAGTTATCTTACCTTTGCAGGTTCAAAGCTTATTTCATGGTCATCCAAGAAGCAACCCACAGTTGCTCTCTCTTCTACTGAAGCTGAATATAGAGGTCTTGCCATAGCTACACAAGAAGCTATGTGGATGAAGACATTATTCAAAGATCTTGGATTGGAGTTTGGAACTCCAACTATTTTTGGTGACAATATGAGTTCTATTCACTTGGCTGCTAATCCTATTTTTCATGCAAGGACTAAACATATTGAAGTTCATTATCACTATGTATGAGAGAAGGTTCTAAGCAAAGAGATTCAAATATCATATGTGTCCACTCATCAACAATGTGCAGATATTCTAACCAAGGCATTGGATGGTACAAAGCTTTGCAAATTCAAGGCTATGATTGGTTTGCAGGTAATCTTGGAAGAATGAAGACCTCAAGCATACTTGGCTTGAGGGGGAGCTGTTGGAGCAAGTCTATGACAAGCCTAAGTATTGGCTTGAGTCCCACAAAGTCATAAAAGAAGCTTTAAAATGAAGACTATGTAAAGTTCACTTGTGAACTACCTCTTGTAACTTTTGAAGAGTTTACTTAATGTAAAAGTGAAAGAATCTTAAGTGCTTGAGTCCACTTGATCAAAAAGGGAAAGAGGAGCCACGAATTCATGATTTGTGGTAGGTAGAGAATCAAATCAATCATTGATTGATTGGAGAGTGATTGAGGGAAGTTAGCCTCCCAAACTCAACTATAAATAGATGGCAGTTTTAGTCGTGGTTAGAGAGACCTATGTGAAGACCTCCAAGAGTTGAGCTTTATGCCATATCAAGGTGTGATTACAAGGCACACATATGTATCAGTAAGTCATTGTATTGTACAAGCAATATACTTTCATTTCATGATCATTTGAGTTCATATTTCCATGTTCTTGTAAAGTGTACTACTCATTGCGATATCTCTCAATTTTCTCATTCAGATTGCAGAGATGTTTGCTCTGAGCTTGGTGCATCATTTTCAGTGATTTAACTTGGTAAAGTTAGCTCTATACGTCTACTATATGCTCACAAATTTACATGTCATTTGGATGTTGCAATCTTCAGTTATGTTCAATTGAAGTCAACAGTGTCTGTTCATTTTCACTTCTCTCTCAGGTACCCGACTTTTTCACTCAGCTTGTCATAGCCATTTCTCAGTGGTTACGCATCCAAATTCAATGATTTAATGCTTTTTGTATTCAACTTACTGTCTAATATAACCATACAAATTTGCATAATCATTGGATTCCTACATTTGGAGTTATGATCATTTTTCTTCTCACTAGTCTCAAACTATAGTAGCCCGTGAAAATCGGGATGATGTCATCACTTGTTAAAACTCATTCTCAGTGTGTGGTTTATTATTTTTGATGAGATTACTCTTGAAAGTTAGCTCTTTAAGCTATCTAGACTTTACCAAGAGGAATTAAGTTAATTGCTGCTGTGCTCATAGAATTATGCAAAACGCTGGACAGGTGTATGAACCAAGAATAGCAAGTTTTTCACCTCTGAGCTAACTCCAACTTATCTGTTTTGATCTATCTTTTTGAGAGTGTTCTTCCAAGGTACATAGGGCGTCTAATACATCCATTGGCAAGCTAAAAGGGCCCACCATATACTCCTAGAGTTCATTTGGCTGGTGTAGACCAAGGATTTCGCAACACCTCTTCATCTTCAAGCACATACATATCCATCTTTTCACAGTTGTCACCTCCAAGGATTCCCCTCCCTTTTTTTGGGGGGGTCTCTGCACACAGATCAAGGCCGAAAATGAAACTTGTCGGCTAATTCTTCGGAGCATATACATGGAGTTACATACTCTTGAAAATCTGCCCAGATGCATACCTACTCATTAAACTCTTTTTCTATATTCAATTGAGCCCCCCACATGGCTCCACACATGGGTGCCACATGGCACTCATGTGTGAGCCCATCTAAATAAAGTTAAGAGGTGATTCCCACCTCTCCTCATGGGTACTCCATTTAACAATATTAAAAAGGAGGATATGGAGCTTTTGGAGGAAGATACAACAACTCTTCAGGTATAACAAAAATAACTACTACAACAACTATCAAGGTGGATACAAAGGAACAAGAGACTACAACAACTACACTAATAATCAATCTTAAGATGATTAACTTCTGCTCAGGAAAATGACAATGAAAGAAGGTAAATTAGATGAGCATGTGTTCTATATTGATTCTAGATGTTCAAATCATGTAGCAAGGAATGTAGCATTACTTCCAGATTTGGAAGACCCCAAGAATAAGCATGAGGTCCAAAGCACAAGATGACACATGGCATCATGTGGAGAAGATTGGAAATGGGAAGACATACATAGTTAACATAAATACAAATAGGTAGAGTCTTTGCCTTTCAACTCCAAGACACTAGGATCATATTGTTGTTCAATAATGATACTGAAATCGTATCAGAGTTAGAGGTTTCCAAAAATGATTGGCTCAAAGAGATCCTTAAACAAAATTAATACATACAAAAGTCTACCTAGAGTACCTAATATTTCAAAGCAAAATATGATTTACAAATGCATTGCATATCGATTTGGCTAATCTCACAAGCAACCATTCACAAAGAAGGGATACATAAATAGAGACATCTTGTAGCATGTCCACCGTGATGTTTGGGCACCAAGAAAGGAGCCATCCATCTCAAGATCAAGGTATTATGTGTCCTTCATTGATGACTATAGTAGATGGACCGTATGCTAGTTCATGAAGCATAAAGATGAAGTGTTTACATGTTTCAATAAGTACCTAGCACCTTGGTTGCATTATTCATTATTCGACAACTCGATTATTCATGAATAATTATAGAATTTCACATTAAAACCTTATTATTCGACCAAATTATTTGGTGCCATATCAGCTTATTTGGACATGCTTGAATAGTTTTTGCATGGAATTTGAAACTTTTGAAAAGGTTTTGATTGAATTTTATTTTGATGGAAAATATTTTGATCAAAAAATATTTGTTCAAATAATGTTTTATAAAAGAATGCCCTCATAATTATACCTCATCAAAGTTACTTTGTTATTTGCCAATTTACAATATCATACAAAGAACAAGGTATAAGCTCTTTTTAAAAATATTTGTTCTTTTACAATAAAAAAAAAGTAAGAAAATATTTTTGTTTTTTTTTTAATTTGTGAGTTAAAAACTATTGTGATTTTTTTACTCAACATGGATTCTTACTTCACAATAGTATATGTATGTGTGCATATGATTGTGATGTAAAAATGTATTGTGATTGTTTGAATCAATATTGATTCTTACTTCAAAATAGTATGTATATGCTTATGCGCATGTATGATTGTGAGTAAAAATGTATTGTGATTGTGTATGTGCATGTGCATGTGTGTATGATTGTGAATTAAAATCTATTGTATGTGTTGGAAAAGCTTTTAACTTCTTTTTAATAATTGGGTTAGGAAGGTGTTAGTAAGTGAACTAGAGATTTTTAGGTCTCTAGATGGGTGTCTTGTAGACTTATTAACACCTTCTCAGATCCCTCGAATTGTAAAGGGATCCAACAAAGTTTCATCCAATACTGGGTATCTGCATATGAATGTATAATTGTGGATGAAAATATATTGTGATTGTCTGACGCAACATTGGTTCTTACTTCACAATAGTATGTGTAAGTGTATGTGCGTATGATCGAGAATTTAAAATCTATTGTGATTGTCTAACTCAACATTCCTTCTTACTTCACAATAGTATAAGTGTATGTGTGTATGATCGAGAATTTAAAATCTATTGTAATTCAGTGACTCAACATTGATTATTACTTCACAATCGTATGTGTAAGTGTATGTGTGTGTGTATGATTGAAAATTAAAATCTATTGTGATTACCTGACTCAACATTGATTCTTACTTCACAATAGTATGTGTAAGTGTATGTGTGTGTCTGATTGAGCATTAAAATCTATTTTAATTGTCTCCCTCAACATTGATTCTTACTTCACAATAGTATGTGTAAGTGTATGTGTGTGTATGATTGAGAATTAAAATCTAGTGTGATTGTCTGACTCAACATTGATTAATAATTCACAATACTATGTGTAAGTGCATGTGTGTGTATGATTATGATTTAAAATCTATCTGTTTATATGAAGAGGTAGAAATATAAACAATATATAGGTAGATGAATATATAGATTAATAGATTTAAAAACTTTAAGAGAGATTGAGAGTAGTTTGTATATATTTTAAGATATATATTTAGTGGAATGTATATCTTTTTTGATATTGACTTATGTGTCTTTTTTTAGATATAAAGTCTTCATAAAACAAGCATCATTGGAAAGGAAAAAGAATGGTAATATGTGATTATTCATCAAGAAGGTAAAATAGTCTCCACAATACAATGAAAATGTCGTGGACATCATTATGTAGGCAATGCAACTCGAATAAAAGAGCATATTTTTAGTATAGGTAAATAGGATGCTCTAATCTAGATAGTGATATATGGGTACACTTTGCAAGTTATTTAAACGAATGTAAATCTCAAAGTATCACATCAAAAATCTTTAAAAGCATGAGTAGTTCACATTACTTTCAAACTAGTCCAGGTGTAGAGCAAGAACGAGTAGATATATCAATGAGAATAGAGGATCCTTGTGATATTTCTACTCAAAATATTTTGGAGAGTAATCAATATACATGTACTCCATTTTCTCTAGCTAAATCAAGAAAGAGTGGACCCAATGAATGTAGTAAAAATGGTGGATCTAATAATGTGCCACCATGCTTTGTTCATACTAAATCATAGAACACAATACCTATAGCTTTTGAAAAGCAAGATTGTCTTCAACTTCATCTTAAATGGACTCAAGCATTTTTAGCATGTGGGATTCCTTTGGATGTTATTTGTAATCTTATTTTCAAAGATGCTTTGATGTCAAATGCATGGAAAGGATTCAACATGCGAGATTACAATAAAATGTGAATAGAGTTTGTAGATAAAATGAAGAAAAGTACTCAAGACATTTTAAAACAAACAGTGCTTGATTATGTACCCATGTATGGATGCACAATATCACTAGATGGATGGATAAGTTGTCAGAAGAAGCCATTGATTGATGTCATGGTTGTCACTAGATGGATGGACAAGTTGTGAGAAGAAGCCATTGATTAATGTCATGGTTATATGCCTAAAGGGAAGTATGTTGTTAGAAGGAGCTGACACTTCTCTTAAAGATAAAATTTCAGCTCTTCCTATAAAGATATATGAACATGCTATATCTCGTGTGGGTGGCTCAAAGAATGTGAATGCAAGTGATCCTGATTTAGATGGGATGGCCCAAACCTATACCTACATTCTTTGGGTGATCATTGCAATCTACACCTTGGTGAAGAATATATTGTACAAAATCTTTTTGAATGAAATAAAGTGTTATTTGATTATTACTCGGTAATGATCTTTCAACTTGAAAAAAGTATCGAAGTAAAGTTCATAGTAATCCTTTATGTTGTAAGTTAGAAAGCTTGAATAGTGCTATTTCTTTTGCCCTTCTTGTAACTCAAAAGAGAACATTACGAGCAAAACTCCACTTAATTCAAATGAATCCACATCATTTAATCCATTTAACTCAAATGAATCCACATAATTCAAATGAATCCATGTCATTTAATCCACATAATTCAAATGAATCCACATCATTTAATCCACATAATTCAAATGAATTCACATCATTTAATCCACTTAATTCAAATGGATCCATATCAAATTAATCCACATTATTTACTCCACATAATTCAAATGATCCCACATCAGTTAGTCAACTTAATTCAAATGAATCCACATAATTTAATCCACTTAATCCAAATGAATCCACATCATTTAAATAGATATATAGATAAATCGATAGATAGATATGGTGATAAATATATAAATAGATAAATAGATTGATCGATATGTATATATGGTGATTAATAAATAAATGAATAGAATGATGGATATATGAATAGAAATATATATTAATTGATTGATTGATAGATACATAGATAAATACATAGATATAGATATATAGATAAATATCCCTCATAATTACTTCATATCCAAATCTATCATAGTCACTATATTAAATCCACATTATCACTTCATGTATCATAAAACACATCAATTTAATATAAAGAAATTATTATAGAACATGAAATAAACAATTAGATGTGACACAATGTTAACAAAGGTGTTTGACTCATAAACATGCTTCTTGACAAACATTGTCTACAATGTGGTCTTAATCAATGGGCAGCAATTGATATCTTCAAACCATACCAAACAAGATTAGAGAATACTCTAAGTAATTCATGTGGGTCTACTCTTTTTGATAAATCTCTATCACATGCTAGTGCTAAAGAATATTTAAACTTATAATGGGTAACTATCTAAATCTATGTATTTTAAAAATTGCAAAAGAAGTATTGAAATCATATAGGTTTCATGACTTTTATTGAATGGTGGAGGGCTAGTGGATATGTAGTTTGCTGAAATCCACCAATACTTTCGACTCCACTCATTTCTAGTTGATATTTCGAGATCAGGTAGCTTTGGAAAACTTTTTTTTTTGTGGGCAAATTCATTGCTCTTGCAATGTCACATATTCCAATATAGGAATGCTCGCCTTCAAAATGCAATAGTATGTTGCATGGATGGAGACCATTATGTTAAATATTACAAGTGTGTAGGAATGACAAGTGTCAATAAAACCTAGCATTGTTGTGATATCGAATGCCAATGATTCTGCTACTTTGACTATTTGTCCAAAGATGTGAGTGAGCTCTATGGAAATTTTTTCATCTAGTACATGTGCTCCTCTTGATATGCTTCCAAATTTATCTTCAATATTGATGTATGTTGTTCTAGATAGTTGATTGAAAAAATCCTTGTAATTTGATATTTCCATTGCTATTGTTATCTGGCCTTCTCGCATTCCATACATATACGAGCAAAAAAAATCTTCCAAAAACTTTCAATTGTGCTTATTTATTTTACTTAGCATCTTTGCAAATATAAAAAATAGACTATCAATTAAAATTAAAATTTTTATTGATATTAAATCTTTAAACAATAATCTAATTCATAAAAGCAATAATAAAAATAAGCCTCATAAATAAAATGATAGATACTTAAATAAATTTTAAGTACACATCTAAATAAATAAATCAATAAGTGTATGGATGGGTAAATCAATATATAAATAAATAAATGATAGAAGAATGAATAATTGCATGGATAGATAATTGAATAGATAGATGAATATTAGATAGACCTATATATAGATAGATAAATGATAGATAGATTATTAATTGAATGGATAGATAATTGAATAGATAAATAAATATAGATACATAGATGTATATGTAGATAAATAAATGATAGATAGATGAATAATTGAATGGATAGATAATATATATATATATATATATATATATATATATATATATATATATATATATATATATATATATATATATATATATATATATATATATATATATAGATGTATATGTAGATAAATAAATGATAGATAGATGAATAATTGAATGGATAGATAATATATATATATATATATATATATATATATATATATATATATATATATATATATATATATATATATATATATATAAATAAATATAATTAAGTGATACATAGATAAAAAAATGAATGGATAGATAATTGAATAGATAGATAGATGGATACATAGATAGATGAAAAAGTGCATGGATAAATAGATTAACATATAGCTAAATATAGATAGATAGGTAGATATATAGATGAATAATTTCATGCTTAGAAATATGGATAGATAGTTAGATAAGTAGATTTATAGTTAAATAGAAAGTTTAACTATCATCTTGAAGTGAATTTATGTAACTATTAAGAATGTAAGAGTCAAAGAATCACACATTCATAATAGTTCAATATATATACACTCACTATACTATGTATGATTGTTTTCACATGACTGTATATAATGATTATGATAGTAAGCATCAAAGAATCAAAAAATCACAATAGTTTCTTTATGCCCTATGACCTAAACTATAATTATGTTTTATTTTAAATTTGAATTTGATTAATAAAACTATACAAGTAAGAAACTTGTTCATGAGACGAACATGTATACTATTATTTATTAAAATGCATAAAACCAATCACATAAAGACAAACCATACATATGTAAGAGACGCATATGCAAATCATAACATATGCATGATACACAATGAACATAATAATAAAATAGAAAATAAATGAAAAATAAAGCAATACCTGAATGACATGGATGGAGAATTCATACACCTTTGGATATTTTTGGATGAAATTAGACTTATAGGTAACGATGCTAAAGGTTTTAAAAGAATCAAGCATAAAATGAAGGAAGAGTTCAAGATCAGTGACTAAGGCCAACTCACTTAATTTCTTGGATTGGAAGTAGTGTATACAGAGCATGGTATGTATCTTACTCAAAAGAAGAACATCAAAGATATGTAATCAAGTTTCAAAATGGAAAATGTTGAGGTTCCACATACACCTATGGAAGTAAACTCAAAGCTTAGTGCTCATGAAGGTGAGCTCATTGAAGATGTTATATGCTATCAAAACTTTGTGGTAAGTCTCAACTATGCTACTCTCACTAGATTATATATCATTTATAGTTTGAGTGTCTTGAGCCACTTCATCCATACACCTAGGAAGCCACACATGGAGGTTGCCATAAGTATTCTCAAGTACTTCAAAGGAAAAATTACTAAAGGCCTACTTTATTCATATACCTTAGATGTGGACATGAAGATTTTCTCTAATGCAGATTGGGTAGGATCAAGAGATGATAGGAGAAAAACCTCTAACTATCTTTCATTTGCAAGTTCGAATCTGATATCTTGATCATCAAAGAAGAAAACTATTGTTGCTCTCTCATCTAGATAGGATGAATATAGAGGATTGGCCAATGTCTTAAGAAGCAATGTACATTAAGACACTATACTCATATTTAGCAATAAAAAAATCTAATCCTCACATATTTGATGATAATATGCATTACTTGCAGCTAATCCCATTTATCAGGCTAGGACCAAACACATTGAGGTCCATTATCATATGTAAGAGAGAAGGTTACAAGAAAGGAGATTGATCTTTCATTTGTATCTACTCAATGACAATGTGTAGACATGAGGATTGAAGCTTTGGATTGTGTACTTCAAGAGGTTACAAAGAATTTAAGAATTGAGCACCTTAGGCTTGCGGGGGATTTGTTGGTGCATGTTGAAAGCCTAAGTTCTTGGCCATAAACCATCGAGTTCATTGTACTATGAGTGTAGACATGTGTACACAAATGATCTCTCAATTCATTTCTAAGTTCAAAAGTTATCTCATTGTTATCCACTTATAAAAGGTTCCATGAAGAGAGAATCTCTAGAATGAAATGAGAGCCAAACCCATGACTCCGGTTTGAATTCAAATTCAAATGAACCCCTAAAAGTAGGGAGAATATTAGGTGAGATCTATAAAGTAGAAACTTTTAGAAAGTGTAATTTTACACTTTTTGCATAGTCACGAGATATGACAATCCATCCACTCAAGTCTTGAGTGTAAATTGTTCTCAAATCTAAGGCCTTAGAGTCCTCCAACACCACCATGTACTATAATTCAATTTTCACTACATATACATCACGTTTTATCATCATCTCTATTTAATCCTCACTATTTTTGTGTATGTTGCAAAGTCTCTCAACTTTTTTGAGTCATTGAAGTGGTGTTATGGTCCAATTGACTTATCCATCTATTGCATCATGAATTTTAAACTCTTATAAGTTTTTTACAAAATATTTTAGCCATTGGAGCTATGTGTGTAGAGATACGACCATATATCTATGAATGTGTGCCCACATCATCTACTTCATGAAAAATTCTGGATCACCCCCTGACTTCTTAAGTATCTAGATCATATTATATAATATAACTAGTGTTAGATCAATTAACTTCCTATGTGAATCTATGAAAAAGTATTTGCTTCATTTCTTAGCAATTTGTGATCTCTAAGGATCCTTTTGAGAATTGTCTTCCATAAATACAAGGTTTTCTCTACATGTGCACATTCTCAAAGTTTTTAGTCTTCACTCAAACTTTTGATATCAATGCTCCAAGGTAATAAGGTCATATCATTGCATATATTGCAAGCTTAAGAAGTCTATTAAAGATTCCAAGTGAAAAATAGGCTTGTCCAAACTAGACTTTTGCCGAGTCCCTCTCATCTCTACAAACTGTTATCACTCCTCATAAATCTAGCAGTAATGATACCCGCTTGGGATAAAATAATCCAAGCAGCTAGGTACCATGAAAGTGAAGGGCTTTGGTGTGCAGAACAAGAGGAGGAAGGAGGAGATGGAGTGAGAGAGAAGAGAGGAGAGACGCGTGGACATGCGTGGGAGCCTCGAAACCGAGATAATGATCTCTCTTGAGGCAAGGTTCTATATATGATGTATATATATGAATATGGGGGTAAGGTCACATGACCCTTACATCCCCAACAATCTCCCACTTAAGGGTCAATGTGACCATAAGTGGTAAAATGTACAAAGAATGATGTAGGACTATACAATAATGTACAGGAAGAGTCCGGATCTCAACCCATACCAGATCAGCGTACACCAATTGACTCGAACAAGTTGTATCCATGCACATCAAACTGCTCTAGACTCATATCGATAAGAGTCGAGCTCACATATGACTGATGCAAGAACTGATGAAGTTCCTACAAAGCTCCCACTCGCTCTATGCCTGTGTTAATCATCGAATGACGGACAACTCCAAGTGCAAATGCTCCAATAGCAACTGCAATATCTGGTCTCGAGCATAACAACTCATACATCAGACTCCCGAATATTGATGAAACATGTTCTATCCTAGCTAACCTAAGTATGTCAGCCATGCCTGCATCCAAGGCATCCAAAGCACTATCTTCAAGACCAACATGTCCTGACATATCTGTGTCAACATCTTGCATGAGCATTTCCAAGAATGACTGCATAACTACTAAATGCTCACCATCCAAATCAGCCATCCTATCAACCAAGGATGTGTCTAGTTGTGCATCTTGAGAGCTAGACTGCTCTATCACACCAAGTGTATGATCATGCTCCATATGAGCTAGTGGCACAACATCAACACCAATGCCAAAATGATGATCATAATCTAACTGAGTATCATCACAATGCTCTATATGAGCATCCATATCATGCTCTAAAGCATCCAACTGATCATCCAAAGTGTGCTCCATAAGAGCATCCATATGATCAATCAAACCATGCTCTACATAAGCAACATGAGCATCCAAACTATGATATATATGTGCATCCATCTGAGCATCTGAATCCTACCGTACATGTGCATCATGAACGTCACTAGACCTATTTGTAGGTAGACAAAATGAGAAATGACGAGTCTCACATCGCACATAAGGCTGAACTGCCATTGAGACGAGACTGTCTCTCACATGAAGTACGTGCAGTGAATACATGTGCCCAATCCTAGCACCTCTGACAAGCATAAGATGTCCCAACTGCAATTGAAAATGATGCTCTCTAGGGAATGCATAACATCTGCTCTCATGTAACTGGCTAACTAAAATCAAGCTCATAGGGAATGAAGGCACATAACGTACATGTCTGAGTATAAGTGATGCTCCACTAGGTAGCATAAGGGATACATCTCCTGCACCCTCAATGTCATATAATGTACCATCAGGCAACTACACACATCCACGACTCTCACCTGAGAATCGACAAAACCAATCACGATGTGGAGTAACATGAAAAGTGGCTAATGCATCAAGCAACCAAGCCATATGTGTGCTATCCAATGAACAAGAGGAATCCTGAGATGAACCATAGGAGAAAGTGATATCACCATCACTGGCATAATCAACTGCAATAGACTCTACTGAAATCACTACCTTACCTGCATCACATGCATGTCAGAGTGTCATCATCGTATCCACCTGAAGCAACGTTGTTGAATATGGCCCTCACGACCATAGTGCCAACATCAAAGTTGTCGATGTGGTCTATGTCTCACATGAGTCAATGGACTCGCATACATATCATGTAGCCTCTGCCATAATGCACTACTCGTCTCCTCATACAACACAAACTCATATATAGAATCCATAAGCTATAATCGGATAGTGGAGTTGGCCAATGCATCCATATCCATCCATACATGGTCGGACATGTCACGAGACCTCTGTGCATCTGTATGCACATACATGTGTAACCCTGCATATCCATATGCATAACTCACATCATAAATGTGTCACTAGAGAAGAAACCATGTGCACAACATGTCATATAACCATGCATCTACCATGCATATAAAACCACGAGCATAAGCCTGCTCACCAAGTCTCCAAAGTGACCAAAACGATGTGAAAGACTCCTAAAAAAATTTGATAGAGTATCCCCTGTAAACTGAGCAATCAAACAAGATAACCAATAGCAAAAGAACAATGAGTAACCTGTCACCACTTGTCACTGATCCAACCAAAGATAATGGCAACTATATATGCCAGAAACTAATAGCAATACATTCCAATACAATGATGATGTATCTCCCACTCAAGAATGAGTCCTGCAAGATGTTCCAACCTATCACAAACAACCTGTGACCAAGTCCAAGTAAATGGAGATCAACAATGATCCAAAGCTATCACACAAGCTTCAAGATCCATTAGAGTTCTCTTCTAGCATAAAATCTAACGAAATTTCGACAACGTCTCCTCTGTAAAATGGACTCTGAACCAAATAAACCATGTGGGAATCACCATCCACATATGCCAAGAATCACACTAGCAAACAGATATCAAATCAATGACCTAATAGTCAATGAAGGTGACAAACAAGTGTGCAATTGAGGCTCCAATCTGGATCATGTACCTACAAATAAAACAAAGATACAAGTACCAACTAAGATCCACAATCAATTCTCACAGAATTGTGTGCAAGCGATAACTAAATCCATAACCAAGTGGCACAAGCAAGATATGGACCACAATGCCACTATACATCCATGATTGAACTCATGATGACATAAACCTCAAAAAAGAGTATACTATAATGTCATCTTACATGCCAAACACATGACAAGATCATGCTCTACTCTCATATGGAGGAGCTATCATAGTGATCATACATGTGCGCTTTGAAACTCTAAAAATAAGAGCTTGCACACCAAAAAATTCTCTCTCGAAGAAGTTCCAAACCAAATTCAACCTCCAAGAGCAATTAGGGCTCTTACATAAAAAATGTTCTGCTCTGTGTTTTGTTGTTTTGAGAGGTGATAACCTCTAAATCTGAACTTTTGCTCTTCAAAAAAATTGAAGATCTAATTGTTAGCTACATAACGAGATAAAGAACACCTCAATCAAAGGTGTGAAGCTCAAGATATGCCCAGAACAAGCACCTGCTATCAATTTCACCTTCACCTATAATAATGCTGCTCTGTATTTTGCAATTTTGGCGACCTAAAACTCAGAATCTGAACTATGATCTTCTATAAACTTGTAGAGGCTACTCCAGGCTATGCATAACAAGCTGAATTGTATGAATCGAACCTGTAGAACTCAAGTTATGATCCAAAAACTAACCTGCTGTCATAGTGAATGTAGATTCACCTTCTACAATAGTCTGCATTTTTCGAATTTTTGGCAGTCTAAAACTCCGAAGCAGATTCTGCGCCCTTTGGTGAAGTTGTAGCCTCTATGTTAGCTACACACCATCAATCCAAGCTTCCTAGCTCGAGTTATGACCAAAATACTGAATAGCTATCAAGAGATGCCGACCTACACTTCTACCCCTTCTAACCTAAGCTTCCATTGAAGCTTTTTGCACACAAGCCTTCAACATGCTCTGATACTAATGAAGGGCTTTGGTGTGTAGAACAAGAGGAGGAAGGAGGAGATGGAGTGAGAGAGAAGAGAGGAGAGACATGCGAACATGCGTGGGAGCCTCAAAACCCACATAATGATCTCTCTTGAGGCAATGGTCTATATATGATGTATATATATGAATATGGGGGTAAGATCACATGATCCTTACATCCCCAACAGAAAGTAGCAAAAGATGGACTTAACTTTGTGCTAGTGCTTAACACCTAGGCAATGGATACCTGTTCATATTTGGGATAGCAAACTAAATAGGAAGCTGAGTTACACATAAACAAATCAAGCATCCAATAGCTTATTGATAGAGAACAACATCAAATGCATCTCCAACATCATGAAGTCTCAGCTATAAGCCTTTATCCATAGGAGTGGGAACAGGTTTGTAATCTTCAATGCCAATACTGCAATAATGTGTCAATGCATTTTGTTTCATACAAATTATTCCACCATCAACTTGCACAAACATAATACTTAAAAAAGGCATGCAATAAGCCTTGAATTCAGAAATATGCTTCTTGTTAGGAATAGTGAGCAACATATCATCAACATAAACAACAATGATCAAAAGTGCATCATCTGCATGCTTAACATATAAGGTGCTCATAGTTGGACTATTCTCAAATCCACATGAAAGCATATATGTTTTCATACGAAACACATGGTACTTGCTCCAATCCATACAATGCCCTTTACAACTTGCAGACATGTTTCGGGACTTTTCTACACATAAACATGGGGCTGGAATACATACATTTCTTCATGTAAACCACCATTCAAAAATATAGTTTCAAAGTCCAAATGCTGTACATTCCAACCATCAATCGAAAACATGCAGATTAGCAATAGATTGCTTGTCACCATGCCAAGGCTCACATCGAGTGATAGAATGCAATGCTTTTGTGGGAGAATGATTAAGTACATATATTGCACACATAAAAACCTCGAGCTAGAAGCTATGTGATAAAGCATGACTTTTGACCATACCTCTTGTCATTTGATTGATCGATCTATTCTTCCTCTCAACAACTCCATTTTTTTGAGGTGTATATGGCACTATCAATTGATTTTTTATCCCACACTCAGCTTGAAATGCATTAAATACATAATTCCTATACCCCTCTCAATCTCAATGGAGGGGTGCACATTTTACATGTTGACAGGTTTTCAATGATAACCAAGAATTTTTTAAATCACATAAACACTTTTGCCTTTTCTTTCAATAGATAAACCCATGGACTCCTAGAAAATCCATCAATGGAAGTCATGAATTAAAGGTAATTCCCAAGTAAAGGTGTCTGCATAGAACCATAGACATCATTATGAACAAGCTGCAATTTATGTGTAGCTCTAACTGAACCATGTCTTGGGAATGAAGAATGCTACACTACCCAAAATACAACCTTCATAAACCTTTTTAAGGGGTGTGCCTCAAGTTTGAGCAGATAAGACATCATTGCATATTTTTGCACATGAAGAAAACTAGCAATGTTGAGATAACCAAAGCATGTCTGTCATTAAGAAATTTTACAACCAAGCCAATCTTGGATAGCGTTGAATCTAATAACATATTTTTCTTGATTATTGGCACATATAGGCATCGAGAAATGTGAAAGAACTACCATTCACAAAGAGAATGATCTTTCTAACTCACATGATAGGATAAGAAGAGTTTTTAGTACATGTGACAGTATTCCCTATTAGAGTCGGCTCAACTAAAGTGAAGAAATTGCACTACAAGGTAATATGTTTGCACCATTATCAAAGTAACAAACACTTAGGTTTATTATAGACATACATTGCTCATGAGAAGATGGATCATAGTTGCAATGAGCAGTAAATGCCCACTCTTCATTCTAAGCAAGATTAGTTGACTTTGTTTTAGGTGTAGAGGTCATATGATCACTCTCCAACTGTTTTCGGAGATAAGCAACATGACCCTCATTTCTTTCCTAGTATAATGTCTTAAGAGTATCCCAAGCACCGTTTTCTCTCTTATAGGTGTGAATGCAAGGGATAATGGCTTATTTGATGGAAAAATCTATCAATGCAAGTTCCTGTGCATCTCTACCATCCTGACAAAGTTTCTCTACAATACATGCAAAAGGAACCACAACATGACCATGAAGTTGAAGGTCATAATCAACAACATCTACATCACATTCAATCCATGTGTCTACAAATGTAGTAGGATGTTTTTCAAAACCCTCCATAATATTCCACAAGCCTTTTGCCACCAATACATGATGCATCATGTATGCCCACAATGGTTCATTAGTACCATCAAACTTATCCTCAACAACGAACATAGAAAAAACATCATTGGTTTCAACCAAGAACAATGAATAAATGCTCTGATGTGGAAAATTGACAGTAGCTTAAAAAGTTGAATGGAAATACCCAGTTGAGCTTTGTTAAACTTGTAGCAGACTTTAGGGCACTTGTATTGGAGAACCAAAAACTATATATATATATATATATATATATATATATATATATATATATATATATATATATATATATATATATATATATATATATATATATATATATATATATATATATATATATATATATATATATATATATGGTAAAAGAGGAAAAAATTGCATGCACAATCATTGTGATAGTGCATTTAGAGGCCAAAACGAACTCAAATCCAAATTTTGATGCCAAAAAATGAAAACATTATGAACTCCTTGTCACACCGAGTATGCTTACCATTTTTTTTGCAATTTTGAGACTCTGATTGGAGGGGTTTCCACTATGCCCTAGAGAAAGCAATGATTTGCTCTAATACCAATTGTTGAAGTTGGAGGACTATGGAAGCATAGAAACAACACAAGGAAGAAGAAGAAGCTTGGAAAACAACACAATACTCAATGTATTACCAAGTGAATGTACAAAGATAAGTGAAAAGTTAGCGGTTATATGCTTATATAGAAGCAAGGGCAAAAATCTCCTAAATAGGAAAAAAGTGCCCTAGTAGTCCTAAGTGTGTTCACACAGGACTACCAAAATATATCAGCATGATCATTGTGAAACCATCTCACTTTGTAGTTTTACAAGCATATTCTAAACAAAACATATGTTAATCTAATCAAGTGGAGGAGAGAAATTATCTACTTTATTGTAAATGACTATACGAGAAGTAGATTTCTAAACATTTATGTTATATCTACCTTGGCTCTCTTGAAATTCACAACCTCATTGACGAGTTGACTAGGCAGGTCTTATGTGTTTGGAGACTTCTTTGAGACTTTGGCAAGCATAGAGGTTTTCTTGGTTAGAGTTCACTTGACCTCCTATAGCTAAGCCTTTATTATTTTGTATATCTCTAAGGTATATTACTATTATGATGTCACAATATAATAGAAGATCATGATGACATCGAATTGTAGGAGAGGCAAAGATATTGAGCCTTGATTTCGTAAAGGTAGATAACATGTATACTATTTTGGATCTATTTAATACTAAATGTAATGTTTCATGCGTAGCCAAGGTCACTAGCTTGTCCCTTTAAGGAATCACTAGCCTAAATAAGATGCGACATGGCCTACTCTAACTTGAAAATCTTTAGAAAAAAAAATGAGAGAAGGCCTAAAGAAGATGAGACAAGGCCTCCTCTAACTCTAACGTGAAGATGAGACAAGGCCTCTAACTTGATAGTCTTATGATAGTTGAAGGGTGATGTTTAATGTGAAAGATCACTTCTATTCATACTCGTGAGTTTTCTACCGACTTTTTATTGATAGGTAGAGGGATAAGGGGAACATGGAGGTTCATGTCATGGTTAACTTCTTCATAGGTCTAACTTCTTTCTTTGTCCTTTACATGTTTACTAGTTAGTCTACTTTTCAAGTAGGAAAATGAGGCATAGAGAAAACCACATTGCACATGAATTGATAGTTACCAAACCTTCCTCACCTTTTTTGCATGCACTTGTAAGATGGTGATGTCGTTTCGTTTGTAGATGAGCCGCACGTGCGAAGACAGCCGCATGTGCACCCATCGTTGTCGTCATATTCCTTGTGAAGCTTTCCAAATTCCGTCTCCTCATTTTCCAAAGAGTTCACACATCACATCCGCCCTCGAGGGCCTCAACGAGTCCCTTGTGTGACGTGTCACGCCTCCTTCCCATCATGTCAATGGGGACTTTTTTGCACCTTTTGTGTAACCATTTTGACATTCAAGTTTCGCTGTAGGATGTGCACGTGAAGTTACACGTGCGATAGGTAGGATATACATGTGGGGTTACACGTGCGCAGAAGACATAGCACATTGAAATTTGAGACTTTCGAGAAGGAAGAAAAGATATAGACACCATAAATATGCCAAAATAGGAAATTAAATATTATAGAAAATAGATAAGTCACCTCATTTTTGTTATATCTAGACAAGTCGTGTGGGGTGAAACCCTAATGGTTAGATCTTCAAACCCTAACGGTTAGATCTTCAAACCCTAATGGTTGAGTGACATACAATTTTCATGCAAATAGTCATTAAAAAAAAACTCTTTATGTGTCTTCTTCCTACGGGGAAACTTTAGATAATAAATAAGCTCTATAGAACCTTTAAACCTTTCTTCTCCCATGATTATCTAAGAAATATTCAGCTTTTGCACTAGCATCAAACTTAGACCCATGCCCTTGTGGGTCATGTGCATAACACACATCCAAAGATCTGCATGTGAAATTAGTTTTGGTTTCTCCCACTTCAAGTTCCATTATATCCAACTTGGGTATATATTTATGGAATATACTATGTTAGGAAGAACATCTCCTCGATAACATAAAGGTTCACTCTTTTGATTTATTATATTTCTAGCTAGGTGCGCTATGTAGTTATTTTCTCTGTTTATAACCCTTTTGCTTGTGAGAAATCACAAAAATTAATGGAAGAAGTAGTTTCCCCTCTATTTGATCTTACCATTTTGATATATCTGCTTGAATCATTTCATACTTATCCAAGTACTTGAGCACTTGGAGCATACTATCTTTTCCATGTCTTATATCCTACCTATATTTCATACTTAAGAACTTGGAGCATACTATCTTTTTCATGTCTTATATCAAGTAAATGATTGTTCTTTAACGAACTAGTAGATTTGCTTGAATTGACAAATGTAATTGTATCCATCTTTCCTTTGATGGCAATCATTGGAATAATCTCTTGGATTTCCACAACTATAGCAACCATTGCTTGAATTGTTCCTTCCTCCAAATCTATCTCATTTACCTCTAAATTTTCCACTTCCTCATTTTCCTTGACATACTTCTTGTTATTCCTTTTGTTCTTTTTGGTTTCCTTGGTTGAGTTGTTTCTTTTTACTTCTCCCTCTTCCTCTTGAACACCTCTATTATTTCTTCTTCTTCCATCCCTTCTTGCATAGAGTATTTGATTGTGGATCCTTTGAGAATGTTGCCTCCTAAATTGAGTTCTTTAGTGACCATCAAGGTGATGAATTCCTCAAAATCTAGAAGAGATTTCCTTAAATGTAGAAAGCTCATGAGGCATTTCCATATTTCATATTAGTTTATTTGATGTCTAGATAACAAAAAATTTATCTTTCATTGCCCAACCTATGGGTCCTTTTCAATTAAGTAGTTCCTATAATTTCAAAATGAAGTCATTTAAACTTCGGTTTGAGGTGTTCCAAATATTTTTCCACTCATTCTTAAGCGCTGTCCTTTAAGATTTATTAGAATTGAAGTAAATCCTATTAAGGAGCTTTCACAGGTTCCTAGTGGTGTCCAAATCTTGTATATGCCCAAGCATAACATTAATAATTGCTCTAAATGTATGAATATCACTCAGTTAGCTCTTTTTTCGTAGAATATTCGTAGAATATGCTTTTATGTTTTTTCATTTCAAAAAGTACATAAAAATGATAAACAAAGAGATTATTGGGAAAAAATAAGGATATGTTGATATTTTGTTAGTAATATGTGTGAATATTAAGAGAACTTGGAGAAGCTTGTAGGAGGTAGAAAAGTGAGTGGGGAAGTAATGAAGTTTGGTCCAACCAACCAACACATAACTAGCCCTTGAACTTTTGGAGATTCAAATCCAACTTATAGTATGTGATTAGTGCAATAAAATCAACTATGTATTTTGGAGCATCAAGGAGAAAGATTTTATATAGAACAGATAGTTTTGCACATGGGCTAGCTCAAAAAACTTGTTATCTTAGGATAAAACAATCAACTTAAATTGCTCAAAGCAGCAAGCATGATTAAAATTGGAAAACTTCCTTTTGGAAAAATGTTATACATAGGGTTGAGTATCTAAAATGCACAAAGCAAGATATGCTTCTGGAATGAACTTAACACTCAATAGAGGTACCCCAAAGTTTTCCAGGCTACATAGTCATAGACAAATCATGTACACATATAGTCATAGAGATATGTTCAGATCTTTGCACACCTAGCTCCAATGGATAAAATATTTTATAAAAACAGTTATAGAAGTGTTATATTCATGATAAAACTGATTGATAAGTCAATGAGACCATAACACCACTTCAACAGCTTATAGAAGTTGATAGACCTTGAGAAGTACACAACATCAGTGAGAAGTAGATAGAGATGATGATAAAAATTGATGTATATGTCTTGAAAAGTGAAGTATAGTAGATGAAGGTGTTGGATGACTCCAAGGGCATTTAGTGGAGTACAACGTGCACTCAAGAGTTTAGTGATGGACTATCATATCCCATGACTAACCAAATAGTTATAAGTACACTTTTTGAAAGGGATTATTTGATAAGTCTCTCCTAATATTCTCCCTACTTTTAGGAGTTCATTTCAATTTGGGAGAGGGTTTTGGATCTCATTACATTCATGAGATTCTCTCTTCATGGAAACTTTTACAAGTGGATAAAAATGAGATAAAATTTAACCTTACAAATGAAATAAGAGTTCATATGTGTACACATGTCTGTTGTGAGGCTGATCATATGAAACATTCACACTGATTATTGAGTGTGTGTAAGGCTTAGATTCCTTTTGGTTGATTTGGGTGCCATTCCATTCTTTTCCACCACCATCTTTATTGAAAGTCAAAGCACATTAGCAGTCGTGAGGAATTACGTGTCCCATGCTGACACAAAGCACATTGAGGTGCACTATCACTATGTCAAGGACATGCTCCTTGCTAGAGACATCATTTTGGCTTATTTGCTCACACATGATGTTTAAAATTCTCTATGATGACAACCAATGCAAACCTTACAAGGCAAGTCTCAACTGATTAAACAAAAAAATATTAGAAATTGTTGGTGCATACCAATCACCAATTGAAGGCTTGGAAGATCAAATGATGAAGGAAGAATCAATTCCTAAAGTGTGGAAGAAGATCACAATCAGAGGACAAGAGAAGTGTACACATATGTACATTAGCATAGTCATAGATGACTTAGATCTTTTGTTCAGTAAGAATTATGTACAAATTATCTATAAATACCTTGAGAAAAGTCGGGGCATGTATGAGAGCACATTAGAGCTTATGTGACATTAGTTAGAAGTCAAGAATGAGGGAGATAGAAGTCATAAGATAGAGGAAAGTGAATGTGTGTTAGCTCTCATCACTCAGTTGTATTTTCTCTGAGTAAATGGAAAATTTTGCGCCCGATGTTTCTGCGTGTTCTCCTTCTACAGTAGATCAGTTGAGGAATGCTTTTGTACAAGTCTAAGTTGAGAGTTGCTTGACCTCTGTGCAAAGTTTTAGCTTCCAATTGTAATCAGGCTGAGTGAATTAAGTGTAGGAACATTCATATGTGAAGTGTATTCACAGGTTCCTAAAACAGGCGCATATTTCGAAGTCAATGTTTTGGTCATTTCTCCCAGCACAGTTTAAAGTTTTGCATGAGTGAGGGCTTAATCTTTAAGTTGGAAGATAAGCTACTTATGTCTAGAAGCATTTTGTAAAACGGGTTCTATTCAAGGAGAACCAAGTCTTAAAAGTTATAGGTGTAAAGTCGACTGTTCTGAGTAACAGTTTCTAACATAGGTAACTTGTGAAATCAATTTCTCAAGTTATACTTAATCTTTTGGAGTAATTCAACTTGGAATAGTTGCGCAATCTCTAGGAGATGATTCGTACAAAGTTTTATCAAAAACTTTACAGATTTGATAGGTCAATGTGAATGAACAATGCAGCAGACTTTTCTGTGTATCATCTTCTTCACAGATTTGTTAATTTCTGATAAGTTAGCAATTGATCCTCTAAATTAGTGAAGTGTTTGACTTACTCTTGGTATAGAGGTGCTCTAATCACAAGAGTAAGTTGTTCTTTTGGAGATTAACATTCTCCATCAGTGGTATCAGAGCAGGAGACATCAATTTTGAAGAAAAGGAGGATCCCGACTGCTGCAGATTCAAGAGATTCAACACTTGAAGGATTAAGAAGTGAAAGCTTGGAGTCAAAGCTCGAGGAGAAGACTATTTGACATCAAGAAAGGCAAAAGGAGTTCAACTCGAAGTAAAGGTACATACATTGTTTGTAAAGCTTGAAGATTTCAATATACAGGTGGATACAAGATGGGAGAAAGCTTGCAGATTGATAAGCTAGATAGGGAGAACTATCCAGCATGGTCCATGAGGATGGAAGCACACCTCATGAGCAAAGATCTTATATCATTTATTACAGGAGATGAAGAAAAACTAGAATTTGCAGATCCAAGTATTCCTACTAGGGAAGAACTTGCAATGTTGAAGACTTGGATGAGAAAGGATGCTCAAGCAAGGAGCATCATCTACATGGCTGTAAATGATTACCTTTTACCTCACATCAGAGGTTTAGAAAGTGCTACAGATGTTTGGAATGCCTTGGAAGAGCATTTCCAAAATACAACTAAGTCAAGGAAGTCCTCACTATGGGCTGAGTTCACAACTTTCAAGAAGAAGAGCTCACAATCAATTTCAGATTATGTGGCAAGGATGAAAGATATTGCAGATAGCTTGGGAGCAGTGGATGAAGATATTGAAGAAGAAAAGTTGGTAAGACAAATACTTACAGGTCTAAGAGGTGATGAGAAGTGGAAGCCTTTTATCTTGTCCATAGAGTTGTCACTTGATCACTTTACTCCTGACCTTAATCAATTGCTAGGACACATGCTAACCTTTGAGCAGGATCTTAAAGGAGACAATGATAGAAGTACAAGTCAAGCTATGTACTCCAAAGACAAGAAAAAGAATGGCAAGGGAAAGCAATCAAATGATGATGAAGGGAATTCAAATCAAGCCAATTTCACAAAAGGGAAGACAAATTTCAGAGGTAAAGGAAGAGGAGGTAAGAACAAAGATAATGCTAAAGCTTGTTGGATTTGTGGCAGAACAAATCATTTGGCAAATGATTGTTGGTATAATAATCAAAGTGGAGGATACAACAATCAGAGTTATAGTCAAAGAGGTAGAGGAGGCAGAAACCAAAGAGGCAATTTCAGAGGAAGAGGTGGTAGGACATCATATGGTAGAGGAGGTGGAAGAAACTTCCAATCTCAGTCCTACAACAATAATTATTACAATTATGCATCAGATCAGAAGGATGACATGACTCTTATCCTGAATGCAACTCATGAATCAATGGGAGAAGATCAAAGAGTGTTTTATATTGACTCAGGGTGCAGCAACCATCTGAGTGGGAATCTATCCTTGATGACTGATATGGAAGCAAGGGTGAATGGACATACAGTTCAAACAGGTGATAATACCAAACATAAAGTGGAGAGCATTGGATCAGTGAAGACAAAAAGTGGAAGTACACTTCTGAGCAAGGTACTTTATGTTCCTACTATTCCTAAAAATTTGATAAGTGTAGGGCAAATTGTGGAGAAAGGATATGAGGTAAGATTCACAAATGATGGTGTTTATGTACAAGATCCAAATCAGGGATATAGAACCATAATTGCAGGTAAAAAGGAAGGGAGATTGTTTACTCTCAAAGTCCAAGGTAATGTGGGACATGCATTGTTTACCTATGGAGGTCAAAAGGTATCTGAATTAGACCTATGGCATAAAAGGCTAGGTCATTTCAATGAGAGAGCTATAAAGGAGATGTCAAAGAATCAGGTGGTGCTTGGATTGCCAAACATTGAAGGGCAACATATGGTGTACAAGTGTGAAGCTTGTCAACTAGGTAAAGCACATAAGAGTTCTTATAACAAATCAGGGTACAAGTATTCAAACATGCTTGAATTGGTTCATACAGATGTATGGGGTCCCTCAAGGGACTATAGCATAAATGGATCCAGATATTATGTGTTGTTTGTTGATGATGCAACCAGGTGGATTACTTTGTATGTAATCAAGGACAAATCAGAAGTCTTCAAGACATTCAAACATTTCCATGCTTATGCAGAAAGGATCACAGGACAAAAGCTAAAGAGGTTAAGATCAGATGGAGGGGGAGAGTATTTCTCAAAAGAGTTTGATGATTATTTGTGGAATGCAGGTATCAAAAGAGAAGTGACTTGCAGGTACTCCCCTCAACAAAATGGAGTAGCAGAAAGGAGGAATAGGACTCTTGTAGAGTTTGCAAGAGCCATGATGAAGGAAAAGAATTGTCCAAATTACTTATGGGCAGAGGCCATTAACACTGCAACATACCTTGTGAATAGGTTGCCTTGCAAAGCTTTGGATGGACGAACCCCTTATGAAGCATGGTGGGGTAAGAAGCCTAGTCTTGATCATTGCAAAGTATTTGGATGTATTGCATATGCTTATGTTCCTTCACAATTAAGACATAAGCTAGAACCAAAAGCAGAGAAGTATGTGTTTATTGGATATGATGATAGACAAATGGGTTACAGGTTGTGGAGTCCATCCACAAAGCAATTTCTTGTTACTAAAGATGTAACATTTGATGAGCAAAACATGTGGTATACAGAATCACCAAATGAGTATGCAGGTGTTGAAGAAATACAAAGGAAAGGAAAGGCAAAGGTAAAAGTATGTGAAGAAATTGTTGATGAAGTTGACTCTAGATGTAGAGTGCAGGATCATGTAGAAGAAGGGCCAAGATTTGATCCAGAATCAAATGAGGCTGAAACTTCAAGAAGTGCAGAAATCAGGAGATCTACAAGAGAAAGGAAAGAGCCTATAAGGTATAGTTATGATACATCTTTCCTAACAACAAAAGATTATGCCTACATTGTGAAAACAGAAGAAGATCCAACCACTTATGAAGAAGCCAAAGGTAAACAGAATTGGGAGAAGGCAATGCAAGAAGAGTATGATGCTCTACTTGAAAATGAAACTTGGGAATTAGTACCAAGACCAAAGAATCAGAAAGTCATTGGATGCAAGTGGGTATATAAAACAAAGAGGTTTGCAGATGGTAAGGTGTCTAGATATAAGGCTAGACTTGTGGTTAAAGGTTATGCCCAAACTTATGGGATAAATTATGATGAAACCTTTAGTCCTGTTGCTAAGATGTCTACAATTAGGACATTGATTGCTATTGCTACTTGCAAGGGATGGAAATTATCACAATTGGATGTGAAGAATGCATTTCTTAATGGTTACATTGCAGATGAAGTGTATATGGAGCAACCAGAAGGCTTTATGGAATCAACTGGATCAGATTATGTGTGTAAGCTCAAGAGAGCTTTATATGGGTTGAAGCAAGCCCCAAGAG
Organism: Ceratopteris richardii; assembly: GCA_020310875.1. Taxonomy (NCBI): domain Eukaryota; kingdom Viridiplantae; phylum Streptophyta; class Polypodiopsida; order Polypodiales; family Pteridaceae; genus Ceratopteris; species Ceratopteris richardii. The sequence continues at coordinate 80,403,897 of CM035440.1, forward strand.
CTTGGAATTACAGATTGGTCAAGTTCTTGAATGAATGTGGTTTTCAAGCATCAAAGGCAGATAGTAGCTTGCTAGTGAAGGCAAGTGAAAATGGATATATTTACATGTGCATTTATGTTGATGATATTATTGTTACAGGAACAGATGCTCAAGGAATCAATGAACTCAAGAAGCAAATAGAGAAGGAGTTTAAGATAAGTGATTTGGGAAACTTATCATATTTTCTAGGAATGCAGATTGTGTATACTCAACATGGAGTATATGTTTCACAAGAGAGATACTTGAAGAATCTTCTAGTCAAGTTTAACATGGAAGATTGCAGGACCTCAACTACACCATTGGAGGTAAATCATAAATTAAGCAGGTATGGAGGTGAAGAGTTCAATGACATGAAGAAATATCAGAGTTTGGTAGGTAGTCTAATCTATGCTACCTTGACAAGGCCAGATCTATCATATGCAGTAGGTGTGTTGTCACAATTCATGCATTGTCCAAAGAAGACTCATTGGATTGCAGCCCAAAGGGTACTCAGATATATCAAGGGAACCCTAAGTGAAGGTTTGTATTATGGTTTCACTTCTGACACAAGAATCAAAGTGTTTAGTGATGCAGATTGGGCAGGTGACTCAGATGATAGAAGGTCTACTCATGGATATCTATGTTATGTTGGAGACAAGTTAGTGTCTTGGTGTTCAAAGAAGCAACATACAGTTGCTTTATCATCCACAGAAGCTGAGTATAAGGGAATGGTAGAAGCTGCAAAAGAAGTGATATGGTTGAAGACTTTGATGAAAAGTTTTGAGTTTGATCATAGTACTCCAATAATTTTTGGAGACAATATGAGTTCTTTGTATTTGGCAGCTAACCCTGTTTTCCATGCCAGGACTAAGCATATAGAGATTCAGTATCATTTCTTGAGGGAAAAGGTACTTGATAAAGAGATTGAAGTGATGTACACTCCAACAAAAGAACAGGTGGCAGATATGATGACAAAGAGTTTGGATGGACCTAAGTTACAAAGGTTCAAAGACATGGCAAGTATAAAGAAGACAGAGAAAACCTCAATTGATGATTGAGGGGGAGCTGTTGGTGCATACCAATCACCAATTGAAGGCTTGGAAGATCAAATGATGAAGGAAGAATCAATTCCTAAAGTGTGGAAGAAGATCACAATCAGAGGACAAGAGAAGTGTACACATATGTACATTAGCATAGTCATAGATGACTTAGATCTTTTGTTCAGTAAGAATTATGTACAAATTATCTATAAATACCTTGAGAAAAGTCGGGGCATGTATGAGAGCACATTAGAGCTTATGTGACATTAGTTAGAAGTCAAGAATGAGGGAGATAGAAGTCATAAGATAGAGGAAAGTGAATGTGTGTTAGCTCTCATCACTCAGTTGTATTTTCTCTGAGTAAATGGAAAATTTTGCGCCCGATGTTTCTGCGTGTTCTCCTTCTACAGTAGATCAGTTGAGGAATGCTTTTGTACAAGTCTAAGTTGAGAGTTGCTTGACCTCTGTGCAAAGTTTTAGCTTCCAATTGTAATCAGGCTGAGTGAATTAAGTGTAGGAACATTCATATGTGAAGTGTATTCACAGGTTCCTAAAACAGGCGCATATTTCGAAGTCAATGTTTTGGTCATTTCTCCCAGCACAGTTTAAAGTTTTGCATGAGTGAGGGCTTAATCTTTAAGTTGGAAGATAAGCTACTTATGTCTAGAAGCATTTTGTAAAACGGGTTCTATTCAAGGAGAACCAAGTCTTAAAAGTTACAGGTGTAAAGTCGACTGTTCTGAGTAACAGTTTCTGACATAGGTAACTTGTGAAATCAATTTCTCAAGTTATACTTAATCTTTTGGAGTAATTCAACTTGGAATAGTTGCGCAATCTCTAGGAGATGATTCGTACAAAGTTTTATAAAAAACTTTACAGATTTGATAGGTCAATGTGAATGAACAATGCAGCAGACTTTTCTGTGTATCATCTTCTTCACAGATTTGTTAATTTCTGATAAGTTAGCAATTGATCCTCTAAATTAGTGAAGTGTTTGACTTACTCTTGGTATAGAGGTGCTCTAATCACAAGAGTAAGTTGTTCTTTTGGAGATTAACATTCTCCATCAGAAATCCCATTCCTAATGTCCTAGCTGAGAGAGACACTTCTTCTAAAGAAGAATCTGAAAGACTAGTAACACAATTTTTTTCCCAAAACATATTTTCATCCAACTCCAATTTCAAAAAGGGAGTGACTAAGCACATATATAGTATTCCTTTAAAATAGAAACAAATTCACACAAAAAAATCTTGCAAATAGAAGGGATATTTAGGAACTACGAAACGCCATAGATAAACTAAAAAAAATTCCCTTGGAACTAAGGGAATATCTAAAATGCTCCTTATAACTTACCTAACTTGACTCTTGACCTTCCCAAAATATCGAGAGAATATTTTCTTGAAAATCCCTTCAGGAAGAGTTGAATGAAGGTAAAATTAAGTAAGTTTAAATGAATGGTGACTAAAAATAGTCCATCCATCTACCTTTTTTTATGAATATCCATTAATTGATCTATTTGTCTATCTCTCTATCTATTTGTCAATCTATATTGTTGTTTTATTTCAGTAGTGATGTGCTTGGACACACTTAGAACCACCGGGGAAATTTTTCCCCTCATTAGAAGGTGTCTTTCCCCCAACTTGCATAAATGGCTATAAACCTAACGTGTTACTTATCTTTATACATTTAGTATTGTGTTGTGCTCCAAGCTTCTTCTTGTTCCTTGTGTTGTTAATGTGCTTCCTTAGACCTCAAACTCCAACAATACATAACATGTCATGGCTTCATCTAGCGTGTCCTCAACACTCTCCGGTCATAGTCCCAAAATTGCATAGAAAATGGTGAGCATACTCACAGCAATGAGGTGTTCAAAAAACCTTCGTTATGTGGCATCAAAATACTGATCTGAGCTCGTTTCAGCCTCAAACTGCACTATTGCAACAATTTGCATGCAATTTTGTCCTATTGTGCCAAACATATATAGAGGTTTTGGTTTGTAAGTACAAGTTCTTAGAATTATGCTACAAGTTTAGCAGAGCCTGACATGTGTTTGTGTTCAACTTTTTGGGATGCAATCTGTTGGATTTTGAGGTCTACGAAAGCACCCAAACAACACAAAGAAGAAGAAGAAGCTTGGAGCACAACAACAATACTAAATGTATTACAACTAGAATGTACAAAGATAAATAGCCCATTAGGGCAATAGGCGTATATACAAGGCAAGGGAAAAAACCTCCTAAAAAGGGAAAAATTGCCCCCTGGAGGTCCTAAAGTGTTCACACACATCACTACCTAAATATATCAATAAATCCCCCCTAGGAGTGATGCAGTGAACAAGGAGCTGGCACTCATGTATAAGGAAGTGCCAAGCTATGTGGAATCAATCCACAAAAGGAAGTAAGCCAAAAGCTTTGCTGAAAGCTTCAAACTTCTCCCTAGGTAGAGGCTTTTTGAAAAGGTCTACAATGTTCTCCTGCATGGGCACATATGCGAAGCTAATCTACCCAGTAGAGAACCTCTCCCTCACATAATGATAATGCACCTCAATGTGCTTACTGTGAGCATGGAACACAGGGTTCCTCGCAACTGTCAATGCGCTATGACTGTCAATGAAGATGGTGGTGGCAAAATACTGACCAACACCCAAATCAGTCATAAGGCATCTGAGCGACACACACTCAACAATCGCTGTGAAAGCTACCCTATACTCAGCGTCACAACTCGAAGTGACCACAGTAGGGTGCTTCGTCCTCAACCAAGATATACATGAGCTACCAAGCATGAAGCAAAAGCCACTAGTGGACACACGAGTGTCATAGCAACTAGCCTAGTCAAATTTAGAAAACGTATGTAAATCTAGCGGTAGTGATCCCCCCTTCGGATAAAACAATCCAAGTAGCCAAGTACCACTCAAGTAGTGAAAGATGTGCTTAACCACGTGCCAATGCTTGACACCTTTGCAATGCATAAACCTACTCATCCGTGACACAACAAACTAAATATCTGGCCAAGTAATGCATAAGTAAATCAAGCATCCAACAACGTGTTGATAGCCAACATCATCAAATGCAACTCCAACATCATGAAGACTCAATTGTAAACCTGTCTCCATAGGAGTGGCAATAGGTTTATAGTCTTCAAGGCTAAAACACTACAATAATCTGTCAACATATGTCATTTGACACGAAGCCATTCCACCATCAATTTGCATAAACTGAATGCCCAAATAATGATGCAAATGCCCCAAATCAGACATTTGAAATGAGGCATCCAAATCAGCCTTAAAATCAGCAATATGCTTATCATGATGACCAGTGAGTAGCATGTCATTAACATACACAAGAATGATCAGAAGTAGATGATTAGCACACTTAACATATATGATGCTTTCATTTGGAATATTCTCAAAACCATGTGCAATCAGATAGGCATGTATCTTTTCATACCAAGCATGTGGTGCTTGCTTTAAACCATATAATGCCTTCTTCAACCTGGACACTTGGTTTTCATGCCCTTTATGCACAAAGCCTCGGGGCTGAACACATACACTTCTTCATGCAAGTCACCATTCACAAATGTAGTTTTAATGTCCAAGTGATGTACATTCCAACCATGATGAGCTACAAGTGTACATATGCTACAAAGAGTAGTCATTCGACATGTAGGAGCAAAGTTTTCATAAAAATCAATGCCTCTTTCTTGTGCATAATCCTTTGCAACAAGCCTAGCCTTATACCTGTCAACTGTTCCATCAGGCTTATGCTTTAGCTTGTATACCCACTTAGTGCCAATGGCCTTCTTGCCAGGAGACAAGTCACATGAAGACCACTTTTCATGATAACATCATATTGAGATTGCATTGCAGCCATCCAATGTTCTAAATTTTGTGCTTCATCAAACGAAACAGGCCTAGTCTCATCAAAGAGACTAGAAGCAGCCATAGCATAGCAATATGATGCAAAAGAGGGACTAGGAGAGCCTGACCGATTATGGTATGTGAAAGGTTCATCTAACTTGCTATCATGCAAAGTCTGCACCAGCCATCTCGGCATAGTTTTTGCCTCCTCATTATCTACTCTCTCATCGATAAGTACATCACATAAATGTGCATAAAAAATAGAATGATCTGCATCATCACATGAAACCTATAAAGGCTAAGAAGTTGCCTCATTAGGACTAACACTAGACTATCCACCTGTAAAAAGAGGTAGCAATGTATCATACATGTCTTTGGAGCTAACAAATGTCTCCTTAGTACATGAACGTAATGGCTAAATAACAACTTCCACAAAAAGAACATCAGGACTAACCAAAATGCATTTAGTCTATCAATGATACAAACAATAGCCTTTACTTTTAGAACTATACCCAACAAAAATACATTTTATTGCTTTATCATCCAATTTCCTACGATGTTGTTTAGGGACTAATGCATATGCCAAAAAACCAAAAACATGGAGATGAGCAAGAGATGGCTTGCAACCATGCCAAGCCTCATATGGATTGATAGATTGTGGTTCTTTAGTGGCACATGTGTTAAGTACATATGTTGCACACATAACAACCTCAAGCCAGAAACTATGTGGTAAAGCCTGACTCTTGACAATACACCTTGCCATCTCCATGAGTGGCCTATTCTTCTGTTCAACAACTGCATTATGTTGAGGTGCATATGGTACTATACACTGATGTTTTATCCCATGTTCAACCAGAAATGCATTAAAGTCAGAAGACATATATTCCCCCCTCGATCAGAATGGAGGGTGCCCATTTTACATTCTCACTGATTTTTAGCCAAAAACAAAAACTATTTGAAGCGCTTAAACACTTCAGACTTATCTTCGTTAATGCAAAAATTGAAAACAGAGTTTTCTTGATCCTTGGCACAATATGAGGATGTTAAAGAACCACCATTGGTAGTACTCAAAATGATCTTACCAACTCTCATGACAAGATAAGAGGAGTTGTTGGTGCATGCGATAGTATTTCGTGTAGGGGCAAGCTCATGTGAAGTGAAGAAACGGTGCTGCAAGGTAATTGTTTGGTTGCCTCACTATCAAAGTACCAAACATCTGAGTCTACTATAGACATACAATGCTCATGAGAAGATGGGTTAAAACTGCAAACAGTAGTAAACACCAATTCTTCATTTTGCACAAGATTGGCAGACTTTTTTTTCAATGTAGAGGCCTGTCAATATGCGTATATACAAGCCAAGGGGAAAAAACACCTCCTAAAGAGGGAAAGATGACCCGCGATGGTCCTAGAGTGTTCACACACATCACTACCTAAATGTGTCAATGCAATCATCTTTTTCCATCATGGGATTCAACCACTAGCCATGGCTAAAAGAAATGATGGTATGTTGGCTATTGAGGATAAGTTGGATGGTACTAATCAGCCATTTTCTAGGTAGAACATGTCAATTATGCATATCATAAATCAAGCTTTCTTAGCTAGTAAGAAGGGCAAAAGCAAATGAAACTCATCTACTAAGATGCTAATGTTATGCATTCAAAAAAGGAAGAAAAAGATGAGAAGAAAAAATGCAAAGAGAGTTTTGAAAATACTATAAGGGACTAATCATGTCAAAAAGAGTTGTCCAAAACTGGCTAGAAAAGAGGCAAAGAAGAAAGAGGTTCGAATGGTTGTTAGAGAGGCCTCGACACCTAAAATAGAGTCTTCTTATCTTGTTCAGAATGAAGAATGGGCATTTACTAATACTTGTATGTATGACCCATCTTCTCATGAGTAGTGTATGTCTGTAGTCAACTCATATGTTTGGTACTTTGATAGTGGGTCAACCAAACATATTACATTGCAACGTAGTTTCTTCAGTTAATTTGAGACTAACCCTACAATGAATACTACTTTCATATGTGTTAATAACTCCTCTTATCCTATAATGGGAGTTTTTAAGATAATTTTGACTACTTCTAATGGTGGTTCTTTCACATTCTGAGATGCTTTATATACGCTAGGGATCAAGAAAAATATTTCATTAGTTTCAAAATTAGACAAGATTGGCTTGGTTGTCAAATTTGTTGATGAAAAATGTATAATTCATGATCTCTCAAATACTGATGTTATTATTAATTTTGGCATTTTATGTTATGGGCTATAAAAACTCATAGTCTATGCAAAATCTATGATTGATTCATCATGTGTAGACATGAGCACTTTGGTCCTCTTAATTTGGTTGGTTTGCATCACTTGTAGAAGTTTGAAATGGTGTCTTATCTACCCAAATTTGAGGCACCCTGTAAACATGTTTGTGAAGGCTCTATTTTGGGAAAAATGTAGCATTCATCCTTCCCAAAAGATAGTTTAGTTTGAGCTGCTCATAAATTTCAAATTGTTCATAGTGACGCATGTGTTCCTATGCAAACACATTCTTTTGGGAACTACCTTTACTTCATGAATTTTATTGATGGTTTCTCCAGGCATGCATGGATGTGTCCATTGAAAGAAAACTCCAAAGTGTTTATGTGATTCAAATAGTTTTTGTTTATGGTTGAACATCTGTCAACATGTAAATCGGGCATCCTCCATTCTAATTGAGGGAGTGAATACATGTCTTCTAATTTCAATGCATTTCTAAAAGATTCTAGGATAAAACATGAGTTTACATTATCATATAAACCTAAACAAAATGGAGTTTCTAAAAGAAAAAATAGGTCTTTCATATAGATGGCGAGGTGAATGCTCAAAGGTTAGGATTTACCACATAGCTTCTAGCTTGAGGTTCTTATGTGTGCAATATATGTACTTTATATATGTCCCACCAAAGCATTGTAACCAATCACTCCATTTGAGGCTAGCCATGATCGAAAGACATCTATTAATCATCTATGTGTCTTTGGTTGTTTGGCATATGCATTCGTGCTTAAATAATAATGCAAAAAGTTGGATGATAGAGCTAATAATATTTTTTGGGTGCAATTCGAAAAGCAAAGGCTATCATCTGTATTATCAACATACTATACACATTCTAATTAGCTATTATGTTTTTCTTGTGGAAGATTTCATTCGGCCATTACTTTCACGTACCAAGGATACAGTAGTTAGCTCAAAAGATGTACATGACACCTTGCTACCTCTTCTCCAAGTATTGGTCCAAATAAGGAAATTTTGTAGCCTTTACATATTTCAAATAATTATGCATATCATTCCAGTTTTTATGCAGATTTGCATGATGCACTTGTTGATGAGAAGGATGACATAGAAGAGGCTAAAACTATGCCTGAATGGTTGGTACAAAGTTTGAGATATAGAAAATTAGATGCACCTTTGTCATATCATGCCCTTTCATAATATTATACTACTTCATTTGCATCAGATTTCCATGCAATCATTTTCCCTAGTCTTTAAGATTAGAATGAGCCATTTTCTTTTGATGAAGCATGAAATAAAAAAAAAATGGATGGCTGCTATGCAATGAGAATATGATGCTATTATGAACACGGGACTTGATCTTTATGTGATTTGCCTCCATAGAAAAAGGACATTGGCACTAAATGGGTATACAAGTTAAAACATAAGCTTAATGTAATAGTTGGCATGTATAAGGTGAGGCTTGTTGCCAAAGGTTATGCTCAAGAGAGACACATTGATTTTGATAAGACTTTTGGTCCCACATGTGGAATGACCAGTATTCGTAGCATTTGTGCACGTCCAACTCATCATGGTTGGAATATACATCAGTTGGACATAAAAACTACATTTATGAATGGT
>CM035440.1:80417688-80420188 GCA_020310875.1 Ceratopteris richardii
AATACTAAAGCTTGTTGGATTTGTGGCAGAACAAATCATTTGGCAAATGATTGTTGGTATAATAATCAAAATGGTGGAAATAATAATCAGAATTATAGTCAAAGAGGTAGAGGAGGCAGAAACCAAAGAGGCAACTTCAGAGGAAGAGGTGGTAGGACATCATATGGTAGAGGAGGTGGAAGAAACTTCCAATCTCAGTCCTACAACAACAATTATTACAATTATGCATCAGATCAGAAGGATGACATGACTCTTATCTTGAATGCAACTCATGAATCAATGGGAGAAGATCAAAGAGTGTTTTATATTGACTCAGGATGTAGCAACCATCTGAGTGGGAATTTATCTTTGATGACTGATATGGAAGCAAAGGTGAATGGACATACAGTTCAGACAGGTGATAATACCAAACATAAAGTGGAGAGCATTGGATCAGTGAAGACAAAGAGTGGAAGTACACTTCTGAGCAAGGTACTTTATGTTCCTACTATTCCTAAAAATCTGATAAGTGTAGGGCAAATTGTGGAGAAAGGATATGAGGTAAGATTCACAAATGATGGTGTTTATGTACAAGATCCAAATCAGGGATATAGAAACATAATTGCAGGTAAAAAGGAAGGAAGATTGTTCACTCTCAAGGTCCAAGGTAATGTGGGACATGCATTATTTACCTATGGAGGTCAAAAGGTGTCTGAATTAGACCTATGGCATAAAAGGCTAGGTCATTTCAATGAGAGAGCTATAAAGGAGATGTCAAAGAATCAGGTGGTGCTTGGATTGCCAAATATTGAAGGGCAACATATGGTGTACAAGTGTGAAGCTTGTCAATTAGGTAAAGCACATAAGAGTTCTTATAACAAATCAGGGTACAAGTATTCAAATATGCTTGAATTGGTTCATACAGATGTATGGGGACCCTCAAGGGACTATAGCATAAATGGATCCAGATATTATGTGTTGTTTGTTGATGATGCAACCAGGTGGATTACTTTGTATGTAATCAAGGATAAATCAGAAGTTTTCAAGACATTCAAACATTTTCATGCTTATGCAGAAAGGATCACAGGACAAAAGCTAAAGAGGTTAAGATCAGATGGAGGGGGAGAGTATTTCTCAAAAGAGTTTGATGATTATTTGTGGAATGCAGGTATCAAAAGAGAAGTAACTTGTAGGTACTCCCCTCAACAGAATGGAGTAGCAGAAAGGAGGAATAGAACTCTTGTAGAGTTTGCAAGAGCCATGATGAAGGAAAAGAATTGTCCAAATTACTTATGGGCAGAAGCCATTAACACTGCAACATACCTTGTGAATAGGTTGCCTTGCAAAGCTTTGGATGGAGGAACCCCTTATGAAGCATGGTGGGGTAAGAAGCCTAGTCTTGATCATTGTAAAGTATTTGGATGTATTGCATATGCTTATGTTCCTTCACAATTAAGACATAAGCTAGAACCAAAAGCAGAGAAGTATGTGTTTATTGGATATGATGATAGACAGATGGGTTATAGGTTGTGGAGTCCATCCACAAAGCAATTTCTTGTTACTAAAGATGTGACATTTGATGAGCAAAATATGTGGTATACAGGATCACCAAATGAGTATACAGGTGTTGAAGAAATTCAAAGGAAAGGAAAGGCAAAGGTAAAAGTTTGTGAAGAAATTGTTGATGAAGTTGACTCTAGATGTAGAGTGCAGGATCATGTAGAAGAAGGGCCAAGATTTGATCCAGAATCAAATGAGGCTGAAACTTCAAGAAGTGCAGAAATCAGAAGATCTACAAGGGAAAGGAAAGAACCTATAAGGTATAGTTATGATACATCTTTCCTAACAACAAAAGATTATGCCTACATTGTGAAAACAGAAGAAGATCCAACCACTTATGAAGAAGCCAAAGGTAAACAGAATTGGGAGAAGGCAATGCAGGAAGAGTATGATGCTCTACTTGAAAATGAAACTTGGGAACTAGTACCAAGACCAAAGAATCAGAAGGTCATTGGATGCAAGTGGGTATATAAAACAAAGAGGTTTGCAGATGGTAAGGTGTCTAGATATAAGGCTAGACTTGTGGTCAAAGGTTATGCCCAAACTTATGGGGTAGATTATGATGAAACCTTTAGTCCTGTTGCTAAGATGTCTACAATTAGGACATTGATTGCTATTGCTGCTTGCAAGGGATGGAAATTATCACAATTGGATGTGAAAAATGCATTTCTAAATGGATACATTGCAGATGAAGTATATATGGAACAACCAGAAGGCTTCATGGAATCAATTGGATCAGATTATGTGTGTAAGCTCAAGAGAGCTTTATATGGGTTGAAGCAAGCTCCAAGAGCTTGGAATTACAGATTGGTCAAGTTCTTGAATGAATGTGGATTTCAAGCATCAAAGGCAGATAGTAGCTTGCTAGTGAAGGCAAGTGAAAATGGATACATTTACATGTGCATTTATGTTGATGATATTATTGTTACAGGAACAGATGCTCAAGGAATCAATGAACTCA
>CM035440.1:80432688-80470188 GCA_020310875.1 Ceratopteris richardii
TCTATGTATCTATTGTTGGCGAAAAGTTCAGCTCTAATACCACTGGTGCGGAAATACTTTCGCCCTGAAGGTGGGTTTCGCGACAAAGCTTGAACTCTGGCAGGCCTGCGGAAATTGCCGCGCCACCGTAATAGGATGCTAAACTAGAGTGATTTAGAACACCTCTGTAATCAACAGTAGCTCAGCCTAATTAACGTCGCCTTAAGTGTGTTATCCTGCGACACAAGTTCCACCGGAACTTAACCAGACTGTCACTAGACTGACACCGTAGTCGTACCGGAACTTCACCGAAATGAACTTCTATTCTTGTTATAATTTCTTCAAGTGAACATACAAGAAGTAAGAAAGTGATTCGTGTACTTTCTCCACTTAATGAACTTCTTCTGAAGTTTAGGGAAAAACTTCACAGTTCTGAAGTGCTACTTTCCGGTTAGATTTTGTACTGCATGCACATCTCCTTTTCACCGGAAACTGTGACCAGCTTAAAGTAGAGACGTCTAGCTACAAGATGAGCTATCTCTCATACAAAACTTTGAACTCTGCTACGAGTTATACTTCGTTGTTCTACCGAAAAATCTTGTTTTCTGAGAAACTGTAACTGACCGGAAATTACTGAAATATGTTTACTAAGTAAACTGTTATTCACCGAAACATGCGTTTACAGAGAAGGTACTGAAGCACGTTTAGTAACGAGTCGTGACAGTTAACGATAAACGAAGCTTCCTATCGTAACACGAAATAGCTTCAGATTCTTCACAAGTAAAGATTACGCGCAGACATCCACATGAACATGTGTTTTCAATTAGAGAAGATGTGTACAAGTAAGCTTGGCCTCTTCTTGCTCAAGCTACAGAAACTCTCCTACAGTGAGTAGTTTCTTATTACCATCTCTCTTCAGATGAAAAAACCCGACACTTCAGGCTTGTGTTATTCATTTGTACATACGCGATCTATGGCGTCTTCTGAGAACTTCTAAATCTCTCTTCACTCATACGCGCATCTCACACGCATCATCTCTCTCTCTGTGTTTTCCGTCTATGCATGTTTTCAAATCTTGCTGTATATATATACACTTTCTTTTGGCGCTCCTCTGCCCTGTCATTCTTCAATTCGCGTTATGCGCGCCTTACGTGCCCGCCGTGGTTAATTGCTCTGTTATGCGCACACCGTGCACTAACTTCGCATACTGTACACCTGTGCATAGATTTTCCAGAAGATTCTGTTTCTCTCTTTGTCTGTTGTGTCAAATTCGTGAGTGTTTCCTTAACATCTATGTATCTATGTATCTATGTATCTATGTATCTATCTATCTATCTATCTTTCTATATATCTATCTATCTATCTACTATCTATCTATCTATCTATCTATCTATCTATCTATCTATCTATCTGACTATCTATCTATCTATCTATCTATCTATCTATCTATCTATCTATCTATCTATTTATCTATCTATCTATCTATCTATCTATCTATCTATCTATCTATCTATCTATCTATCTATCTATCTATCTATCTATCTATCTATCTATCTATCTATCTATCTATCTGTAACAAGTCTCCTAAACTTGAGTCACAATGTCACACAGAATAATGGGTTTTGACACCATAAGATATAAAGAAGGCAACAGAGTATACGCAGAACAAGAAGAGAGAGAATTTTGTTACCTGTGCAGATTTACAAATAGTTCTGATCTGCGTTACAAAATCTATCAGATTGCTTCAATGTGAAGCCTCATCCACCCGACCACCCCCGAGCTGATCTCAATCTCTTCGTCTTTTTGGGATCTCCGCCTTTCGCCAGCGCACGACCAATCACGCCTTCCTAGACCTGCACTTTTAGAATCTGCATGCTCAAAGATAGCGTCTTTTCGCATGTCTCATGCAAGACTTCCGGACCACCCATGCATCTACTTTTCATGTCCACCATCAAGAATCATACCTGCAAAAATAGAGGTAATCCCTGCAATGCACTCACACACACGTCAATCACCCAAAAATAACCCATATACCCATGTGCGTTTTCTAAATCCGCGAGCATGAATAAGATGAATGAATGAAGGCTTCTCTTTTTTTTTTTTTTTTTAAGTGTTGGAAAACAGCACTTTTCAAAACCCTGTAACTCAAAAAGAGTGAGGAATCAACTTGAGCTTGTGAGAGACAAAAATATTCAGTTCTTAAATCTGTACAATAATGTTAGAGACGCCTCAGGTCCAAATCTACTTCCAGATATCACTTTTGGGCCTAAAATTCTAGAGAGAGATGAAAAAACATGAAAAATCTCTTCATTAACCTATCTTCATGGAACCAAATGAGACATAAACATAGGAGCTACAAAAAATTCAATCAGGTAAAGTTTTTCTACTAAGAATACTCTACCTTTCTCTCATACAACACTTTTTCAGATTCCTTCATCTTCATGCTCGAAATTAACATACAAATTTCATGCGACAACTTTCTAGAGAGAGAATGTAAAAAATTATTGCTACAAAATTTTGCAGACATGATCAAAATATCCTAAACATAAAATTTCATTATTACCTACACATCTTTTTTTTTTCCAAGTGGAAAATCAACGTGGCATCTTACAATTCTCCCCCTCTTTAAAGAACTCTGTCCTCAGAGTTGGAAAGAAGGATAATGTTCCATAAACTCATCTAAACCAACCCATGTTGAATCTTCAATAGGATATGCAAACCACTTTACTAAAATTTCCACTATTTCACGATTCCTAAGATGTCTAACTCTCCTATCCAATATAACTTCTAGTTCAAGTTCAAAAGTGGCATCTTCCTTCAACTTAGATTTGTCCTGCAAAACATCATCAGCATTAGGAACATACTTTTTAAGTAATCCAACATGGAAGACTGGATGAATTTTCAAAGTATTAGGTAGGTCAAGTAAATATGCAACGGAACCAATTTTCTTTAAGATTTTGAAAGGACCAGCATAACGAGGAGACAATCGACGATCTTTGCCTAAAACCAGATTTGATTTAGAAGGACTCACTTTCAAAAAAGCCAGATCATTTTTTCTAAATTCCAAGGGCCTCTTTTTGAGATCATGATATAATTTCTGACGTTTCTGTGCATCTTTCATGTTTTTCCTTACCTTATTTAGCTCCAAATCCATGTTTTCAAGCATCTATTTGGATATTTCAACCTGATTCTATGAATTAAAAAGTGAATGCGGCAGCAAGCAATTATAACCATACATTGCTTCAAAAGGTTTCATCTTAATAGAGGAATGCCATGCACTATTATATGCATACTCAACCAAGGGCAAATATTCAGTCCAATTGTTTTGCTTATCATTCACATACATGCGTAACATATCCTCAAGCACCCTGTTAACCCTCTCAGTCTCACCATTAGTTTGAGGATGAAATACAGTACTCATGCGTAATTCTGTTCCTATGGATTGAAATGTTGCTTTCCAAAAATTAGATGTGAACCTTGCATCCCTATCAGAAATTATACTTTTGGGTATACCATGTAACCTAAAAATTTCTTTTATGAAAAGTTTAGCAACATGCAAAGCTGTATGAGTTTTCCTCATGGGAAGAAAATGTGCCATCTTTGTAAGACGGTCCACGACCACAAAGATGGTATCATGCCCACTTCTGGTCACAGACAACTTTGTTATGAAATCCATAGAGATGGGTTCCCATTTTTTATCAGGCACATCTAATGGTTGTAACATGCCAGGACTCCTTTTAAATTCGGCCTTAACCTGTTGACATTTCAGACATTCTTCGACATACCTCTTAATATCATATTTCATACGTGGCCAGTAATATAAAGCTTTCACTTTTGCATAAGTTCTAGAAAAACCAGGGTGTGCAGAGAAAGGTGCATCATGACAGTCATGTAGGATCTTTTCTTTCAAAACAGATTCTGAAGAAATACATAAACGAGAATCACAATACAAATCATTATTTCTCAAATGAAATTTTCCCTGAAACATAGAACCTGGATTCATACCCAAAAATTCCAAGATTGCTGCATAAAATAAATCTTCTTTTAATTCTTTTCCAATATCAAAATCAGAGGATAAAATAGAAATTGAACTCCGTACTCATCTAAAAGTTTTTTAACATATTCCGGTATTTCCTCTTCTTTCTTCTTCTCCTGAAGGTCATGCACATAAACCAAATATGTCTCACAACCCTGTCGAATACCCCTAATCAGCTTTATTGCAGAAATAGGAGAAAAACATGAATTACACTTGCCTGCAAGACGATGTTCCTTCCTTTCTATTTTCAAAGTAAGGATCCCGCTTTCACAATCAATCACGACACTGTTATGAACTAACCAGTCCATTCCGATGATTACATCACATTCTCGCATTTCAATTACATGGAAGGTACCCAAAAACTTATGTTCTCCTAAAATAAATCAAGATTCTCAATACAGCCTCGAGTATAGTGTATCCTACCATTAGCAATCTGTACAGGTCTTTTAGTCTGCATCTCAATATGCAACCCTAAGGCTTCTGCCATCTTAAGTGAAAGGAAACAATTTGTACTACTCGAATCAATGAAGAAACTAACCTTATGTGAGGATATGTCCCCCATAATCCTAATCACCGATGCCCTTGAATGAGAAGAAGTTTTCATGCATTGAAGTCTAGGGCTAGAACACTTACCTTGATCATCCGCTTCCTCAATTGTCATGTTTTCTTCTTGTAGATGATCTATCTTTGCTTGCATAGAACGGTTGATGGCCTTGTTTGGACATTCAAAAGTGCGATGTCCTTGTTCTCCACATCGAAAACAAAGTCCCAGCCACTTAGCCCGCTCCAGGAAATCAGAATCACGTTGCCAGTGCATAACTTCTTGCTTCTTAGGTGTATCCGTTTGCTTGGACTTTGGTCTTCCCCCTTAACCGTTAATAGAGTTAGTCGATCTCTGTCCATTTTGATTTATTGAAATAGGTCTTGGGGGTCGATGTCCTGTTGAAATAAACCTTGATTTGAATGCCTTTTTCGTGGTAAACTTCTCCATCTTCTCAAAGTTTTCTGCTTTTGCAACCGCATCAAGAAAATCTACACATCCGGACCCCTTTACTTGATAGCGAAGCTCTTCACGCAAACCCTCAATAAACCTGCTTTTCAGCGCATCTCCAGAAACTTCTAGTGCATACTTATGTAAACGCAAAAATTTCTCCTTATATTCTTCAACAGACAAGTTATATCTATCATCCTCATGCTGCTTGAAAGAGTAGAATTCCATTTTCTTTTCCATCCGATAATGTGGAGAACAATAACGATGCTTTGTTTGCTCTCGAAATTCTTTCAAGAGGATCGGACCTTCACGTGTTCTTGTCTGTATATAAGATTTCCACCACAGTTTTGAGACTCTTCGTAGATGCAGAATTTCCACCTTTGCTTTTGATTGCTCACTAAATACGCGCAGGTCAAAGAAATCTTCAAGTTCCTCAATCCATGCTTCAAGATCCTCTCCAGTTTTCTTCTCACCATCAAATTCATTTAATTTTGCTCTTTTGAACACTTGCTTGAGTGGAGATTCACCTGCATCATCGTCCTCTTCAGGTTCACGTTGCCGTCTAGCTCTACGTGCGTTTGATGTGCCCGCACCATTACCACCTTCAGCATTGAGGTCCATGAAAGCATTTGTAGTAGCCTCTTTTTGTTTGTTGGATGTTTCTTCATGTAATTCTGCATTCAATCTACGGATAAGATCCTCTTGTTCTTCTATCTTCTTCTTCAAAGCCTGCATCTTGTTCGGGAATCCAACTCTGCTCTGATACCACTTGTAACAAGTCTCCTAAACTTGAGTCACAATCTCACACAGAATAATGGGTTTCGACACCACAAGATATAAAGAAGGCAATAAAGTATACACAGAACAAGAAGAGAGAGAATTTTATTATCTGTGCAGATTTACAAGTAGTTCTGATATGCGTTACAAAATCTATCAAATTGCTTCAATGTGAAGCCTCATCCACCCAACCACCCCTGAGCTGATCTCAATCCCAATCTCAATCAGAATCACAATCTCAATCCCAATCTCAATCACAATCACAATCTCAATCTCAATCTCAATCTCAATCGCAATTTCATAAGCCAAAAAACGATCGTCATGACTATACGACCATCATCCTTTTCTATCTCTCAGTCTTCGTCTTTTTGGGATCTCCACCTTTCGCCAGCGCACGACCAATCACGCCTTCCTAGACCCGCACTTTTAGAATCTGCATGCTCCAAGATAGTGTCTTTTCGCATGTCTCATGCAAGACTTCCGGACCACCCATGCATCTACTTTTCATGTCCACTATCAAGAATCATACCTGCAAAAATAGAGGTAATCCCTCCAACACACTCACACACACGTCAATCACCCAAAAATAACCCATATACCCATGTGCGTTTTCTAAATCCGCGAACATTAATAAGATGAATGAATGAAGGCTTCTCTTTTTTTTTTTGTTTTTTTTTAAGTGTTGGAAAACGACACTTTTCAAAACCGTGTAACTCAAAAAGAGTGAGGAATCAGCTTGAGCTTGTGAGAAACAAAAATATTCAATTCTTAAATCTGTACAATAATGTTAGAGACGCCTCAGGTCCAAATCTGCTTCCAGATATCACTTTTGGGCCTTGCAAAATCGAAAATTCTAGAGAGAGATGAAAAACCATGAAAAATCTCTTCATTAACCTATCTTCATGGAACCAAATGAGACATAAAACATAGGAGCTACAAAAAATTCAATCACGTAAAGTTTTTCTACTAAGAATACTCTACCTTTCTCTCATACAACACTTTTTCAGATTCCTTCATCTTCATGCTCGAAATTAACATACAAATTTCATGCGACAACTTTCTAGAGAGAGAATGTAAAAACTTACTGCTACAAAACTTTGCAGACATGATCAAAATATCCTAAACATAAAATTTCATTATTACCTACACATCTTTTTTTTTTTCCAGGTGGAAAATCAACATGGCATCTTACAATTCTCCCCCTCGTTAAAGAACTCTATCCTCAGAGTTAGAAAGAAGGATAATGTTCCATAAACTCATCTAAACCAACCCATGTTGAATCTTCAATAGGATATGCAAACCACTTTACTAAAATTTTCACTATTTCACGATTCCTAAGATGTCTAACTCTCCTATCCAATATAACTTCTAGTTCAAGTTCAAAAGTGGCATCTTCCTTCAACTTAGATTTGTCCTGCAAAACATGATCAGCATTAGGAACATACTTTTTAAGTAATCCAACATGGAAGACTCGATGAATTTTCAAAGTATTAGGTAGGTCAAGTAAATATGCAACGGAACCAATTTTCTTTAAGATTTTGAAAGGACCAGTATAACAAGGAGACAATCGACGATCTTTGCCGAAAACCAGATTTGATTTAGAAGGACTCACTTTCAAAAAAACCAGATCATTTTTTCTAAATTCCAAGGGCCTCTTTTTGAGATCATGATATAATTTCTGACGTTTCTGTGCATCTTTCATGTTTTTCCTTACCTTATTTAGCTCCAAATCCATGTTTTCAAGCATCTGTTTGGATATTTCAACCTGATTCTGTGAATTAAAAAGTGAATGCGGCAGCAAGCAATTATAACCATACATTGCTTCAAAAGGTGTCATCTTAATAGAGGAATACCATGCACTATTATATGCATACTCAACCAAGGGCAAATATTCAGTCCAATTGTTTTGCTTATCATTCACATACATGCGTAACATATCCTCAAGCACCCTGTTAACCCTCTCGGTCTCACCATCGGTTTGAGGATGAAATGCAGTACTCATGCGTAATTCTGTTCCTATGGATTGAAATGTTGCTTTCCAAAAATTAGATGTGAACCTTGCATCCGTATCAGAAATTATACTTTTGGGTATACCATGTAACCTAAAAATTTCTTTTATGAAAAGTTTCGCAACATGCAAAGTTGTATCAGTTTTCCTCATGGGAAGAAAATGTGCCATCTTTGTAAGACGGTCCACGACAACAAAGATGGTATCATGCCCACTTCTGGTCACACGCAACTTTGTTATGAAATCCATAGAGATGGGTTCCCGTTTTTGATCAGGCACATCTAATGGTTGTAACATGCCAGGACTCCTTTTAAATTCGGCCTTAACCTGTTGACATTTCAGACATTCTTGGACATACCTCTTAATATCATATTTCATACGTGGCCAGTAATATGAAGCTTTCACTTTTGCATAAGTTCTAGAAAAACCAGGGTGTGCAGAGAAAGGTGCATCATGACAGTCATGTAGGATCTTTTCTTTTAAAACAGATTCTGAAGAAATACATGAACGAGAATCACAATACAAATCATTATTTCTCAAATGAAATTTTCCCTGAAACATAGAACCTGGATTCATACCCAAAAATTCCAAGATTGCTGCATAAAATAAATCTTCTTTTAATTCTTTTCCAATATCAAAATCAGAGGATAAAATAGAAATTGAAGTGCATAGGGGTTTACGACTCAAAGCATCGGCTACCTTGTTTTCTTTTCCTCCTAAGTATTTAATATCAAAATCATATTCACTTAGCAATTGGATCCATCGTTTTTGTCTATTGTTAAGTAAAGGTTGAGTAAATATGTATTTAAGGCTTTGATGATCTGTTCTTAATTCAAACTTTACTCCTAGCAATAAGTGTCTCCAATGTTTAATTGCATGAATAACTGCAAGCATTTCTAAGTCATGTGTTGTATAATTTAGTTCATGTTTCTTTAATTTCCTTGACTCATAAGCCACTACTCTCCCTTCTTGTGAAAGAACGCATCCGATTTGGCTTCCACTAGCATCACATGCAACAATAAAAGGCTTCCCTAACTCAGGTATCTTTAGCACACAATTTTCGATAACTTTCTGTTTTAATTTGTCAAACGCCTTTTGACACTCATCGTTCCATGTGAACTCTCTATTTTTCTTTGTCAATTCTGTAAGAGGATTTGCAATTCGAGAAAACTCCCTAATGTGTGCCCTCTCATATTGTGCCAAACCAAGGAAGCTTCTCACATCCCTCACACATTTGGGTGTAGGCCAGTCAACTATGCTTTTAACTTTCTCAGGATCTATATGAATCCCTTCCTTAGAAACAACTCTCCCCAAATAAGTCACTTCCCCTTTTGCAAAAAAACATTTACTCATCTTACCATATAGTTTATGCTCTCTTAGTTTTTGTAAAGTCTTCCTGAGATGCAATGCATGTTCATCATTATCCTTAGAATACACAAAAATATCGTCAAGAAAAACTCATATAAATTCATCGAGATATTCATGAAACACATTATTCGTCAAACACATAAATGTTGCAGGAGCATTTGTTAATCCAAAAGGCAAAACTGTGAACTCGTAATGACCATATCGTGTTCTAAAAGTGGTTTTGGGTATGTCCTCAGACTTTACTCTAATTTGATGATATCCCGATCTTAAGTCAATTTTAGTGAATACTGTGGCACCACTTAATTGACTCAGCAGTTCATCTATGTGTGGCAGTGGATACTTGTTCTTAATGGTTGTCTTGTTCAATCCCCTATAGTCAATACAAAGTCTGTATGAACCATCTTTCTTTTTCTGAAACGAAGCAGGTGCTCCCCAAGGTGAAACACTAGGTCTTATCAACTCCTTCTTCAATAGATCATCCAATTGGAGCTTCAACTCTTTCAATTCATCAATATTGAACCTATAAGGTGCTCTAGAATAAGGCTCACTTCCTGGATAAAGGTCTATAGCATGGTCAATTTTCCTAGGAGGAGGCATGCCCGGTAGATCATCAGGAAATACATCTGCGTACTCATCTAAAATTTTTTTAACATATTCCGGTATTTCCTCTTCTTTCTTCTTCTCCTGAAGGTCATGCACATAAACCAAATATGTCTCACAACCCTGTCGAATACCTCTAATCAACTTTATTGCAGAAATAGGAGAAAAACTTGAATTACACTTGCTTGCAAGACGATGTTCCTTCCCTTCTATTTTCAAAGTAAGGATCCCGCTTTCACAATCAATCACGACACTGTTATGAACTAACCAGTCCATTCCGATGATTACATCACATTCTCGCATTTCAATTACATGGAAGGTACCCAAAAACTTATGTTCTCCTAACATAAAATCAAGATTCTCAATACAACCTCGAGTAAAGTGTATCCTACCATTAGCAATTTGTACAGGTCTTTTAGTCTGCATCTCAATATGCAACCCTAAAGCTTCTGCCATCTTAAGTGAAAGGAAACAATTTGTACTACTCGAATCAATCAAGAAACTAACCTTACGTGAGGATATGTCCCCCATAATCCTAATCACCGATGCCCTTGAATGAGAAGAAGTTTTCATGCATTGAAGTCTAGGGCTAGAACACTTACCTTGATCATCCGCTTCCTCAATTGTCATGTTTTCTTCTTGTAGATGAGCTATCTTCGCTTGCATAGAACGGTTGATGGCCTTGTTTGGACATTCAAAAGTGCGATGTCCTTGTTCTCCACATCGAAAACAAAGTCCCAGCCCCTTAGCCCACTCCAGGAAATCAGAATCACGTTGCCAGTGCATAACTTCTTGCTTCTTAGGTGTATCCGTTTGCTTCGGCTTTGGTCTTCCCCCTTGACCGTTAATAGAGTTAGTCGATCTCTGTCCATTTTGATTTATTGAAATAGGTCTTGGGGGTCGATGTCTTGTTGAGATAAACCTTGATTTGAATGCCTTTTTCGTGGTAAACTTCTCCATCTTCTCAAAGTTTTCTGCTTTTGCAACCGCATCAAGAAAATCTACACATCCAAACCCCTTTACTTGATAGCGAAGCTCTTCCCGCAAGCCCTCAATAAACCTGCTTTTCAGCGCATCTCCAGAAACTTCTAGTGCATACTTATGTAAATGCAAAAATTTCTCCTTATATTCTTCAACAGACAAGTTATATCTATCATCCTCATGCTGCTTGAAAGAGTAGAATTCCATTTTCTTTTCCATCTGATAATGTGGAGAACAATAACGATTCTTTGCTTGCTCTCGAAATTCTTTCAAGAGGATCGGACCTTCACGTCTTCTTGTCTGTATATAAGATTTCCACCACAGTTTTGTGACTCCTCGCAGATGCAGAATTGCCACCTTTGCTTTTGATTCCTCACTAAATATGCGCAGGTCAAAGAAATCTTCAAGTTCCTCAATCCATGCTTCAAGATCCTCTCCAGTTTTCTTCTCACCATCAAATTCATTTAATTTTGCTCTTTTGAACACTTGCTTGAGTGAAGATTCACCTGCATCATCATCCTCTTCAGGTTCACGTTGCCGTCTAGCTCTACGTGCGTTTGATGTGCCCACACCATTACCACCTTCAGCATTGAGGTCCATGAAAGCATTTGCAGTAGCCTCTTTTTGTTTGTTGGATCTTTCTTTATGTAATTCTGCATTCAATCTATGGATAAGCTCCTTTTGTTCTTCTATCTTCTTCTTCAAAGTCTGCATCTTGTCCCGGAATCCAGCTCTGCTCTGATACCACTTGTAACAAGTCTCCTAAACTTGAGTCACAATCTCACACAGAATAATGGGTTTCGACACCACAAGATATAAAGAAGGCAACAGAGTATATGCAGAACAAGAAGAGAGAGAATTTTATTATCTGTGCAGATTTACAAGTAGTTCTGATCTGCGTTACAAAATCTATCAGATTGCTTCAATGTGAAGCCTCATCCACCCAACCACCCCCGAGCTGATCTCAATCCCAATCTCAATCACAATCACAATCTCAATCCCAATCTCAATCACAATCACAATCTCAATCTCAATCTCAGTCTCAATCTCAATCGCAATTCTAGAAGCCGAAAAACGATCGTCATGACTGTACGACCATCATCCTTTTCTATCTTTCAGTCTTCGTCTTTTTGGGATCTCCGCCTTTCGCCAGCGCACGACCAATCATGCCTTCCTAGACCCGCACTTTTAGAATCTGCATGCTCCAAGATAGCGTCTTTTCGCATGTCTCGTGCAAGACTTCCGGACCACCCATGCATCTACTTTTCATGTCCACTATCAAGAATCATACCTCCAAAAATAGAGGTAATCCCTGCAACGCACTCACACACACGTCATTCACCCAAAAATAACCCATATACCCATGTGCGTTTTCTAAATCCGCGAACATGAATAAGATGAATGAATAAAGGCTTCTCTTTTTTTTTTTGTTTTTTTTGAAGTGTTGGAAAACGGCACTTTTCAAAACCGTGTAACTCAAAAACAGTGAGGAATCAGCTTGAGCTTGTGAGAGACATAAATATTCAGTTCTTAAATCTGTACAATAATGTTAGAGACGCCTCAGGTCCAAATCTGCTTCTAGATATCACTTTTGGGCCTTGCAAAATCGAAAATTCTAGAGAGAGATGAAAAAACATGAAAAATCTCTTCATTAACCTACCTTTATGGAACCAAATGAGACATAAAACATAGGAGCTACAAAAAATTCAATCAGGTAAAGTTTTTCTACTAAGAATACTCTACCTTTCTCTCATACAACACTTTTTCAGACTCCTTCATCTTCATGCTCGAAATTAACATACAAATTTCATGCGACAACTTTCTAGAGAGAGAATGTAAAAACTTATTGCTACAAAATTTTGCAGACATGATCAAAATATCATAAACATAAAATTTCATTATTACCTACACATCTTTTTTTTTTTTCCAGGTGGAAAATCAACGTGGCATCTTACAATTCTCCCCCTCTTTAAAGAACTCTGTCCTCAGAGTTGGAAAGAAGGATAATGTTCCATAAACTCATCTAAACCAACCCATGTTGAATCTTCAATAGGATATGCAAACCACTTTACTAAAATTTCCACTATTTCACGATTCCTAAGATGTCTAACTCTCCTATCCAATATAACTTCTAGTTCAAGTTCAAAAGTGGCATCTTCCTTCAACTTAGATTTGTCCTGCAAAACATGATCAGCATTAGGAACATACTTTTTAAGTAATCCAACATGGAAGACTCGATGAATTTTCAAAGTATTAGGTAGGTCAAGTAAATATGCAACGGAACCAATTTTCTTTAAGATTTTGAAAGGACGAGCATAACGAGGAGACAATCGACGATCTTTGCCTAAAACCAGATTTGATTTAGAAGGACTCACTTTCAAAAAACCAGATCATTTTTTCTAAATTCCAAGGGCCTCTTTTTGAGATCATGATATAATTTCTGACGTTTATGTGCATCTTTCATGTTTTTCCTTACCTTATTTAGCTCCAAATCCATGTTTTCAAGCATCTGTTTGGATATTTCAACCTGATTCTGTGAACTAAAAAGTGAATGTGGCAGCAAGCAATTATAACCATACATTGCTTCAAAAGGTGTCGTCTTAATAGAGGAATGCCATGCACTATTACATGCATACTCAACGAAGGGCAAATATTAAGTCCAATTGTTTTGCTTATCATTCACATACATGCGTAACATATCCTCAAGCACCCTGTTAACCCTCTGGGTCTCACCATCGGTTTGAGGATGAAATGCAGTACTCATGCGTAATTCTGTTCCTATGGATTGAAATGTTGCTTTCCAAAAATTAGATGTGAACCTTGCATCCCTATCAGAAATTATACTTTTGGGTATACCATGTAACCTAAAAATTTCTTTTATGAAAAGTTTAGCAACATGCAAAGCTGTATCAGTTTTCCTCATGGGAAGAAAATGTGCCATCTTTGTAAGACAGTCCACGACAACAAAGATGGTATCATGCCCACTTCTGGTCACAGGCAACTTTGTTATGAAATCCATAGAGATGGATTCCCATTTTTGATCAGGCACATCTAATGGTTGTAACATGCCAGGACTCCTTTTAAATTCGGCCTTAACCTGTTGACATTTATGACATTCTTCGACATACCTCTTAATATCATATTTCATAGGTGGCGAGTAATATGAAGCTTTCACTTTTGCATAAGTTCTAGAAAAACCAGGGTGTGCAGAGAAAGATGCATCATGACAATCATGCAGGATATTTTCTTTCAAAACAAATTCTGAAGAAATACATAAACGAGAATTACAATACAAATCATTATTTCTCAAATGTCATAGAACCTGGATTCATACCCAGAAATTCCAAGATTGCTGCATAAAATAAATCTTCTTTTAATTCTTTTCCAATATCAGAATCAGAGGATAAAATAGAAATTGAAGTGCATAGGGGTTTACGACTCAAAGCATCGGCCACCTTGTTTTCTTTTCCTGCTAAGTATTTAATATCAAAATCATATTCACTTAGCAATTGGATCCATCGTTTTTGTCTATTGTTAAGTAAAGGTTGAGTAAGTATGTATATAAGGCTTTGATGATCTGTTCTTAATTCAAACTTTACTCCTAGCAATAAGTGTCTCCAATGTTTAAGTGCATGAACAACTGCAAGCATTTCTAAGTCATGTGTTGTATAATTTAGTTCATGTTTCTTTAATTTCCTTGATGAAAGAAACTTGGAGAAGCTTGTCGAAGGTAGAAAAGTGCGTTTCGAAGTGACGAAGTTTGGTCAAGCCAACCGACACAAGACCAGCCCTTGAGCTTATGGAGACTGAAATAGACCTTATAGGCATTTGATAAGTGCAAAGAAACATGCTATGTACCTTGGAGCATCAAGGAGAATGAGTCGATACAAAAGAGATAGGTTCGTGGGTCGACTAGCTCAAAAACTTACTATTTATGGAAGAGACAATAAACTTCAAATGCCCATAGCGACCAGCGTGATTACAATTAGAAAAAATCCTTTTATGGGAGTGCTACACATAGGGTTGCGTGTATGGAATGCACAAAAATATAAGGAATAAGCAAAATATGCTATAGGAATGAATGCAACATTCACCGGTGGTACTTCCTATTTTTCAAGAATACGTAGAGATTGACCCCGAGGCAGAAAAACTGCGATTTCTCCAAATCGGCTGAACCAAATGCTTTGAAAATTTACATGCATAAACTAGACACTAATACCTTTCCAATGAGTCCTCTTGCACTCAATTTGGAGCTCTGGGGAGAGCTCAGCAGCCTCTGCAAGATTACTGTTGGCGAAGAAGATGATGCAGAAAATTGAAGGAGCAAGACAATGATGGTCAGAAGTGTATGTATATTGCTTCCATGTATTTTACAAGTGATTGCAAGTCTTTATATAGACTCTAAGAGTGTTCCACGAGTTTTACAAGTTGAATTTGAATTCAAATGAAGATGGGAATGGTTGTTGGAGGGAATCGATTCACTTTCCTACAATCTAAGAAAAGTGAAGATCTTGATTGATCTACTTTTAGGTGACTTGATTTGCTTGATTGAATGCAACTTCAACCACCACAAATTCGTGGGATTTGGGCTCTATATTTGTACCTTTACATGTGTACAACTAAAGGCTTTTACAACGGTAAATGAGCCATCAAAATATTTTCAAAAAAATACAATAAATGAGCATATGATAAAGAACTCTCCAACAGATATTCTTTCGACGCGATAGCCTTTGATGTAGATCAAATCCACCTCAAGCATAGTGTAAGCTTGATGTTCCAACAACTCCCCCTCAAGCTAAAGTATGCTTGAGTCTTCATTCTCTGAGAGGTTGAATACCTACCATAGCTTGGAATCTACAAAGCTTTATTCCATCAAGTGCCTTCGTCATCATATCTGCTACTTGCTTTTCAGTTGGAACAAAAGAAATGTCAATCTCCTTTGCCATGAGCTTCTCCCTGATGAAGTGATAATGGACTTCTATGTGCTTGGTTCTCGCATGGAAAATAGGATTTTCCGCTAGATGGATGGAACTTACATTATCTCCAAATATGTGAGGTTTGGAACTCACAAGTCCCAAATCTGTATACAATGCTTTTAACCATATTGCCTCTTGAGTTGCTATGGTCAAGCCTCTGTACTCTGTTTCAGTTGAGGATAAAGCAACTGTTGGTTGCTTCTTGGAACTCCATGACACTAGATTTGAACCTACAAATGCTAAGTAACCAGATGTACTTTTTCTATCATCCTTAGCTCCTGCCCAATCTGCATCTGAGTAGATTTTGATATCCAAATCGGAAGAGTAAGGATAGAATATACCTTCGTTGATTGTACCTTTGAGATACTTCAGTACTCTCTTAGCCGTATCCATGTGTGGTCTTCTCGGTGAGTGCATGAACTGACTAAGCACTCCCACACTATATGAGATGTCTGCCCTTGTATGAGTAGCATATATCAAGCTACCTACCAAGCTTTGATACTCTTTTATGTCTTCAATTTTCTCACCTTCATAAACACTTAGTTTATGATTCATCTCCAAAGGTGTACCTACAGGTTTAGTGTTCTCCATTTTGAACTTGAGAAGAAGATCCTGAATGTATCTTCTTTAAGTCAAATACATTCCTTCATCTGTGTATATCACCTGCATACCTAGGAAATATGTGAGCTCACCTAGGTCACTGATTTTGAACTCCTCTTGCATGTGTCTCTTGATTCTTTGAATGCTATTTAGATCATCACCTGTCACAATAATATCATCTACATATATGTTGCGAACATTTGTTTTATGTAGGGTACAAGTTTCAAATTATGTAAATACCTTTGGGAAGTCTTCAAATACTTCAAGAAGGCTCATATTATTCATAAAATGTAGCAAAAATACCACGTGAGTTCTAGAACATGGTGAGTCAAATTAGTGAGTCACAAGGGAGCT
This sequence comes from Ceratopteris richardii, assembly GCA_020310875.1. Lineage (NCBI taxonomy): Eukaryota > Viridiplantae > Streptophyta > Polypodiopsida > Polypodiales > Pteridaceae > Ceratopteris > Ceratopteris richardii. The sequence goes on from CM035440.1 coordinate 80,449,359, forward strand.
TCAGTGGTGTCCTAGTGGAAGGTCGATGTAGCTAGTTCTCAAAGTCCATCATTACTTTGCTTATTTGAGCACTTGAGTCATGTAATACCTCCATCCAAGTGTCTAACACGAATTAAGTTGTATTAGGAAGGTTTTAGATTAGTTTCCCATGCTATAAAAAGAGGAGAAAAGTCGTGATCTTGTGGGATGTCCAAGAGAGTCATATGTGTATCTCTACACTGCTGTAGTTTTGTATGCAGAGATTGCAGAGCTTGTATCTCCCTCATTATATATCCAAATTACATGTTTGATAGCTCATTGGAAAGCTCTTACTGTCTACTTTCTTCCTGTAAATTTTCATAATCATTGGATTTGGGAGCTGAGAGCAATAGTCTCTGCAAGTAGTGTGTGTTCTCTGTTTTTTATCCCTGCTGAAGGTCTCCATTAAACCTCAAACTTGCAGAGGTCATATCTCCTTGTGTATGTATCCAAATCATGTTTTCTTTGGCTTGTTAGAAAGCTCTTTAAGTCTAATTGTATTCTGGAAAGTTTCAAAGTCATTGGAGTTGTGACTTAAGAGCAGTAGTCTCTGCAAGTGATGTGTGTCCTCAGGTTCATCTCTGTTTCAAGGTCTCCATTAAAGCTGCATATTGCAGAGGTCATAGCTCATTGTGTATTTATCCATTTGAGGTGTTCTATATCTTGTTGGAAAGCTCTTAGAGTCTAGTTTATGTGTGTGAAACAGTTTTGGAAAATTCCAAGTGACTAAAGAGAAATTTGCTCTGCAAGAAAATTGGTCTATGCATACAAGTTTGTGAAAAAGTCAACTAGGTCCTGTTGGGTTTCACCTACTTCTAGCTGTACTTTGGAGATCAATAAACTCCAACAATATACACATAGATAGATAACCTCATTGTGATCCCTTTTGATGAATAGAGAAGGATCTGAGCTGCTAGCTTTGAACCCTTGATCTTGAAGATATGTAACCAACCTGTAATTCCAAGCTCTTGGAGCTTGTTTCAATCCATACAATGCTTTCTTAAGTCTGCAAACATAAGATGGATGATTAGGGTTTTCAAAACCTGGTGGTTGTGACATGTATACCTCTTCACTTATCCAACCATTTAAGAATGCATTTTTCACATCAAGTTGGAGGAGTCTCCAATTCCTTGCAGCAGCTACACTTATCAATGTCCTGATTGTAGTCATCTTTGCAACTGGTGAGAATGTTTCCTCATAGTCTATACCATGAGTTTGTGAGCATCCTTTGGCAACTAATCTTGCCTTGTACCTGCAAACTGATCCATCTGAATTTCTTTTAACTTTATATACCCATCTGCAACCAATTACCTTTTGATTCGGCGACATTGGAACCAAATCCCAAGTGTCCATTTCCTTCAATGCACCTATCTCTTCGTTCATGGCCTTTTCCCAATTAGGGTTTCCCTTTGCCTCTTCATAGGTTGAGGGTTCCTCTGAAATAGAGTCTTTTGCCAAGTAGATTGAATGCTTTGTAACAAATGTGGAATCATATCCATACCTTTCTGGTTGTTTCTTCTCTCTTGCTGATCTTCTAGGTGCTTGTTTGGAGCATTCTCCAACCTCTTGCATCTTTGCTTTGCCTCTTCACTTCCATAGCTTGTAATCCCTTTCTCTTTCATCTTGGTCATCGTCTGTATCACTTCTTGGATCCTGGACCTGTGTATCATGCTTGCTTCCTAATTGATGAGAGTCATAATCAAGATCATATGGTAGTGTTACCTTTTGTTTGTCTTCATCATACCAAGACCTGTGTTCTTCAAACACAACATCTCTACTTGTAGTGAATTGCTTGGTTGAAGGATTGAAGAACCTGTAACCCATCTGAGTTGAATCATATCCAATAAACACTGCCTTTGTTGCCCTTTCATCTAGCTTACCTCTTATTTTTGATGGTACATGAACATAATCTAAACAACCAAAAACCTTGCAATGTCCAAGACTAGGTTTTCTTCCATGCCATGCTTCATAAGGAGTCATACCTTGAAGTGATTTGGATGGTAGTCAATTGACAAGGTACAGTGTAGTTGAAATAGCTTCTGCCCAAAGATAATGTGGCAACTTCTTCTCTTCAAGCATTGTTCGGGCTGATCCAACCAATGTCTTGTTTCTCCTCTTAGCAATTCCATTTAGTTGAGGAGAGTACCTGGTAGTCACTTCCCTTTTGATACCTTTTTTCCTGCAAGAAGTCATCAGACTCTTTGGAGAAGTATTCTCCCCCTCCATCAGATCTGAGCTTCTTTAGTGATCTACCTGTATGATTCTCCACATGTGCAAGATACTTCTTGAAGCAATCAAATACTTCATTCTTACTCTTGATAAAGTATAGAATAGTCCAACTACTATGGTCGTCAATAAATGAGACATAATACCTTGATCCTGCCAATGAAGGTTCTTGACTTGGTCCCCATACATCTGTATGTACTAAGTCCAATAAGTTGTTGTGGATGTAGCCTTTGTGGTTGAATGGTTGTCTTTGTGCCTTCCCAATCTGACATGCATCACACCTGTTGATCATGTGTTGCTTTGATATGTTCGGCAGTCCTAGAACACTTTGATCCCTGCATATATCCTTCAAGGTTCTTTCATTCACATGAGCAAGTCTCTTATGCCACACTTCAAGCTCACTTAGGGTTTGAGACCCAAAGTTGAATAGAGCTATGTTCTTGGTATCTCCTACTTCAAAAGTAAAGAGCCTACCATGCTTCTCACCTCGGGCTATCTTCTTGAAGCCTTGACATGGATCTTCCACAAAAGCTCCATGTTGGGTGAACCTAACTTGCAAGCCTTTTTCAACTATTTGGCCTACACTTATTAGGTTTTTAGTGATAGTGGGTACATAGAGAACCTTACTTAGAATGTTTGTCCTTCCATTGGAAGCTTTGACATTACCAATCTTCTCCACATTGTGCTTCGTGTCATCCCCTCTTTGCACTTCATGTCTATGCTTTGGACTTTCCGAGTCAGATAGAAGAGCAATGTTGCCTGCAACATGATTCGAACATCCTGAATCTATGTAGAACAAATGATCATCTTCTTTACCTTCTTTGTGGCTTAGATTCATGAGAAGTAATGAGTCTTCATGTGGTTGATCTTCTGAATAATTGTTGTAGTCTCTTCTATTATAGCTTCTATTGTTATTATTGAAGTTGTGTCCACCTCTGCCTCTATTGCTGCCATATCCACCTCTTCCACTTCCTTTCTGGGTCTTTCCATTGAACCAGCAATTCTGAGTGGTGTGGTTGGTCTTATCGCATATGGCACAAGGTTGAACATTCTGACCTTTGGCTTTGTCTTGCTTTGGTCCTTTCTTCTTCCCTTTCCACTTGCTCTTGCTTGCGAAGTTGGCTTGGGAAGTCTCTTCTTCGTCTTCTTCCTTCTTCTTGCCTTTCTGCTTCTTATCCTTCTTATCTGCATATAGAGCACTAGTTGAATTACCATGATAAGAGTTACCTTCCTTTATGCTATTGTTGGCTTCTTGATTGAAGAGTTGTCCAAGAAAGATGTTGAAGTCTGGAGTTTGCACATCCATGATGAGATCGTAAGCCGTCGTGAAGGATTGCCATTGCTTATCACTTCGAATGCCGTTGAGAATTTGCCTCATGATGACCTCTTCTTCAATCAGCTCTCCAATGGATGCTAACTGATCCGCAACCTCCTTGACCTTGGTAACAAACTCTGTGATGGTTTGTTTAGGTGTCTTCTTCATTTGGTTGAACTCGTTCCAAAGATGATTCTTTCTTGCTTTGGTACTAGCAGAAAAGAAAGTCTCGAGGGCATCCCAAGTCTCTTGAGATGTCTTGCATCCTCTAATATGTGGTAATAGAAAGTCAGAGATAGAGTTTAGTATGTACGACCTTGCTTGAGCATCCCTTGCGCACCAAAGTGTGAGCTTATCTGTCTCCTCTTGTGTAGGTCCTCCTTTGGATCTTGGAATAGGCATAGCTTCATCACCTGCTACAATTCCATAAAGATTTCTACCTTGCAAATAGGCCTCCATTCTGATTTGCCAAGCCGCGTAGTTGTGTCGATCAAGCTTCTCGATCATCGAGGGAAAGCCGTCACCCATCTTGAACTAGCTCTGATACCACTGAAAGAAACTTGGAGAATCTTGTCGAAGGTAGAAAAGTGCGTTTCGAAGCGACGAAGTTTGGTCAAGCCAACCGGCACAAGACCAGCCCTTGAGCTTATGGAGACTCAAATAGACCTTATAGGCATGTGATAAGTGCAAAGAAACACACTATGTACCTTGGAGCATCAAGGAGAATGAGTCGATACAAAACAGATAGGTTCGCGGGTCGACTAGCTCAAAAACTTACTATCTATGGAAGAGACAATGAACTTCAAATGCCCATAGTGACCAGCGTGATTACAATTAGAAAAAATCCTTTTATGGGAGTGATACACATAGGGTTGAGTGTATGGAATGCACAAAAATATAAGGAATAAGCAAAATATGCTATAGGAATGAATGCGACATTCACCGGTGGTACTTCCTATTTTTCAGGAAATCACAGAGATTGACCTCGAGGCAGAAAAACTGAGATTTCTCCAAATCTGCTGAACCAAATGCTTTGAAAATTTACAAGCAAAAACTAGACACTAATAGCTTTCCAATGAGTCCCCTTGCACTCAATTTGGAGAAGAAGATGATGCAGAAAATTGAAGGAGCAAAACAATGATGGTCACAAGTGTATGTATATTGCTTCCATGTATTTTACAAGTGATTCCAAGTCTTTATATAGACTCTAAGAGTGTTCCATGAGTTTTAAAAGTTGAATTTGAATTCAAATGAAGGTGGGAATGGTTGTTGGAGGGAATCAATTCACTTTCCTACAATCTAGGAAAAGTGAAGATCTTGATTGATCTACTTTTAAGTGACTTGATTTGCTTGATTGAATGCAACTTCAACCACCACAAATTCGTGGGATTTCGGCTCTATATTTGTACCTTTACATGTGTACAACTCAAGGCTTTTACAACGGTAAATGATCCATAAAAATATTCTGAAAAAAATACAATAAATGAGCATATGAAAAAGAACTCTCTAACGGATATTCTTTCGACGCGATAGCCTTTGATGTAGATCAAATCCACCTCAAGCATAGTGTAAGCTTGATGTTCCAACACTTGACTCATAAGCCACTACCCTCCCTTCTTGTGAAAGAACGCATCACATGCAACAATAAAAGGCTTCCCTAACTCAGGTATCTTTAGCACACAGTTTTCGATAACTTTCTGTTTTAATTCGTCAAACGCCTTTTGACACTCATCGTTCCATGTGAACTCTCTATTTTTCTTTGTCAATTCTGTAAGAGGATTTGCAATTCGAGAAAAATCCCTAATGTGTGCCCTCTCATATTGTGCCAAACCAAGGAAGCTTCTCACATCCCTCACACATTTGGGTGTAGGCCAATCAACTATGCTTTTAACTTTCTCAGGATCTATATGAATCCCTTCCTTAGAAACAACTCCCCCCAAATAAGTCACTTCCCCCTTTGCAAAAAAACATTTACTCATCTTACCATATAGTTTATGCTCTCTTAGTTTTTGTAAAGTCTTCCTGAGCTGCAATGCATGTTCATCATCATCCTTAGAATACACAAAAATATAGTCAAGAAAAACTAATATAAATTCATCGAGATATTCATGAAACACATTATTCATCAAACACATAAATGTTGCAGGAGCATTTGTTAATCCAAAAGGCAAAACTGTGAACTCGTAATGACCATATCGTGTTCTAAAAGCGGTTTTGGGTATGTCCTCAGACTTTACTCTAATTTGATGATATCCCGATCTTAAGTCAATTTTAGTGAATACTGTGGCACCACTCAATTGACTCAGCAGTTCATCTATGTGTGGCAGTGGATACTTGTTCTTAATGGTTTTCTTGTTCAATCCCCTATAGTCAATACAAAGTCTCTATGAACCATCTTTCTTTTTTTGAAACAAAACAGGTGCTCCCCAAGGTGAAACACTAGGTCTTATCAACTCCTTCTTCAATAGATCATCCAATTGGAGCTTCAACTCTTTCAATTCATCAATATTGAACCTATAAGGTGCTCTAGAATAAGGCTCACTTCCTGGATAAAGGTCTATAGCATGGTCAATTTTCCTAGGAGGAGGCATGCCCGGTAGATCATCAGGAAATACATCTGCGTACTCATCTAAAAGTTTTTTAACATATTCCGGTATTTCCTCTTCTTTCTTCTTCTCCTGAAGGTCATGCACATAAACCAAATATGTCTCACAACCCTGTCGAATACCCCTAATCAACTTTATTGCAGAAATAGGAGAAAAACTTGAATTACACTTGCCTGCAAGACGATGTTCCTTCCCTTCTATTTTCAAAGTAAGGATCCCGCTTTCACAATCAATCACGACACTGTTATGAACTAACCAGTCCATTCCGATGATTACATCACATTCTCTCATTTCAATTACATGGAAGGTACCCAAAAACTTATGTTCTCCTAACATTAAATCAAGATTCTCAATATAGCCTCGAGTATAGTGTATCCTACCATTAGCCATCTGTACAGGTCTTTTAGTCTGCATCTAAAAATGCAAACCTAAAGCTTCTGCCATCTTAAGTGAAAGGAAACAATTTGTACTACTCGAATCAATCAAGAAACTAACCTTACGTGAGGATATGTCCCCCATAATCCTAATCACCGATGCCCTTGAATGAGAAGAAGTTTTCATGCATTGAAGTCTAGGGCTAGAACACTTACCTTGATCATCCGCTTCCTCAATTGTCATGTTTTCTTCTTGTAGATGAGCTATCTTCGCTTGCATAGAACGGTTGATGGCCTTGTTTGGACATTCAAAAGTGCGATGTCCTTGTTCTCCACATCGAAAACAAAGTCCCAGCCTCTTAGCCCGCTCTAGGAAATCAGAATCACATTGCCAGTGCATAACTTCTTGCTTCTTAGGTGTATCCGTTTGCTTCGGCTTTGGTCTTCGCCCTTGACCGTTAATAGAGTTAGTCAATCTCTGTCCGCTTTGATTTATTGAAATAGGTCTTGGGGGTCGATGTCCTCTTGAGATAAACTTTGATTTGAATGCCTTTTTCGTGGTAAACTTCTCCATCTTCTCAAAGTTTTCTGCTTTTGCAACCGCATCAAGAAAATCTAAACATCCGGCCCCCTTTACTTGATAGCGAAGCTCTTCCCGCAAACCCTCAATAAACTTGCTTTTCACAAATCTCCAGAAACTTCTAGTGCATACTTATGTAAACGCAAAAATTTCTCCTTATATTCTTCAACAGACAAGTTATATCTATCATCCTCATGCTGCTTGAAAGAGTAGAATTCCATTTTCTTTTCCATCCGATAATGTGGAGAACAATAAGGATTCTCTTCTTGCTCTCAAAATTCTTTCAAGAGGATCGGACCTTCACGTGTTCTTGTCTGTATATAAGATTTCCACCAGAGTTTTGCGACTCCTCGCAGATGCAGAATTGCCACCTTTGCTTTTGATTCCTCACTAAATACGCGCAGGTCAAAGAAATCTTCAAGTTCCTCAATCCATGCTTCAAGATCCTCTCCAGTTTTCTTCTCACCATCAAATTCATTTAATTTTGCTCTTTTGAACACTTGCTTGAGTGCAGATTCACCTGCATCATCATCCTCTTCAGGTTCACGTTGCCGTCTAGCTCTAGTGCGTTTGATGTGCCCGCACCATTACCACCTTCAGCATTGAGGTCCATGAAAGCATTTGTAGTAGCCTCTTTTTGTTTGTTGGATCTTTCTTTATGTAATTCTGCATTCAATCTACGGATAAGCTCCTCTTGTTCTTCTATCTTCTTCTTCAAAGCCTGCATCTTGTCCCGGAATCCAACTCTCCTCTGATACCACTTGTAACAAGTCTCCTAAACTTGAGTCACAATCTCACACAGAATAATGGGTTTCGACACCACAAGATATAAAGAAGGCAACAGAGTATACGTAGAACAAGAAGAGAGAGAATTTTATTATCTGTGCAGATTTACAAGTAGTTTCGATCTGCGTTACAAAATCTATCAGATTGCTTCAATGTGAAGCCTCATCCACCCGACCACCCCCTGAGCTGATCTCAATCCCAATCTCAATCACAATCACAATCTCAATCCCAATCTCAATCACAATCACAATCTCAATCTCAATCTCAATCTCAATCTCAATCTCAATCGGAATTCCAGAAGTCGAAAAACGATCGTCATGACTGTACGACCATCATCCTTTTGTATCTCTAAGTCTTCGTCTTTTTGGGATCTCCACCTTTCGCCAGCACACGACCAATCACGCCTTCCTTGACCCGCACTTTTAGAATCTGCATGCTCCAAGATAGCGTCTTTTCGCATGTCTCATGCAAGACTTCCGGACCACCCATGCATCTACTTTTCATGTCCACCATCAAGAATCATACCTGCAAAAATAGAGGTAATCCCTCTAACGCACTCACACACACGTCAATCACCCAAAAATAACCCATATACCCATGTGCGTTTTCTAAATCCGCGAACATGAATAAGATGAAAGAATGAAGGCTTCTCTTTTTTTTTTTTGTTTTTAAAGTGTTGGAAAACGGCACTTTTCAAAACCCTGTAACTCAAAAACAGTGAGGAATCAACTTGAGCTTGTGAGAGACAAAAATATTCAGTTCTTAAATCTGTACAATAATGTTAGAGACGCCTCAGGTCCAAATCTGCTTCCAGATATCACTTTTGGGCCTTGCAAAATCGAAAATTCTAGAGAGAGATGAAAAAACATGAAAAATCTCTTCATTAACCTATCTTCATGGAACCAAATGCGACATAAAACATAGGAACTACAAAAAATTCAATCCGGTAAAGTTTTTCTACTAAGAATACTCTATCTTTCTCTCATACAACACTTTTTCAGATTCCTTCATCTTCATGCTCGAAATTAACATACAAATTTCATGCGATAACTTTCTAGAGAGAGAATGTTAAAACTTATTGCTACAAAATTTTGCAGACATGATCAAAATATCCTAAACATAAAATTTCATTATTACCTACATATCTTTTTTTTTTCCAGGTGGAAAATCAACATGGCATCTTACAATTCTCCCCCTCTTTAAAGAACTCTGTCCTCAGAGTTGGAAAGAAGGATAATGTTCCATAAAGTCATCTTAACCAACCCATGTTGAATGTTCAATAGGATATGCAAACCACTTTACTAAAATTTCCACTATTTCACGATTCCTAAGATGTCTAACTCTCCTATCCAATATAACTTCTGGTTCAAGTTCAAAAGTGGCATCTTCCTTCAACTTAGATTTGTCCTGCAAAACATGATCAACATTACGAACATACTTTTTAAGTAATCCAACATGGAAGACTGGATGAATTTTCAAAGTATTAGGTAGGTCAAGTAAATATGCAATGGAACCAATTTTCTTTAAGATTTTGAAAGGACCAGCATAACGAGGAGACAATCGACGATCTTTGCCTAAAACCAGATTTGATTTGGAAGGACTCACTTTCAAAAAAACCAGATTATTTTTTCTAAATTCCAAGGGCCTCTTTTTGAGATCATGATATAATTTCTGACGTTTTTGTGCATCTTTCATGTTTTTCCTTACCTTATTTAGCTCCAAATCCATGTTTTCAAGCATATGTTTGGATATTTCAACCTGATTCTATGAATTAAAAATTGAATGCGGCAGTAAGCAATTATAACCATACATTGCTTCAAAAGGTGTCATCTTAATAGAGGAATGCCATGCACTATTATATGCATACTCAACCAATGGCAAATATTCAGTCCAATTGTTTTGCTTATCATTCACATACATGCGTAACATATCCTCAAGCACCCTGTTAACCCTCTCGGTCTCACCATCGGTTTGAGGATGAAATGCAGTACTCATGCGTAATTCTGTTCCTATGGATTGAAATGTTGCTTTCCAAAAATTAGATGTGAACCTTGCATCCCTATCAGAAATTATACTTTTGGGTATACCATGTAACCTAAAAATTTCTTTTATGAAAAGTTTAGCAACATGCAAAGCTGTATCAGTTTTCCTCATGGGAAGAAAATGTGCCATCTTTGTAAGACGGTCCACGACAGCAAAGATGGTATCATGCCCACTTCTGGTCACAGGCAAGTTTGTTATGAAATCCATAGAGATGGATTCCCATTTTTGATCAGGCACATCTAATGGTTGTAACATGCCAGGACTCCTTTTAAATTCGGCCTTAACCTGTTGACATTTCAGACATTCTTCGACATACCTCTTAATATCATATTTCATACATGGCTAGTAATATGAAGCTTTCACTTTTGCATAAGTTCTAGAAAAACCAGGGTGTGGAGAGAAAGGTGCATCATGACAGTCATGCAGGATCTTTTCTTTCAAAACAGATTCTGAAGAAATACATAAACGAGAATTACAATACAAATCATTATTTCTCAAATGAAATTTTCCCTAAAACATAGAACCTGGATTCATACCCAAAAATTCCAAGATTGCTGCATAAAATAAATCTTCTTTTAATTCTTTTCCAATATCAAAATCAGAGGATAAAATAGAAATTGAACTGCATAGGGGTTTACGACTCAAAGCATCGGCCACCTTGTTTCCTTTTCCTGCTAAGTATTTAATATCCAAATCATATTCACTTACCAATTGGATCCATCGTTTTTGTCTATTGTTAAGTAAAGGTTGAGTAAATATGTATTTAAGGCTTTGATGATCTGTTCTTAATTCAAACTTTACTCCTAGCAATAAGTGTCTCCAATGTTTAAGTGCGTGAACAACTGCAAGCATTTCTAAGTCATGTGTTGTATAATTTAGTTCATGTTTCTTTGACTCATAAGCCACTACCCTCCCTTAATTTCCTTGACTCATAAGCCACTACCCTCCCTTCTTGTGAAAGAACGCATCCGATTTGGCTTCCACTAGCATCACATGCAACAATAAAAGGCTTCCCTAACTCAGGTATCTTTAGCACACAATTTTCGATAACTTTCTGTTTTAATTCGTCAAACGCCTTTTGACACTCATCGTTCCATGTGAACTCTCTATTTTTCTTTGTCAATTCTGTAAGAGGATTTGCAATTCGAGAAAACTCCCTAATGTGTGCCCTCTCATATTGTGCCAAACCAAGGAAGCTTCTCACATCCCTCACACATTTGGGTGTAGGCCAGTCAACTATGCTTTTAACTTTCTCAGGATCTATATGAATCCCTTCCTTAGAAACAACTCTCCCCAAATAAGTCACTTCCCCTTTTGCAAAAAAACATTTACTCATCTTACCATATAGTTTATGCTCTCTTAGTTTTTGTAAAGTCTTCCTGAAATGCAATTCATGTTCATCATCATCCTTAGAATACACAAAAATATCGTCAAGAAAAACTAATATAAATTCATCGAGATATTCATGAAACACATTATTCATCAAACACATAAATGTTGCAGGAGCATTTGTTTATCCAAAAGGCAAAACTGTGAACTCGTAATGAACATATCGTGTTCTAAAAGCGGTTTTGGGTATGTCCTCAGACTTTACTCTAATTTGATGATATCCCGATCTTAAGTCAAATTTAGTGAATACTGTGGCACCACTCAATTGACTCAGCAGTTCATCTATGTGTAGCAGTGGATACTTGTTCTTAATGGTTTTCTTGTTCAATCGCCTATAGTCAATACAAAGTCTCTATGAACCATCTTTCTTTTTCTGAAACAAAACAGGTGCTCCCCAAGGTGAAACACTAGGTCTTATCAACTCCATCTTCAATAGATCATCCAATTGGAGCTTCAACTCTTTCAATTCATCAATATTGAACCTATAAGGTGCTCTAGAATAAGGCTCACTTCCTAGATAAAGGTCTATAGCATGGTCAATTTTCCTAGGAGGAGGCATGCCCGATAGATCATCAGGAAATACATCTGCGTACTCATCTAAAAGTTTTTTAACATATTCCGGTATTTCCTCTTCTTTGTTCTTCTCCTGAAGGTCATGCACATAAACCAAATATGTCTCACAACCCTGTCGAATACCCCTAATCAACTTTATTGCAGAAATAGGAGAGAAACTTGAATTACACTTGCCTACAAGACGATGTTCCTTCCCTTCTATTTTCAAAGTAAGGATCCCGCTTTCACAATCAATCACGACACTGTTATGAACTAACCAGTCCATTCCGATGATTACATCACATTCTCTCATTTCAATTACATGGAAGGTACCCAAAAACTTATGTTCTCCTAACATAAAATCAAGATTCTCAATACACCCTCGAGTATAGTGTATCCTACCATTAGCCATCTGTACAGGTCTTTTAATCTGCATCTCAATATGCAACCCTAAAGCTTCTGCCATCTTAAGTGAAAGGAAACAATTTGTACTACCCGAATCAATCAAGAAACTAACCTTACGTGAGGATATGTCCCCCATAATCCTAATCACCGATGCCCTTGAATGAGAAGAAGTTTTCATGCATTGAAGTCTAGGGCTAGAACACTTACCTTGATCATCCGCTTCCTCAATTGTCATGTTTTCTTCTTGTAGATGAGCTATCTTCCCTTGCATAGAACGGTTGATGGCCTTGTTTGGACATTCAAAAGTGCAATGTCCTTGTTCTCCACACCAAAAACAAAGTCCCAGCCTCTTAGCCCGCTCTAGGAAATCAGAATCATGTTGCCAGTGCATAACTTCTTGCTTCTTAGGTGTATCCGTTTGCTTCGGCTTTGGTCTTCCCCCTTGACCGTTAATAAAGTTAGTCGATCTCTGTCCATTTTGATTTATTGAAATAGGTCTTGGGGGTCGATGTCGTGTTGAGATAAACCTTGATTTGAATGCCTTTTTCGTGGTAAACTTCTCCATCTTCTCAAAGTTTTGTGCTTTTGCAATCGCATCAAGAAAATCTACACATCCAGACCCCTTTACTTGATAGCGAAGCTCTTCCCGCAAACCCTCAATAAACTTGCTTTTCAACGCATCTCCAGAAACTTCTAGTGCATACTTATGTAAACGCAAAAATTTCTCCTTATATTCTTCAACAGACAAGTTATATCTATCATCCTCGTGCTGCTTGAAAGAGTAGAATTCCATTTTCTTTTCCATCTGATAATGTGGAGAACAATAAGGATTCTCTGCTTGCTCTTGAAATTCTTTCAAGAGGATCGGACCTTCACGCATTCTTGTGTGTATATAAGATTTCCAGCACAGTTTTGCGACTCCTCACAGATGCAAAATTGCCACCTTTGCTTTTGATTCCTCACTAAATACGCGATATTTCAACCTGATTCTATGAATTAAAAACTGAATGCGGCAGCAAGAAATTATAACCATACATTGCTTCAAAAGGTGTCATCTTAATAGAGAAATGCCATGCACTATTATATGCATACTCAACCAAGGGCAAATATTCAGTCCAATTGTTTTGCTTATCATTCACATACATGCGTAACATATCCTCAAGCACCCTGTTAACCCTCTCGGTCTCACCATCGGTTTGAGGATGAAATGCAGTACTCATGCATAATTCTGTTCCTATGGATTGAAATGTTGCTTTCCAAAAATTAGATGTGAACCTTGCATCCCTATCAGAAATTATACTTTTGGGTATACCATGTAACCTAAAAATTTCTTTTATGAAAAGTTTAGCAACATGCAAAGCTATATCAGTTTTCCTCATGGGAAGAAAATGTGCCATCTTTGTAAGACGGTCCACGACAACAAAGATGGTATCATGCTCACTTCTGGTCACAGGCAAGTTTGTTATGAAATCCATAGAGATGGATTCCCATTTTTTATCAGGCACATCTAATGGTTGTAACATGCCAGGACTCCTTTTAAATTCGGCCTTAACCTGTTGACATTTCAGACATTCTTCGGCATACCTCTTAATATCATATTTCATACATGGCCAGTAATATGAAGCTTTCACTTTTGCATAAGTTCTAGAAAAACCAGGGTGTGCAGAGAAAGGTGCATCATGACAGTCATGCAGGATCTTTTCTTTCAAAACAGATTCTGAAGAAATACATAAATGAGAATTACAATACAAATCATTATTTCTCAAATGAAATTTTCCCTGAAACATAGAACCTGGATTCATACCCAAAAATTCCAAGATTGCTGCATAAAATAAATCTTCTTTTAATTCTTTTCCAATATCAAAACCAGAGGATAAAATAGAAATTGAAGTGCATAGGGGTTTACGACTCAAAGCATCGGCCACCTTGTTTTCTTTTCCTGCTAAGTATTTAATATCAAAATCATATTCACTTAGCAATTGGATCCATCGTTTTTGTCTATTGTTAAGTAAAGGTTGAGTAAATATGTATTTAAGGCTTTGATGATCTGTTCTTAATTCAAACTTTACTCCTAGCAATAAGTGTCTCCAATGTTTAAGTGCATGCACAACTGCAAGCATTTCTAACTTATGTGTTGTATAATTTAGTTCATGTTTCCTTAATTTCCTTGACTCATAAGCCACTACCCTCCCTTCTTGTGAAAGAACGCATCCGATTTGGCTTCCACTAGCATCACATGCAACAATAAAAGGCTTCCCTAACTCAGGTATCTTTAGCACACAATTTTCGATACCTTTCTGTTTTAATTCGTCAAACGCCTTTTGACACTCATCGTTCCATGTGAACTCTCTATTTTTCTTTGTCAATTCTGTAAGAGGATTTGCAATTCGAGAAAACTCCCTAATGTGTGCCCTCTCATATTGTGCCAAACCAAGGAAGCTTCTCACATCCCTCACACATTTGGGTGTAGGCCAGTCAACTATGCTTTTAACTTTCTCAGGATCTATATGAATCCCTTCCTTAGAAACAACTCTCCCCAAATAAGTCACTTCCCCTTTTGCAAAAAAACATTCACTCATCTTACCATATAGTTTATGCTCTCTTAGTTTTTGTAAAGTCTTCCTGAGATGCAATGCATATTCATCATCATCCTTAGAATACACAAAAATATCGTCAAGAAAAACTAATATAAATTCATCGAGATATTCATAAAACACATTATTCATCAAACACATAAATGTTGCAGGAGCATTTGTTAATCCAAAAGGCAAAACTGTGAACTCGTAATGACCATATCGTGTTCTAAAAGCGGTTTTGGGTATGTCCTCAGACTTTACTCTAATTTGATGATATCCCGATCTTAAGTCAATTTTAGTGAATACTGTGGCACCACTCAATTGACTCAGCAGTTCATCTATGTGTGGCAGTGGATACTTGTTCTTAATGGTTTTCTTGTTCAATCCCCTATAGTCAATACAAAGTCTCTATGAACCATCTTTCTTTTTTTGAAACAAAACAGGTGCTCCCCAAGGTGAAACACTAGGTCTTATCAACTCCTTCTTCAATAGATCATCCAATTGGAGCTTCAACTCTTTCAATTCATCAATACTCAACCTATAAGGTGCTCTAGAATAAGGCTCACTTCCTGGATAGAGGTCTATCATGGTCAATTTTCCTAGGAGGAGGCATGCCCGGTAGATCATCAGGAAATACATCTGCGTACTCATCTAAAAGTTTTTTAACATATTCCGCTATTTCCTTTTCTTTCTTCTTCTCCTGAAGGTCATGCACATAAACCAAATATGTCTCACAACCCTGTCGAATACCCCTAATCAACTTTATTGCAGAAATAGGAGAAAAACTTGAATTACACTTGCCTGCAAGACGATGTTCCTTCCCTTCTATTTTCAAAGTAAGGATCCCGCTTTCACAATCAATCACGACACTGTTATGAACTAACCAATCCATTCCAATGATTACATCACATTCTCTCATTTCAATTACATGGAAGGTACCCAAAAACTTATGTTCTCCTAACATAAAATCAAGAATTTCAATAGAGCCTCGAGTATAGTGTATCCTACCATTAGCCATCTGTACAGGTCCTTTAGTCTGCATCTCAATATGCAACCCTAAAGCTTGTGCCATCTTAAGTGAAAGGAAACAATTTGTACTACCCGAATCTATCAAGAAACTAACCTTACGTGAGGATATGTCCCCCATAATCCTAATCACCGATGCCCTTGAATGAGAAGAAGTTTTCATGCATTGAAGTCTAGGGCTAGAACACTTACCTTGATCATCCGCTTCCTCAATTGTCATGTTTTCTTCTTGTAGATGAGCTATCTTCGCTTGCATAGAACGGTTGATGGCCTTGTTTGGACATTCAAAAGTGTGATGTCCTTGTTCTCCACATCGAAAACAAAGTCCCAGCCTCTTAGCTCGCTCCAGGAAATCAGAATCACGTTGCCAGTGCATAACTTCTTATTTCTTAGGTGTATCCGTTTGCTTCGGCTTTGGTCTTCCCCCTTGACCGTTAATAGAGCTAGTAGATCTCTGTCCATTTTGATTTATTGAAATAGGTCTTGGGGGTCGATGTCCTGTTGAGATAAACCTTGATTTGAATGCCTTTTTCGTGGTAAACTTCTCCATCTTCTCAAAGTTTTTTGCTTTTGCAACCGCATCAAGAAAATCTACACATCCGGACCCCTTTACTTGATAGCGAAGCTCTTCCCGCAAACCCTCAATAAACTTTCTTTTCAGCGCATCTCCAGAAACGCAAAAATTTCTCCTTATATTCTTCAACAGACAAGTTATATCTATCATCCTCATGCTGCTTGAAAGAGTAGAATTCCATTTTCTTTTCCATCCGATAATGTGGAGAACAAAAACGATTCTCTGCTTGCTCTCGAAATTCTTTCAAGAGGATCGGACCTTCACATGTTCTTGTCTGTATATAAGATTTCCACCAGAGTTTTGCGACTCCTCGCAGATGCAGAATTGCTAGCTTTGCTTTTGATTCCTCACTAAATACGCGCAGGTCAAAGAAATCTTCAAGTTCTTCAATCCATGCTTCAAGATCCTCTTTAGTTTTCTTCTCACCATCAAATTCATTTAATTTTTCTCTTTTGAACACTTGCTTGAGTGCAAATTCACCTGCATCATCGTCCTCTTCAGGTTCACCTTGCCGTCTAGCTCTACGTGCGTTTGATGTGCCCGCACCATTACCACCTTCAGCATTGAGGTCCATGAAAGCATTTGTAGTAGCCTCTTTTTGTTTGTTGGATCTTTCTTTATGTAATTCTGCATTCAATCTACGGATAAGCTGCTCTTGTTCTTCTATCTTCTTCTTCAAAGCCTGCATCTTCGCCCGGAATCCAACTCTGCTCTGATACCACTTGTAACAAGTCTCCTAAACTTGAGTCACAATCTCACACAGAATAATGGGTTTTGACACCACAAGATATAAAGAAGGAAACAGAGTATACACAGAACAAGAAGAGAGAGAATTTTATTATCTGTGCAGATTTACAAGTAGTTCTGATCTGCGTTACAAAATCTATCAGATTGCTTCAATGTGAAGCCTCATCCACCCGACCAACCCTGAGCTCATCTTAATCCCAATCTCAATCACAATCAAAATCTCAATCCCAATCTCAATCACAATCACAATGTCAATCTCAATCTCAATCTCAATCTCAATCTCAATCTCAATCGCAATTCCAGAAACCGAAAAACGATCCTCATGACTGTACGGCCATCATCCTTTTCTATCTCTCAGTCTTCGTCTTTTTGGGATCTCCGCCTTTCGCCAGCGCACGACCAATCACGCCTTCCTAGACCCGCACTTTTAGAATCTACATGCTCCAAGATAGCGTGTTTTCGCATGTCTTATGCAAGACTTCCGGACCACCCATGCATCTACTTTTCATGTCCACCATCAAGAATCATACCTTCAAAAAAAATAGAGGTAATCCCTGCAACGCACTCACACACACGTCAATCACCCAAAAATAACCCATATACCCATGTGCGCTTTCTAAATCCGCGAACATGAATAAGATGAATGAATGAAGGCTTCTCTTTTTTTTTTTTTTTAAGTGTTGGAAAACGGCACTTTTCAAAACCCTGTAACTCAAAAACAGTGAGGAATCAGCTTGAGCTTGTGAGAGACAAAAATATTCAGTTCTTAAATCTATACAATAATGTTAGAGACGCATCAGGTCCAAATCTGCTTCCAGATATCACTTTTGGGCCTTGCAAAATCGAAGATTCTAGAGAGAGATGAAAAAACATGAAAAATCTCTTCATTAACCTATCTTCATGGAACCAAATGAGACATAAAACATAGGAACTACAAAAAATTCAATCAGGTAAGGTTTTTCTACTAAGAATACTCTACCTTTCTCTCATACAACACTTTTTCAGATTCCTTCATCTTCATGCTCGAAATTAACATACAAATTTCATGCGACAACTTTCTAGAGAGAGAATGTAAAAACTTATTGCTACAAAATTTTGTAGACATGATCAAAATATCCTAAACATAAAATTTCATTATTACCTACACATCTTTTTTTTTTTCCAGGTGGAAAATCAACGTGGCATCTTACAATTCTCCCCCTCTTTAAAGAACTCTGTCCTCAGAGTTGGAAAGAAGGATAATGTTCCATAAACTCATCTAAACCAACCCATGCTGAATCTTCAATAGGATATGCAAACCACTTTACTAAAATTTCCACTATTTCACGATTCCTAAGATGTCTAACTCTCCTATCCAATATAACTTCTGGTTCAAGTTCAAAAGTGGCATCTTCCTTCAACTTAGATTTTTCCTGCAAAACATGATCAACACCACTCATTTGACTCAGCAGTTCATCTATGTGTGGCAGTGGATACTTGTTCTTAATGGTTTTCTTGTTCA
The DNA here is from genome assembly GCA_020310875.1 of Ceratopteris richardii. Lineage (NCBI taxonomy): Eukaryota > Viridiplantae > Streptophyta > Polypodiopsida > Polypodiales > Pteridaceae > Ceratopteris > Ceratopteris richardii. The sequence goes on from CM035440.1 coordinate 80,468,077, forward strand.
ATCCCCTATAGTCAATACAAAGTCTGTATGAACCATCTTTCTTTTCCTGAAACAAAACAGGTGCTCCCCAAGGTGAAACACTAGGTCTTATCAACTCCTTCTTCAATAGATCATCCAATTGGAGCTTCAACTCTTTCAATTCATCAATATTGAACCTATAAGGTGCTCTAGATCAAGGCTCACTTCCTGGATAAAGGTCTATAGCATGGTCAATTTTCCTAGGAGGAGGTATGCCCGGTAGATCATCAAGAAATACATCTGCTTACTCATCTAAAAGTTTTTTAACATATTCCGGTATTTCCTCTTCTTTCTTCTTCTCCTCAAGGTCATGCACATAAACCAAATATGTGTCACAACCCTGTCGAATACCCCTAATCAACTTTATTGCAGAAATAGGAGAAAAACTTGAATTACACTTGCCTGCAAGACGATGTTCCTTCCCTTCTATTTTCAAAGTAAGGATCCCGCTTTCACAATCAATCACGACACTATTATGAACTAACCAGTCCATTCCGATGATTACATCACATTCTTTCATTTCAATTACATGGAAGGTACCCAAAAACTTATGTTCTCCTAACATAAAATCAAGATTCTCAATAGAGCCTCGAGTATAGTGTATCCTACCATTAGCCATCTGTACAGGTCTTTTAGTCTGCATCTCAATATGCAACCCTAAAGCTTCTGCCATCTTAAGTGAAAGGAAACAATTTGTACTACCCGAATCAATCAAGAAACTAACCTTACGTGAGGATATGTCCCCCATAATCCTAATCACCGATGCCCTTGAATGAGAAGAAGTTTTCATGCATTGAAGTCTAGGGCTAGAACACTTACCTTGATCATCCGCTTCCTCAATTGTCATGTTTTCTTCTTGTAGATGAGCTATCTTCGCTTGCATAGAACGGTTGATGGCCTTGTTTGGACAATCAAAAGTGCGATGTCCTTGTTCTCCACATCGAAAATAAAGTCCCAGCCTCTTAGCCCGCTCCAGGAAATCAGAATCACGTTGCCAGTGCATAACTTCTTGCTTCTTAAGTGTATCGGTTTGCTTCGGCTTTGGTCTTCCCCCTTGACCGTTAATAGAGTTAGTCGATCTCTGTCCATTTTGATTTATTGAAATAGGTCTTGGGGGTCGATGTCCTGTTGAGATAAACCTTGATTTGAATGCCTTTTTCGTGGTAAACTTCTCCATCTTCTCAAAGTTTTCTGCTTTTGCAACCGCATCAAGAAAATCTACACATCCGGACCCCTTTACTTGATAGCGAAGCTCTTCCCGTAAACCCTCAATAAACTTGCTTTTCAGCGCATCTCTAGAAACTTCTAGTGCATACTTACGTAAACACAAAAATTTCTCCTTATATTCTTCAACAGACAAGTTATATCTATCATCCTCATGCTGCTTGAAAGAGTAGAATTCCATTTTCTTTTCCTTCGATAATGTGGAGAACAATAACGATTCTCTGCTTGCTCTCGAAATTCTTTCAAGAGGATCGGACCTTCACGTGCTCTTGTCTGTATATAAGATTTCCACCACAGTTTTGCGACTCCTCGCAGATGCAGAATTGCCACCTTTGCTTTTGATTCCTCACTAAATACACGCAGGTCAAAGAAATCTTCAAGTTCCTCAATCCATGCTTCAAGATCCTCTCCAGTTTTCTTCTCACCATCAAATTTATTTAATTGTGCTCTTTTGAACACTTGCTTGAGTGCAGATTCACGTGCATCATCGTCCTCTTCAGCTTCACGTTGCCGTCTAGCTCTACGTGCGTTTGATGTGCCCGCACCATTACCACCTTCAGCATTGAGGTTCATGAAAGCATTTGCAGTAGCCTCTTTTTGTTTGTTGAATCTTTCTTTATGTAATTCTGCATTCAATCTATGGATAAGCTCCTCTTGTTCTTCTATCTTCTACTTCAAAGCCTGCATCTTGTCCCGGAATCCAACTCTGCTCTGATACCACTTGTAACAAGTCTCCTAAACTTGAGTGACAATCTCACACAAAATAATGGGTTTCGACACCACAAGATATAAAGAAGGCAACAGAGTATACGCAGAACAAGAAGAGAGAGAATTTTATTATCTGTGCAGATTTACAAGTAGTTCTTATCT
>CM035440.1:80480188-80482688 GCA_020310875.1 Ceratopteris richardii
AAAAGACTTGGACACTTTAATGAAAGAGGTATTAAAGAAATGATTAACAATGATTCAGTGCTTGGATTGCCTAACATTGCAGGTCAACACATGACATACAAATGTGAGGCATGTCAATTAGGTAAGGCTCATAAGCAATCCTATTCCAAGCATGGATTTATGTATTCAGAAAGACTTGAATTGGTGCATACAGATGTGTGGGGTCCTTCAAAGGACTTTAGTATAAATGGTTCAAGATATTATGTCATATATGTTGATGATGCTACCAGGTGGATCACAATTTATGTGATTAAAGAAAAGTCAGAAGTGTTTAATACATTTAAACACTATCATGCATATGCAGAAAGGATTACAGGTCAAAAATTAAAGAGACTAAGGTCAGATGGAGGGGGAGAGTATTTTTCAAATGAGTTCAATGATTATTTGTGGAATGCAGGTATAAAGAGAGAAGTTACTTGCAGGTATTCTCCTCAACAAAATGGGGTAGCAGAAAGAAGAAATAGGACTCTTGTTGAGTTTGCAAGGTCCATGATGAAAGAGAAGAATTGTCCAAATTATTTGTGGGCAGAGGCTGTAAATACAGCTACATACTTGGTCAATAGATTGCCTTGTAAAGCTTTGCAGGGCATGACACCATATGAAGCTTGGTGGGGTAAGAAACCTACCTTAGATCATTGCAGAATATTTGGATGCTTGGCATATGCATATGTGCCATCTCAATTGAGGCATAAGATGGAGCCTAAGGCAGAAAAGTATGTTTTCATTGGCTATGATGATAAGCAAATGGGATATAGGTTGTGGAGTCCATCCACAAAGCAATTTATTGTATCCAAGGATGTTACATTTGATGAGCAAGGTACTTGGTATGCAGGTAAATATAATATACATGCAGATGATGAAGAAGTAGTGGATCAAAGAAAAGGTAAAGCAAAGATTCAATTACTTGATGAAAGTGAGAACAATGAAGTGCAGGTTGAAGTTGAAGAGAGGCCAAGGTTTGATCCAGAATGTGATGAACCAGAAACTTCAAGAAGTGCAGAAGTTAGAAGGTCATCTAGGCACAAATGGCAACCTACAAGGTATAGCTATGACACTTCATTCTTAACTACTAAAGATTATGCTTATTTGGTAAAAGCAGATGAAGACCCTTCTACATATGAAGAGGCCAAAGGGAAGAAGAATTGGGAAGATGCTATGCAAGAGGAGTATGATGCATTGATAGAGAATCAAACATGGGATTTGGTTCCTAAACCTAATAGTCAGAAAATCATTGGTTGTAAGTGGGTTTACAAGACTAAAAGATTTGCAGATGGAAGTGTGTCTAGGTACAAAGCTAGACATGTTGTGAAAGGGTATGCACAGACATATGGAGTGGACTATGATGAGACTTATAGTCCTGTGGCAAAGATGACAACCATCAGGACACTCATAGCAATTGCTGCTTGCAAAGGTTGGAAGTTATCTCAATTAGATGTAAAAAATGCTTTCTTGAATGGTTACATTTCAGATGAAGTCTACATGGAGCAACCAGATGGGTTCAAAGATCAAGTGAGTCCAAATTATGTGTGTAAGCTCAAGAGAGCTTTGTATGGGTTGAAGCAGGCCCCAAGGGCTTGGAATTATAGGCTTGTAAAATTCTTGAATGATCTTGGATTTCAAGCATCAAAGGCAGATAGTAGCTTGCTAGTCAAAGCAAGTGAAGATGGGTTCATTTATGTGTGTATTTATGTTGATGACATAATACTTACAGGAACAGATGATAAGGGAATACAAATAATCAAGAAGCAGATGGAGAAAGAGTTTAAAATCAGTGATTTGGGGAACCTATCATTCTTCTTGGGAATGGAGATCTCTTATACTCAACATGGAGTATATGTGACCCAAGAAAGGTATCTTAAAAATTTGCTAACCAAATTTAAAATGGAAGATTGCAGGGTTGCACCTACACCTTTGGAAGTGAACCATAAATTGTCTAGGTTTGGAGGAGAAGAGTTCAAAGATATGAAACTCTATCAAAGTTTGGTTGGTAGCTTGATCTATGCTACATTGACAAGGCCTGATTTATCATATGCAGTTGGTGTGCTTTCACAATTTATGCATTGTCCTAGAAAGGAACATTGGATTGCAGGACAAAGAGTACTTAGGTACATCAAGGGTACACTCAGAGAAGGGTTGTACTATGGATTTACTTCTGATACAAGAGTGAAGATATATAGTGATGCAGATTGGGCAGGTAATGTGGATGATAGAAGATCAACACATGGATACTTGTGCTATGTAGGAGACAAATTGATTTCATGGTGTTTCAAGAAGCAACATACAGTTGCTTTGTCATCTACAGAAGCAGAATATAAAGGTATGGTGGAAGCTGCAAAAGAGGTAATATGGCTAAAGACACTTTTGAAAGTTTTTGATGTGATTCAGAGTACTCCTATTATTTGTGGAGACAATATGAGTTCATTATACTTGGCAGCTAATCCTGTATTTCATGCTAGAACTA
>CM035440.1:80492688-80494654 GCA_020310875.1 Ceratopteris richardii
AACTTGGAAGCATTGGAGAGGTAATTGAAGAGGAGCAAATCATAAGACAAATCATGAATGGAATCAAAGCAGACGATAAGTGGGAGTAATTCACAACAGCCATGGATTTATACATGGATATGCATGTACCCGACCTCAACACACTCATGGGCCAACTCTTCGCTCATGAAGCAAAGAATGAAGATGAAGGAAGCTCTTTCCAAGCAAACTTTGCAGGTAGAGGAAGAGCTAGAGGAAGAGGCAGAGGTGGAAAGCAAGGCAGGGGGAGATTCCAATCATCTCAACCTTGCAACATATGTGGCTTATCTAACCATACTACTAAAGAATGTTTCAGGAACCCGAGGAACTCAAGAGGAAGAGGATTCAATAGAGGTGGCTATGGATCAAACAGAGGTAGATACAATGGAGGCTACAACAATAACAACTACTACAACAACAATTACAACAACAACAACAACTATCAAAGTGGCCATAGAGGAAGAAGAGATTACAATAACTATGCAGAGGACCAAAGTCAAGAAGATTCATTATTGGTTATGAATCTATCAGCGAAGAAGGGTAAGGATGATGATCACATATTTTACATTGATTCGGGATGCTCGAACCATGTAGCAGGAAATGTGGCTTTACTTTCTGATTTGGAAGATCCTCATAACAAGCATGAAGTGTAGACAGGAGATGATACAAAGCACTCAGTGGAGAAGATAGGTAATGTGAAGACATCAGATGGGAATATGAACCTCTTAAGCAAAGTCTTGTATGTCCCTATAATTACCAAAAATTTAATAAGTGTTGGACAGATTGTTGAAAAAGGATTGCAGGTTAGATTCAACCGATTTGGAGAATATGTTGAAGACCCAAGGCAAGGCTTTCGAAGGATTGCCAAAGGAGAAAAGACAGGAAGGCTTTTCACTTTTGAAGTGGAAGATACAAAGAACATAGCTTTGTTTAGCTATGGATCTCAAACTCTTACAGAGTTGGAGATATGGCACAAAAAGCTTGCTCACATTGGTGAGAGGACACTCAAACAGATTTGCAGGGACCAAAGTGTACTTGGTTTGCCTAATATCACAAGGCAACACATGATTTATAAGTGTGAAGCTTGTCAACTCGGCAAGGCTCATAGACAATCTTTCAATAAGAAAGGATATATGTATCAAAATCCTTTGGATCTAGTGCACACGGATGTGTGGGGTCCAAGTAAGGAGCCATCTATATGAGGCTCAAGATATTATGTGTCTTTCATAGATGATTGTAGCAGGTGGACCATTCTGTTTTTCATGAAGCACAAGGATGAAGTGTTTAATTGCTTTAAGAAGTATATTGCTCTTGTTGAAAACCAAACAGGTAGGACTTTGAAAAGACTCAGATCAGATGGTGGAGGAGAATACTTCTCTTCTGAATTTGATGCCTTCTTGCATGAAAGAGGCATTAAAAGGGAAGTCACTACAAGGTATACACCCGAACTCAATGGTGTAGCAGAGAGGAGGAATAGAGCTATTGTCGAAGCTGCAAGGTCCATGCTCAACGAAAAGGGATTGCCAAACTACCTATGGGCAGAGGCTGTGTCGACAACCACATCTCATAAATAGACTTCCATCTAAGTCACTAGATGGAACCACTCCATATGAAGTGTGGAATGGAAGAAGACCTAGTCTAGAGTATTGCAAAATCTTTGGATGCTTAGCCTATGCTCACATTCCTTCTCAAGTAAGAGGGAAATTGGATCCCAAGGCAGAGAAGTGTGTATTTATTGGTTATGACCAAAACCAAAAAGGATATAGATTGTACAATCCAACCAATAAAGGATTTTCTGTGAGTAGAGATGTAATTTTTTATGAAAACAAATCATGGTTTGATGATGACAGGAAAGTGAAGCTGCCGTATGACTTGGATGAAGACTTTCCATCACTTCAACCAAAGGAGCCAAAGCAGATTGAAGAAAGTGATTCGGAGATTGACCTAG
>CM035440.1:80504654-80524654 GCA_020310875.1 Ceratopteris richardii
ATGGAGGCTCATCATATGATGATGGTGGTGATTGGGTTGATTTATGGCCTTTTCCTTGGATTGCCCATGTTCCACTTGTTCATGCAACTGTTCACTCCCAGAGGTATGGCCACCACCTGTTTCGCGATGGGATGCAGAGTGCGAGACACTACGTCGCCTTTTGTGGTGATTCATCCATGGTGGCTTCTGAGTGCCTTGCACATAGGTAGGAAAGTTAATGGGATCCTTCCTTGCAGTTTGCTTGTTCGTGCCATCCTCTATAGTGCTAGAATGTTGAAATGAGACAATGAGTCTCCTTTTATAATGTTTCACTTAAAAAGGTTCTGTTCACACTTGAATGGACAAAAAATAGTTTAAAAATTAAAAATTACCTGAAAAAATTGCAAACAAGAGATTAGTGTGTAGCAAACCTTATGAATTATTCAGAAAATGCCATGAATGTATTAAAAGACTTCACTTCCATGATGAACCCTCTCGTGTTCTTGTAGCCCGCCATTGAGCATGACGTAAAGGTCCCAATGATGACTTCCATTTTTCACTAGCTAAGTTGTGTTGATGAAATCTTGCAAGTTTTGCAACTTTCGACTCCTTGGCTCGTTCCATTGCATATGTCCTTGAAAATGCAGTACGATAAACCAATTAAACATCTCTTCCATATAGTTTGATTGCATTGCACCACCACCATGTCGTGTGTTCTTGAAGTAAACACCTCTAGCCTTGTAATGTGACTTCTCCATTCCTTGTGTACTAAAAATCTCCAATGAACCATATCGATGCATAAAAAATGCTCCATGTGCAAATAAAATATGCTGAAATGATATAAGTACATATAACACAATCTTATCAACAAGAAAATTGAAAAAATAAGAAAACTTACAATGTAATGTGTAATATTGCTCTCTCCCCAAGATAGGATGAAACACTTTGCAAACTCCATTAATGTATCTTGAAACAACTGACGGTCATTTTTGTTGGAGCTATTAAGACTCATTAAACCTACCAACTTATCTAAGCATGACCAAACCTTCTTTCGCCTATTACTAAGGTCAATTTGAGAATCATTATCAGTGGTGATCATGCACAAGTCTTTCCATAGCTCCCTGCATTCATTTTTCTTAGGGCTTACACCTGTTTTGAAAAATTTTCTTGCCTTCTTCCCTGTCATTGACACTTGTTGCAAACTATTTTGCGATTCACCAGGTTTTGACAACTAGAGTTACATTACCACCATGACAACCAATCGAATTAAGCAACTCTTCCAATTTTTTGATTGCTTATACAGATTTATCAATTGGCTTCATGGAAAATGCATATTCTATGTGGAGCTTTAATAATCTATCAAATATTCTCATGAAAGCATGCAATGTGCAAAAGTGAACATTAACTAATGGAAATGGAATAATGGGATTCCAATCTTTATCTAATGTGTCACGGTTAGGTATTTCTAACATTGGACACCTTAACAAAGGACTATCCCATTCCGTGGAAGTAGGTGCATCTATGTATTCATCTAAGCTAGATAGTACTTTTTGTTGTCCCTTTGTTACTTTGTAGCCTCGAGTACAAAATGGACATGGATAACGAGCAGATGCACCTTGCTTGCAACCTAACATGCATTTGATAGTTTTTAAATCCCCACCCAAGTGCCAATCTATCTCAAAATCACCAAAGTTTTCTATGTGGAGCTTTGCACCATGAATTTGAGAAAGTATTACTTTAGTGATCCATGGGGTCCTACTAAAAATCCATGAAAGAACATCATTGGATTCTTTAGGTACTTCAATAGCACCTAACCACCATATTTCTTTCTCGGATTGAACACTATATGTAGACTTAGAGCTAGATTACAACTTTCATCAGATATGGCATTTCTCATAGCTTCATTCATGAGTGTCAAACTCAATCTCTCCATTCGTCATCCCTTTATAATCTGGCATTCATCTAACTTCAATATAAAATGTAATTTGGTATTACAATCTGCATAAATTAGCAAAATCTTTTATAACATCAAAATACAATGTATATCAAGGTAACAATAGTGCACATACCTGGTATAGTAGATTTGTAAAATTGAACCATTGCCTGTTGAAGCCTCTCCAAATCCACGAATATGTTGTTGTACTTTGTGTAAGGAAATCCATTTCCAATTGTGCTTTTCAACTCTTTTTTGGATGTAGATAAATGATAAATAGACATAGGCATAATATCCTCTATATATAAGTAGTTTCCAAGAATACTAGTTATATCTTCATTGGACATTGACTTCTTTAGCGATACCTTGTAAGGAGATGGAAACATATTCTGTAAAATACCTTCTCTTTCTAATGAATGCTTCAAAAGGTTGTACAATGCACTGTATCCTTTAGTACTAATTCCTGCTTCATCACATACCATCTGCACGTCTCTAGGAGTGATAATATCTTGTAACTTTTTTGTGAAATCTTTAATCACTTTCTTCTTGATTAGGTTTCCTATCCGTGACTCCAAAATACTAACCACCTGCTTGTTGGTCAAACAAGAATTTAATAACTTGAATTGATCCTCTGTTTGTTGATGATGCATTAACATCTTCAACGAATGACCTACATAACAAGAAAAAAAATATATATATAATATATATATATATTATATATACATTATAAAAGTCCTTCCAAAAAGAGAAACAAATACAAGCCAAACCTTATTGCAAAAACATCGTCGTTTGCGTGCTCCACCACCAATTGAAAGAGTCAAAGGATGTTAATGATCGTCTCCTACGTCGCATCCCAAGTGGAGTCTCTCTCAAGTGTTGGACAGTGTTTTTAAATTCTCAATTGTTTCTCTCCTTTTCTTCCATATGCTTTCAAGCTCTGCAAGCTTTTCTTGTAAAGATATGATTGTGGCTTTCAAAAGTGACCAACCTTGTATGATTAGTTGATATTGTTGAATCCGAAATACTTAGTAATGGCAGTTGAATGTGTAGATAATCGTTGACAATAACCTAAGAGCCCAGCTTTACCGGCACCGATGAACTGAAGTAAAGTTGAGAGGTTATGGATGTTGGATGGTAAGAAGACATTGGATCAGGAGGGTATAATGAACCATGAGTCCAAAGATCAATATTCTTTTCTCCAGCTTCACGACGCTCATTTTGAGAGTTCACATCATTGTTGCACTTGTGTATTTGGAGCAAACTCTCTGGAGCACACGAACATGGATACTTGTTGATGCTGGGGCATGAGGACGTCCTAATGTGAGGTTTGTAATAGGTGTCAACACCATCTTTTACACAATTAAACAATACTGAGAAAGAAACCAGAAATTTGTTTGGAAGAGATGCTAGAGCATGATTTTCTCAAGAAAAGTTGTTTTCTTGGATGGGATGGGTCACAGTGTGTTTTTACCACTGAGAATAGCCAAAAATGTTGAAATTTTGAAAAAGTCATTTTTTGGGTGAAGAGTAGTTACGGATTTGATGATGTGGCACTCTACCTTTTGGAGGGATTTTAAAATATTTGCTTTTTCAAAAGGAAATTAAAAACTAAACTCAAAAAAGGTCACTTTCTGACATATATATTAAAAAATGAGCCCTTTCAAGTAAATAAACACTGAAATTGAGACTTAAAAAAAAAAAATCATTTTTTTATTCCATACATGCTCGAGTTTGATTGATGTGGAAAGTAGATTCCCTTTCTCTCTCTCTAAAAGAAGAGAGAGAGGAGCATAGTAAGCCTTAAAAAAGCCTACTCCAGCCTACCTAAAAAGTTGCCCTATTAAATGCACTTTGTCCCCTTAGACAACAGCAGAATGAGGCTTAATCCCTGAAAATTAGGATCCTTACAAGGCCCAATGCAGGTTCACCCTTTTTCCTAATGAGGAGAAGAAGGTATAACGCGACCTGACTCAGTGGTCGCGCAAGTTACAGACGCTAGAATTAATTCCGGTCATATTCGGTGGAACGAGCAGCGCCTTGGGTACATTGCTGGTGTCACTTGCGACCCAACCTAACCAAAAGTACAGTAATTCCAGAATCTATCAAGACGCCGCTGGAGATTAGACCCAAACTCTAGGAAAAGGAATCAGTAAAAGCGAAAGAACGCTATAGTCCTGGTAGACTGTCAGCTCATTCCGGTGATATCCCGGTTGATAGAAACACCAACTAGCGGTCAAGGATTAGCATTTTTTTGCAGAATCCTCAGCCAGACCCGCGTGTCTGGAAGAAAGATTTCGATATTGGATATCCAGAAGGAAGGAGAGTTATTCGAAGCAGAGATCCGAAGTATCCTGCGCAAAAAACAACACACCGGAAGGCACGCCATCCGGCGATCCCAGATTCTGATAGTTTCAACTAATCAACCTCAAGATACAGAAGAAGGACCGGAGACACCCTACGATGAACGGACAACAACAACAACAACAGTTAGGTCAACCAAGGCCGCCTCCAACAGGAGTAACCTACACGAAATTCGGTGATTCCCAGGAGATGACCCAGACGCTCATGTACGAACCTTTTGAGATAAGTTATGCAGTTCTTAACCATCCACCAGATCAGCGCGTACCAGGCCCATTGTTTTTCAATCTACTTTGGTCAATGAAGCGGCTAGATGGCTTAACGGAATACGACATTAATCATTTTGGTACTTACGATGCAGTACGAGATGCCTGTCTACAACGATTCAGACTAAAGAAGAATCCTGCTGAAATCTTTGAGTATCTACAAAACAACCGACAGAAGACAAATCAGACTGTCCAGGAATACGCTACTCTCTTCAGAACACATTTACGGCAGATACCACAGGCACAATGCTAATCTACCTGATGATGTCATCTCTCAATGGTTTATCAATGGACTAACCCCACAACTGAAGCAGATTATGATCATCAGATGTGTTGGAGCAATGACACTGGATGCAGTCATTGCAATGGCTTCTACAGTTGGAATCCAAGGTTGGTGGATTTTTCAGAAGACTTGGAATGGTTAAGGACAACAAAATATTGACTGAAGATATAACCAGGCAAGTACTACTGCACCACGTGCAAAAATTCAGGCCATACAAGTGCTAACTGTGCACTAAATGAGACATTCTGCGCTATCTGCAACACTGCCGGATACTCTACCGGAAATTGTCTCTACAATGCCAGAATACAAGGAAGAACAAACAGTCAATGCTGTTATACAAGAACATGGACAGGCAACGAATCACTATGTACCTCCGCAACTGAGAAACAATCAACCACAAGGATATCGAAACTACCAAGGCAGAGGAACAATAACTATAATGCAAAACCGCTGGCAGAACGAACCACCACCGGAAAAAACCCAATTTACCACCGCCACACTGTCATTTTTGTGGTGAATTCGGACACATTAGAAGATATTGCAAAGACGCAGCTGAGTATGATCAAGGAAGAAGGAGCGGCAAACCCAATGGCCAACATGGTACAAATTACACCGGTGGAAACGCAAACTGCTACAGTCCAGACCTGATCAGGTAAACCACTGCCAGCCAGCAGCAGAAGTATTTGAACCAGGGATACGAGAACAACATAGGATGTATAACAAGGCTAGTCATTGGACCGCACAGAACCACCAGTGTTCCCAGAACCTATTCCCGGTGACTCAAACCTCGTCAGCAAAGGAAGGTATGCAACAAGAGAAAGCAGCAGCAGAACAACCATCAGCAGTAGACCTAACAGCAGATACATCGGCAACTAGCAGAGACCTCAAGTCCAAAGGAGCAGGATAACCAATCTCAGCAGGCTTGGGAAATTTTATCCAAGGCATCTATCACCTTACCTCTCGGCCAACTTTTGGCGTTAGTACCTGGAATCCGACAACAGTTTCATACAACATTTTAACCTGGCACCCTCTTGCATTCCGGCAATCGCCGCAGTTCAACCAGAATCTGATTCTACGGTTGATCATGCAGTGCCCTTTGATTACAGTATGGTATCGGAATCAGAAGATCACGCAGGTATTAATTGACGGAGGCTCCGGCGTAAACATTGCAAACCGCAGCATTATGTAAAAAGCTAGGCTGGACCGAAATCGAACCAGTTCAATTCTTTGTCAGAATGGCTAATCAATCTAGAGTCCATCCCGTAGGACTTGTACGGAAATGTACCCATTACTTTACAAGGTACGACTTTCAAAATGACTTTTGTTATACTAGGATCTGCCCGAATCCACCTGGATTACAACCTTCTTTCGGCCGACCTTGGCTGAAGCATGCCAAGGTAATACAGGTACTGGTCTGTGCAAGAGCTCACATTCAAAGATGCCAATCGTAAATATGTGGTAAAACTAGATGCTATACCAACCCTGCGAACTTCACGCCAGACCTTATCTCGCTGAACCAGTTCATATGTTAGATGGACTATCAGATGATGAAGAAGAGCAATTTCTGAAGAATAACGCCGACTTAATGTCATCTAGGAACTGTGATCTACAATCCGTCATTAATAACTGGCACACTTCAGTTTGTGCAGTAGCAGCTATCACCGAAAAGTCTGAACAAGCAGATACTGAATTACAACCACTATTCAAGCCAATAGAGGATACAGAGAACCCACAACAATTTTATGTCCCTGAAGACCAGCTGATCACGTATACATCTAGGAGACAAGGACCATCCTCGACCTGTAAAAATAAGGCAAAACTTACAGGAAATCTTTCAGGCTAATTTGATTCAGCTCCTTCGCGAATTCTCAGACGTCTTTGCATGGGATTACAAAGATATGAAAGGATTAGATCCGCGCATATATCAGCACAGAGTCATGCTGAAGCCTGAAGCTAAACCAAATAGGCAGTCCAGCTATCGGATGAATCCCAATTATGCATCTCAGGTAAAAGCCGAACTTGACAGATTATTAAAAGTAGGATTCATCGTACTAGTAGAACATGCTGAATGGATTTCACCAATTGTGATTGTGCCAAAGAAAAATAAGCAACTACGAATCTGTGTAGACTACCGGCAATTGAACGCAGCAACATATACCAGATCCTTTCCCGATCCCCTTTTTGGATACCATGCTTGATAGGTAGCAGGCCACGAAATGTATTCATTCTTAGACGGATACAGCGGTTACAATCAGGTTAGAATGGTTGAAGAAGATATACCAAAAACTTGCTTTCATTACCAATTAGGGAGTCTTCGCCTGCACCGTAATGTGGTTCGGATTAAGAAATGCACCAAGTACATTTCAGCGCTGTATGCAAGTAGATATTTCCTCCTTATCTCACTTCATTCATCGCAAGTATATCTGACGACTTCTCAATCTTTGGGAAGATGATAGCAACATTTAAGTCATTTACGATGTTTGTTTTCAGAAGTGTAGAGAATATAGACTCTGCCTTAATCCAAACAAATCCGTGTTTGCGGTCTCATGTGGGTAAACTACTTGGGCATATTGTATCTGCCTCAAGGTATCCCGAGTAGCCCAAGATAAGATTTCGGCAATTTTAGAAGCCCTGGTACCCGTAACTCCAAAAGAAGTAATGCTTTTTATGGGTCAAATACTGGTGGCATGGCAGACACTTACGGTGGCTTGCTCACCTTGCAGTACCACTGAACAGGCTAATCACAAAAACTCCCCGACAGTTTGAATGGACTGAAGAATGCCAACTACATTTGATCGGCTCAAGTATCTCCTGACGCAAGCCCCAATTTTACAACCACCGGACTGGGACAATCCGTTCCATGTTTCTGTCGACGCTTCAGATATTGCAATTGCAGTATTCTGATGCAGCAAACAGATAAGTGGTTTCGCCCTGTTTATTACGCCAGTAGAAGGCTCGCACCGCCAGAAAAGAACTATTCCACTACTGAAAGAGAATGTCTAGGATTGATTTACTCAATCAAAAAGTTCAGACATTATCTACTAGGCCGGAAGTTACCTTTCATGTGGACCATGCCTGCCCTTGTTTACCTAGTAAGACAACAACATCTAGGCCGACGATTAGCCCGATGGGTGCTACTCTTGCAAGAATTTGATTATGAAGTCATTCACTGACCCGGAAAAGCACATGCCCTAGCAGATTTCTTATCCCGCCTGGATTCCGGTGAAGCTCCGCTAGGCATAGATGACACGACTCCTGCGATTATAATGCTGAACCACTATCCGATGAGACGGCCAACCCACAAGCACCATCTACATACTATGATCAGATTCTAACTTTTCTCACCAAAGGATGCTTCCCATCTGAGACGACCAAGGCAGTTCGAAGGAAATTAGCAGTCTTTAGCCACCAATTCCGGCTAATAGCAGGAGAACTATATCATGCAGATCATACCGCAATCTTACTTCGCTGTATTCCACCTCATGAGGTTAATTCACTTTATCACTCTGGCTCACTCAATTCCTTCTGGTGGCCATTTTGCAGTAGACTTAACTCAACAGAAAATTCTGCAAGGTCTCTGGTGGCCAACGATGTACAGAGATGTCGCACAGTTTGTTAAACAATGTGATACTTGTCAAAGAACTGGTCAGCCTTTGCAAAGGCATCTTTTTCCTCTGCAACCCGTCTTACCACTCGAACCATTTCAGAAATGGGGATTAGATTTTATCGGTCCAATCACACCCCCAGCAGTCTTCAGTAACAACAGATACATACTAACATGTACAGACTTTGCAACAAGATGGGCAGAAGCCTGGGCTTTACGATCTGCTACAGCGGTTATGGTAGCAAAATGCCTACTCACGGATGTCTTCCCTCGATTTGGCTTACCCTTAGAAATTGTCTCAGATCAAGGCACTCATTTTGTAAACAATCTAATGAAGGCCCTTACACAATCATTCCAGGTCACACATAAATTTAGCTCTCCTTATTATCCACGTGCCAATGGATTGGCCGAAAGTACAAACAAATCACTATTGAATATCCTCCGGAAATTGATCATGGAAGCACCGGAAAGATGGGATCAACTACTACCCATCGTATTATGGGCATACCGGACTACATATAAGGTTACAACAGGCTTGACACCTTTCAAACTAGCTTATGGCTTAGAAGCAATAGCACCCATGGAAATAGTCATCCCAAGTTCTGCGTGTAGCAATCACTCAGAAGATGCTACCGGAATATTCGCTGACAGCACGAATGGGACGCACTCAGAGAACTTGATGAGCACTGATGGCTCAGTTTTTTAACTATGCGCGAAGTACAACTAAGGCAAGCCAAGACACACGATCGATATTTGAAGACTCCAATCTTTTCGGTAGGCCAGCTTGTACTCTTCTATAACGCAAAATCGGATAGAGCAGCAGGAAAATTCAAACTACGATGGTTCGGCCCTTTCAAGATCTCAGAACAAATCGGTCCGGCAACTTCTCGGTTGACTACGTTGACCGGAAATCCACTTCCAAAGGTAATCAATGGGTCGAAGCTGCGGCCGTATTATCCCACTACTAGTACGCATTAATTATTCGGCGGCGAACCAGGTTTTGTATAAATTTTTGAGTTTTTCTTTTTCTTTTTTCTTTTCTCCCTTTTTAGTCGTGTTTTGTACGAATCTTTATGTTACCAGCCGCCCCTCCCTACCGGTCCTCAAGCACGCACGCCAGCATGCAAACAGTATCCTTCCCGCACCGCACAATGATAACCACCCCCCTTCCCACCCCCACCGTGTTCTCCTTATTTAACCCCTCGGTTGCACCATAAACGTTATCGTGTTCTCAAGATTATACGTATTATCCCTGTCCTCTGTGTTGCCTGTAAGTGTGCTTCGTGAACACTATGGAAGCGCTAGCCAACTACGCTGCTTTCCGTGATGGTATCCCGACAGACGTCGGCGAATACCTGCGCTGCAGAGGGTTGGCTAACTTCGCTGAGTTGCCCTGGCACTCAGTGGAAGCCCATCCCTTCCTCCGCGCAGATCATCCACGCCATCGCCCAATTCCCCATCACCGAACGACAGTGGGTCTTCCCTTCCTCCCATATAGAACCGTCATCACCTTCCCAGCCTTCTCTGCAGCCTACCGCCTCACCCCGCAAGGACACGAAAATGGCCCTAGCATCCCTATCGCTCGCATGACCGAACTCTTCCCCCGCTCCTCATCAAACGAATATGCCATTCTCTGCCGCCCAGAACCCGAACGGTCCGCCCTACAGTTCCTCGTAGCAATTCTCAACTGCAAAAAACGAACCTACGGCATCTCTCGCCCCTTCTATTCCGCCGTGGAGTTAGCCGCCCGCGAACCCGTGAACTTTGCCTCTTACTTCTTCCAACGAATGCATAAGGAATCCATAGCTATAGTAAAGCAACTCCAAAAGGGCACCTCTCCGCCGCTCTCGCCTTCCCCACATCATTCATTCCTCTTCCCAACCCATTCTCGCCGCACAACCCCCACCCTCAGGCCCAGCACTTAGGCACGAAGAATCAGCACAACCGCTCGAGGAAACTGAAGAAGACGACGAAGAGATCAATCAACTCTTCCGCACTAAGCGAATCCGGATCAGCTCTTCAGAAAGTGAAGTCCAAGGATCCGCCGGAAAGAAACACGACGCCGAAGAAGATAAGCAAGAAGAAACTTACCACGCCACCGCCATTTCAATACACAATTGACACTTCGACAGAGCAACAAGACCAGCAAAACCAAGCAGATACAGAGATAGTGTCCACCGAAAAGGAATCCGAGCATCAACAGGACGAACCCAAAACCGCCACAAAAGCACTGGATGAACTTATCGCGGCCATCAATCATACAGAAGCCGAACAACAGACCGTTGCCAAGGTAACCACGACTGACTCTGTTCTGCCTACCCCACCTGTCAACCCCAACCTCCCACCGAACCATCCCACCGACCCGGTCCTGAACCTACACCCTCCTCCTCTTCCTCCCCTAACTACTCTCCGCCAAACTCCCAGAATCTCCTCACCGATACCTCCTCTCAGCCTCGTCAACCACCACCACCACCACCACCCACCGTATTTTCGGAACTAGCCTTCATGGGGAAGTTCCTCATGCACTTATCACACCAGCTGCCCATGACAGTTTAAGGAAGCCACGGACACTCTGAAGGCCGAATACCAATACAAGGTCGACGTCCTGGAAGCTGACATCACCCCCCTCCAGGAAGAAATCGAAGCCACAAAGACTGAGAACCATCAGCTCCAGACGCAGTTAGCAGAACTCCGAGCCAAATTCTCGGCAGAACAGACCCTAGTAGAGCAACGAGATGCAGCCCTCGAGCAACTTGCAACCAAAGATCGACTCCTACACGCCGCGCATGAAGAAATCCGAGCCCTGAAGGCCACCCTCCACGAAAATGAAGATATCAACGCCTCCCTCAAAGAATTGATCGCAGAGACAAAGACTCAATTGCAGGAGTCCATCCAGAAGAATCAGGATCAACAGAAAGAAACCGCACAAATCCAAGAACAGTTACGGCGAGCCGAAGAATGCGCAAATGAAGTTAACAGTATCCTAAAACGCCAGCTGATACGGGAAGGACAATACCTCAAGGATATCGACAAGACGCGCAGAGAACGAGATGCATTTAAGAAACTCTTGATTTCCAAACCCAGCAGTTTGAACGCC
Organism: Ceratopteris richardii; assembly: GCA_020310875.1. Classification (NCBI taxonomy): domain Eukaryota; kingdom Viridiplantae; phylum Streptophyta; class Polypodiopsida; order Polypodiales; family Pteridaceae; genus Ceratopteris; species Ceratopteris richardii. The sequence goes on from CM035440.1 coordinate 80,516,175, forward strand.
AAGACAACCAACTACGCAACCAGAAGGAGTATATTACAGAGCTGAAGACCAAACTGACCGAAATGAAGACTTCCAGGGACGCCGCACTATCCAACGATTTCTATCTACAGGAAGCTTTTGTGCAGACCCAGGCCGAGAACGTGCTCACCGAAGCAATCGCACTTAGCTCTGTTAGAATAGATGCGCAAGTTTAGAGCCCGACACGCTAAAACAACTACTAGAAACCCTTAAGAAAAAGATAGCTCGCACATTTAGATCGGCTAGGAGTATGTATCTCGAAGGTCTCATCGAAGAATAAGTATATTCGCCCATCCAAATTCATGATGTATGAATATGATAATCAACTTTTGGTTTTCTGACATTTTCGCACATGAAAAGTCTTGTTCAGTCTAGCACCAATCGACAGTGTAACACGCGGCATAATGATTTTTACTCTGATACAAATATTATCAAGGGAGGGAAGAGTCATGTCCTACTGACATACAATCAGTATAGCAAATGGCCGTTCAAGCACCGGTGTTTATAAAATGCGTATACAGAGCATAGCTTTCTTCATTAGTATTCTTCGAGATTCAGCGCCAGTTAGCAACTTCCATCATATTCTTCTCAGCAACCCTTAACCAAGCATGTCGGAATCTGACATTCTCCGCTGGCAACTCAGAAAGCGCGCCTATACACCGACCCACGTGGTAACGACAACAGATACTACCCTCCAAGACGATGCAGATGATGCAGTAACTTCTGCATCCCTAAGAACTCAGCATAAATTCTCCACCGAATTTAAAATCGAGCTCGACATCAAGTCAAAAAAGAATGAAGACTGGCTACGAAAGATAGGGCTCCTCCAGTTTGCCCAATTACCATGGGAGCAGTGGATTGCTAATGACGATTGCAGAGGACCAATTACATAGCATGCGACAAACCAGCGGCTTCATTCTCAATCAGGTACGATTTTCGCCCCAGCTCGTCTCAGCCGTATTTAAACTACCACTCTATGATGGCGCCCGATATCTTAAATGTTCAAATGAGGCCCCCGACGGTATTACATGTTGAAAAATGCCATCTATCACCGACAGAGAACAATTTAAATGGTATTTAGAAAAGCTCTGTTTACTAGTAAAATTCGACTTAATGTCGAAAGAAAATTTTTCCCCCCTATTACATGCCGAAGAAGGAGGTCCGGTTAGCTGGACACATTGGCTATATAACCACCTCTACGCACAAATCATTGTCGGGGATAAGAGAAGATCCCACACCAACAGCAGACTAGCAGCCTATTTAGCTGCTATATTTAATTTTGTCCAATCAGTAAAGGCTAAGCAGCTACACTGGTCCCCCCCTTTTTATCCCGGTGAACATGCTCGCATAGATACAGAACACCACACAGAGCCTGAGGAAGCAGCTCAACCCTCCACCTCGTCTGCATCTTTCTTCCACACAGGTAACAGCGCACAGAACCAGACCGTAGGGACGCCGTTCGGCTGTCCATTAACGACGAATGGCAGACAACTTGCCAACTGCCAGTCCAGAGCAAGCACCGGACGATCCCCAACCCGATTTTGTCCTAAGGATGCAAAACCAACTACAAGAGGTTTCTCAATATTTGCGGCAACAAGAACAAGCGCTTGAGCACAAAAACGAGTTATTATTTGCCACGATGACTAAGTCCAATTCATTAATGACACAGATGCAAAAAGAATTGGATGGCAAAGAAGCTTTAATACAGGTGTTACAGAGTAACAACCGGCAACTAATGACAGAATTAATCACCGCAAAAAAGTGTGCTCAAGACTTTAATCAGTGGCAGCAAACTATCCAAACACAAATTCAAGCAGAAATGTCAAGTTTTTCTACCCTGAATGCTAACCTGCAAGCCGAAAATGAAATTTTGCAGTCAAGGATACAAGTTTTGCAGGAGTTTGAAAGCAGATATTAAAAGATGAAGGCGTCGAACTAAATGCCACATTAATGACAAATGTGGACATTGACTCATTAAAACAGCAATTGGATAGTCGTGTTCAAAATAGCTGGACACTTTTTCGCAGGAGATGGCTGGCCATACTTGTTCCGCCACTTGAACAAGTATGGTCAGAAAGGATTGGGGAGTCAAACCCTGGCATGGACCGACAGGCAGTGCAAAAGGATGTTGAAGACAGTAATGCACTTGCGGGTTCGAGTCCACCGTGCGTGCCAGTGTTAGAGGGCCGCCGAATCAGGACGGATGAACCGGACAGGTGCCTTAAATGTAAAAGTGCTGGACGGCAGCCGAACAAGGACAAGAGTACGAGGACAGGGAGTTTAAATGAAAAAGAGAATCTTTCAGGGAACGCGCAGGTAACTGTAGAAGAGCGCACCCTTGTAAAAAATCTCCTATTTAAGGCAATGAAAAGAAAGAGCAGGCAGTCCCTGTTTTTTGCGGGAATTGTAGCGTGTTGTCTGATTAAGTCTCACTGAGATTGCTATCACGTCTTGTGTGTGCGTATATGTTGTTGAAAGGATAAGTTCTGCTTGATCTTGTCCGTCTGTAGTCCTACTAGTTGATTACACTCACCATAATACGGAATGACGAATTAGTTGTATTGTGTGGCGAAGCTATTCGGTGATGGTTAAGTATGATTCTGAGTGTGAACAAGCGTGACATGTTATTTGTTAGTTCTTCTGGGAAGTAAGTAGCGCAAAGAGTAATCGCGAATTAATTGTTTGTAGAGTCCTTGTGAGCGATTGAAGTTGTTACTACACCATATATTTGCTGTTTACCTCAACTTCAGAAGATTAGTAGCTGTAACGGTCTGAGTGTGAGTAGAACAGTGTTGGTGTATGTTTGTTGAGGATATTAACTGTGCGAATCCGCGTGACTTTAAGGCACACGGTCTAATTGGCATACCTACCTACGTTGAAGAAGTATGCAGTAGGTAATTTTGTTATTGAAGTATCTTTTGCGTATAGAGTACGTAATCGGCCGACTACCCTCAGTCCTGTAGTTCTAATTCCAATACACTGGACAGACTTCCGTTGTTCAGGGACGGATACTGAGCTAAGGACGGAACGACCGTAAGATTGTGTGTTAAAATTGGGAAAATAGTACAGGGCCTCTGTCTAACAGACCCCTACCACTCCCAAGAACCCACGTGACTAAGAGAGGGATTGCGGTTAGAAGTATTTGGAACCGATCGAACGTGACGTATCTGAATCGAAGTAGAGTAACACTTAAACTCATAAACGAGTAGCAGTTCAACATTTAGTCTAACAAGTGGTTGAAGATAATGATTGTTATAGAATGTAGATTTTCTAAATAAAAGATAAAGCTCGACATAAAATAGAGATCTATAAATATACACACTCTCAAGACTCTTTCCATAAAGTGGACAGGGGGAGATTGCACCAATACTATGTTCTTTTCTGTCTACTATAAATTTGTGTGAGTTGAATATCGTTTTGTCTCTATGTACACATGACTACAAGATCTTGCAACAAATATATTGATGTAGATTTGGCTAGTAGTGTTTGAGAAAGAATATCTACTAGCGGTTTTCCATTTTCAACTGGGAGTCTTGTTGTTGTATGGAGCAGCAAGAAGAAATACACTATTTCTTTCCATGTATAGAGGCTGAGCATAGAGGTTTTCGAAGAGCATAGAGGTTTTCGAATTGTAGCATGTGAGGTAGCATGGCTAGCTATGCTACGTGTAGATATAGGTGTGGAAGTACATCCTATTATCATTTATTTTGATAATTTTAGGAGCATATTTTTATAGAAGAATCCAATTTTTCATGTGAAAAACGAAGAATATCAAGATACATTAACACTTCTTTAGGAAGAAGGTATTGGTAAGTGATATTAATCTTGTTTATGAGAAGACAAATGACTAGGTTGCTGATATTTCTACTAAAAAACTCCAAGCAAAGAATCTAAAGAGGTTCCGAAAGATGTTGGGATTACAAGACATGACATTGAGCTTCAAGCGGGGTGTTGAGATATTAACCTCAACATGTGATGATACATATTGGGGATATTTGGTGAAATTTAGGAAATTTCTCTATGAGAAAAATGGAAATTAATTTTCTTGCTAATTCACTCATTCATGTTTATTAGGGTTTTCTTTATGTATTGCTCTTTATATATTGTACTTCTTGTATTTTTGTGTTACTTCATTTTTGTACATTCTCTTTTTGTGTTACTTAATCTTAGCGTGATCCTCTTTAATGTGAGAATGTGTGAGAGCTTTGTTCCTTATCTCCTTCCTCTTCAAAACCTATGGCCCAACCCTTCCAATACATATATCCTCGGCTACAAAAGAATTTTTTATGCACAATTGAGAATGTGTAGATGCAACTACATTTTTGGCCATTGCATCTAATTTGGTTAAATCTTTAGAGTGTCACTATAATGAGATGTGTGTGTACTTGTTGAATTGCAAAAAAAATTCACAAGTCAAGATATGATAAGTAGAATATACAAGTTAAATAATAAGAAAAGGATTATCAAGACTAGCAATTCTAGCATGTGCATAATGTTATCTTATTCGTGAAGGATTTCTAGTCCATTTTATATGGTAATCTAATAGGGAGACTACATTATGCAATTTTTATCTTTACAATAGGATCTTGATTTGATTGTCTATATGGTGCATAATGCTATGCATAGTCCCAAAATTGGTCTACAATAAGTGAAGCATTATTGAGTTACCAAAGGTAGAAGAGAATTGAACTTCAAGGGTTTCTAGTAGTTTTAGGATATGGTCTGGTCTTTCCACTTTGGCAAGCCAAACTATCTTTAATAAAACCCTCTATTGTTAGCTGAAACCACTCATTTCATGTCAAAACTTAGGATATGCCTTATTTTCGTAGGTAGAAGCAACCAACATAGTTATATCCATTTTATATAAGAACTATACAAAGATGTTACATTGGTTTACACCTCAAAAAGCATACTCTGATGAAACCCTTAAGTTTCAAAATATTTAAAAGTCTTTACTATGCACATGTACATGAATTTAAAATACCTAGGTTTTGATAAAAAAACAGAAAGATATATCTTCTTAGGATGTAGTGAAGAGTCTAAGCATATTGACTCTCCGATCTAGAGGCAAAGAAGATTACTAAAAATCTTAATATGGTATTTGATGAACAACCGAAAACTAGTGGATAATACACGTGAATGCATTATCTCATCAAGCAAAAAAAGGAAGCTCATCTTGTGCCTGCTCATAGAAAGTTCAAGTTTTGATGAAGAAGAGGATACATTAGACAATGAAATTCCTCCATCAAAAAAACTAACTTGTTCTTTCCACAACATAAGCCACTACAAAAATGGGCAGAACAAGTTTTTGATGATTGCATATCTTCACGTTGATGACTGCATATCTTCACGTTGATGCTCCAAATTCATCTTTAGAGGGGTTGTGCATATCAAAGAGGATGGAGGAGAAATAAAGAGCCTCACATCACATCACTAATATGAGTCTCATGGCTGCAATTGTAGAACCAATAAAGGAACCCACAATTGTAGATGAAGCACTAAACGATCCCAAGTGAAAGATAGAAATTCATGTTGAGTATGATAACATATTGAAAAATGAGGCTTGGGACTCTTGATATGCTGTCAAAGAAGAACACTTGGTTTTAATTGGATATCAAAAGCTTAGTATAAAGTAGATTCTACTTTAGAGAAGCACAAATCTAGGCTTGTTGTATGAGGATTCTTACTAATGGAAGGTTATGATGTCCAAACATTTGGAATAAGACCTTGAATCTCCATTATTCACATGGTACTTGTAATTTTTGTGCATGAAAGGCGGTTTGCATTTTACTTGTATGTAAAATCATCATTTTTTATGGATACCCCAAGAACAAGGTATATGTATCTCGATCACTAGGTTTTGAGGTACCCAAATCAAGATAAAAGTTTTATAAACTCAAATTGGCATTATATCGACATAGGAAAACTCCAAGAGCTTGGTACTAATGAATTGACATTCTTTTCTAAATTTAGTCTTTCAAAGAAGTATTTTCATGCAAACGTATACATTATGAGAAAATATAATCAATTAGTTGTTTTCATCTTGTATGTAGATGAATTATTTTAGTAGATCATGTAGATCTCATCAAACAATTCCATTTTAGCTTTGAGCAAGGATTTTGAGATGATGAATCGAAGGCTACTTTGTTATTGTCTTGCAATCGGACTATGGAGAAAAAGACCATGTGATTTTCATACCACATATAAAGGTATGTTATGAAAGTCTCTAAAACTTTTGGGATAATGGGATAAATAATCTTTGGCACACCTATGGAGGAAGACCTTAAAACCTCAAAAAAATGATGATACACCTAAATAGATGCCAAGCTATATAGAAAGCTTGTTCGGATCTTATATTTGTGAAGAATCGGACCAAACATTTCTTACGTTGTTGGAGTGTTAGAAGGTTTTCTTACAACAAAAGAATCCATTCAAATTCACACATGTAGATGGTAAGATGCACTGAAATAACGTTAGAGTTTGGTATTTTATATATTGCAAATGATACTCTTGAATGTATTGTGAGATTTGTAGATTTTGTTTGTCACTTGTTTTAGGTATCTTTTCTTGAGTGAGAAAGAAACAACCGAGAGTGGTAATTTCTTCACTTAAAGTAGAGTACAAAGTAACTTGCTTTACCTCTTGTGAGACAATCTAGTTGAGGAGAACTACCATGTATTTTGATAGTCAAAGTTTTATGGAAATTGCAAAGAATCTAGTATTCCATTTGTGCGCAAAACGCATAGGGGTCCAATTCACTATATATATGAGATCATAAAGGAAGAAATTGGGGACCTGGAATATTTCTCTCCAATTTTTCAATTTCTATTGTTCTCTTCTCTTCTACTACATTCATCTCCTCTTGTCTAATTTCTTTTTTACGATGTAAAGGTTGTGCCTTTACTGACACATTCAAATGGGCCATTTCTTATCGATGCCTCTCAAGTGCCTTAAATATCTTGTACGTGTTTTGTATTCTTCTCAAGTGCCTCTCACATTTATTCTTAACTGAATAAATGTGTTAATTAGTATTATACGTGTTTTGTATTTGTGGATACATGATAAATCCATATACATATAGTGTATTGTATATGCAAGTAGTGTGCAATGCTTTGGATAACATTTTAATGTGTAGCCCCAATCACCATAACTAGTTTATATGGATATATACATATTGTTCTCAATCTAATTTCCTTATTTATAGTATGTTTAAAAAGGTTGACTATTGTAGTTTATCTCCTAGACATCATCCCATAGCATCTATACATCTTTAACTTTATATTATCTACCAACTTTCTACCCAATTCCATTCTAACCTTAGAATCAATATACTTACATAGGAATTATTGTAGAGTGAGAACGATGAGTTTCTAGCTTATTCAACTATAGCTTGAATTGGGCTTTTGGTTTTCATACAACTATACGATCTTGAATGACTTATTCTTTATCCAAGTCCAAACTAGGTTGTTTCTCTAGCAGTGAACTAACGTAGCATTGGAAGTCTACTATCTTTTCATTTAAATGTTTGTTGGAGCATCTCAATATGCTCTTCCAAATACGTAACGAAATTCTATAAGCTCATTATTTTCATTTGATTATGTTTCCATTTCTAATCCAAAACTTTGTAGTAGAAATGAACGAAAGGAAAATCTCTTGCAATACCATAGTATTCCACCTAAACCGAATTCTAAAGTTTCATCATTCCTTTAACAAGAAGTGGTGTTTGAATTATCCATGGATTAGATCAGAATTTAAGTTCAAGAATCTATGGGACCAACTTTTTGAGAAAAAGAAAACACTCCTTCTATGGAAAATTCTCCATAGGGGGATTCGGACCAATATGAAAGCTAGTAAAATTTATGGTGCTCCTCAAAGGTCTAAGTGATGCTCTAGTGGTAGAGAAGACTTGGGTCAGCTCTTATTTTCCTATCCTAGGAGCATCTTGACTTGGTAGTGCCTCATGGAGCTCCTTTTTGCTACCTCATCAAGCTAATTTGAAGTAAGATCTACTTATTGAAATGATTGATTGCTCGTCTGCTCTATGGAATTCCTTTAGGAGTGTACTCAAAAAGGTTTGTAAAGAAATATTTGAGCTAAACTTTGGTAAGCCTCCTAGGGAGTGGACAATTGAGAAACCACTAGTTTTTCTAGGTATAAGGATCCATGACTCTAATAAATCTCCCCCTTAATTAGACACCATAGGCTGCTCATTCTAAAAGACAACAATTTGAAAAAAAAGTGGGTCCACCACCAAAGAGAAACAAAATTATAAACTTTCTTTGTAATTCTCTCTAACTCTCTTGTAGTTTTTTCCTTGTTTACAATTTAAAACTAGATTTGCAAAAAAAAAAAGACTTGATTAATATTGTAGAATAATAATCATGCAATTATGAATACTATCTATATATTAATGTATCTTGTGTATGTGTGTATGTGAATTTATGTATGTAAGTAAGTGTTTA
>CM035440.1:80529654-80677154 GCA_020310875.1 Ceratopteris richardii
TTAGCTTCATACACCCTGTGTGTGCCACGACCGGACCCGATCCACCCGGATTGCGATCACCTCCACATTTGAACCCGACGTGAGACGCTTCGTGGCATTTGCTTTTGATCTTGTTGGGAGGTTGTGATCCATATCCTTTGTTTCATATTTTTTATTCTCATCATTTCATCATCATCAGTCTTGAGTGTTGCACTGGATTTCTCACAATATCGTGCACATCTTCGTCATGAAGTAAACGCATTTGTGAGAGATCTAGAGCATCGTGCATCACTTGCTTATTCACATAAGATGGAGGAAGGATTCAAATCCCTTATTGTTGAGAAACAAGGCCAAAGAATAGTCTCTTCTATGTTGAGAGAGAAGGGAAAATTCAATGACATCAACATTACAAGCTACTTAGATTTGTTTGAAGAGCAAGCTATGATTTTTGGTCTTCCCGAAGATCTTTTGATATCATTCTTTGAACGAATTGTTGATAGCTCTATCATAAACCGTGTCACTCAATATGATACTCTTCCTTGGAGTGATTTTAGAAAGGAGATGCTCAAAGAATTCTATCTTGAAGATTATAGCCAACATAATCGGGACGGATTCTTACGATGGGTCAATTCACCAAAGCCTAGTAGCTCTATTACTCACTTACAAAATGAGTATATTAGACGCTATGAACAACTTCCTGATGAGGATAAGATAACCTTGGAACCTGATCTTGTGATCAATTTTCTTAAGCTTCTTCATCCTGAAACTCGTAGGGAAGTTGAACGACGATTAGAAGAACCGGATAAGCGCTATGGTCTTACTAACAATTGGCAAAAAGTGCGTAAAGTAGTAGAGGCTGTAGCCCATAGACATCAAAGACAATCCATGCTTTATGAGCAAACTAGTCTTCCTCAAGCTAGCCTTCCACAAATTAAGGAGCAATTTAGAGAACAATCCCATGCTATGAATTTTGACTCTACTCCTATTCCTCAAATGATGGAGCCTACTCAAGGTTTTAAAGTAGAGCCAAATAAAAGTGTAGTTGAACAATCTCAAGTGGAAATTCTCACTAGGCAAATGGAAAGTCTTATTGCTACACAATCCAATTTGGCCAAGACTATAGATGCTTTACAATCTAATTACACCAAAACTTTCCAAAATCAAATGAACCCAATGACTTTTCAAGAGCCTAATCAACATGTTATAGCTACCAATCAAAATCCACAAGTAGCTCCTACTCAAGCATGTCAAGTTCCTCCAATGCATAATCCTTCAATGCAAAATCCTCATCCTCATGTGCAAAATCCTCAAATGTATCAAAACCTGTATCCTCAAGCTTCTCAAATAGCTTTTCAAAATCCTCAAAATCAAAATTTTCAAAATCATCAACCGTATAATATGGAAGCTCCTCTTGCACCTCAAGTACCACATGTTGCTCCCCAAGCTCCTCAAATACATCAATTGCATTTTCAAAATCCTAATTATCCTGTTCAAAACTTAAGAGTCAAGTGACTATGTCTTTAGAACAAGTTTTCTCTATTGCAAAGCCTGTTTTTAAAGATAACTTTATCGGCCTAATTAAAAGGAAGAGGTTTCCGCTTAATCTAGATACTGAGATGCAAGATTCTCTAGATCAAGATCAAGCTATGAATGAGGCCTTAAACTTTGATGAATCTGATGAAGAGGACTTTGATGATGATGAAGTAAATGTTAATAAAAATTTCTTAGGACCTATTCAACCTGAGCATGAAAATCATGAAAACAATCCTGAAAGTCACTTTAAAAGAACATTTTGGTCTAGAGGTACATCAGAGATGCATGTTAAAATAGGAAATGATAAGAACACTATCACTGTAAATGCATTAGTAGATTTCGGCTCCGAAATCAATGTGATTTCAAGAGAAGTCTATGATAAGTTTCGATGGCCCATAGATAAAGATTGTGGATGGCGTATGAGAACTGCAGATAATGGTGTAGGTACCCTGTATGGAGCTTGTGCTAGTGTGCCCATATCCATAGGAGGAATCACAGAAGAGTTTCACTTTTTTATTCAAGATAATTGCTCCTATGAAGTTCTCTTAGGTCAACCCTTTATTTGTGAGAGTCGTATGGAAACTAAAGCCATGGATGATGGGTCTACCTATGCTAGATTTAAGTCTAAGGATGGAATGCAATCACTTCAAGTCATGACGGTAGGAGTGAATCATCCTAGGAATCGATTGTCAATTAGAAAGAAACCTATTGTTACTCAGGTTCATGAGCATGCTTGTAGTGATTGTGCACCTCGATTCATGTTTGGAGCTACATATGATCAAAATTTCGGATAGAATCCATTGTTGAGCGGGACAACAGTGGATATTGGTTTGACATCTCGCATCCAACCAACATGTACTATAGTTTGTCACTTTGTTTTCCACATTCTAGATTAGGTTTTCTTCATAAGAGTCAATTGTCCAAGTCTTTTATCCAAAAAACCCAAAAAAATTATAGAAACAACAAAATCATGGAACATGATGAGAACATTGAGCATGTGATTGAGACATCTCTATTGTTTCTCTACTCTTGAGGAGTTAGAGTTATGTCTTCAACAAAATTCTAATTCCCATATTATTCTTATTTCTTCCCTTGATGAGTATGCTCTAATCCAAGAGTATGCTCTCAATGTTGACAAGTGCTCAAAATTTAACCAAACACATGATGCCTTACTTGAAACAAAGTACAAAACTGTAGACAAAAAAATCAAACCCATAGCTCAACCATTACCTCAAGGAAGTAATGAAAAAATTATTGATGTGAAAAATGATCCAACTCTTCGGGATAAGAAAAACATAGGACATACATTCACGGATGAGACAATCAAACAGGTGAAAATTGGTAGAGATGATGACTTTCTTTTGCCAGCAGAGAGAGATAAATTTGAGAGAGTCATACATAGCCATGGAAAATCCTTTACTATGTATCCTCATGAGATTGATTGTGTAGATCCTAAGCTAGTTGCACCCATGATAATCTTTACTATTCCACATATTCCATGGAATCTTCGTCCTATACCTGTTCCAAAGGCTCACTTACCTGAGCTAATGAAACTACTTAAGGAGAAGATAAACATGAGAATTTTAGAGCCATCTTTTGCACCTTACTCAAACAGATGGTTCACTGTGCCTAAAAAGAATGGGAAACTACGTTTTATTCAAGATCTCCAACCTGTCAATAAAGTCACCATAAGGAATGTAGGAACAGGATCCATTGTAGATGAGTTTGCTGAATCATTTTTAGGACATTCTATCTATTCAATGGGTGATTTATATTCGGGATATGACCAATTCCAATTAGCAATTGATCTATGAGAAATCAACCTTAGAAGTTGACTATGTCAAAGTCGCTTGTTCAGAGGACACTTTCTAACATATCTTTGATCTTAATGACCAAGTCAGAGTTTTAATGATTCCTTGGAAGGTCTATTGGAAGATATGATTGCACAAAAGTAGCATGGAGATATGTGTATCATTAGATTGAAGAAATTTGAAGTTATGTGCAGGTAATGAAGTTAAATTCTAAAGTAGACTTCTTGAAGAAGAAGAAACATGATTCAGAGAAGTGATAGTGAATGTTTTTTTGTAAATCAAGGTAACATTTGTGTAAAGTTTGGTCTATGATTGATATAGAGGTGTTCTTAAATCAGTATAGATCAAGCCTTTGGAGATTAAGAGGTCTCCAACAGTGGTATCAGAGCAAGAGGTGCAATATAAAGTGAATGAAAGAGCATTTGAAGTCTCAAATTTTGTAGACATTAGAGTCTCTTCAAATTGAAGGTGGACAAGATCAAAGTTTTGAAGACAACCTAAAGAAGTGTGAAGATTGAGCTCAAAAGGATCTCAAAGACTGAAGCTTTACATTAAAGAAGACAAAGATCAAAGATGGGAGAAAGCTTGAAGATTGAGAAGCTAGATAGGGAGAACTATCCTGCTTGGTCCATGTGGATGGAGGCACACCTCATGAGAAAAGACTTGATGGCATTCATCAGAGGAGAAGAAGAAAAGCCTGAGTTTGAAGATCCTAGTGTTCCAACTAGGGAAGAGCTTGCAGATTCGAAGAACTGGATGAAGAAGGATGCTCAAGCTAGGCTCATCATTTACATGGCTATAAATGATTATCTTCTACCTCATATTAGAGGATTAGAAAGTGCAATAGATGTGTGGAATGCTTTGGAAGAGCATTTTCAAAATACAACAAAGTCAAGGAAGTCATCATTATGGGCTGAGTTCACAACCTTCAAGAAGAAGAGTTCACAATCAATTTCTGATTATGTGGCAAGAATGAAGGATATTTCAGATAGTTTGGGAGCAGTAGATGAAGATATTGAAGAAGATAAGTTGGTAAGACAAATACTTGCAGGTCTAAGAGGAGATGAGAGATGGAAACCTTTCATATTGTCCATAGAATCGTCATTAGATCACTTTACTCCAGATCTTAATCAATTGCTAGGACGCATGCTTAATTTTGGGCAGGACATTAAGGGAGATAATGCTAGGAGTGCAAGTCAAGCTATGTACTCCAAGGATAAGAAAAAGAATGGTAAAGGAAAGGATTCGACTGATGATGAAGGATCTTCAAGTCAAGTTAATTTCACAAGAGGGAAGATGAATTCAAGAGGTAAAGGAAGAGGAGGTAAGAATAAAGATAATTTTAAAGCTTGTTGGATTTGTGGCAGACCAAATCTTTTGGCAAATGATTGTTGGTATAACAATCAAAATGGTGGAAGTCATAATCAGAGTTTCAATCAAAGAGGTAGAGAAGGTAGAAGTCAAAGAGGTAACTTCAGAGGAAGAGGTGGTAGGACCTCATATGCTAGAGGAGGTGGAAGAAGTTTTCAAGCTCAGTCCTAGAATAGCAACTGTTATAATTAGGCATCACATAAGAAGGATGACATGAATCTCATTTTGAATGCAACACATGAAGCAATAGGAGAGGATCAAAGGGTATTCTATATCGAATCAGGATGTAGCAATCATCTAAGTGGCAATATATCATTGATGACTGAAATAGAAGCAAAGGTGAGCGGACTGTTGGGAGAGATGGTTGGATGCACTCAGAAGGTTGAGTTGGTACTGCTAATCCTGCTTTGCACCAGCCCTCTTTGACTCCAGATATGCTTAGTAGACTCCTTGAGCTTCCAAATGATACCAAAAATATGCTATATGTACTTTGGAAATGATTTGAATAATGATTAGATCAAAACAGATGAGTTTGCACTTCACTAGACTTGAAAACTTTCTATTTTGATCTTGATACCTGCTCAGTCTTTCACTCAGTATGACCAGCACACTTACAATTGGAAAAAATCCTCTTAGAGTTATTCAATTAGCTTAACAAGCTACCATTTGCAAGTGGAATCATTCAAATTGATAAACTATGCACAGAGAAATAACTTTAGCAAGTTTATGGTCACTCCCGACTTTTTAGGAGATGTGCAGACAAATACCAGAGACTGCTTCGAAGACGATTTCTCGAAAATGGCTGAACCAAACTTCTTCAAACTTTGTAGTCTTGTAGAATGCTTTGCGCTGGTTCCAACAAGCTTTGAATCACTTGATTTGGTTGAGAAATCACGAAGATATGGTCTGTTGAAGTTGACAGACTTGGAGGTAGACAACTCAGAGAACACAGAAGTAATGAAGGTAACTCTTTCTATTAATTCACATGAATGTACAATCTCATTGGCTTGATAGATGTAGCCTAATGAGTTGGAGATGCGTAGGCTATAGTGTAGCACTCACACACTCAGAGATAGTAAGAAATGAAGCTTGGGAGTTCACACACTATCCCGCGAGTTTTTACATTGACTTTTATATGTGATGGAGATGCATTTGAATTTCAAATTCAAACTAAGGCTCCCTAGAATCTCTCCTCTAAAAGTAGGGAGATATTCTCTCCACTTATACCATCCATTTTTCCACGAATCTAAACAAGTAGGTGTGTATACATAAATGCCAAGTCATTTAGACTTTTACAAGGAGAAAAATGGTAATAGTTCATAAGCATAAGTTCCTATGACTCTTGCTTCATGTAGAGATATCCTTCAAGGGTTCCAAGCCAAAGGTGAAGGCTTGAATTGCGCCAACAGCTCCCCCTCAAGCCAACACTTTGGCTTAAGTCTTTATCTTCAATCTTCAATCACATCTTGTAATCCAATCATGGATTTGAATCTGCATAACTTGTTTCCATCCAAAGCTTTTGTAAGTAAATCTGCACATTGCATATTAGTAGAAACATAGGTCAACTGAATGTCTTTGCTTAGCAACTTCTCTCTCACATAGTGATAATGAACCTCTATGTGTTTTGTCCTAGCATGATATATTGGACTAGTTGCAAGGTGAAGAGAACTTGTGTTGTCTCCAAAAATAATTGGTGGCCTTGTATATAGGCCTAACTCTATATACAAAAGTTTTAACCAAATAGCTTCTTGAGTGGCATTGGCTAGCCCTCTATACTCTGCTTCAGTAGATGACAAAGCTACTGTAGGTTGTTTCTTGGCTGACCAAGAAATTGGTTTATCACCTGCAAAACATATGTATCCTGATGTGCTCCTCTTGTCATCCTTGCATCCTGCCCAATCTGCATCTGAATATACTTTAATGTCAATATCTGATGTATAAGGAAAGTACAAACCATGGTTCTGAGTTCCCTTTAGATACTTCAAGATCTTCTTTGCTGCCTCTAGGTGAGGTACCCTTGGTTTGTGCATGAATTGGCTTAGCACACTAACTCCATATGCTATGCCAATTCTTGTTAAGGTAGCATAATTCAAACTACCAACCATACTTTAGTATCCTGTAATGTCTTGGACTTCATCACCTTCATGAGCACTAAGCTTTAGGTTGATCTCCATTGGAGTACTTGAGACTTTAGCTTCCTGCAAATTAAACTTCTTCAACATGTCTTGAATATACTTCTTCTGAGTGATATATATACCTGAATTAGTATAAACCAATTCAAGACCTAAGAAATACTTTAATAATCCAAGATCATTGATCTTGAATTCCTTCATCATCTGTCCTTTGATGTGTCTAATACCATTGACATCATTGCCTGTAATGATGATGTCATCAACATAAACACACAAGTAGATTACCTCTGTACTACTCCTCTTTATGAATAGAGAAGTGTCTGCTTTACTCATCACAAATCCTTGGTCTTGGAGATATGTTGTCAACCTGTAATTCCATGCTCTAGGTGCCTGCTTCAATCCATATAGAACCTTCTTCAATTTACAAACATAATTTACCTTCTTGGGATCTTCATAGCCAGGTGGTTGTGACATGTAGACTTCTTCAGATATCCATCCATTCAAGAAAACATTCTTGACATCTAATTGGTACATGTTCCAATTCTTGGATGCAGCTATACTCACCAATACTCTGATTGTTGGCATCTTAGCCACAGGAGAAAATGTCTCCTCATAATCAATGCCCTGGGTTTGTGCAAAACCCTTGGCTACCAACCTAGCTTTGTACCTGTTGATTGTTCCATCTGAGTTTCTCTTTAGTTTGTAGATCCATCTGGATCCTATCACCTTCATAGAGTCCTTCTTGGGTACCAAGTCCCATGTGTCACTTTCCTTGAGAGCTTCTATTTCTTCATCCATAGCTCCTTTCCATTCTGGTTTGGTGATTGCCTCTTCATATGTACCTGGTTCTTCATTCAACACATCCTTTGCAAGATATACAGAATGCTTAGTTACAAGAGAAGTGTCATACCCATATCTCATAGGCTTTTTACTTTCTCTCTGAGATCTCCTCATTGCTTGAGTTGAAGATTCTGGTATATCCTCTAGCTTCTTCATTTTCATCTTCCCTTTGGACTTCCATGCCTTGAATTCCTCAAGGTTAATTGTGTCATCCTCATCTGAACTTGAGTCTTCTTTTTGGATTGGTTCCTCCTTGGTGAGCTTTGGGAAATCTTCTTCCATATCATAGGGTAGACTAACCTTCCTGCATTTATTTTCATACCATGAGTCATTCTCATCAAAGATGACATCTCTACTTACCTTGAAACCTTTGTTTGAGGGGTTGTAGAATCTGTACCCTTTCTGATTCAAGTCATAACCAATGAAGATACATTTTTCAGCTTTAGGGTCTAGCTTTCCCCTTACCTGTGAGGGAATATGCACATATGCTACACAACCAAAAATTTTGCAATGATCCAATGATGGTCTCTTACCATGCCAAGCTTCATAAGGTGTCATGCCATCAAGAGACTTTGATGGCAACCTGTTGATGAGATAGGTGGCAGTAGATACACTCTCTGCCCAAAGATAATTTGGTAATTTCTTTTCATTAAGCATAGACCTAGCTGTTTCTACAATGAGTCTATTCCTTCTTTCAGCTACCCCATTTTGTTCAGGTGAGTACCTTGTAGTTATCTCCCTTTTGATGCCTCTTTCCTGCAAGAAATATTCAAACTCATTGGAGAAGTATTCTCCTCCTCCATCTGACCTTAGCCTCTTCAAGTTTCTTCCTGTTTGGTTTTCAACAAGTGCAAGATACCTCTTGAAACAATTAAACACTTCATCTTTATGCTTCATAAAGTATAACACAGTCCATCTGCTATAATCATCAATGAAGGACACATAGTACCTTGATCCTGAAATGGAGGGATCCTTGCTAGGTCCCCAAACATCTGTGTGTACCAAGTCTAGGTAGTCTTCATGCATGAAACCTTTCCTTGAGTAGGGCAACCTGTGAGACTTACCAAACTGACAAGCACTACACTTGTAAATCATAATGTAATCCCAAGCACACATTGATCCCTGCACATTTGTTTTAGGGTTCTTTCACCTATGTGACCTAACCTCTTGTGCCATATTTCTAACTCTGAAAGTGTTTGATCCTTGTAATTGTATAAAGCAATGTTTTTGGTGTCTTCTAGCTCAAAAGTAAATAATCTACCTGATTTCTCTCCCTTGGCTATCCTTTTGAATCCATGTCTTGGATCTTCCACCTATGCTCCATGTTGATTGAACCTGACCTGCAAACCTTTCTCCACAATCTGACCAACACTCATTAGGTTCTTGGGAATGGTTGGTACATAAAGTACCCTGCTCAATAGGTTCTGGTTCCCATCACAAGTGTTGAAGCTCAAGGTCAAGGACACAGCATGGAAGCGCATCAAGGAAGTAGACACACAAGAAGAAGGAGCAAGTAGGGAGCTCCAAGAAGCACCTGTCAAATTTTCAGAAGAAATCCCTACAAAAATAGTGATTTTTATCACTAAAAACCATTGTAAATACCATTTTCCATTTTTGTAACTCCATTTTGTTCAAGCCGAGGAGTCCTCGAGCTTGAGGAGTATTAGATCTACCATCCTACCAATTTTCATAATTTTTAGATTCCGTTTGAGCCCCCAAATAAGCCCTGGAACCTATTTTTTAACTAGGCCGGACACTAGGTCTGGACAGGGCCAAAACCACTCAAAAACTATAAAAAGGGCTGGAGAGCTCATTTTTGAGGTTGGCTTGTTGTAGATTTCAGTTTTGTAAGAGAGCTCTTTGATAATCGAAGCTTTCCATTGTTCCACTCTTTGCTCTTACCTTGTGCGCGTGTGTGTGTATGTGTGTGCATGCTTGCGTGCTTTCACTCACGCACTTGTGCCATCACTTGCTCGCGGTCTTCATACCGGTCCTCACGTCTCCACGGATTGACATTTATGAGGTGTATCTCCTCACGTTGGTATTCACCATTGTGCTAGAGTGACACCAAATTTGGCGCCGTTGCCGGGGAGAGAGCTTGGAGGACGAGCGTGTGACGGTAAGACGTGGAGTAGCGACGTTGGAAGGTGAAAAATCGCCATTTTTCAGTTCAGTTTCTGAGTTTTTCTCCTTCTTCATCTTCATCATCATCACCATTTCCTTCCCTCTTCACATTCTCTGATTTTTTCCATTTTTGCCACTACATTCACTCGTTTTTTACTCGTGGCTGTGAGAAACAAGCTTAGGAGGAGCTGAGAACCAAAAGCGCTAAAGAAAATCACTTGGAAAACCTCTCAAAACTCCAAAAATTCAATTCAGTATCGCGCGGGCTGAAGCGACCTGCGCCTGGTATCGCGAGCATCATATTGTGATTTTGGAGGGTGACTTGGCATCCACAGGCTGATAGGAGGGACAAGGAGGACACAAGGTACACAAACCTGCAAAAATTTTTGAATTTGGGTGTGAAAATCTCCAAGTATCGTGTCCGGTTGAGGTTTGGTATCGCGATACCAGAACTCCCGTGTATCGCGATACTTGTTGAGGTATCGTATCGCGCATGCCCACTTGAGGTATCGCGATACCATTTTGGTATCGTAACGTCGAGTGCCGGTATCGCGATCGCGGTCGCCCAGTGGTATCGTATCGTTGATCGTACAGTATCGTATCGTCGGGTACTTATTTTGGTAACGCGATACCATTCTGAGGTCGTATCGTCCTGGTCCTCTGGTATCGTATCCTCGAAGTTTTAGTGTCGTATCGCCTTCTCCCCAAGGTAGTATCGCGACACTTGAAATAGTATCGTATCGCCAACACTAGTGGTATCGTATCGTTTCCTTACCAGGAAGTGTATCGCGATACCATTTTTGGTGTCGTATCGTGGCAAACCCTTGGTATCGTATCGTGATGTTGGTATCGCGATTTCAGTAATCCCGGTGGTATCGTATCGTCTAAAGTGGTATCGTGTTAAAAAAAAAAAAAAGAGGTATCGTATCGTGGAAAATCTGGTGTCGTATCGCCTGTTTTGAGTTCCCAGAGAGATCCAGTTTCCCTGTTTTAAACCCCAGAACCCTGAACTGGCATAACTTTCTCATACGAAATCCGTTTGCTGTGATTTTGGTTTTGTTGGAAAGCGCGTGGGGAATACAACCAAAACATCGACTGGTTATGGTTAAATTAATACCAGGATTATTAGATAGGGTATTTTGAAGTTGACCCTCAGAAAAATTGGAAAACCAAGGTGTTCCAAAGGATTTTGAGCAATATAAGAGAACTTTGGGACTAGAAGCCAAGGCTTATGAACCTGAGATCTGGCAGACACTTAGGCAAGGATAGACAAAGCATTAGGTCATCTGAGGCTAGTGTCAACCATACATCCAAGTCTTGGGCTCAACAGCTTAGTGGTTATCCTTACACACGAAGTTCAAAAACCAGTGACTCGGAAATGTCTTTTAGCATGGAAAGACCCACACGTAGCTCCGGCACTGCCTATTTACAGACACCAGAAGGTCCCTATAAGACCCAATTGGAGTATATCAGGACCAACCAATTAGGTGCTCGCATCTATGAGGATGGTCTAAGGCGATCAGTGGCTCAACTCAAAAATCCTAACCAACCCTTTGGACTTGAACACCCAGTAGTCAAGTTTGAAGAGGGTGCTTACATTGATAAGGAAGGAACCATGTATGTGGTTACCAACTTACCAGATAGGACAGATGAGTTTGGAAATATCATTCCTGAGAATGAGATAGGAGACCTAGAGCAAGGAGACCTAGGAAGAGAACCCAAGACCCCTAGAGGTAAGTCAGTCTTAACCAGAGTGCTCACTCCAGAATGGATTCCTCAAGATAACAAAAGCATAGAACTATTCGTGAATAGAGAAACGGAGGAAGCCTTTTGGAGATTTAGACCAGATCAACCCAGCCCAGTAGTCACCATCTATGAATTCAAGGACCCAGAGACACCAGGGAAAGCTGTCTATCTAGATCACACATCTCAGAAATTATTCTTGGTATCAGATCATGACAGACATGCTTACACTTGGCAAGGTAAATCAATTTTCCCTCCACCAAGATCTAATGTTTCCGAGGGCCTCCAAGGAGCCGGATCATCCAAGGCTCATGAAACCCAGAGAGAAAGAACTAGAGAGAGACCGGAGGTAAGCTTTGCAGACACTATAGGCAGAGACAGATCAGGATATGGAACGGAAAGACTTGAAAGGGAGAGACATAGAGTTCATAGACATCAAAGAGACGATCATGATTTCCCATTGCCTAGACCACGAGAACACTCAAGAACCCTTAGACCCTCTCAAGTGGTTAAGACAATGAAGAACTACTTTGATGGATTTGGAGATCCTTATGATCATGTGGCGGAGTTCAAACAAGTGCTAAGAGCGGAACAAGTTGAAGACTTGTTCACCCAGTTCGAGGCATTTGGTTTGACTCTTAAGGGTACTGCCTTAGCTTGGTTTCAACCTCTAAACAGTCGCAACTATAGAGAGATAGGTCAGCTTCTAGAAGAATTCATTGTAGAATTTTCCAAGAGTGGTATCAGACATAACACATCATCCTTGATCCACAGCTTCAAGCAGACACCCCAAGAAACAGTGCGACTCGCAGGAAGAAGATTTAGGCAGTACTTGGAAAGATGCCCTGTGCCAGAATTACCCACATCAGCCAAACAGGTGGCACTGTTTTTAGATGGCCTATTGAGCACAAAATTAAGATCATATGTATACCTGAAAGAGCCTAGATCCATAGAAGAGTGTATACGGATGTGCATTGACATAGAAGATAACTTGGGTGAGGAGTTAGGACTATCCAAACTCTATAATGACTCTGATAGTTCTACAAGTCATACCTCTAGAGCCTCCACTGAAATAGATGCGATAGCTGAGCAAGTGGCCAAGAAGCTAGAAGTTCAAAGTAGACAAATGCCAAGGGTCACCTCAGTGAAGCGATGTTATACATGTGGAGGAGATCACATGGCTAATGTCTGTCCAATGATGACCCAACCCCAAGGAAACCCTAATGCTCTATATTGCACCATTGAGAGAAAATACACAAATCATACGACCCAAGATTGTCCCTATAACAGGTAGGTTGTTAGACAAAATTATCAGCAACCTTACCAGCAGGGTAGGTATCAGAATCAGTACCAACAGCCATATTATAGGCCACAACAATATCAACCTCAATACCAGCAGCAATATCAGGCACCATATAGGCCACAACCAGTCCTTGGAAACCAACCGCCAGCTCCTGTCAATGTGATCCCAGTTAAATATACGATGGCAGAGGAGAACCCTAATAGAGCTTTGGTGCCACTAACCCCATTGGTCTCAGAAAATGATTCTCATGCTCATGGTTCAAACTACTTCCAAGAAGATAATCCACATGCTTATTATATAGAGTCACCTGAGCAAAGTGAGACTTCTCAGTATCAATATGAGACACTGCCTCTAGAACAAAACTGGGAGCCAGAATACTCCAATGTCATGTATACGAATCCAAACCCTAGGCCTCAGTTGAGACAAGTAAGACCACAAACCCCTAGAGGACCATGCTTTAGATGTCAGGGCGATCATTTCATTCGTGAATGTCCCTACCAACCAGCTCTGGGATCAGGACAGAACGTCACAATACAAGGCTTTTGTCCTGAGTGTGGCAAGGAACACCTTCCTAGAGAGTGTCCCAGGAATCCCTCTAGTGCACCCAAGGTCACACCCATCAATGTGGTAGGCTTAGTGGCAGATTCAAGTTCAAGTAGCAATAATGTGGCTCCTGTACAGGCAGTTACTAGGGCACAGGCTACACAACAAGCAAAACCATCTGAGCAGTCGGAGTCAAGTGAGGCTGGAGAGCCTAGTAAGAGGAAACCAAGAACATGGAAGGATACCAGAGAGAAGGCTAATCGCAAGTGGAATAAAAAGCTATCCGAGCTAGAGGAAAGCCTAAGGGATACCAAAACAAAAATAGAAGACATTGCATCTCAAAGCCCCTCACATACCGAAGCTCCATCCACTCCACCTCATTCCACTCCACCGCCCATTGTAAATAACCCACAACCAGGGTCTGTTCTTGCAGATCCAACCCCAGAAGGCTTGGACATGATGTTCAAGGCCTACCAGGCTCGTCTTCAAGAAGGGCCAACAGCTGCAAACCTAGACAAGAGTTACCCTAGAGCAGATTTAGAGATTGAACGAATGAAAATGTGCATGAAAATGGTAGAACAAGCTCAAGCTATACTTGAGACTAGTCAAAAGTTCAATCAAACAAACTCTGTCAAACCGGATTTGCATTTCCAAGGCTTACTAGAAAGATTAGAGCAGTTGGTAAACAAACCACAAGTTTCTTTACCTCCACAGGCTCAATCAATTATTGAAAGAGGGAGCTCACCACCAATGGGAGCTTATGTTCCTAATTCCACGGATGCTGGAATACCTCCTTCAATTCAACAGTACTCTCAAGAGTTCTTGCGGGAAATACAAGAAGAGAAATGGGCCAAGGAGAAGGGTAATTCCCCTCCTATTCCTGAGATTGATGATCTTCATGATCAATTTCCCCAAGACATTCCGTCTATCTATGGAGATCAAGCAGAGCAACAAGAAGATGAAAGATTAGATTTTGAATCTAATTCTTTACAAGAGTTGCCTCATTTCACAGGCCCATGGGAATCTGAATCTATCCAGATCAGAGCTCCCACAATATTGGTAAGAAATGAAGACTCAGTGATTCCAAGAAACACTGATGTTGTGAAGAACACTAAGGTTCAGTGTCATCTCACTGTAGAGGAGCTGCTCAAGGCAAAACCGGAGCTATGGAATCATGTGAAGGATCAGGTTCCAGAACTTGAATCCAATATGCCAAAAGTAGGCTCTAAGCAAAAAGTTCCAGAGATACCTCTCGACAAGATAGGAGACATGAGCGAAGGTGAAGAAGGTAACACTTATCTTCCGATCACCTATCAAGGTTACACAACCAAAGCAATTGTAGATTCGGGTGCTGGTGTTGCTATTGCGACCACCTCCTTGTGGAAGCGATGGGGCAAACCCACATTAAGACCAACGAGAATGAAGCTTCAAATGGCAGATGGTCATTTTGAAAGACCTCTAGGATTGCTTGAAGGGATAACTCTAACCACATGTGGTGTAGAGTTTGAACATACATTTGCTATATGTGACTTTGAAAAAAATAATGTCTACGAGATGATCCTAGGAAGACCCTTCCTACGACAATTGCAAATAGTACAGGATTGGGGAACCAACTCCTTGTACTTACAGCACTTAGGGGTCACCACCAAGGTCAATCTGAAGGATTACACCTTCAGAGATGTACCACCCCTACAGTGGAATCCTATCCACAAAGTGAAAGAAGATTCTATCTCCGTGCGTTCTGGAAGTTCACCTGATCCATCATGGCTGCATGAAGATACTCACTTGTGGATGTGCAAGGTCGCAGAGGAAGAGGAAAAGCGCCTAAAAGCGAGAGAAGAAGGAACTCCCCCAGGAGATAGACCAATAAAAGACCCAGCCTATACACCGATGATATTTCCAGATGAGGAATTTGAGCCTCATGGTTGGGTAGAAATCTTAGCTACCATGGACATAGCAGTCAATGGAGAACAATGGACACCTCATTGTGATGAGGAGGGTTATGATATTTCAGTGTTCATGTGTCAGCCCCTGTTGGAAGAGTGTGATCCTATTGAGTTCATAGAAGAAGAAGAGAATGACGATGACCTAGAATCCATTGTGATGGATACTTACTTTGACTCAGAGGAACACCACTTAGAAGACATAGGAGTGCTAACCCAAAAAGAAGAAGAACCCCTCACAAGTATTAAAACGATAAACTCAAAGGAAGGAAGTGAAGGAGGTCAAAAGAAAAAGAAAAGAAAAGCAGTAAAACAAGAAGAAGAAGAATCGTTGTTTGAAGTACCAGAAAATTTCAAGAAATATGAAGTGGAAGACCGAAAAATTTTGGTACGAATGCCTAAGAGAGAGGCCATTATAGGAGAAGCATATGACAATAAAGAAAAGACCAAAAAAATTGTAGTGACCATTGAAGGGAACGAAGAACGATGTACGTACATAGGAGATGACCTAAGTGCAAAAGAAGAAGCAGAGCTTGTAGCTCTATTAAGGGAATATAGGGATGTGTTCGCGTGGCACTATAGAGACTTGAAAGGAGTAGATCCAAAGATTTGCTCTCATACGATTCCGATGACCGCTGATGCCAAGCCCACCAAACAAAAGCCCTACACATATAATGACAATTATGCAGCCAAAATAAAGGAGGAAATTGACAGGCTGATTGAAGCTGGATTCATCTATGAGATTGAGCACACTGAATGGGTGTCTCCCATTGTGGTGGTGCCCAAGAAGAATGGGAAATTGCGAGTGTGCATTAACCTTAAAAAAGTTAATGCCGCAACGATCAGAGATAGTTATCCACTTCCAATCACCGAACATCTATTGGAGCATGTTGCAGGCAAGGAAGTTTATAGCTTCCTTGATGGATTTTCAGGTTACAACCAAGTAGCCATTGCTCCCGAAGATCAACACAAAACGGCCTTTGCCACAGAATGGGGAATCTTTGCATTTCGTGTGATGCCATTTGGGCTCACCAATGCACCTGCAACATTCCAAAGGCTCATGTGTCATGTCTTCAAAGAGTTCTTGCGGAAGAGCTTAGAAGTATATGTGGATGACTTATGTGCTCATTCACAACAAAGAAGATACCACATCCCTGAGCTCAGACAAATCTTCAACAAGTGTAGAGATTATCGAGTGTGTCTGAACCCAGAGAAGTGTGTGTTCATGGTACGACAGGGTAAGATCTTAGGTCATATTGTCTCTAAGAATGGAATTTCAACAGATGAGGACAAGGTAAGAGCGATAGCAGAGTTGCCAAGACCAAGAAATGTTAAAGAGGTACAGGCCTTTATGGGCCATTGTGGATATTACCGTAGGTTTATCCACATGTATGCCATCATAGCTAAACCTCTTTATGGGTTGTTAACAAATTTTGAGTGGAACGAGGAATGCGAGAATTCCTTCAACGAGCTAAAAAGATGCTTGTGCTCAGCACCAATACTGACCACTCCGGATTGGAGCAAACCCTTTCATGTCCATGTAGATGCCTCCAATCATGCAATAGGATGTGTGCTAGCACAACCCACAGGTGAAGGAAACCTAGATTTGCCGATAGCATATGCTAGTAGGCAATTAAATACAGCTGAACGAAATTATACCACAACGGAGAGAGAAGGCTTAGGTATGGTATACGCTGTGAAAAAGTTTAGACACTATTTATTGGCCAATAAGTTTAAGTTTTTCACTGATCATCAAGCTTTACTATATTTGGTCAATAAACCTTGCAATACAGGCCGCTTAGTAAGATGGTTCCTCTTACTAATGGAATACGACTTTGAAGTTGTTGTCAGGAAAGGTAGAACCCATCTTAGGGCAGACCATCTTTCTCGTATCACTTCAGGAGAGCCACCGCAAGGAGTGTCTGATGAATTGCCCGATGCTTATCTGTTCAATTTAGAAGTTGTTCCTAAATGGGCAAATAAGTTGGTGCCAATCCTAACCTTCGGACCTGCAAATAAAAATGTGAAAACAAGCAAAGAAGAAATTGTAAAATCACAAAAGTATCAAATATTGGCCGGAAGTATGTACAAGCAAGATACCGAGGGCGTATTAGCTTGTTGTGTTGAGGACGACGAACATACGAGTTGGATGCAACAAGCCCATGAGGGACTGCTAGGAAATCACTACTCTAAACAACGAACATTGCAGAATCTAAAACGTTTAGGAGTGTATTGGCCTAGCATGGACAAAGAAATACAGGAGTGGATCCAAAATTGTCCAGTGTGCCAGAAGAGACCCCCGGTGGAGCATGCCACTCTTTATCACGTGTCATTAATCCCAGATTGGAGTGTTCCATTGGTTGCGTTCATGAGATCGGGAACATTACCCAATCAGGCTAGTCTTGCAAGAAAACGAGGCATGGAGCAAGAGGCTCAAGACTATGCCTTAGTCGGAGACAACCTATATCGAAGAGGCAAGGATGGTTACCTAAGACTGTGCGTTCATGAATCAGACTATTTGAAAGTCTTAGAAACTGCACACAACGGTGCTGCAGGTGGACACTTTGGGCCTGACAGAGTAATTAAGACCATTCTATTCTCAGGACTTTGGTGGCCCACTCTTCATATGGATGCACATACTTATGTGAAGAAATGTGACACATGCCAACGTGCCCAATATCCGATAAGAAAAGACGAGATGCCTTTAAGGCCAATGATGGGTGGACGTGCATTTTCAAAGTGGGGTATAGACTTTGTTGGTCCTATTAACCCCCCAGCTAGAAACTCCCATGCAGAATACATTATTGTAGCCACAGATTACCTTACAAAGTGGGTGGAAGTAAAAGCCACGACAAAGAATGATGCTCAAACGACGGCTAAGTTCTTATTCGAAAATGTGTTCACTAGATATGGGTTACCAATAGAGTTGGTTAGTGATAGAGGTACGCACTTCTTGAATGAGGTCATTGAAAATCTCCTTCAAGAATTCATGGTGATACATAAGAAGTCTGCCCCCTATCACCCACAAGCTAACGGACAAGCCGAGAGCACGAATAAGATCCTATGTAACGTATTGACGAAACTTGTAAATAATAAACGCTCTGATTGGGACAAACAACTTCATCATGCTGTTTGGGCATACCGAGTTGCCTACAAAACGGTACTCAATGCTACCCCATTTCAGATGGTCTTTGGACAGAATGCCGTGCTACCATTGGACTTCCTAATCCCAGCCTTGAAAGTAGCACAAGAGCATGAGTGGAATGGACATGAGTTGTCTTCCAGGATCTTTGATCTAGAACGCTTAGGTGAGACAAGGCTACGCGCAGCAGCAGGCATTTATGCTGCAAAGAAAAGGCAAAAGGCATACTTTGATGCCCATGTAAAGGATAAAGGATTGAAGGAAGGAGATCTAGTGCTGGTTTACACGCTAAAGCAACATGCCCGCAAATTGGAGAAACGAGGATATGGACCCATGATCATTAATAGACTCTCCACTAGCGGTGCAGTTCAATTGGCCACTTTAGAAGGAGAGATCTTACCAAACTATATTAGTGGATGCCGAGTCAAGTTATATCAAGAACCTCTTACAGAGGAAATGCTCATGAGACTCAACACTGCTAAGAAGCGAAAAGAAGAAGAGTTAAGGGTTAGAGAAGAAGCACAAGCAGAGGCTAGAGAGCGCATCAGAAGAAATAAGTTACGGCGGCTAGGCCTAGATGTCCACACAAAAGCTCCAAAATATCACATGGACATGTGCCAAAAATCGGGCATATCTACTTCTCAAATAATTGATCGACGGCCCTTTGTGACTATAGAGGTAGGACAAGGAAAGAGTGTAAAGACTGTGAGAGCATTAGTTGATTCAGGAGCAGCAACTAGTGCAGTTCGATTTTCATACTACCAAGACCTGCAATTAGACATCAAGCCCATAGAAGCCTATCTCATAGGGCTGGGAGGCGTGGAAACACCCTGTTTGGGCGAGGTGGAACTTCCCATCTACCTTCAAGATGTTCCAATAAAAGTCAAAATGCTAGTGTGTCATGATGAGGACCTCACAGAACCACTTGTCTTGGGTCAAGACTGGATTTACGACCATGCTGTCAACTTGAACCTAAGAAGTCAACTTCTTCAAGTGTGGGTATATAATCAATGCATTACATTAGAATTGGAGACTCGCATGCCCACTGAAACTGACACCACACACTCTCTTTGTTCCTCTAAGGCTAATCTTCTCGAACAAGATGTTGTAGATGTCAAAAGCTCTATGATCCAGACGGACGCAATCACGGAAGGACAGTCGCAAAGGCAAGATGAACCTTCTTCTTGTTTTTCAAAGAGTAAAGCATCCACGTTAGTCCAACCGCAGAAGCAAACAAAACAGTGCAAGATAGCCAGTCTATCAAATAGACAAAGAGCCTTCAAGCAGAAAGAAGTTAGGGGCATGAAGCAGATATGGGTAAAGAAAGGAGTGCAACCATCGATGTCGCCTCAAAGATTCCCACCCAACCAGATTGACCATGAAAAAAGAAGGACCAAGCACCTACGACAGGGTCAAGCACAAAGAATCCATCAAATTTGGGTACCGAAGCTATCAATGAAGGCCGACCACAATCCGGTACAAATTTGGGTGCCTAAAAAATTAGCTACAGCTCAACAAGGGCGATTACAGATGTGGGTACCCAAGAAGCTCTTACACATACAAAGACCTATGCTTCCCGCCATGCGAAAGGCCTCCACAAAAAAGCCAAGGAAGGCAAAGGGTAAGAACAGAGCACAAAGACCAAAAGAAGCTAAACTCAACCCTTCTACAAAAAAAGGTAGGCACTCACCCAGGATATGGGTTTGGAAGCCAAAAGCACAAGCAACATCCACAGAACCAAGGGGCCAACCACACTAGATACCAAAGTTTGGACTGCATCCAAAGAAGAACTGGCCTGAGGTGATCTCTACAGTACCAAACCCTATTCCAAAATGGGTTCCAATCTGGAGGATTACATCATTTCGAGATCCGATAGACACCTCCAATCAAAGAGTTCATCAAGTATACAAGTAACATCAAAAGCCTCGACCAGCAGCAACCATGTGCCTTTGGCATAACCTTGTCGTTTGCACCATTCAGGTCATGCATTTCCAAAGTATGCATCAATATAGGGCCACCTTACAGGGCCGTGCATAGACACAATTGAGAAATCCCAGGCACATGAGACACAATTTTCACAGGCAAAATATGTTATTGATACTAACCTCTTTCTTCTTGTTTGCGGCCACCATTGTTCCAAAAAAAAAAAAAAAAAAAAAAAGAGAGAAGACTACGTTGTGGTCGCGATCTGAAATTGAAGCACGAGAATCAAATATGACGCATCTGTTTAAGTCCTGGAGGTGCCCCTAACCATGAATCCAGCAGTGACTCTAGGGTGAATGCAAAAGGTACTCCTTTGGCACACTTGGGACATAGAAAATTTGAATGCAGCGAACCAGATGATGGTCGAGAGCAATCGCCAAAGGGCATGTATGATGGTGAATGTAGTTCTACGTTTACGTATGAGCCACATGAGGTTTTTCAGGAGAATGTTAATTACATAAGAGAAAATGAGTATTCCCAACAGGCATTAGATAGATCCAACCATATTTACGAGCATTCAAACATAAAAAGAGTAAACAAGATGCGGAAGATCCCGATTATCTGCCTGTTTCTTTATCAGTTACAGAAGCAAGTGCTGCAGTAGAAATGTGTTCAAAGGGCTTTCCCCGAATGCGACTCAATGAAACCTGCAGAAGGAATAGATGGAATGACCCATTATTTACTTGCTCTAAAATAGAAGGCCCGGAGCATTACAGATGGTTCACATATTGCCGGTTCGAGAATGGTGAAAGGAATTGATTTGAACATGGAAAATGATGGGATCGGATCTTAACAGAAGCTTCTATTGCATTCAACTCGCTGCTCTGATAAATTTGCGAACTTCCAGCAAGGACATCCCTCAACAAAAAGGAAAGGCCGACGGTCAAACACTATGAGGGAACCACAACACGAAGAGATGAAGATCAACGGACCCTTCACCATGGTAAGACGTGTATGTTTCAACAACACTATAGCCATGATAGATTAGGAAACCTCTTCGTCAGCATACCCTTGAGCACTTAGCTCAAGACCCAATCTCTTGCACCATACTTCTTGCCATGCATTTTCCAAGCACGCATATGTAGGGCCACATTACAAGGCCATGCACAAGGCACATATTTTGTTCAACCCATGCACTAATGCACTTACCCACCATTCATTATGGGTTACAAGTACTTGGCATGAAAACTATGAAAAGCCATATTTGGAAGAACCAGACGACATCAAGATGACAACAACAAGAGCAAGGAAGCCATCCACCACCGAGAGTTGCTCCCAATCAACATTGACCACATCCTTTGAGCAGCTAGCAGTTTTGGAAACCTCACAAATGCACCACCCAGATGGAATACAAGGCAGAAGCACGTACAAAGGGACTACAAACTGCAAGAGATAACAGTGGCAAAGTGAAGAACCAGACAAACGACCAGGATACATTGCGAAGAGGGATCGCCACTGTTGGACGCAAAGGACGCTACCTCTCAACGTACTACATGGAACGACCACTACAACAAGGGTCTGTCAGGGACGACAGACTCAAGAGGGGGGGGAGTGTTGAAGCTCAAGGTCAAGGACACAGCATGGAAGCGCATCAAGGAAGTAGACACACAAGAAGAAGGAGCAAGTAGGGAGCTCCAAGAAGCACCTGTCAAATTTTCAGAAGAAATCCCTACAAAAATAGTGATTTTTATCACTAAAAACCATTGTAAATACCATTTTCCATTTTTGTAACTCCATTTTGTTCAAGCCGAGGAGTCCTCGAGCTTGAGGAGTATTAGATCTACCATCCTACCAATTTTCATAATTTTTAGATTCCGTTTGAGCCCCCAAATAAGCCCTGGAACCTATTTTTTAACTAGGCCGGACACTAGGTCTGGACAGGGCCAAAACCACTCAAAAACTATAAAAAGGGCTGGAGAGCTCATTTTTGAGGTTGGCTTGTTGTAGATTTCAGTTTTGTAAGAGAGCTCTTTGATAATCGAAGCTTTCCATTGTTCCACTCTTTGCTCTTACCTTGTGCGCGTGTGTGTGTATGTGTGTGCATGCTTGCGTGCTTTCACTCACGCACTTGTGCCATCACTTGCTCGCGGTCTTCATACCGGTCCTCACGTCTCCACGGATTGACATTTATGAGGTGTATCTCCTCACGTTGGTATTCACCATTGTGCTAGAGTGACAACAAGTTTTCACATTTCCAATCTTTACAACAGAATGTTTAGTATCATCACCTGTCTGTACCTGATGTTTGCCCTTGGGTTCTTCCAAATCAGAGAGTAGTGCCACATTACCAGCTACATGGTTAGAACACCCTGAATCAATATAAAATAAATGATCATCATTTGTACCTGCCTTGGAGGTCATATTCATGATCAATAGGGAGTCATCTTGCTCCTCTGTGTAGTTGTTGTAATCCCTTCTATTTCTGAATCCACCTTGGTAGTTACTATTGTGGTTGTGGTTGTAATTGTTGTTGTATTGATTGTTGTATCCATTGTAGCCTTGGTGTTGGTTGAATCTGCCTCTACCTTGAGAGTATCCACCTCTTTGATAGCCTCTTCCTCTCTGATTCTTATAATTTCTGTAGCACTCATCTGTGGTATGGTTAGACAATCCACAAATGTTGCATGGTGATGAGTTGTAGGGTCTCCCCCTACCTTGCTTACCTCCTCTGCCCCTGCCTCTTGAAGATCTACCTCTCCCTGCATAATTTGCTTGGGAGGTAGAGCCTTCTTCTTCTTGCTTCTTCCCTTTACCTTTATCCTTAACTTTCTTATCAGTATATAGAGCAGAGGGGTTATTACCTTTTGATTGATCTCCAGCCTTTGTAAACTTTGCTTCATGTGTGAATAGTTGGCCCATGAGAGTTGTGAGATCTGGGGTATGCATGTCCATGTAGAGATCCATTGCAGTGGTGAAGCTCTCCCACTTATCATCTGCCTTTAGTCCATTGGTTACTTGCCTTACTATTTGTTCCTCTTCAATCTCCTCTCCAATGCTTGCTAATTGGTCTGCCACATCCTTGATCTTGGTCACAAATTCTGAGACTGACTGCTTTGGTTGCTTCCTAAGGGTTGTGAATTCAATCCACAATTGATTCTTTCTGGCCCTTGTGTTAGAAGAAAAGTATGATGACAAGGTTTCCCAAGTCTCTTGGGAAGTCTTACAATTCCTGATGTGAGGTAAAAGGAAATCAGATATACAGTTAAGAAGATAAGACCTTGCCAATGCATCTTTTGCACACCATGTGTTGAGCCTCTCTTGTTCATCCTTGGTGGGTAGTCCTCTAGCTTTGAATGAGGGCAATTCCTCATCTCCTGAGATGAATCCAAATAAGCTTCTTCCTTGTAGATAGGTCTTCATCCTTAGAGACCAAGCTTGGTAATTGTTCCTGTCCAATTTGTCAATGAATGAAGGAAAACCATCTCCCATGTTACCTTATTTGCTCTGATACCACTGTTGGGAGAGATGGTTGGATGCACTCAGAAGGTTGAGTTGGTACTGCTAATCCTGCTTTGCACCAGCCCTCTTTGACTCCAGATATGCTTAGTAGACTCCTTGAGCTTCCAAATGATACCAAAATATGCTATATGTACTTTGGAAATGATTTGAATAATGATTAGATCAAAACAGATGAGTTTGCACTTCACTAGACTTGAAAACTTTCTATTTTGATCTTGATACGTGCTCAGTCTTTCACTCAGTATGACCAGCACACTTACAATTGGAAAAATTCCTCTTAGAGTTATTCAATTAGCTTAACAAGCTACCATTTGCAAGTGGAATCATTCAAATTGATAAACTATGCACAGAGAAATAACTTTAGCAAGTTTATGGTCACTCCCGACTTTTTAGGAGATGTGTAGACAAATACCAGAGACTGCTTCGAAGACGATTTCTCGAAAATGTCCAAACCAAACTTCTTCAAACTTTGTAGTCTTGTAGAATGCTTTGAGCTGGTTCCAACAAGCTTTGAATCACTTGATTTGGTTGAGAAATCACCAAGATATGGTCTATTGAAGTTGACAGACTTGGAGGTAGACAACTCAGAGAACACAAAAGTAAT
Organism: Ceratopteris richardii; assembly: GCA_020310875.1. Taxonomy (NCBI): domain Eukaryota; kingdom Viridiplantae; phylum Streptophyta; class Polypodiopsida; order Polypodiales; family Pteridaceae; genus Ceratopteris; species Ceratopteris richardii. Next base: position 80,554,165 of record CM035440.1, read on the forward strand.
GAAGGTAACTCTTTCTATTAATTCACATGAATGTACAATCTCATTGGCTTGATAGATGTAGCCTAATGAGTTGGAGATGCGTAGGCTATAGTGTAGCACTCACACACTCAGAGATAGTAAGAAATGAAGCTTTTATATGTGATGGAGATGCATTTGAATTTCAAATTCAAACTAAGGCTCCCTAGAATCTCTCCTCTAAAAGTAGGGAGATATTCTCTCCACTTATACCATCCATTTTTCCACGAATCTAAACAAGTAGGTGTGTATACATAAATGCCAAGTCATTTAGACTTTTACAAGGAGAAAAATGGTAATAGTTCATAAGCATAAGTTCCTATGACTCTTGCTTCATGTAGAGATATCCTTCAAGGGTTCCAAGCCAAAGGTGAAGGCTTGAATTGCGCCAACATGGACATATAGTTCAAACAGGAGATAATACCAAGCATAAAGTGGAAAGCATTGGATCAGTGAAGACAAAGACTGGAAGCACACTCTTAAGCAAGGTACTTGATGTTCCTACTATTCCTAAAAACTTGATAAGTGTATGACGAATTGTGGAGAAAGGATATGAAGTCAGATTCACAAATGGTGGTGTTTATGTGCAAGATCCAAATCAAGGATATAGAAGTATTATTATAGGTCAAAAAGAAGGAAGGCGTTTTACTCTCAAGGTCCACGGTAATGTGGGACATGCATTGTTTACTTATGGAATTCAAAAGATGTCTGAGTTAGACCTATGGCATAAAAGGTTAGGTCATTTCAATGAGAGAGTCAAGGTCCACGGTAATGTGAGACATGCATTGTTTACTTATGGAATTCAAAAGATGTCTGAGTTAGACCTATGGCATAAAAGGTTAGGTCATTTCAATGAGAGAGCATTGTTTACTTATGGAATTCAAAAGATGTCTGAGTTAGACCTATGGCATAAAAGGTTAGGTCATTTCAAAGAACGATGTAGTGCTTGGATTGCCAAATGTTGAAGGTCAACACATGGTATACAAGTGTGAAGCTTGTCAATTAGGTAAAGCTCACATAACTTCATACAATAAACCAGGATACAAGTATTCGAATATGCTTGAGTTGGTTCATATGGATGTGCATGGATGTGTGGAGTCCTTCAATGGACTATAGCATAAATGGATCCAGATATTATGTGTTGTTTGTTGATGATGCATCAAGATGGATTGCACTTTATGTAATCAAGGACAAGTCTGAAGTGTTCAAGACATTCAAACATTATCATGCTTATGCAGAAAGGATTACAGGACAAAAGCTCAAGAGGTTGAGATAAGATGCAGGGGGAGAATATTTTTCTAAAGAGTTTGATGATTATTTATGGAATCCAGGTATAAAAAGAGAAGTAACTTGCAGGTATTGATCCCCTCAACAAAATGGAGTTGCAGAAAGAAGAAATAGAACTCTTGTAGAGTTTGCAAGATCAATGATGAAAGAGAAGTATAGTGCAAACTATTTATGGGCAGAAGCTATTAACATTGCGACATATCTTGTGAATAGGTTACCCTGCAAAGCTTTGGATGGTAGAACACCTTATGAAGCATGGTGGGGTAAGAAACCTACTCTTGATCATTGTAAGGTATTTGGATGTTTGTCATATGCTTATGTTCCTTCACAATTAAGACAAGCTAGAGCCCAAAGTAGAGAAGTATGTGTTTATTGGGTATGATGATAGATAGATGGGTTACAGATTGTGGATTCCATGTACAAAGCAATTTCTTATTACAAAATATGTTACATTTGATGAGCAAAGCACTTGGTATACAGGGTCAACAAATGCTTATGCAGATGTTGAAGAAATACAAATGAAATGGAAGACAAAAGTAAATGTGTATGAAGAAGAAATTAATGATGATGATTGTAAAAGTAAATTGTAGGGCAACGATGAGGATAGGCCAAGCTTTGATCCAAAATCAAATGTGGCTGAGACTTCAAGAAGTGCAGAGGTCAAAAGATCTTTGACAGAAAGAAAAGAACCTATCAGATATAGCTATGATATATCTTTCTTAACAACCAAAGATTATGCTTATATTGTGAAGACAAATGAAGATCCAACTACATATCAAGAAGCCAAAGGAAAGCAGAATTGGGAGAAGGCAATGTAAGAAGAGTATGATGCTCTACTTGAGAATGAGACATGGGAATTGGTGCCAAGACCAAAGAATCAGAAGGTAATTGGATGTAAGTGGGTGTATAAGACAAAGTGGTTTGCAAATGGTGAGGTGTCTAGATACAAAGCTAGACTTGTGGTTAAAGATTATGCCCAAACTTATGGGGTAGATTATGATGAAACCTTTAGTCTAGTTGCTAAGATGTCTACAATTAGAACTTCAATTTCTATTGTTGCTTGTAAAGGATGGAGGTTGTCACAATTAGATGTGAAGAATGCATTTCTGAATGGATATATTACAGATGAAGTGTACATGGAGCAACCAGAGGGTTTCATGGATTCAATTGGATTAGATTATGTATGTAAGCTCAAGAGAGCTTTGTATGGTTTAAAATAGGCCCCAAGAGCATGGAATTATAGTCTTGTTAAGTTCTTGAATGAGTGTGGATATCAAGCTTCAAAAGCAGATAGTAGCTTGTTAGTGAAGGCAAGTGAAGATGGGTTCATATATATGTGTATTTATGTTGATGATATTATTGTCTTAGGTATAGATGCTCAAGGAATCAAGGAGCTCAAGAAAAAAATAGAGGAGTTTAAGATAAGTGATTTGGGAAACTTGTCTTATTTCTTAGGAATGCAGATTGTGTATACTCAAGATGGAGTATATGTTATACAAGAGAGATACTTGAAGAATCTTTTGGTCAAGTTTAACATGGAAGATTGCAAGCCTTCAACCACATCATTGGGAGGTAAATCATAAATTTAGTAGATATGGAGGAGAAAAATTTAATGACATAAAGAAATATCAGAGTTTGATAGGTAGTTTGATCTATGCTACCTTGACAAGACCAGACCTATCATATGCAGTGGGTGTCTTATCACAATTTATGCATCTTCCAAAGAGAACTCATTGGATTGTAGCTCAAAGGGTACTCAAATATATCAAGGTAACCTTAAGTGAAGGTTTGTATTATGGTTTTTCTTCTAACACAAGAATCAAAGTTTTTAGTGTTGTAGATTGGGCAAGTAATTCAGATGATGGAAGATCTACTCATGGTTATCTTGGTTACATTGGGGATAAGTTAGTTTCTTGGTGCTCAAAGAAGCAACATACAGTTTCTTTGTCATCCATAGAAGCTGAGTATAAAGGAATGGTAGAGGCTACAAAAGAAGTGATATGGTTGAAGACCTTATTGAAAAGTTTTGGAACTAATCAGAGTACTCCAATAATTTTTGGAGACACCATGAGTTCATTATATTTGGTAGCTAATCCTGTTTTTCATGCCAGAACTAAACACATAGAGATTCACTATCATTTTTTGAGAGAAAAGGTATTTGACAAAGAGATTGAAGTTTTGTATACACCAACAAAAGAACAAGTAGCAGATATGTTGACAAAAAGCTTAGATGGACCTAAGCTACAAAAGTCCAAAGAGATGGCAGGAATAAAGAAGAATATCATAATCACAATAAGTGATTGAGAGGGAGCTATTGGAACAAAGCAATCCCAAATTGATGATTATGAACAACTTGAAGCAAGTTAGAAAACAAAATGAAGCCAAAGAAGTCATTGAAGAAAGCGAAAAGATCTCAGAAATGTAGCTTGTATACATATGTACATTACAGATGAAAATTCTTGTACTATGAGTATAGATGATCATTAGAATGATAATGCATAATGTAATAGACGTGGATGAGTCCAGAATCATATGTATATAAGTCAATAATGTAAAGAAATAATAGAGAGAGTCATTAGAAGCCAAGCGTCTATGAGGTAGATGTGTAGTGAGTCATCTTCATGAGTTAGCGTCAATTCTTTCTCTAATTTCTCTCAGCCTAATATAGTGGATCAAGAAAGCTTTTTTACACATCTAACCTAGAAGCTAATCAAGCTATGTTCAAAGTTTCAAGGTCTAATTCCTTTCAGGTTGTGTGTAGGATCCATAGGAACATGTATATGTAAAGTTTGCTGGTAGACCTCTTAGAGTAGCACATTTTCTCGTGATAATGTTTTGCTTGGATGTCAGTGCATAGTGTAAAGCTTTTGATGATCAAGCATTCAAAATCTAAGTTAGAAGGTAAGGAAGCTATGGCTAAAAGCATTTAGCAAAACGGGACTTGTGCTTTGAGAAATCAACCTTAGAAGTTGACTATGTCAAAGTCGCTTGTTCAAAAGGATAGTTTTTGACATATCTTTGATCTTCATGATCAAATCACAGTTTTAATGATTCCTTTGAAGGTCTAATGGACGATATGATTGTGCAAAAGTAGCATGGAGATATTTGTATCATTAGATTGAAGAAATTTGAAGTTATGTGTAGTTAATGAAGTTAAATTCTGAAGCAGACTTCTTGAAGAAGAAGAAACTTTATTCAGAGAAGTGATAGTGAATGATTTTTCGTAAATCAAGGTAACATTTGTGTAAATTTTGGTCTATGATTGATATAGAGGTGTTCTTGAATCAGTATAGATCAAGCCTTTGGAGATTAAGAGGTCTCCAACAAACACACAATGCATTGTGAAATATACTATGCACTATCCTTTTGCATATTTAGAGAGAAGAAGAAATATTTACAAGTAGAAAGAATGCTTTCTATGCCTTGGCGACCCATAAAAGGCTCTTTATGCATATTTTGTATAAAAAATTCTTTAAAAGACTAAGTGATGCATAATGTTTTTTAAAAATACAAGAAACCATTATGAAAGTTTAATGATCATTAATACATGGTGCAAAATTTTGGAAAGCATTCCATGCACTTAAAAAGTACAAACCTGAAACATAAGTAGGAGTCATATGATGAAATAAATGAATCCAAATACAAAAAAACATTATGGATAGAAACAAAATGTGATTGTGTTGATGGAAAAGAGCTAAGAGCATCAATGATGATATTAGCTTTGCTAGGTTGATACTGAATCATAGTCTGACAATTTTGAGTAAAAGAATCCCATTGAAGGTGTTGGTCAAAAATCAATGGTTGACTTAATAAATGTTTACTACCAAGTTGGTTTGTTTTATTTAAAGCTTTTCAACTCCTAAGATAATGTTTCCACTCTTTTTATGCATGCACAATAGCTAAAAATACCTTTTCTTATGTTTTATAATTATTTTAAGAAGATTTAGATTTTTCACTCTCAAATGCAATGGGATGATCATTTTGCATTAATATTGCACCTATACCCGAGCCATTAGCATTTTTAACAAAACATCATGAAAAATTGGTAATTGCAAAATAGGTGCATGTGAAAGTGCATATTGAGTTTTTCAAAAGATTAGTTTTGTGCTTACCCCCATAAAAATTTTACTTTTTTCTTCAATTATAAAGTGAATGGAAGTGCTAAATACAAAAAACAAAATTTTTAAAAAAACTACCCAATCCAAGAAGGTACATCAGATGCAGAGATAGTCCATTCAATAATTACTTTTATTTTCTTTGGGTCCATAGATACTCCTTGACTAGAAATGATATGTTCTAGATATTAAAGTTTACTTGAAGAAACGTTTTTAAGGATTGATATGAAGTGTTCTCTTACAAAATAAATGAAAGAACTATTTCCAAATGCTATTGATGCTCACTTTCATTCTTACTATAACATATATCATCAAAGAAGACATGTTTGTGCAAGAAGCAAGCCTAAGAGCTTTGCTTATACTCTTGGATTTCTCTCAATTATCATCTTGCATAAATGTAATCCATTTGAGCTTATGTTTGTAAGGCTAAAAGGTTAAAACCTTGAACCTATCTCAGTCCCTTGTAAAAGCAAAAAGTAGGAAAAATATCCCGAATCAAGGGAACCAAAATCCATGAATTTATCTAGAGTTAAAATTCAAGTTGATCCTAAGATGACGGAGGACTTTTAGCTGGATGAGTCAACCACATTCAAATTAAAAAACATGTACATAAATACTACATTATACTTGTGGGATGAGAAAGCCTTCTTGTGAGTTTTGAGCATAGCCTATGAGCTTACATTTTACTCACTTGAAGTGAGAGATATCATCCACAACTTCTTTGTATCATACATGAAATATCAATACACATTATGATTTCGAGTTACATAATCATATTGTCTAGTTAATGTTTTAATGTGTGGATATCCGATATCCAACCTATAACTTGGATAACTTAGATAGGACTCTTGTGAGAGTACATATAATGTTTCACTAACTTTGGATGTATAGATTGCAAGATATGAATTTTGGAGTGTGACCATGTCTCCGCATCTCCTTCTTCTTGAAAAGTTAGGGTGACCCTCTAGACTTCCTAAACTTGTTTCTCTATGTATAATGAAGTTAAATTCATGAAATAGCTTTCTTTAGTTATCTTTTAAATCTAATTGAAACTATGGAAAAGTTATCTGGTCAATTTGTACCAAGTTGTGAGCTCTACGCATTTTTTTGAGAGCTTCTCACCCAAAATAGAAAGTCTTCTCAAGCCTTGCGATGTGCAAAATTATTTATTTTGTCACAACTATTCATGTGTGATGTTATAAAGGAGTTGGTGGTCATTCATGAATGCTTGGGTAGCTAAAGAAGTTTATTCGAAAAGTCATCTTGTCCATTGTTGAGCACGTCTATAACAAAAGTCACTCACCTCTGTGAATATCCCATCACCTCTTCATAGGGGTATTAGATCAGAGCTAAAGAGTAAGAATCATGGGTGATGGATTTCCCTCATCCATTGAAAAATTGGATCGAGGTGATTGCTCAAAATGGTCACTTAGAATGGAAGCCCATCTATAAGGGAGCAACCTATATGGATACATTCTAAAGATGAGATGATGCGAGTACTTAGATTGGATCAAGGCAATCACTCAACATGGTCACTTAGAATGGAGGCCTATCTACACATGAGGAACCTATGTGGATAAATATCTAGAGATGAAATGATGCCAATACTTAGAAGCAAGGGGTTATCAATAGAAAAGGAGCAAGAAAGGTTGAATGCATGGTGCTCAAAGGATGCTTTGCCAAGGTCATACATTCTCAACTCTATCTTTGAATTTTTACTCCATCACATAGGAATTGTAAGACATCTCAAGAGATAGGAAATTCTCTAGTACCATTCTTCTCATCAAGAACCAAGAACAAGAAGAATCAATTGTGGATGGAGTTTACAACACTCAAAAAGATGTCTAAGCAAAGTGTGACTGAATTTCTCACCAAGATGAAGGATATTGTAGACCAACTTGGAAGCATTGGAGAATTCGTTGATGAAGATTGAAAGCTAATGACAAATGTGAAGCCTTCATCACAACTATGGACCTCTACATGGACATGCAATTACCTAACTTCAATACACTAATGGGGCAATAATTCGCACATTAAGAAAAGGTCATGATGAATGGTGAAGACTAGAAAGGTAATCAATCCTCTACTATATATAAAGGTAAGAAGAAAAGCAAGGATAAAAAAGGGAAAGTTAAGAAATCTGATGATGAAGGAAGCACCTCTAGAAGTAGAGGCTCAAGACAAAGAGGCAGAGGAGGTAGACAAGGCACAGGGAGAGCTAAAAGCTCACCCCATGTTCTATATGTGGTCTCACAAATCACATTATAGAGATTTGTTTCACGAACCCAAGGAGTCAAGGAAGGGGAGGATACAACACAGAAAGCTATGCAAGTTTAAGAGGAAGATTCAACAAATTTGTATGGATATAGAAAGAAACTCATACAACAACAATTCCCAAGGTGGATACAAACAAAGGAGAGACTAAAAAACTATAAAAATGATCAAGCTAAAAAAGATTCATTTCTTCTCATGAATATGACAATGAAGGAAGACTCTCATGAGGATGTGTTTTATGTAGACTAAAGCTGCTCAAAACATGTGGTAGGAAATGTGGCTCTACTCTCCTTGGAAGGCCCAAAAAATAGAAATGAATTCCAAATAATAGATGACACAAGAAATCCAATTGAGAAGATATGAAATGTAAAGACTTCAAATGGTAACATGAACTTACTAAGTAGAGTAGTCTATGTGCCTACCATCACCAATAATCTTATCAATGTAGGTTAGATCATTGAGGAAGGTTTGCACGTAAGATTTTCCAAGCATGGAACTTTTTGTGAAGACCCACGTCAAGACACCAAGAACATTTCATTTTTCAATTATGCTGCCCAAACTCTATCAAAGTTAGAGATTTGGTACACAAACTTAGCTCAAATTGGAGAAAGATCCCCGAAGTAAATCAATAGAGATCAAAGTGTATTTGAGCTACCAAATATATCAAAACAACACATGATATATAAATGTACTTGGGCTACCAAATATATAAAAAAAACACATGATATATAAATGGTAAGTCACAAAAGCAACCCTTCACCAAGAAAGGCTACAAACATGGAGACGCGTTAGAGTTGGTCCACATAGATGTTTGGGTACCAGGAAAGGAACCTTCAATCTCTAGATCAAGGTACTATGTATCATTCATAGATGATTGTAGTAGATGGACTATCTTGTATTTCATGAAGCATGAGTATGAAGTATTTTCATGTTTTAAAAAATACTTAGCTCTTGTGGATAATGAAATAGGTAAAACCCTAAAAAGGCTAAGTTCATGTGGAGGGGGAGAATATTTCTCCCATGCATTTGATTCTTATCTCCAAAATAGAGGAATCAAGAGGGAAATCACCACTAGATTCACTCTTGAGAAGAATGGACAGGCAGAGAGACAAAATAGGACAATTATGGAGGCTACGAGGTCCATGCTCAATGAGAAGAAATTACCCAACTCCTTGTGGGTAGAGGCAGTATCAATAGCGATTTATTTGATGAGTAGACTTCCATCAAAGGCTTTCAATGGCATGACTCCATGTGAGGCATGAAATGGAAGAAGACCGATCTTGGAACATTGTAGAATCTTTGGGTACATTGAATATGCACACATACCTTTAGAGATTAGAGGAAAATTGGACCATTAGGCATAGAAATGTATATTCATTAGCTATGACCTTAATAAAAAAGGATTCATTATACGTAGGGATGTTGTGTTTGATGAAAAAAATCATGGTTTGAAGATGATTGTTGGAGAATCAAGCTACATTATGACCTACAAGAGGACATTCCAAGTCTATCAAAAAAGGAATGAGCACACACTTGAAGCATCAAGTGATTCTTAAGATGATCAAAGGATCCAAGGAGAGAGATAAAATCTTGGAACTCTAAAGGTAAAGCCAAAGTGCAAGAGTTGAGGGATGTAGCAAAATCCTCTCAAAAAACAATTAGAAGGTCAACTAGAGAGAAGAGCAAGCCAGAAAGGTATGGCTATGATACATCATTGGTTACTAAACATTCTACCTATCTAGCACATGTTTCAAACTCTAAGGAGCCCTCATACTATGAGGAAGCAAAGAAGAATCCAAAGTGGATGAATGCCATGGAGGAAGAGATTGAAGCCTTATAGGAAAATCACACTTGATAATCAATACCCAAGAATCAATCTATGAAGAACATAGGTTCAAGATGGATGTATAAAGTAACGAAAAACTTTGATGGGACTATTAAAAGGTACAAATAAAGACTTGTGACCAAAAGGTATGCATAAACACAAGGAATTGATTATGAAGAAAACTTTTCACCTACAACAAAGATGCCAACTATCAAAGTGTTTATGAACATTGTAGCTTCCAGGAATTGGAAGATCTACCAAAAGGATGTTAAAAATGCAATCCTAAATGGATGGATATCTAAAGAGGTATACATGGATCAACCTTTGGTATTAAGTACTTATCATGCCATGAGTATGTATGCAAGTTAAGGAAGGCCTTCTATACTTCCCTCTTCATCAAGAGGTCTTGGAATCAATATGAATTCATATACCTATATGTATATGTCGATGATATCATAATTACAAGTAATGATATTGAAGATATATTGAGGAAGATCAAGCTTGAGATGAAAGAAGAATTCAAAATTCGTGACCTAAGGCTACTCACATACTTCCTAAGGTTGGAAGTAGTGTATATAGAAAAGGGTATTTATCTTACTCAGAGAAAGTATATCAAAGACATGCTTGCCTAGTTCAAAATGCAAAATTCAAAGGTTGCATGTACACATATGGAGATGAATCTGAAGTTAAGTGCTCATGAAGGAGAGCAAATTGAAGATATAATTAGTTTGGTTGGTAGTATAAAATATGCTACCTTGAGAAGAGTTTACATTTGCTATGGAGGAAGTGTAAAGTTAGTTCATGCACACTGACAGGAAACCTTACATGCAACTAGCCAAAAGGATACTGAAATACTTGAAGAGAACCATAAATGAAGGTTTTTATTACCCTTACACATATTATATAGACATGAAACTATTCTCTGATGCAGATTGGGCTGAATTTTAAGATGACAAAAGTACATGTGGATACCTCACCTTGGCAAGTACAAATCTAATTTCATGGTCCTCAAAGAAGCAACCCACTATTGCACTCCCATCAATTGAAGCTGGATATAGAGGACTAGATAACACAACTCATGAATCAGTATGGATTAAGACCTTGATTTCTGATTTAGTTCTTAAGTCATCCATTCCTCATACCTCTGGGGATAAAATTAGTTCATTGCATCTTACTACTAACCCACTTTATCATGCCAAGACTAAACACATAGAAATGCATTATCACTATGTCAAAGAGAAGATTAAAAGCAAGGGGATTCATTTATCATATGTATCTACTCATCGACAATGTGCAGACATGATGACGAAGGCATTGGATGGAGTCAACTTGAAACGTTCAAATCAATGGTTTGATTACAAGAAATATTTAAGAATTTAAGAATCAAGCTTCTTAGCTTGAGGGGGAGCTGTTGGTGCAAGATGAAAGCCTAAGAGCTTTGCTTATACTCTTGGATTTCTCTGAATTCTCACCTTGCATAAATGTAATTCACTTGAACTTATGTTTGTAAGGTTCAAATGTTAAAACCTTCAACTTATCTAAGTCAATTGTAAAAGGAAAAAGTAGGGAGAATCTCATGAATGAAGGGATCCAAAAGCCATGAATTTATCAAGAGATCAAAATAAAATTGATCGTAAGATTTAGGAACACTTTAACGTGGATGAATCAATCACATTCAAATTCAAAAACATGTATGAAAAGACTATATACTAGTTGTAGGATCAGAGAAACTTCCAGTGAGTTTTGAGCTGAGCTTGTGAGACTACATTGTACTCAATTTAAGTGAGAGAATTCCTCCTCGACTCCTTTGTATAATATGTGCAATATCAATAATCGTTATGATTCATCTACATTGATTACTTACTCTCTATGTTTTGCTAGAATACTTTGAGTTACACAGTCAACTTGTCCAGTTCATTTCCTAGTGTGTGGATATCCAATATGCAATATATCACTTGTATAATTTAGATAGGAATATTTTAAGATTAGATGTAAAGTTTCATCATGTTCAAATGTATAGATTTCAAGGTATGAATCTTGGAGCGTGACTACTTTTGCACATCTTCTTCTTCATGAAAAGTCAGAGTGATCCCCTAGACTTCTTAAACTTATTACTCTATTATAGTGAGTCTAAGTGCATGAAGTAAGTTGATTTGTTTTTCTTACCAGTCTAATTAAAAGTGTGCAAAATATCTCTAGTGAATTTGTACCAAGATATGAGCTCTAAACATTTTTTTTAGAGATTCTTAGCCCAAAATAAAAGTCTTTTTTCGAAGTTACACTGAATTGGAAATTACTCACACACCCAAACTCATAAGGTAGAGGCACCCATGAACTTGGGGATTCCAATAGATATGTCCAGCCAACCAGATTTAAATCGGGGACTTCCTCCCATAGAGTTCAGCATGTGAACCATTAAGCCCGTTGGACTTGTGATGTGCAAACTTATCTATTTTGTCAAAACTATTTCTGAGTGATGTATCAAAGAACTTCGTGGTTCTCAGCCAAGAAAGTCTAATAAGTATGTGAGAAGTCATCTTGGCTAGTGTTGAGTAGGTTTTTTCCAACATTCACTCATCTATATCAACATCCAATCATGTCTTCACAACAAGGACAAAAGCTTCATAATCAAGAAAGATATTGTTCATCATACATTCAAATGTAGTAGCAACATTTGTAAGTTTGAAGGGGAATAATAAAATCTTAATCATCAAGAAAGAGATTATTCATATGTTCAAGTGTAGCAGGAGAGTTCATAATAGCGAGTTAGAATCCTAAAGGTGGTCTTGTAAATATCACTATGCGTCATACAAATATGATGATATCTCAATTTAAGGTCAGTTTCACTAAAGATAATGCTCCTCAACATGTATCTAGAAGATCATCTATATGAGGAATATGATATTGATTTTTAATGGTGATTTGATTGAGGGTTCTATAGCCCATGTGCATCCTATACGTCTTATTCTTTTTCTCAACTAATAGAAGAGGTGCTCCAAATGAAGAGGATTTCGGCATTATAAGTCCTTTTTGGAGTAGATCCTTAACTTGGTTCTCTATTTTGTTTCTATTCAAAGGTCTATGCTTATAAGCTTTATGAGAAGGAGAAAGACAAAGAATTAGATCTATACCATGGTCAAGAGATCCTCGTGAAGGTGGTAATTTAGAAGGGTGCTTATACCTAAAACAATCCTTATAAGTAGCCATAAATGGTCTATGTGCACCAAAAAATTGAGTACAATAAACTATGCTATTCACTAAAAAAAATACATGAATTGTAACCTTTTCAAAATGCATGTTATTTGAGTATGATTTATGAATAGAAATGGTTGGAGACATTCTTTTTAGATAAAGAAATGAGTTGGCATTTAAATTCACAATTGAATGTGTGTGTATGGTAGTCAATGTGTGGACTATAATGTTGATGGAAAGGCATACCAAGTATAGCATCATAATATTGAAAAGGATTAAGTAAAAATGTTTGTGCATCCACATAGGAACATATAAAAATATTAACATCATGCACCTAACTTGTTACATTATACCTACGTCCTTGAAATTAAGTCTCGACTTTAAACATAGAAGGAAAAGACTTTATATTTCGTTCATGGAGTAAATTATGTGAATTGAAATCATGTGAACTACCATCATCATGTAAAATGTTGACAATCCTATTATCAATAGTAACCTGCATGCAAAGAAAATAAGGAATAACAGTTTTATTACCCACGGTACTCAAGTCCTTTTCTAATGCTTCCTCTATTCGAATAATGAACGTATTCTTGAACCACCTCCATGTTAAGCACTTGAACCATGAAAAGTTTCATACTAGAACACCACAACTTGCACTTAGCTTTGGTGTGTCGAATTTTACCACAATTCAAACAAGGGAAACATGGATTCTTTTATTGAGCATCCATCCTCAAAGTCTAAAGAATAGAAAGATTATATTTTCCATATATTTCTTCTAAATAAAATATCTTCATGTGCTGTTGATTGTAGCAAATTTTAAAAATAATGGTTGAAGATAAGGATCACTATAGAATGTGACTTTTGTAAGTAAAAGATAAGGCTCAATAAAAGAGAGAAATTTCTTCCTCACACACCTGCTTTTCAAAGTGTCTAATCTCATTGTAAATTCTATCTTTGGACATAATAAAAATCTATGAATACATTCATTTAGGAGATTCATCCAAGAGAGTGTGGGTGGTGATTGCACCCAATACTATGTTCTTTTGTGTCTACTATGGATCTCTATTTTGTGTGATTTGAATATGGTAATGTCTTTGTGTATGTGTTATTGCAATATCTTGCAACAATGGTATCACAACATGTGTGTGTCACTCCAAAGGCATTTTAGCACTATCCATTACACGGCTAATTCTATTCGAATTTTGATTCCAACTTTTTTTTTGAGTCCTTGTTCTTTTTCTTGTTCCTATTCCTATTTTCATTTTTTCTTTTGCTTTCTAATTTCTAGTATTGTTTTTGTTTTCATTTTTGTTTTTGGTTTTTAATTCTATACCTATTTTCGTTTTCTTTTCAAATGTAGCTTTTGTTTTTGTTTCTATATTTTCAAAGATAATTTGGAGATTTGAATCCAATCCAAGATCAACACACTACAGCTTACAACTCTTTATGATGTTATTTCCTTTGTTCATGATGTAGAGAAAGACTTTCAATTTTTTACCAATTTCATTCATTTGCAACAATCACATCAACAAAAACCACTAGTCAAAGTTAGTTTTCCTAGTTTCTTTTTAGCTCCTTATTCCAACTTTACATCAACACTCATAGATTCATACCTCCAACCTAGAAAACCCCAATAATGCCCAATATGTCCAAATATGAGCATGGAAATCTATGCCCTCACAATCTTGCACGTGCTAAATGAAAGGAAAAATCAAACTAAAACCTCAATAAAATAAACTCCAGTAATTCAACATTCCATAAGTGACACTAGTATCCATGAACTTGGATCAATTCTATGTCAACCTCATAAAACAATGGATAATCAAAAGTATCACTAACATAACATAGAGTGCATCTCAAAGCATCTAAATGTGGTTTCATAGGAACCTTCATAAACTGACTCTGAAGTCCTAGAGTGTATCTTAGATCAAGCCTTGTAATTGTGACATGGTTAAAACTTCCTACAATCGTCCTATACATAGTAGCATTTTCCAATGCGTCATGTGAGGTAGCATCAAACTTCAATTTCCCATCCAAAAATAAAGAATTTGGCTTAGCATCAAGCATGCCATACTTAGGCATATTGCCTTTGGGATAGACATATACCTATTTCTATATGTGGCCTAAGAAGGAGTGCAACACCCTAGAATAATTCATGTTGAATTCTTGCATAAGGAGTTGCTTTACATATTTAGTGCTTTATTGATTATCACCACCTACAATGAATTCATCAACATATATGTGCACAATTATAGTTCCATCTTCAACCTTTCTTGCATATACTAAATGACCTACATTGTTGAAAGTTTTGTATTTCAAGCTCAAGAGTGTGGGAACACGCCCCAAATAGAACCTTCCACATCATCCACAATCAAAGTTAGGGGAATTTCCACACGTTGGAGGCATTAAATCATGTCTTGATTAGAGAAGATTTAGGTCACCTCTTCATGTGATTGGACTTCAATACTTTTTGACATGTATATTCTTTTGATTGGTTAAAGAGGTTAGTATGTGATCTCTAAAACCTCTATGGAGTTTTATTATGACTTAGAGTCTTGGAAATATGTGCCTAAGTTGCCTCCTTGCTTCAGCACACCCCCTACTAGGTGTTCTCTGCATATTTTGAAGAAATTTCACTTTAAGATACTCTATCTCTCTAGATGATCTTGGTAGACCCCTTGATCCTGTAATTGTTGTTTCTCATTGATTCCTAGTCCATTTGCAATGATTTTTGTTTGTTTTGGAAGCTTATAAGTACTACATTCAGGGGTAGAAATCTCATGATCAGTGTCTCGACAAGTGTAGAGAATCTCTAGAACAATGTTTGTGTAGTTAGCTCATACTCTGTGAAGAGATCAACGTAGTTGTTTTGTTGTAGTTTGTTGAGGCATCATCCATTATTCAAATGGAGTGATTTTACTCTCATTTGGAAGCTTTATACGTTTATTTTAAGACTGAAAAAAGTTATTTCTGTTCCCTATATGTACTAAGGGAAAAGCAAAAAACTTAAAGCCTATGTTGGAAAAAAGGGGCATTCAAAAGAGCTAGAAGGCACGATGGCTAATCTCAATGCTCAGATTGAGAAGCTCAAAAATGGAAACTACCAACCATGGTGATTTAGCTTGTGAGTGCATGGAGAGCCAAAACCAATCATATATAAATGAGTTAAATCCAACCAATGACTAGAGAAGAGTAGTACGAGAGTGAGATGAAAGGGAAAAAAGAGTCATTTTTATTTTCTCTCAGCATATTAACAACTCCATGATAGAACATATTCAAGGTTTGGATACATCAAAGAAGGCATGGGAGTGCATGGAGACATTGTAATCAACCTCCACAAAAGGGAAAAAAAATTCAGCTCAAGAATGAGATATATAATCTTAGGAAAGGCCCTTCTCAAGGTGCTAATGATTACATATTAAAGGTTAAAGAGCTTGCAGATGCTTTGTATGTGGTAAGCTGGGTCATTTTGAAAATGAATGTTATCATAGAGCTCAAAGAATAGGGAATCAAAGCAACAACAACAACAATTATAGAGGGAAAGGTAACTATGCAAACACATCATCCAGCCAAGGGAATGATTATTTACTTGCCATGAGGTATGGTGAAGATACAACTCAAGCTAGTGAAGATGTATAGTATGTAGAGAGTGGATGTAGCAATCATATGTCATGTCGGAAGGATCGTGTTAGTAATTACCTGGTCCCAAAGCATCAAGGAAATGTGGAAACACATGATAAATTAGAGCATACCATTCAACATGTGGGAGACATCATTTTGGAAGGAAATCAAAGGGCAAAGTACTTGTTAGAGAAATTAAATGTCCCTACTATTACCAAAAACTTGATTTTGGTATGCCAAATGGTAGAAAAACACTATCAAGTTAGGTTCAATGAAGGAAGATGCATTGTTGAGTCTCCAAGGGTAGGTTTCAAGCTCATGGCAGAAGGAAAAAAGCAAGGGAGAATGTTCACAATGGACATAAATCAACCACACCATTCAATGTATGTCACATATGGAGACAAGAGGATAGAGAAGTTGGACCTATGGCATAAACGAAGAGTTCACATCAACCTATAGAAGATCAAGGGCATGCAAAGGAGGAGATTGGTAAGAGGCCTACCAGATTTACAATTAAAACATTGCATGAAATTTGTGTAGCTTGTCAACAAGGAAAACAATAAAGGTTGCCCTTCAAGAAGAGTACCTATGTGAGTGCCAATGTTTTAGACCTCATTCACACGGATGTTTGGGGTCCACCAAGAGAAGCATCCCTTGTTGGAAATAGGTATTTTGTAACCTTCATTGATGAAGTTTCAAGAAAACTATGATTGTATTGCATTAGAAACAAATGAGATGTGCTCTAGTACTTTAAGAAATTCAAAGCATAGGTGGAGGGGGAGAGTACTTCTCCCATGAAATTTTTGATTTTTTTGTGGGTCAATGGCATCAAAAGACAATTTACATGCAGGTATACTCCTCAAATAGGGCATCTGAGAGAAAAAACAGACACATAGCAGAGGTAGCAAGGTGTATGCTGAACGAAATGAATATGCTAAATTGTTATTGGGGAGAGGCTACATATACAACCACATACATCATGAATAGATGTCCTAAATCAGGAATCCATCATCTAACCTGTGAGAAAGCATGGAGTGGAAGAAAACCTTGCATTTCACATCTTAGAATCTTTGGATTTATATGCTATGTACATGTACCTCAAGAGTTGAGGTCAAAGATAGATTCCAAATCTAAAAGGTGTATCTTTTTGGGATATTCTATGGAACAAAAGGGGTCTAAATGCTAAAATCCCATCACCAAAGAGCTGAAGGTAAGTAGGAATACTCTCTTTGATGAGTTGAAGCCTTGGTATGTATGCACGAGTCCATTGCAGGTTGAAGAGATAGGTGAGACAGATAAGAAGAATGATGATAAGGTTCAAAAAAGCATGGATTTGAGTGGTCCAAGCAATTTATACAAAACCTCAGGAGTCAAAACCTCAAGAGTGGCAAAACAAAGAAAGAAGATGGCAATCACACCTAAGGAATTGGAAGAAGGTCCTCAAGAGTAAGATATCCAACTCAAGGGTTAACATATGATAAGCAAAAAGCATTATGCATACATGACTCACGTAATCAAGGACAAATAACCAACTAGTTATGAAGAAGCTAAAGATTGCAAGGAATGGCAAGAGGCAATGAAGGAAGAGCTCAAGGCACTTGATGAGAACCATACTTGGAGCTTGGTACCAGGTAAAGAAGGCATGAAGGTGATAGGTAATAAGTGGGTTTACAAAATTAAAAGAAATTCAGATCGTTCCATTGCTAGGTACAAAGCAAGATTGGTGGTGAAAGGATTCTCCCATAGCTATGGGATAGATTACGATGAGACTTTCAGCCCCATAGCCAATATAACAACAATTAAGACTTTGATTGTAGTAGCCACATCAATGAAATGGAGCTTATATCATTTGGATGTGAAGAATGCCTTCCTCAATGGAGAACTTGAAGAAGTAGTCTACATGAGCCAACCTCAAGGATTTGCTAGTATGAGGTACCCAAATCATGTTTGCAAGCTAAGGAAAGAATTATATGGACTAAAGCAAGCCCGAAGGGCCGAGAAATAGAGATTAGTGGATTATTTATCAAGTAGTGGATAGAAAGAAAGCGTTGTAGATCCATCACTCTACATGAAGAAGCAATGAGACAAGAGGATATACATATGCATCTATATGGATGATTTGATCATCATAGGAAGTGATATTGCACGTATTAAAGATATCAAATCAAAGCTAGGAAAGAAGTTCAAGATATCTGATCTTGGAACACTAAATTACGTCTTAGGAGTAGAGGTAATATATGTACACAATGTAATCTTCTTGATTCAAAAAAAAAAAACTTGTTGGATGTACTTTATAGGTTTGGTATGAGCGGTTGTAAGCCACTTTCTCAACCCATTGTAGCCCTATACAAAGGTGGTTGCAGGTCAAGGAGAGTCTAAATAAGATATTACAATATATAGAAACATAATTGGTTCATTGATTTATTCTACATTCATTAGACCTGATCTTGCATATGTAGTAGGTGTACTCTCTCAAATTCTTGCATGCACCCACTCATGATCATCTTATGGTAGCAAGAAAACTGCTTAGATACATCAAGTGCACCATCAACCAAGGTCTATTTTACTCTTATGATGTTGATCTACATGTCAAAGGAGATTGTGATGTTGATTGGGCAGGTAGCAAAGGTAATCGAAGGAGTACATCCGGTTATGTTTTCATGATAAGTACAAAAGTGATCTCATGGAGCTCTAAGAAGCAACCCACTATTGCTCTTTCATCCATAGAGGGTGATTATAGAGGTTTAAAATTGGTGAGATGTGTGCTACAATGGCTTAAGAAGCTACTTAAGGAGTTGGAAGTTGAAGTGGAGGAGTTTTCTCTTTATGGAGACAACATTTCAAGCATCTATCTAGCTAACAATCCCATGTTTCATGCAAGGAGCAAGCACATAGACGTTCATTACCATTTTATTAGAGAAAAAGTGATGGCAAAGGAGCTAGATATAAGGTATGTGAACACTAAAATGTAGGTTATAGACATGATGACAAAGTTTCTTGAAGGTACAAAGCTTGGAGGATTCAAAGAAGCAATCAACATAAGAGACATAGGATGAAACAACAAAGGAAAATGACTTGAACTTGAGGGAGAGTGTTGAAAGTTTTTCATTCCAAGCTCAAGAGTGTGGGAAAATTTCCCAAATTAAATCCTACACATCATCCATAATCAAAGGAGGATGATTTCCATAAGTTGGAGGCATCAAATCATGTCTATAATGGAAAGACGTTGACTAGAGAAGATTTAGGTCACCTCTTGATGTGATTGGACCTCACTTTTTGACATGTGTATGCTTTTGATTAGTTAAAGAGGTTAATATGTGATCTTTGAAACCTCTAATGAGTTGCATTATGACTTAGAGTGGTGGAAATACATGCTGAAGCTACTCCCTTGCTTAAGCACACTCTGTACTAGCTATTCTCTATGTATTTTGTAGAAACTTCACTTTTACATACTCTATCTCTCTAGATGGTCTTGATAGAGCCCTTGATCTTGTAATTGTTGTTTCTCATTCATTCCGAATCCATTTGCAATTAATTTGTCTTGTTTGAAAGATCATAAGTTTTTCTTTGAGTGCTATGAGTCTCTAGATCAGTGCATGCACAAGTGCAGAGCAATGTATAGAATAGTGTCTATGCAATTACCTCATACTTTGTGAAGAGATCAATGTATCTATTTTGTTGTAGCTCGTTGAGGCATCATAGAGTATCTGAATGGTGTGATGTTACTCTCATTTGAAATCTCTTTAAGTGTAGTCTAAGTTGCAAAGTTTCATTCCCATTCTTTGCATGTACTTAGAGAGAAGCAAAAACACAGAGCCTATGTCAAAAAAAAAACTCAACATCCTAGGAGGGTTCATTTGCTTTGATTGTGCACATAGGAGTGTTTATCCTC
This sequence comes from Ceratopteris richardii, assembly GCA_020310875.1. NCBI lineage: Eukaryota > Viridiplantae > Streptophyta > Polypodiopsida > Polypodiales > Pteridaceae > Ceratopteris > Ceratopteris richardii. The sequence continues at coordinate 80,574,386 of CM035440.1, forward strand.
CAACATACATCACACAATAACTGAAAATAGAAAAATGATATTTGCAACCTTATGATTTATAGTACAAATACCATACAATGGATTAAATTAGTCCACTTTCAAGCATAACCCTATCATAAGCATCTAGCCCACAAGTGAGCATGATGTAGAGGTGCTAATGATGACTCCCACTTTTCACTAGCAATGTTGTGTTGAATTATTCTTGCAATGTTTGCTAAATGTGACTCCCTAGATCCTCCCATAGCAATTTTTCTTGAGAATTTAGTGTGTCTATGATATTATCAATTCACACTTATTTATTAACACCGAATGTAAACTATCTTCACAACCAAAATTTAGTAGTCAAAATTGCCAATATTCCTATCTATCTATGATTGCATGGGACTTTTTATGTGCAAGATGTATCTAGGAGGTCGATCAATTCATAAAGAAGTGGGCATTCTCTTCATGAATGAATTCTTCACCTCCAATTAGCAACAACAGACCTACTACTAATGGATGATGTAGATTACTTGGAAAAATTAGCCAAATTGAAATATATGAATCATATTATACCAAAGATAGCATCAAAAAATACCTATCCTCTGATCACAATAAAGTACTACCTATGTTACTCAATTTTGGGTCCTGATTTAGGGTTCCAATTGCTATGTAACTAAACAATTTGTTCATAATACTCTTCAGACCCCAATGGAAATTTTTTACACATACTCACCCTTCAATATAATCTACTATGCAATATTCAAAAATAATCACTCAACTCAAGATCTTCACCACTATTCAAACTCAATATATGTAATTATACTGCTAGAACCTTCAAACACTAGGAATTAAACACAAATATGTTATCCCAAGAATCCTTTACACTTTCTTTTACAAATTCATTTGTTGAAAATACTTATAGTTGGTCTTTGTGGTTATACGTAATTTGAGGATTCAAATGATATAGTTACTTCTATCCAAACATTCAATTTCTGTTGGATACATCAAATATAGGCAAAGGATTAATTACGTATTCTAGCATAAGTACTTAGCTTTATTGATTAATATTCTACCAAACAACACTGATTGCAAGAATTTAGAATAATAAAGAGGTCATGAGATTGAATGATTAGATTAAAGTATAGATTTGAAAAAGAGTTCCTACCAGTGAGGCTACTAGATTATATTCCAAATATATACTTCTAATCTATTCTACTCTTAGACTTCAACCACACCCTAAACTCTTCAGAGCCTCTCCTTGTTTTTTCCTCGCTATTTCTTCTCTTTTTATGGGAAATTTGGTTCTATTAAATGCACAACATTCATCTTTGGTACTGCTTTTGAGGCCCATAGAGCTACTCTCTTTGAATACCAATGTAGGTATTAGTAATTCTTGTTGAAACATTAAGATTACACTATGCTTGAGGTGCAGTTGTTCTTGTTATGTGGAGAGCTCTTAGGGGAGAGGTGTGAACCACCTCTTAGCCTTTATTAGATGGGCTCACACATGAGTGCCAAGTGGCACCCCCCATGTGTGTAGCCATTTGGGAGTGTCCATATGCGGAAAGAAGATATCAAATGGTTAGTAGTACGTGGCTGGGTAGATAGCAAGAGAAGAATCTCCGTATGTTTGATGAGGCCTTGTACCCAGCAAGTACCTTCGTCTTCATCAAAACTCATGCCTGAGAGCTGCAAAATTGAGGGGTTTCATCAGAGTCTACAGTGGTATCGGAGTAGGAGATGCATGGTGTTCAAACAAGAGCAGCCTAGGTGCTCGAAAAGAGCAGCCAAGCACCCACGCTCATGAAGAGAGTAGCCAAAACCCCATGCTCAGAAAGTGAGAGGGAGAACATCTCCTCTCACTTATAAAGTCAAGGCTCCCATCTTTTATATATTTTCCTAAACGGTGGCTACATGTGCACATGTGGGATAATAAAGTTTGGTAGACCTTCACTCCACACTTTTTGGAATTTGGAACAAGGCCAAGCTGAAGATTAGAGAAGATTTGAATTTTTCTTGAACTTTGGGGGGATAGAACTTATGTTATAGATATATAGATTAGAATTTGGGAAAACAACGTACATCTGTATTATGGGCTGTGGAGATTGGGTATGGGTGATTTGCATGTTAAAAAAGGCTTGAGTTTCTGAGTTTTGAGCTCCCAAAGACACCCTTCCATGAACAATAGCTTTTCCACTTCCTACCCGTGACATACCCATTTTCTCTACACCATAGCTTGTTCATACGATGTCTGATTTCAAAAATTTTTATCACGTTATGAAGCTACAATCCTAGGCTTCATAAAAAACCATTGGTGTTGGATTTAGACAAGAATCAACCAAAATCTCTCTGCAACACTTCAACAGGAACTAGGAGGTCACTTCGGGGCCTAGTTTCTCAACATCTGTCATCCAAATTCACTTTTTCACTTGGGGTAGCTTTATATCTTTGAAGTACAAATGCTGAGATACATTTCTTGGACTAGCAAGGTCCGTCAAATTTCAAAATTGTTTCAGTTTCACTCAGTTTTCCCGGTTGGGGCTACTACTACATGGTTTTGGCATTGTTCTTGTTGATTTTTGGTGATTAGAACCTCCCTCGACCAACTTGACATTTCCAATTTTTGTTTGGGCCTGGCGACGATTCAAAATCACTGACCTCAAGCTTCAAAGATCACTTGGATTTTGCTTTTGCAGCTTTATTTTGTACCAGGGAAGTGCTATTGTGACATATTTCTCTTCTTCTTGCATATTCAAGGTTTACTTCCATTTCTTTTCATATACTCTACTTAGCGAATGGGGGAAGGGAAGTGAAGCATAGACTCTAAAGGGAACCAAATCTTAGAACACACTTCTCCATCTAAAGAGCAACTAGAGGATCTTGATTTTAGAATGGAAGAAGTAGAAATGGGGCAGGAAGTAGAGGAAAAACTAGAAGAGAAAGAGCCTCAACAAGAAGAATATACATATGAGGAACTATTGGATGAGTTTGTTACTCATGACCAATTTGTAGACTTGAAAGAACAGACCCTTAGGTTAGAGAGAGATGGGTAGCATTACATCTCTCATTCAGTAGCTTAAGTCTCAAATGATCTCACTTGAGACTCATGTCACCTCTTTCCTAGCTACGAAGGAAAGAGAAACCCCTGCTCTTCCTCTAGAGATGACTATGAAAGATACTTCTCTTCCTAGTAAGCACAAAGGAGAGAGCTCTAGGGAAGCTCCCCTCCTGAAAGACTTAAAGCCACCCAACTTTACGGGGGATGACCGAGAGAGAAACAAGGATGCAATCTACACTTTTTTACAGAAGTGGCATGATTTGCATCAATTGAAGGGCACCCCACCAGAGTACGGTGTGCTAGAGACAAGTCTTTCGCTTGGCCCGCATGCTTACAAGTGGTGGGTGAGCCTTAAGGAGGCGAACTCTATCCCTACAGATTGGACTCATTTTTAAACTCTTTTTCTAAAAGATTTTCTTCCTCAGAATGAGGAGGAGAGGAATTGGGATGAGTGGGATAGGATTACCCAGAGGGGCAGGCCTCTTACGGTCTACATATCCCATTATAGAGAGATCATTTTGAAACTCAAGGGCTTCAAAAAAACTAGAGGGTTTGTTAGAGGATTAGATAAAGCTGTCAAGAGAGAGGTGAGAAGGAATGCACCTAAAACGTTTGAGGAGGCGATCAAGTTTGCACAGATTTATGATGACCATAACCATCCTCAATACACTCCTATGGAGACGGATCATCCCTCCAAGCCTCTTAGCATGACTAAGTTCAAGAAGAAGTTGCCATTCGGGAAAAACAAAATTTTCATTAAAAAACAAAGAACAGAGGGGCCTAGGTTACCTATAGATCAGTTTGAGAGGGCCAAAAGATAGAACATGCTCTTTACGTGTTCGTCTCCTAGCCATTCACAGTGGAACTGTCCACTCAAGAAGCGGGAAGAAAAGAAGGGAGGACTAGAGACTAGTAAAGCCCCTGATAAGGGCAAAAAGGCAGCCCACCAAGTGTAGACACTTCTTATTCATGGCAGCTCTAACTGCAAGGGAGTGGAGGTGATGCACAAGGATTTAGAGCACACCTACTGTTTGACTCAGTCATTGTGGTCACCGGAGTTTGGACCACATGACTTAGCTAAACTTCATGGTAGTGTAACGGGACTAGGGTGCACGTCATGGTAGATGACTCTACCACTCATAATTTTATAATCTATGCTCTGGTCAAGAAACTAAAGATTCCCCAATAGCCCAATGCACATAAATACATAGTATCTATGATGCAAGGGGAAGACAAAAGGATATGGGATACTATGGTATCCAATTTGGAAGTCAAGATGTAGGACTATATAGATCATATGGACTTCCAAATTATGAATATGGAGAGGACTGACCTTGTGTTAGGAAGAGAGTGGCAATGGGGGCTGGGAGACACACTTAAACGCAGCTATCAAAACAACACACTTGATTTTAGAAGGAATGTGTTGGAGAAACACTCACTAATTGGACATATATTTGGAGGTCAAATCTTAGGAAGAAAACCCCATGCCTATGTGAAGGGACAAATTCACAACTGTATTATACTTGTAAAAGTTAGTTCACTTTAGTTCTAGAAGTTTTTTAAAAATCACGGGAATGAGAAAGTCTATATAAGTTAGTTAGTATTAACTGACGCGGAGAGAAGAGAAGGAGAGAGAGAATAGAGAGAAGAAGTAGAAGAAGGAGTTCATTATATACGACTGAGAATAGTCGGGCTTCTCTGAGTGAGAAAGCATCTGTAAAACTTCTGAGTTTTCATAGCTGTGAGAAAGAACTGAGTAAAGTTCTGTGTATGAGTCTCTCTTCATCATCTCCATGTTTGCCTACTGTGTGATGAATTAAAAAATTCAAGTTTTCTGAGCAATTCGATGCCTGGCATCGAATCTTGGCTGATAAGTCATTTTTTCATTCTCTGTGTGTTAACTATTGTTGAATCTTTTAAAAATATGAAGTTTGTGGAGCAACTCGATGCCTGGCATCGAGTTTGAGCATAAAGTCGATGCCTGGCATCGACTTCTAGCATACAAGTGGTCTTCTTCATATGTGTGTAAAAGAGAGTATTTCTGGTGCAGAAAAAGGGCCTGAAAAAGCTCAAAGTCGATGCCCGGCATCGACTTGGACTGAAATTCGATGCCAGGCATCGAATTTTTTATTTTTGGACATCAGGAATACTAAAACAGGCAAAAATTTCTAGTTTTGGAAGGTCATACAGGGTTATCTTGTGAAGGCCATAACTTGAGTTCTAGAGATCCGTTTGATGCATATGATAGCTTGATGGAAAGCTCTACTCTTCTAGTTTCATCCTATAAAGTTTCATGGAGAAAGCATACTTGAGCTAGGAGAAATTAGCAAAATACTGAAGGTATGTCATTTCAGTGACTAGGAATTTCTGTAGAAGCAAAGTTCTCACTTTAGGCTATCATTTCTCAAAGTTTGGAGTGGCAATGAGTTAATGGTGACCATAGAGGTGTTCTAGTGTCACCTTAATTCATTTCTTGTGGTGTTTCATACATCAACAAGTGGTATCAGAGCAGAAAGATTCTCGAGAGCAGAAGACGACAAAGGTACGAGAAGTTTTGTAAAGTTTTCCATTAAAGTTTGAAAGGTGAAGCATTTGAAGACACAAGGCATCAAAAGATTACTTTCGAAGTATCATCATATACAAAGAACTTCAAAAGGTATTATCCTTTATCCTTTAAGCTCACAGGTTGCAGCAGAAGGAAAGAACTATGGCAGATCATATCTCCATTGACAAACTGGACAGAGATAATTACCCCGCATGGGTAATGAGAATGGAAGCCTTACTTATGAGTAAGGATCTCATGGTATATGTAACAGGTGAAGAAGAAAAGCCAGTATTTGAAGATGAAAGCCGACCAAAGAAAGAAGAACTTGATGCTTTAAAGCATTGGCAGAAGAAGGATGCAAGTGCAAAAGCCTACATCTACAATACAATCTCAGATCATTTGCTACCACACATCAGAGGATTGGAATCATCAGAAGATATATGGAATGCATTGGAATATCATTTCCAAAGCACTACTAAAGCACGGAAAGCAAGTCTATGGTCAGAGTTTACAACATTCAAGAAGAAGCCAAGTCAAACCATTAGTGATTATGTCACTAAGATGAAGGATCTAGCAGATAGTCTTGGATCCATAGATGAAGATGTTGAAGATCACAGATTGATTGCTCAACTACTTGCAGGCTTGAGAGGCGATGAAAGGTGGAAACCTTTTGTCTTATCAACAGAACTTTTATTAAATCATTATGTTCCAGATTTGAACCAGTTGCTTGGTTTGATGCTCACATATGAGCAAGACTTGAAGGGAGATGGAGATAAAGGTCAAAGTTCTGCAATGTACATGAAGAATAAGAAGAAAGGAGATAAAGGTAAAGCAAAGGATGAAGAGGAGTCTAATTCTCAAGCTTATTATGCAAGAGGTAAAGGCACTGGCAGAGGAAGAGCAAGAGGTTTTGGAAGAGGAAGAGGTAATCAAAATAACAACAAAAAGGCTTGCTGGATCTGTGGATTGAGTAATCATTTGGCTCATGACTGTTGGCACAACCAACAAGGATCAAACCAGAATCAAAACAACAATAGCAGAGGTCGAGGTGGAAGATATCAAAGTAATTTTCAAAGAGGTAGACAAAGTCAAAGAGGAGGCTATGGTAGAGGTGGAGGAAGAAGTTGGGGACAAAATCAATCCTACAACACCACCTACTACAACTATGCAAATGACACACAGAATGAAAGTCATACATCATTGATGATGAATTCAATCAGCACATCAGACAAAGAAGATCTAAAGGTATTTTACATTGACTCTGGATGTTCTAATCATTTGTCAGGAAACATAGAATTGATGTCAGATTTGGAAAAAGGCATTTCTAGTCACACAGTTCAAACTGGTGATAATACAAGACATAGTGTACATTCAATTGGAAAAGTGAAATGCAAGAGTGGAGCAGATTTGCTAACCAATGTTTTGTATGTTCCTACAATACCTAAAAACTTGATTAGTGTGGGACAGATAGTTGAAAAAGGTTTTCAAGTCAGGTTTACAAATGAAGGAGTATTTGTGGAAGATCCAGAGAATGGATATAATCAGATTGTCTCTGGTAAGAAAGAAGGTAGACTCTTTACTTTAAGAGTGCAAGGGAACATTGGTCAAGCTTTGCTCACACATGGTGAAGCAGTGATTACAGAACTTGATCTCTGGCATAAGAGATTAGGTCATTTCAATGAAAGAGGAATTAAAGCTATGGTTGCTAATCAGTCTGTACTAGGATTACCAAATGTGCAAAGTCAACATATGGTTTATAAATGTGAAGCATGTCAAATGGGTAAAGCACACAGGTTACCATTTCAAAAGAAAGGATTCAAACATGATGGAGTACTTGAGCTCATTCATACAGATGTATGGGGACCAACAAAAGAAGGATCTATCAGTGGCTCAAGGTATTATGTTCTTTTTATTGATGATGCTACAAGATGGATAACATTATATGTTTTGAAGGAAAGATCAGAAGTGTTTGGAGCTTTCAAGCATTTTCATGCATATGCAGAGAGAGTCACAGGTCAAAAGCTTAAGAGACTGAGGTCTGATGGAGGGGGAGAATACTTCTCCCAAGAGTTCAATGATTATCTTTGGAATGCAGGTATTAAGAGAGAAATAACTTGCAGGTATACACCACAACAAAATGGTGTAGCAGAAAGAAGGAACAGGACTTTGGTTGAGTTTGCTAGAGCTATGCTAAAGGAGAAGAACTGTCCAAATTATCTTTGGGCTGAAGCTGTAAATACAGCTACATATCTTGTGAATAGATAATCATGTGCAGCTCTCAATGGTATGACTCCATATGAAGCTTGGTGGGGTAAGAAACCAACACTAGATCATTGTAGAGTGTTTGGATCAATTGCATATGCTTATGTGCCATCACAACTTAGGCATAAACTTGAACCAAAGGCAGAAAAATATGTGTTCATTGGTTATGATGAAAAGTAGATGGGTTACAGATTGTGGAATCCTCTAACCAAACAATTTATTGTTTCTAGAGATGTTACATTTGATGAACAGAAAAGTTGGTATGCAGATCAAAGTCATACAGCTGAAGAATTTGAAGAAGAAGTAAGAAGATGTGAGAAAGGAAAATCAATTGTGCAGGTGAATAGAGATGAAGACTATATGCAAGCAAGTACATCCAGAAGTGGATTAACAAGAATGAATGAAGAAGCTCCTATATTTGATGAAGAGGTGTATCCAGAAACTTATGAAGAATGTGAACCAAGAAGGTCAAGCAGGACAAGGAGACAACCAGAAAGGTATTCTTATGATACATCTTACATAACTCAGAAGAACTATGCATATATGGTAAAAGATGATGAAGAACCCCAAAACTATGATGAAGCTAAAGGTAAGAAGCAATGGGAAGAAGCAATGAAGGAAGAGTTTAATGCACTGGAGGAGAACAAGACATGGGAACTTGTTCCTAAACCAAATGGTAAGAAAGTAATTGGAAATAAATGGGTTTATAAAGTGAAGAAGCTTGCAGATGGAAGTATAGCCAGATACAAAGCTAGATTGGTGGTGAAAGGCTATGCCCAGACCTATGGCATAGATTATGATGAGACATTCAGTCCTGTAGCTAAGATGTCAACTATAAGGACAATCATTGCTATTGCAGCTTCAAAAGGATGGACTCTAAGTCAATTGGATATAAAAAATGCATTCTTGAATGGATACATATCAGATGAGGTATACATGGAACAACCTCAAGGGTTTATAGATTCCAGGTATCCAAATTTTGTTTGCAGGTTGAGAAGAGCATTGTATGGATTGAAGCAAGCTCCAAGAGCTTGGAACTATAGACTGGTGAAGTATCTCAATGATCTTGGATATCAAAGTTCAAAAGCAGATTTAAGTCTACTTATCAAAAGAACAGAGGAAGGTATAATCTACATTTGTATTTATGTAGATGACATTATAATCACAGGTACTTCAGATGAAGGAATCAAGGAGGTAAAGAGATTACTTGAGAAGGAGTTTAAGATCAGTGACCTAGGAAAGTTATCATACTTTCTTGGAATGGAAGTTACTTATACAGATCATGGCATATATGTGTCACAAGAAAGGTATCTTCTGAACTTGTTGAAGAAGTTTGATATGGAAAATTGCAGAGAAGCTTCAACTCCACTTGAAGTTAATCACAAGCTCAGTAAATATGATGGTGCAGACTACAAAGATATGAGGAAGTATCAATCTCTTGTGGGTAGTTTGATTTATGCTACACTAACAAGACCTGATCTTAGTTATGCAGTGGGAGTTTTGTCACAATTCATGCATTGTCCAAAGGACCCACATTGGATTGCAGGTCAAAGAGTTCTCAGATATATCAAAGGAACTATAAAGGAAGGATTATATTATCCTTTTACATCAGATTTGAAGTTGAGAGCCTATAGTGACTCAGACTGGGCAGGTAACCAAGATGACAGAAGATCAACTCATGGTTACATGATATATATTGGTGATAAGCTTGTAAGTTGGTGTTCAAAGAAACAACATACAGTAGCATTATCATCAACTGAAGCAGAGTACAAAGGACTTGTGGAAGCAGCTAAGGAAGTCATATGGATGCAGACATTGTTCAAGAGCTTAGGCATTGATCAAGGTACACCTACAATACATGGAGATAATATGAGTTCACTTTATCTTGCAGCAAATCCAGTATTTCATGCAAGAACAAAGCACATAGAGATACAGTATCCTTTTCTCAGAGAAAAGGTAATGGAGAAGGAGATTGAAGTGGAGTACATTTCCACTAAAGATCAGTTAGCAGACATAATGACAAAGAGCTTGGATGGTGTGAAGACCAGCAGATTTAAAAGCATGGCAGGAGTAAAAGAAAAGAAGAAGATATGAAGAAACAGGGAATGTCAATTAGTGATTGAGGGGGAGCTGTTGGAGAAACACTCACTAATTGGACATATATTTGGAGGTCAAATCTTAGGAAGAAAACCCCATGCCTATGTGAAGGGACAAATTCACAACTGTATTATACTTGTAAAAGTTAGTTCACTTTAGTTCTAGAAGTTTTTTAAAAATCACGGGAATGAGAAAGTCTATATAAGTTAGTTAGTATTAATTGACGCGGAGAGAAGAGAAGGAGAGAGAGAATAGAGAGAAGAAGTAGAAGAAGGAGTTCATTATATACGACTGAGAATAGTCGGGCTTCTCTGAGTGAGAAAGCATCTGTAAAACTTCTGAGTTTTCATAGCTGTGAGAAAGAACTGAGTAAAGTTCTGTGTATGAGTCTCTCTTCATCATCTCCATGTTTGCCTACTGTGTGATGAATTAAAAAATTCAAGTTTTCTGAGCAATTCGATGCCTGGCATCGAATCTTGGCTGATAAGTCATTTTTTCATTCTCTGTGTGTTAACTATTGTTGAATCTTTTAAAAATATGAAGTTTGTGGAGCAACTCGATGCCTGGCATCGAGTTTGAGCATAAAGTCGATGCCTGGCATCGACTTCTAGCATACAAGTGGTCTTCTTCATATGTGTGTAAAAGAGAGTATTTTTGGTGCAGAAAAAGGGCCTGAAAAAGCTCAAAGTCGATGCCCGGCATCGACTTGGACTGAAATTCGATGCCAGGCATCGAATTTTTTATTTTTGGACATCAGGAATACTAAAACAGGCAAAAATTTCCAGTTTTGGAAGGTCATACAGGGTCATCTTGTGAAGGCCATAACTTGAGTTCTAGAGATCCGTTTGATGCATATGATAGCTTGTTGGAAAGCTCTACTCTTCTAGTTTCATCCTATAAAGTTTCATGGAGAAAGCATACTTGAGCTAGGAGAAATTAGCAAAATACTGAAGGTATGTCATTTCAGTGACTAGGAATTTCTGTAGAAGCAAAGTTCTCACTTTAGGCTATCATTTCTCAAAGTTTGGAGTGGCAATGAGTTAATGGTGACCATAGAGGTGTTCTAGTGTCACCTTAATTCATTTCTTGTGGTGTTTCATACATCAACAGAATGGAAGTAAAGTTTGTTTATAGGGAGAGAGAGAGATGTACCTAGTGCACCTCTCATTTCATCCTTAGAGTTGTATAGTCTTTGTTATTCTCAGCATGTATAGGAGATGTTTCTATTGTATAGTCATGATATTGAGCATTGTACACACAATTCATCTAGTGTATATTTTCATGCTAGTAATGTTAATATGGATAGAACTTTCTAGTGAGGATGGAGTATCGACAGGTACTCAAGAAGGATTCAAGCGATGGATATCTGTTATATAAAGATAAGGTGTGTGTCCCTAGAGATCTTGAGATAAGACGGCATATTTTGTATGTGTCATGACACACATAGTGCAAGACACCCAGGAGTTAACAAGAATTATGATCTTGTTAAGAGGCAGTTTTATTGGCCTGAACTTTATAAGGACGTCCTAGAGTATGTGCTTAAGTGCACCAAATGCCAGGTCCATAAAGCTGAGAGGTTGAGGATTGGAGGACTATTCCACCCATTGGACATTCCTAATGGGAAGTTGGAGAGTATCTCCATGGACTTTATAGTCGGTTACCTAAGACGCAGAGAGGGCACAAATTGGTTTGGGTAATTGTGGATAGGTTAATCAAAATGGCTAGGTTTATTATGACACGCACTATAGTGAAGACATCAGAGTTGACTAGAATTTTTGTAGAGAACCTATACCAGTTATATGGTCTTCCTTTAGACATAGTTTCTGATCGAGATAGGAAATTTACTAGCCACTTTTAGAGAGCATTCTTCAAAAGGTTGGATACAAAACTTAGCATGAGTATGGCTGAATATCCATAGTTGGATGGGCAAAAAAAGAGGGTTAACCAAATCCTAGAGGATATGCTTCGGGCATATGTGAATGAAGGGCAAAATAATTGGGAAGAGTACTTACCTATAGTAGATTTTGCATATAATAGTGCCAAGCACTCTTCCACTAGGCATAGTCCATTTATGCTTATGTATGGGTTTCAGCCAAGAGCTCCTTATGAAGTAGGTTTGCAGAATGAGAAAGTTCAAGCTGTAAAGGATTTCTTGGAAGAGATGAACGATATGCTTAGGCTTGGTAAAGACAAAATTAGGAGAGCTCATGATCGAGCTAGAGCTTATGCTGACCCTCAAAGGAGAGATATTAACTTTGAGGTAAGAGAGTAGGTCTATCTTAGAGTTCCATCTAGGTTTGAAACCATGAAGATGGGACCTTGTCCAAAATTATCTCCTAGGTATTGTGGACCTTTCCAAATATTTAAGAGAATAGTAAAGATGGCTTACCAGCTCCAACTTCCAAAGAATAGTGAAATCCATCTAATTTTTCTTATTAGCGGGCTTAAGAAAAGGCTGGGTGAATCTGACAACCGCATTCAAGATAGTGAGGTAGTAGAGCCTATTTCTATTCAATCCATTCCACATGAGCATGAGAGCATACTACGCACTCGAGAGAAATGGACAAGAAGTCACTTACATAAAGTGTTGGTGCAGACCAATCACCAATTGAAGTTTGGAAGACAAAAAGATGGAGATAAGATCAATTCTTGAAGCAAAGAAGGAGGTTACATTCACAGGATGAATGATATGTACACATATGTACATTAGTGAAGACATAGATCACTTATACTTTTGTCTAGTTATAAGCTTGTACATATTTGCCTATAAATACTTTGGAAAAATGTCGGGGCAATAGAGGAGACAAGAAGAGACAACAGGAGAGTATGAGAATAGTGCATTTGTAAGTTGTAAGACTCATTAGAGTTCATAGGAATGTGAAGAAGTCTCTCTCACAACTCAATTCTGATTTTCTGAGGAATAGAAGAAAAGTTGTGCCCGAAGATTTCGTGTCTTCTCCTTCTGTGGTAAAGCTTTTGTGAAATGCTTTTGTACAAGTCTAAGTCTAGAGTTGATCAACCTGTGTACAAAATTTCAGCTTCCAATTGTAATCAGGTTAAGAGAATTGTGTGTAGGAACATTCATGTGTAAAGAATGTTCACAGTCTCCTGAAACAGGCACAGATTTCGAGTTCAATGAAATGCGTAGTGCTCAGTGCACAGTGTAAAGTTTTACACATATGATAGCTCAAAATCTAAGTTGAGAGATAAGCTATCTAAGCCAAAAGGATTTGATAAAACGGGTTCGACATTGTGAGAACTAAAGCTAAGAAGTTAGGGGTGTCCAAATCGACTTCTCAGAAATGCAGATTTAGACATAGGTAACTTGTGAAGTAGATTTCTCAAGATCTACTGAATCTTTTGAAGTGATTTGACTTGGAGGAGGTGCGCAATCTTTAGGCGACACCTTGTGCAAAGTTTCATAAAAAACTTTACACATTTACTCAGTCAATGAGAAAGATATATGCAGCAGACTTTCTGAGTAATTTCCTTCTTCACAGTTTGTTCAAGAATTTGATATTTGGTCATTGATCTCTTAAATTGGTGAAGGTTTTGACTTACTCTTGATATAGAGGTGTTCTAAGTTCAAGAGTAGGTTGTTCTTTTGGAGGTTAACACTCTCCATTAGTGGTATCAGAGCAGGAAGCATCAGAATCAAGGAAAGGGAGACTCCGACTACTGCAGAAATACAAACTTTACATCTTGAAGGACCAAAAGGACAAAGATTGAAGAAAGCTTGAAGGAAGACACATTGAAGTTGTCAAAAGGATCAGAAGAAGTAATATTCGAATTCAAGGTACATTTATTCTTCATAAAGTTTAAAGATCTGTTAATACAGGTGAAGGAAGATGGGAGATTCTCTTTAGATAGAGAAATTGGATAGAGAAAACTATCCTGCATGGTCAATGAGGATGGAAGCTCATCTAATGAGCAAAGATTTGATAGCTTACATTACAGGAGAAGAAGAAAAGCCACAATTCAGAGATCCTAGTGTTCCAACTAGGGAAGAATTATCAGATTTGAAGAATTGGATGAAAAGAGATGCTCAAGCTAGGAGCATAATCTATATGGCAGTCAATGACTACTTGCTACCTCACATTAGAGGTCTTGAAAGTGCAAGTGAGATATGGAATGCTTTGGAGGAGCATTTCCAAAACACTACAAAGTCAAGAAAGGCATCTTTATGGGCAGAGTTTACTACTTTCAAGAAGAAGGCTTCACAATCAATATCTGATTATGTGACAAAGATGAAGGACATTGCAGATGCATTAGGAGCAGTGGATGAAGACATTAAAGAAGATAAATTGGTAAGGCAAATTCTCACAGGACTAAGAGGTGATGAGAAGTGGAAGCCTTTTATTTTATCTACAGAACTTTCATTGGATCATTTCAATCCTGATTTGAATCAATTGTTAGGACATATGCTAACTTTTGAGAATGATATCAAAGGAGATGTTGACAAGAGTGCAGATCATGCAATGTACTCTAAAGACAAGAAGAAAACTAACAAAGGAAAGCAACAAGCAAATGAAGAAGAAGGCACAACTAGTCAAGCCAACTTCCTAAGAGGAAGAGGAGGTGGCAAAGGTAGAGGAAGAGGCAGGAGTAACAAAGATGGATCCAAAGATTGCTGGATTTGTGGTAAGACAAATCATTTAGCCAATGATTGTTGGCATAACACTCAAAGTAATGGAGGATACAATCAGAACTATAATTCAAGAGGAAGAGGAGGCAGAAATCAAAGAGGTAATTTCAGAGGTAGAGGTAGTAGGGGTTACTTTGGAAGAAATGCAGGTAGAGGTTTCCAAAGTCAACAATATAACAATACTTACTACAATTATGCTTCAGATCAGAAGGAAGATTCAACATTGATAATGTTGGCAACTTGTGAAAGGCAAAATGAAGATCAAAGAGTCTTCTACATTGACTCAGGGTGTAGCAATCACCTGAGTGGTAACATAGCATTGATGACTGATTTGGAGAATAAGGTATCTAATCATGTTGTTCAAACAGGTGACAACACAAAGCACAATGTGAAGTCAATTGGATCAGTGAAGGCCAAGGATGGTAGCACCTTATTGAGTAAGGTCTTGTATGTTCCTACAATTCCTAAGAATTTGATAAGTGTAGGACAAATTGTGGAAAAAGGTTATGAAGTGAGGTTCACTAATGAAGGAGTGTTTGTGGAAGACCCTAGCAATGGGTATAAACAAATTGTTTCAGGGAAGAAAGAAGGAATATTGTTCACATTGAAGATTCAAGGTAATGTTGGTCATGCCTTGTTCACTTATGGAGGACATAAGATCTCTGAGTTAGATCTTTGGCACAAGAGACTTGGACATTTCAATGAAAGAGGTATTAAAGACATGATTAATAATGGTTTAGTGCTTGGATTGCCTAATGTTGCAGGTCAACATATGACATACAGATGTGAGGCATGTCAATTAGGTAAGGCTCATAAGCAACCCTATTCTAAGCATGGGTTTATGTATTCAGAGAAACTTGAGTTGGTACACATAGATGTGTGGGGACCATCAAAGGACTTCAGTATCAATGGCTCAAGGTATTATGTGATTTATGTTGATGATGCTACCAGATGGATCACTATCTATGTGATCAAAGATAAGTCAGAAGTATTCAATACTTTCAAACATTATCATATGTATGCAGAGAGAATTACAGGACATAAGTTGAAGAGACTAAGGTCAGATGGAGGGGGAGAGTATTTCTCTAATGAGTTCAGTGATTACTTGTGGAATCCTCAACAAAATGGTGTAGCAGAAAGGAGGAATAGGACTCTTGTTGAGTTTGCAAGATCCATGATGAAGGAGAAAAATTGCCCAAATTATTTGTGGGCTGAGGCTGTAAATACAGCTACTTATTTGGTTAATAGGCTACCATGTAAAGCCTTGCAGGGTATGACACCTTATGAGGCATGGTGGGGTAAGAGACCTACACTAGACCATTGCAAAGTATTTGGATGTTTGGCCTATGCATATGTGCCATCACAATTAAGGCACAAATTGGAACCTAAAGCTGAAAAATATGTGTTTATTGGTTATGATGATAAGCAGATGGGATACAGGTTGTGGAGTCCATCCACAAAACATTTTCTTGTATCAAAAGATGTTACATTTGATGAGCAAGGTACTTGGTATGCAGGTACTATCAATATTAATACAGATGATGAAGAAATTGTGAGCCAAAGGAAAGGTAAATCAAAGGTTCAGATATTTGATGAGCAAGAGAATAATGAAGTGCAGGTTGAAGTGGAAGAGACACCAAGATTTGATCCTGAATGTGAAGAACCAGAAACCTCAAGAAGTGGAGAACTTAGGAGGTCTACAAGGAACAAATGGCAACCTACAAGGTATAGCTATGATACTTCATTCTTGACTACTAAGGATTATGCTTACATGATTAAAGCAGATGAAGACCCTTCTACATATGAAGAGGCAAAAGGTAAAGAGATTTGGGAAAAAGCTATGCAAGAAGAATATGATGCATTGATGGAGAATCAAACATGGGATTTAGTTCCAAAGCCAAATAGCCAGAAGATCATTGGATGCAAATGGGTCTATAAGACAAAGAGATTTGCAGATGGAAATGTGTCTAGGTACAAAGCTATACTTGTTGTAAAAGGGTTTGCTCAGACATATGGTATTGACTATGATGAGACTTATAGTCCAGTGGCAAAGATGACAACCATCAGAACACTCATAGCAATTGCTGCATGCAAAGGTTGGAAATTATGTCAATTAGATGTGAAGAATGCTTTTTTGAATGGTTATATTTCAGATGATGTTTTCATGGAGCAACCTCAAGGATTTAGAGATGGAAGATATCCAGATCATGTGTGTAAGCTCAAGAGAGCTTTATATGGCTTGAAGCAGGCCCCAAGGGCATGGAACTATAGACTTGTAAAGTTCTTGAAAGAACTTGGATTTCAAGTATCAAAAGCAGATAGTAGCTTGCTTGTTAAAGCAAGTGATGATGGGTTCATTTACATATGTATATATGTTGATGATATAATTCTTACAGGTACAGATGAGAAAGGCATACAAAGCCTAAAGAAGCAAATGGAGAAAGAGTTCAAAATCAGTGACTTAGGAGATTTGTCATACTTCTTGGGCATGGAGATTTCATACACTCAACATGGAGTGTATGTGACTCAAGAGAGGTATTTGAAGAACTTGTTATCCAAGTTTAAAATGAATGATTGCAGAGTAGCACCTACTCCAATGGAGGTGAATCACAAATTAAGCAGATTTGGAGGTGAAGAGTTCAAGGACATGAAGCAATATCAGAGTTTGGTTGGTAGTCTTATCTATGCTACATTAACTAGGCCTGATTTATCATATGCAGTTGGTGTGTTGTCTCAATTCATGCATTGTCCTAGGAAAGAGCATTGGATTGCAGGTCAAAGAGTGTTGAGATACATTAAGGGAACACTCAAAGAGGGTTTGTATTATGGATTTACATCAGATACAAATATCAAAATATATAGTGATGCAGATTGGGCAGGTAATCCAGATGATAGAAGGTCAACCTATGGATACATGTGTTATGTGGGAGATAAGTTAATCTCCTGGTGCTCAAAGAAGCAACATACATTTGCTTTGTCATCTACAGAAGCAGAGTACAAAGGCATGGTTGAAGCTGCAAAAGAAGTGATATGGCTTAAGACTCTCATGAAGAGTTTTGACACTATACAGAGCATACCTATCATTTATGGTGATAACATGAGTTCATTATATCTAGCTGCTAATCCTGTTTTTCATGCCAGGACCAAACACATTGAGATACAGTATCACTTTCTAAGAGAGAAGGTGATGGATAAGGAGATTGAAGTTATACATACTTCAACAAAAGATCAGATAGCTGATATGCTTACAAAAAGTTTAGATGGACCAAAGTTACAGAAGTTCAAAGACATGGCAGGCATAAAGAAGATAAGAGAAACCTCAATTGATGATTGAGGGGGAGCTGTTGGTGCAGACCAATCACCAATTGAAGTTTGGAAGACAAAAAGATGGAGAAAAGATCAAGTCTTGAAGCAAAGAAGGAGGTTACATTCATAGGATGAATGATATGTACACATATGTACATTAGTGAAGACATAGATCACTTATACTTTTGTCTAGTTATAAGCTTGTACATATTTGCCTATAAATACTTTGGAAAAATGTTGGGGCAATAGAGGAGACAAGAAGAGACAACAGGAGAGTATGAGAATAGTGCATTTGTAAGTTGTAAGACTCATTAGAGTTCATAGGAATGTGAAGAAGTCTCTCTCACAACTCAATTCTGATTTTCTGAGGAATAGAAGAAAAGTTGTGCCCGAAGTTCTCGTGTCTTCTCCTTCTGTGGTAAAGCTTTTGTGAAATGCTTTTGTACAAGTCTAAGTCTAGAGTTGATCAACCTCTGTACAAAATTTCATCTTCCAATTGTAATCAGGTTAAGAGAATTGTGTGTAGGAACATTCATGTGTAAAGAATGTTCACAGTCTCCTGAAATAGGCGCAGATTTCGAGTTCAATGAAATGAGTAGTGCTTAGTGCACAGTGTAAAGTTTTACACATATGATAGCTCGAAATCTAAGTTGAGAGATAAGCTATCTACAGCCGAAAGGATTTGATAAAACGGGTTCGATATTGTGAGAACTAAAGCTAAGAAGTTAGGGGTGTCCAAATCGACTTCTCAAAAATGCAGATTTAGACATAGGTAACTTGCGAAGTAGATTTCTCAAGATCTACTGAATCTTTTGAAGTGATTTGACTTGGAGGAGGTGCGCAATCTTTAGGCGACACCTTGTGCAAAGTTTCATAAAAAACTTTACACATTTACTCAGTCAATGAGAAAGATATATGCAACAGACTTTCTGAGTAATTTCCTTCTTCACGGTTTGTTCAAGAATTTGATATTTGGTCATTGATCTCTTAAATTGGTGAAGGTTTTGACTTACTCTTGATATAGAGGTGTTCTAAGTTCAAGAGTAGGTTGTTCTTTTGGAGATTAACACTCTCCATCATAAAGAGTGTCTAGTAAAGTGGAAAGATAGTTCAGAAGATAGTGCCACATGGGAGTGTGTTAGCACCCTTCAAAGACGGTTTCCCAGTTTTAGATTACCTTCCAAAGGGTCTTCTTAAGGGGAAGGATACGGGGAAACAACACGGAAATATGACATGTGTTTTGACACATGGAGATTTAGTGGGAGTACTATTCCATTTATTCTCTCGTCAAATAGGGCCTTCCAATACCATTTTGAGGACAAAAGTGGAATTAAGGGGAAGGAAATGTTAGGTGGAGATCTCTTAGGGGAGAGGTGTGAACCACCTCGTAGCCTTTATTAGATGGGCCCACACATGAGTGCCAACTGGCACCCATGTGTGTAGCCATTTGGGAGTATCCATATGAGGGAAGAAGAGATCAAATGGTTAGTAGTATGTGGCTGGGTGGATAGCAAAAGAAGAATCTCCGTATGTTCAATGCAACCTTGTAGCCAGCAAGTACCTTCCTCTTCATTGAAACTCATGCCTAAGAGCTGCAAAATCGGGGGGTTTCATTGCACTCTACAATTATACTTCATCAAACCATCATGTGGAATGTACCAAAGTAGAGGTTCTTAATCAATATTTAATTTTTTGGTATTTTCATAAGGACTTTTTATGGATCATTTACCAATGTAAGATCCTAGTGCATTACACTTGTTCAAGGAGAAAAGAAGAGGTCAAATTCCAAGAAATTGAGGTGATTGAGCTTGACAATCAATCAATCATGAAAGATTATATCAGATTAGATCTTAACTTTTCCTAGATTATAGGAAAGTGAATTCACTCTCTTCAACAAACTATACCGTCTTGATTCAAACTCAAAATCCACTTGTGGAAGTCGTGGAACAATTCAAGAGTCTATATAAAGGCTTGAAATCACTCGTACATTACATTTGAAGCAATATACATATGCTTTAGGTCATCATTGTATTGCTCCCTCATTTCTCTACACCATCTTCTTCAACAAGAGTAAACTTGTAGAGGCTTCTTATCTCTATAAAAATCTCCAAATGGGATGAATTAGTGTGCATTGGAAAGATATTAGTGTCTAGTTTATGTCTACAATGTTTCAAAGCATGTAGCTTAGTAGATTTTGAGAAATCCCAATTTTACTCACTCGGGGTCTATCTCTACGTAGCTCAGAAAAATAGAGGGTACCTCTATTGAGAAACATATCTTGCTTATTACTTGTAACACATTCCTCCAAAAGTAATTTTTCCAATTGTAATAATGTTGGCTACTATGAGCATTTGAAGTTGATTGTCTCGTCCAAAGATAACAAGTTCTTTGAGCTAGTCAATGTGCAAACATATGTGGTTTTTATCAACTCTTTCTCCTTGATGCTCCAAAGTAAATAATATAATTGATTGCACTAATCACATGGACATAAGGTCTACTTGAATCTCCAAAATCTCAATGGCTTGGCTTGTGGTGGTTGGCTAGACCAAGTTTCATCACTTCACAACTCAATTTTTTACCTCCTACAAGCTTTTCTAAGTCCTCTCACTTATCAATGCTTAATCATACTTTGATAAGTCTGAATATGAAAGGTTTTACAAAAGCTATTGTGATAGAAAGATTAAAAACAAGAGAGTTATACAATGTAAAAATGGTATCCATACACACTATAGAAATATACAAGAATTGAGACACAAGTTAGACCCAAAGGCAGATAGGTGTATATTTCTTGGATATTCTTCATAACAAAAGGGTCTTAGATGCTATACTCCTTGCACCAAAGATCTTAAGGTATCTAGGGATGTATTATTTGATGAGTTGTTTCCTTGGTATGGTAGCAAAGATGTGTTAAATGTTGATGATGCATATGAAGCCGAGAAGAAGTTCAAAGAGCAACAACAAATCATGGAGATGAATAGTCCAAACACTTCAAGCACATCATCAGAGGAGAGTAATACATCAGCTTGGCATGGAAGGACAAGGACTAAAGCTCATTCAAGTGAAGGAAGTATCAAAGGAAAGGAAAAGGCAAATGATGAAGACCATCGATGGGTATACATGGAATCTACAAGTGATGAACATATGGAAAAATTAGAAACTCCAAGATTTAAAGCATCTAAACCAAGGAGGAGGAGATTAATACCACCTAATGCTGAGGTAAGGTCATCAAATAGAGTTAGATACCCTGTTCAAAGGTTAACTTATGATACATTTATTGCAAGACACTATGCCTACATGAGTCAAGTTATAGCTTGTGAAGAAACTAACTTTTTTGAAGAAGAAAGTATGCATAGGGAATGGATTGAATCCATGGAGGAGGAATTCAAGGAACTTGAAGAAAATGGTACTTGGTCATTGGTGCCAAGAAAAAATGACATGAAAGTCATTGTCAACAACTGGGTATACAAGGTAAAGAGGCATGCAAATGGGAGCATCTCTAGGTATAAAGCAAGACTGGTTGCCAAAGGTTTTGCTCAAACATATGGCATAGACTTTGAGGAAACATTCTTTCCAGTAACTAAGATGTCCACCATATGAAGTGTGATTGCAATTTCAGCCTCAAAAGGTTGGAAGATGTACCAATTGGATATGAAGAATGCTTTTCTAAATGGAGAGCTTGAGAGGTAGTCTTCATGGAGCAGCCCCAAGGCTTTGAAGATGAGAGGTTTCCACATCATGTATGCAGGCTTAAGAAGGATCTTTATATAGTTTGGGTAGGAAACATGAAGAATATTAATAAATAAATATTTTTGATACTTAAGTTTGAAACATTCTAGAAATAAGATCGACCCTAAGAAGTATTAAGCATTTTCCTTGAACTTATTTAATGATGTTTTCCTTAGCACTCCAAAGTACTTGAAACTTTTCATAAGTTTAGTCCTCAGGTCCATACAACAATTCAATTTTTGGTGGACGGTGGTAGTGAACTATTTGGTCTTAGGAAGGGCCTATCATTCTTCTACTGCAACTGGAGTGGATATACTCCATCAGTGGTATCAAAGCTCATCATTGAGCATTGAAGAAATCAAGAGGAGGCCTTGAAGTTGCTTGAGAGCCAAGGATTGAAGCAAAGACCAGCACAATTTGAAGAAGGATTTGAAGCAAGGGGGAGCTTCTATCATCATCAAAAGTTCACGACAAGTGGAGGCTCTTGTGGGAAGGTATCATATCATTCTTTCTCACATCTATCACAATTCAAGGAGGGATTAGGATCCACATATAGTCTCATACACAATGGAAGACTATAATACTTATATTTAGAATCTTGAAAAGATCAATTCCCAACCTTGGAAGTTTAGAATTTCTAACTTCCTCATGGGAAAGGATCTTTGGGGGTTTGAGGTGAAGCCATACATAGATCCACATACACCTACTAAGAATCAATGGAGAGCCATTAGAGAATGGGAAGAAAGGGATAGGAGAGTGATCTTCATTCTTTTTCAATGTATAAGTGACTCCATGATAGGTCATATCCAAGACCTAGATACATCTAAGAAGGTTTGGGAGTGTTTAGAAAGGTTGTAATCTACCTCTACAAAGGCTAGAAAAATTCAGATCAAGAATGAGCTCAACAACCTTAGGAAGTCATAAAATCAGAGCATTAATGACTTCATACTCAAAGTAAAAGAGATCTCATATGCACTTGGTTCAATAGGATGTGTTGTAGATGATGATGACCTAGTTGCCCAACACTTAACGAGCTTAGAGAAGATGATAAATGGAAGGCATTCACAACCTCTGTGTATGTAAGGAATTCATTACCAGATTTTGAGCTACTTACTTCTCTTATGGTGACTAAGGAGCTCAACCATGGAGGCAACAAGTCAGAGGGCAGCCAAGATCAACTCTTCTATTTAGGCAAAGGAGGACGAGGCAAAGGCAATAGAGGTGCTTCAAGAGGAAGAGGTAGAAGCAACTACCAACAAGGCAGCCAAAGCTATCAAGGGAGTCAATCAAGCCAAGACAAAGGCCAATCATCAAGAGGAAGAGGAAGAGTAAGAGGTAGAGGAGGAAGATATGGAGGTCGATGCTACTCCAACTCAAATGGATGCTTCAATTGTCGGAAGCAAGGACACTATGCCAAAGATTGTTGGCAAAAGCAGAACAATTACAAAGGGCAAGGTAATTATGCTAACTCCTCAACAAATTCAGAAAACGGGCATTTGTTTGCTATGAAGCATAAAAGTGAAGGTCAACCACATGATGACGTGTGGTATATAGATTGTGGTTGTAGTAACCGCATGTTAGGTAAAGAGGAGTACTTCACCAATCTTCAAGCACCCAAGCAAAGAGGCTTTGTGGAGACAGGAGAGAACACAGAGCATGAGATACAACAAATGGGAGATATGAAGCTTGAAGGCAACCATAGCAAGAGGACTATCTGAGGTATTGCATGCTCCTACTATTACAAAGAACTTAATCTCTGTTGGATAGATGGTTGAAAAGGGATAAAAAGTCAAGTTCAACCACATGGTAGAAAGGAAGAATAGGTATATTGCTGAAATTGCTAGGACTATGATGAATAGATGTCCCACATTAGGGGTGTGTGACATGACACCTGAGGAGGCATGGAGTGGAAGGAAACTAGACCTTTCACACATTAGAATCTTTGGTTGTGTATGTTACACACATGTTCCATAAGAGTTGAGAGGTAAGATGGATGCAAGTGCTGAAAGATGTATTTTTATTGGTTATCATATGGAACAAAAAGGTTACAGGTGATACAATCCTAATACAAAGGATTCAAAGGTATTTAGAGATGTAATGTTTGATGAACTCAAACCATGGTATGCTTCCAAAGTTCTATTTCAGGATGAAGATATTGACGAGGCAGAGAGAAAATATGAAGCTAGGTTTCAAGATAGCTTGGAAATCAATTGTCCAAGCATACAAAGGATTTCAAGCATAGATTCAACCAATCAATCAGGCAATAAAGGAAAGGCAAGATTGGTAGAGCTTGATGAAGATGGACATGAAGTCAAAGGCTTTGAAGAACCTATGTTAGAAGGGGGAGCTACATCAAAAGCAGAAATCAAGGCACCAAGGCAAAGAAGGTTCATTCCACCAAAAGGAGAAGAAAGGAGGTCAATAAGGGTAAAGCATCCAATCTCAAGGCTTGTTTATGATAGTTATATTGCTAGACATTATGCTTTCATGACTAAGGTTATCAAAGATCATGAACCTTCTACCTATGAGGAGGCCAAAGACACAAAGGAGTGGCAAGAAGCTATGGAGCAAGAGGACAAAACCCTTGAAGACAACAACACATGGAGTGTTGTTCCAAGACAAGAAGGGATGAAGGTAATTGGCAACAAATGGGTCTATAAATGGCCAATATATCAATTGGATGTAAAGAATGCTTTTCTTAATGGTGATTTGCAGGAGATAGTCTACATGACTCAACCATTAGGGTTTGAGAACCCTAGATATTCAGATTTTATTTGTAAACTTAGAAAATCATTGTATGGTTTAACGCAAGCTCCTAGGGCATGGAATCAAAGGCTTGTGGACTATTTGTGCAAGTGTGGATACAAGACAAGTGATGAAGATCCTTCCTTATACCTCAAGAAGGAAGGAGGACTAGTTGTCTATGTATGCATATATGTGGATGACTTGATTATAACTGGAAGTGATAATGCCAGTATCACAAGGATCAATGCCAAGCTTTGAGATGAATTCAAGATTTCAAATCTTGGGGTTCTTAAGTACTTTCTTGGGATTGAAGTTATTTATGTGGAAAATGGCATTTACGTTGTTCAAAGGAAATTTTTGCTAGATGTACTTTATAAGTATGGTGTGAGTGGATGTAAGCCACCCACACAACCTATGGATCCAAACTCTAAGTGATGTGCAGGTCAAGGACAAACTTTTGAAGATATTTTAGCATATTTCAGCATAATTGGAAGCCTTAATTATGCTACCATCAAAAAACCCGACTTGTCTTATGTTGTAGGAGTTCTATCTCAATTTCTAAATTCATCAACTGATGTTCATATGAATGCAGCTAAGAGAGCGTGTAGGTACATCAAGCAAACTCTCAACCAAGGGTTATACTACCCTTATGGAGATGGATTCCAACTTCAAGGCTTTAGTGATGCTGATTGGGCTAGTTCAAAGGAGGATCAAAGGAGCACATCTGGCTATGTCTTCATGCTAGGTCAAAGAGTCATTTCATGGATGTCCAAAAAGCAACCTACAATTGCATTATCATCTACTGAGACTGAGTACAGAGCTTTAGCATTTGCTACATGTGAGATCGTGTGGCTCAAGAAGCTCTTCAAAGACATGGATCTGGAGGTCAAAGAGTTCCCTCTATTTGGACATAACATGTCAAGCATTCATCTAGCAACCAACCCTATGTTCCATGAAAGAAGCAAGCACATAGAGATACATTATCACTTCATCAGAGAGAAAGTACTAGCAAAGGAAGTGGACATAAAGTACATCAACACAAAGGAGCAATTTGCAGATATCATGAACAAATTCATGGATGCAAGCAAGTTGGAAAAGTTCAAGATCAACCTCAACATAAAGGAGATCAATAGATACTAACACTTGAGCTTGAGCGAGAGTGTTAGAAATGTACAAGCGCAAATGTGTGTGACCCAAGGCCAACTAAAGTTCCACATCATTTTACTTTTTGCTAAATTCTAAAACCACTTTTCCATGAATTTTTTAGCTCAAGATTCCATTTACCTTGATTGAGAAAAGTGGGGGATCTTGGAGGCATGATTTGAATTCAAATTCTACACCAACTTTTAGAGCATTATATAAGCAATAGCTTGGAAGAAAGTTGTGGCCTCCTCAAGCTTCATTTGTGCACTTTTAGGCTCTAATTGGGAGTGTATAGTCCATGTCTAAGCTAGCCCCGTGCTTGATGAAGTTTTCACTTGGCTGAGATTTTGTAGTGCCCATATCTCTTTGTGTAGTTGTCTGTTTCATGCACAAGATAGATCATCTTAAAGCTCGTATTGTAAGCCTTCTTTTGAATGTACTCTTCGTATCAAGCACTCTTTATCATTTTGTATATTGCTCTTGAGAGCTCTCTAGTCTATCTCTGCATATTCCTCGACATATGTGTGTGAAGAGGTACACATAAGTGATAGCTATCTGTTTGGGCACATTTTGGTCTATCTTGTACAAGGTGGTTGACATAGGTCACATTCTCCAAATTGAGTGATCTATGGCTTGTTGGAAAGCTTAAAAAGTCTATGTGCAAAATGTCAAAAGTTCAGTGCTCACGTCCAAAGAGCAATTTAATTTTTGGTGGACTGTGGTAGTGAACTGTTTGGTCCTAGGAAGGGCCTATCATTCTTCTGCTGCAACTAAGAGTGGATATACTCCATCACTAATGACATTCAAAATAGAGATGTACGTGATGTAAAGGTTACTCCATATATCTTGAAAGAGAGAATTCACTAGAGAGAATATTTCTGTCATACACCTCTAGAAGGTAATTGGATCAGTTCTTAATCTGAGACACACGATTACAAGCATATACTCCCCAATTTGTAGTAAAAGTATTTTTAGGTGGATCTTATTCTACCATTCATATCTGGTCATAGCTACATAAAGTCATCCATAAACAAATACATCGCTTGGCCAACAACTTCATCTAGCATACTCTCTAAGAAAGATAGAGGGAAAGTCTTGGGAATAGTAGCAGTGTTGAGCTTCCAATACTCAACAAAGATCCAAAGTTTCTTGTTCCTTTTAGGCACAATGATGGTTGGGGATAACCATTCGGGATTATCCATTTAGACCATCAATTTTTTTCTTAACCCAACTTATCATAATTTGGATTTCTTCCATTCCCTTGTTGACATATGGACATGATGTCGGGTTTTAGCAGAATGAACTGTTGATAAAGTGTAGGATCAAGGCCCTACATATCCATGTAGTTCTCGACAAAAAGGTCCTTAAAATCTATGAGGAGCTATATTAGCTAAGTCAAAAGTTTTTGGTAAGCCTCTCGATATGAATAGGTCATGGATTTGCTAATGCACCTAAATTGCAATTTCTATTAGATCTTTGCAATATGGATTTATAGGATAATATAGTACGAGAATTTTCTTGATTCTTGCCATCTTGGGGTGAGTCTGCTTCTATGGTGTTTGTAGGTGGGAATTCTACTTATGTCTATAGATATGTGATGGCAATTGGCTAAACTAACAATGCCTAGGGTATGAAAATCTCGGTTGCCCATGAGGAATGTTTTCTACTTGTCTTCTATAAGGCTTTCTACAAGATGGGTAGGTTCTACATATTCCAAAGTGTGGGATTGGTGACATTTACTACTTTTATGAAAAGTAATTGTATAGTTGATGCACGTTTAGAAGAAGGACGCCCAATTACTAGAACAAGCATCACTTTAGCTTGTTTATGCCATGGGTGCCTAATCAGTAAGTTATAATCTACTTTTGATTGCATAATATCCAGACAACAAAAGTTAACTTAAAAGCTGCTCCTTGCATAGTGATTGGAATGTTCTAAAAATCCCTAAAGGTTGCGCTCAACATTGATCATCCATTTGAACAAAGAAAGGTTCAAATTTCACATTACTCAAGCCTAGTTGGTTAAATATGTTATGAGTAGACTTGATCACCATCATTAAGTACTTTGTTATTAATTTTTTTTATACCACATTATGATTAGTGGTACTTCATGATCATCAAAATAGAATTCTAGAGCTAAGGAAAGCTTCTCTTCTAGTTGGCTCATGAGTTCTTGGTTGAAAACCTTACATAAAGATAAAATCTCACCTATGAGAATCTATATACGTAGTTGTAATGCAATACTAATCTTCTTCAATGCTAGTTCTTGTTTAGTTGGGGCCTTTGATACAGTTTGGTATAGTCTAATTTTGAACTTTGGTATCCTCAAGAAGCAGCTCCAACTAGCCTTTTGTATGGTCAAGAATAATAGATGGTGGGACTTTGGGGTTACCTGAATCAAGGTCTAGTGCTACTTTAATGTTGACTAGCTCTAGGGTTTTAAAGATTGCTTCTTGATTATGTGTTTGTTTTTTGTCAGATCTTTCTTTAAGCTCTTATATCCTATGAGTAAATCATGGGGGATTCTTTGATAACCATTTCATGGAGGGTCCTATAACCATTTTTTATTCTTTGATCCAAAATTCTTCTTTATCTTTTAATGATGACCTAAGTTTTTCCTTTATAGTTTGGACAATCTTATGTGATGGAGTTTGCACCACTATAACTTTGGGTTCCTGATAGGGACGTCTTATTGTATCCTCTTGTAGAATTCTTGAGCATAATTTTAATTCGCATTAATATGGCCTTCTTTTAGAAAAAAATTACTCTCAAAAGGCCATGTAAAGTTTATTGGGTGAATCTTTTCTATATCATGATTGTTGATTGTTGATTGGGTGGTTCCATTCTAGATATAGTCGGTAGCAGTGTGGCTAGAAACATCACAAATCACATTGTATATCTTGTTGATAGCACAAGAATTCATTGCATGTCCAACATTTATGAATTGAGTATAGTATACCTACATAAGGGTTTTTTGGTCTCTATCCTAAGAATGGTTAGTTGTCTTTATATTGGGTCCAAGTATTTTCTTAACTCACTAGTTTCTCCTTTAGCTATGGTGAATTTTAATTCTCTTTTTAATTTTAGAGCAAATGGGGTTGACATCCCATAGTAAGATTTTCCAACCCTATAGATTCACATAATGTCAACCAAGCAAGGGGAAAGACAATTAATGAGGTAGCAAACAACCACATCTAGCAGAGGTCAACTACCTATTGAATATTGCTAGTAAGTACTTCTAGAATTTGTAGCATAGGTCAATACATGTTGATGAGGTTTCTACCTAAAGTTTGCGAGAATATCAGAAAAAATTGAAGTTTGACTTCATGCATCTAAACCAATTTAGGAATTCATGCTTCAAAACTTCATAACTCCTAAAATGAGCAGGGTTAAGCTATGTTAACCACTTAATCCCTTCATCTATGAGTGTGTCTTGGAAAAATCAACATTTATGGGTGGTATCTCTATCTTCATTGAAGATTCTATAATGGTTTCTGGACATGCAAATATGAGCATCTGGATCATCATTATAATGATTGGTAAGTGTAGCATAATGTAGTCCTATAATGCAGTTAGGGTGGAGCTTCATGGAGATGAATGCCCTCCTCATTACCTCCAACAAAACTTTTCCCTCATGAATATGCAATTTTAATGAAACCTATCATTGAACTAAGTGGAGTATTAAAGTATTCATGGATTGATGCAATACACTAAAATGCAAAATGGGTTTACACAAAATTTGACTCAACTAACTTCGTACTTTAGAAAGTTGGACTATTTTTGCCATGAGATTTTGTAGGAAAAGACTATTGATCCTCCAATCACAACAAAAAAATACCACAATAATCCAATTAAGGTCCTTATTTAGACTTCTCACATGTACATAACTCAAAATTTTCTTCATAATTCTCTTCAATCCCAAATGGGAAATGTGTACACCTACTCAAACTTTTGTGAAATCCACTATATTATTCAAAACCTAGCTCATTACACTCAAGACCATCACTATTATTCTCAATGTATGTAATTATACTATTGGAGCCTTTAAACATGGGAATTGAACACGAAACTTTTATCCTAAGACTCTTATGTAACCACAATTGAAAACGATCACTTTCCTTCAAACATTCATATGCATACAATAGTTCTACTCAATCTTTGTGGTCATCCTAAATCCAAACATTTGATTGCTACAATTACTTTTATCCAGACTTTCACATTAAGGCAAAAAATAGCAAAAAATGGTCCATCTTCTAATGATATATTAAGAAAATCGACAAATAGTGTGTTTTTGCATGAACAAAAATATTACATTTCTCTCTCTTTTAATCCTACCAAGAAAGTCTTCCTTTTAGAAGATATGCTCTAAAAGCACCACCAAGGTGACACAATTTCTTGTATTCAGTGTAATATTTTCTGTTTTCATACAAAAAGGATTATTTTTTCACACTACATAATACAAACCTTTAAAATTTCAAGAGAAAAAAGATAGTTGAAGATACAAAATAATTTGATTTCACAAAATTCTATGTTTTTCTGGTAACGCTTGATACAACAAAAGGACTGAAAGACTCATAATCTTTGTCTATAAATAAATACTTGTGAATTCTATAAGTCTTCGTTTTTTGCTTTGAACACTCTGTATTTTGGATACATTCTCTGATTGGGCTTCTATTTGATGTCATCCTTCCAATCGCATAATCTGATATCAAGCTTACAACAAAAGAGAGGATTCCTTATGGAAACCTCTATTTGTGCAAGTCAATGATTGGGTGAGTATGCTACCCAGTTGTACAAGTTCCCATGAAGTGACATGAGCTAAAATAAATGACACAAAGAGTCATTGTATTCTTGGTTTCAAATTAAGAAGACATGGCTAGTTTGCAAAAGTTCAACATGTGTACCAATGCTAAGCATTTAGGGCTAAACAAGCACCTGTATTTTCCATCATATTGTAAGTAAGTTTTTCTATGAGTCTCTTTTAAACATCATCAATTGTTTTTTTTTCAAGATATCTCTTTTTGTATTATATTTTTCCTTCCAATGCTATAGAGTGAAATATGTTGAATTTTTAATAGGAACATTCAAAATTATTCATAAGGACTGTGCAAAAGTAATGTATGCTAATAGATGTATTAAAATCTTCCATAGCATGCAATTATTTGTCTATTTTGTAGAATATTATCTACCATCAAGGAGGAATGCATATGAAGATATTGTAGATCTGCTAGCTTCTGCTATTTCTTCATTAGATTGGGAGTCTCTTCATCAATGGACTCTTTCAAGGTTTTTGAGCAAGATGAAAGAGGACATTCAAAGGGCCATGTAACCAACCCAAATTTATCAAAGGATAAAGATTTAATGGTTTTTTCCTCTTCATGTTTTTGGGACATGTTATTACAAAAAACCCAATGTGATTGAATAGGAAACTTTCAATTTCATAGATTGCTGATGTTTTAGGTAAAAAAGTGAATGTCAAAGAAGTTAAAAAACTAGGGAATATCGTTTTGTGTGAACTAAGTTCCAATTCTCTATTAATTTCATATCACATATCTCCACAATCTCTAGTGTTAGGATATGACTATAGAAGGTGGAAGAAAAAGCTTGCAAATTGGATATCCTTGGATTCAAAAGAGAATCTCTAGAATTTGAGCTAGAATTGTTGATGCATCCTAAATTTCAACATAGGAAAATAATTATCACTACAAATTGGAAACAAAAAAATGTTCAAGAGCTTCTAGAGAACCTTGATGAGGTTTCACCATAATTTATATCGGTAATTGATGGTGTAGTGGTAAACATTAGATCAAAGAAAACATTAACTTGCATTACCTTCTTGCCACCTAAAGTGATAAAGTTCAAGTCTTTGAAAATGTAACAATCACCCTTGCACTTTTTTTTGTGGACCAAAAAAATGATAATATTTCATATTGAATGAAAACACAAGCCATTGCGTGCTAAAGTATGATTGACACTTTCTTTTTTGGGTATTCAATGATTCAATTTTTCAAGTTCGTAGTGGCTTTCTTATGCTTTACATCATTGATCGTTGTTAGTTTCTATTGTTCATAGAGTCTCTCCTACGCAATAACACTCATAAAAAGTAATGTATATGGATGGATAGAGATGAAAGAAGAATAGATCTTATATATTCCACATACTCTATTTCAGTGATAAATAAGTCTAGATATAGCATTTGAGGGGAAATCGAGGAGATACAAGTGACGACCAATACAAGTGATAAGGGCCATCAGAGGTGCTCCGATTTCTCTAATTGCTTGAATTGGTTGT
Source organism: Ceratopteris richardii (assembly GCA_020310875.1). Lineage (NCBI taxonomy): Eukaryota > Viridiplantae > Streptophyta > Polypodiopsida > Polypodiales > Pteridaceae > Ceratopteris > Ceratopteris richardii. The sequence goes on from CM035440.1 coordinate 80,606,185, forward strand.
CTCTTCTCTATTCAAAAAACAATTTATATGGAATATATATCACAAGTAAGAGAAAAACAGATGAACATATAGCATTGGAGGGAAGAAGCATATCAAATTGTCAAATCCTAGATGTGATACAAGACACAAACAATTCAGAATAAGGCTATCCAAAATTCTCCGATTGCTTTATTCGGTTGAATAAGTTGTGCCTTTTTTCTTTATAAAATAATAATTGATGACGTGAAATACTACAATTTAGAGACAAATAAATCAAGATATAGAATTTGAGGGAAGAAATAAATGGTAAACCACTTAAGATATAAATTAATCTCATAAATGGTAGGCATACCAAAAAAACTTCGTCTACTTGAGAAAAGTGTAAAGACACCAACATTTAGGAGTAGAAATAGTGATTTCAATCTAGAAAAATAATTATAAACATACAATCATTATGTCCTAGATAGTATTGTAGAAATAGTGATTTCAATCTAGAAACAATAATTATAAACATACAATCATTATGTCCTAGATAGTATTGCATCATTATCAAATACATAATTCAATAAAGACAATGCTATGAAGGGTTCTTTTTGTACATAATTTGTATCAAAGAGTATCTTCTCACATATGTTGGAAATACATGAGTTTGTTATGTAGTGCTAATCATACATAGGGAAAACTATACATTTACTCAGGACTATAAAATCTACACTCTAAGTGTTATGAAGAGAGTCACTAGGAAAAGATGGTATGAACCATCTTTTAGGCTTTATTAGAAGGGCTCACACATGAGTTCCATGTGGCACCCATGTGAGATGACCCCATGTGACTCCTTAATTAAGGAGAGACTTTTATATGAGGAGGTACGTGGTTGGATGGCAAGATCAAGGCATCTATCTCCATGTGTCGTAGTGAGAGAATGATTTTCATCTCCATCTCGAGATCCAAGCAGGACAAGGAATGCCAAAACTAGGAGGTTCATCAGAGTCGCCACCAACATTTGGTATCCGAGCTAGATTCATGGGTGGGTGCCAACAGCAAGACCGAGCACAGCTACCGCGAGCGTGGACATTAGCAAAGAGGATGGACATTAGCCGCGTGGTGTGAATCCATCGGCACTGCCCATAGAGGGAGCCAGCCACACTTCTCCTCACCTCCCCTCTGAGATGCAAGAAATGAAGGTGAATTCCTCTCTTTATACCCAAGAAAGAGGCCCTGAGCAAGCATACGTGGGATAAGAGAGCTCGTCGATCATCAATCCAACTTTTTGTTTGAATCTGCAATAAGTTCAAGCTGAAGGTTAGGGAAATTTCCAAATTTTCTTGAATTTCGGGGGACAAAATTTATGCTATGGACCAAGATTTTGGCAAAATAATGATACACACATGTATTATGGGATGTGGGCAAGGCCTGTGGGTGATGGGTTTAGGTTGAAGAGCCTCAACTTCTCAGTTATGAGGTTTCAAAGTCACCCTTCCATGAAGGCTTGTTTTTCCACTTCCTATCCATGACATACCCGTCTTCTCCGCACCATAACTTGGTCATACGACATCCGATTTTAGAAATCTTTGTCACATTTGAAGCTACACACTTAAGCTTCACTTAGGGACCATCATTGTTTCATTTGGACAAGATTTGGTTAATCAAATTAAATCTCTCTGTAGTGCTTCAGTAGAAACTAGGCGGCTTCTCCCGAGCCTAGTTTTTCATCATCCGGAGTCCAAATCTACTTTTTTCACTTGGCATAGCTTTATATCTTTGAAGTACATGTGCTCGGCTACATTTCTTGGACTGGCGAGAACTGTCAAATCTCTAAAGTGCTTCAGTTCCACTCAGTTATTTATTCGGTTGGGGCTATTACTACATGCTTTTGGCATTATTCTTGTTGCTTTTTGGTGATTAGAACCTCCCCGGACCAACTGGACATTTCAAATTTTAGTTTGGGCCTAGGGAGGAATCAAATCAGTAACTTCAAGCTTCAAAGATCACTTGGATTTTGCTTCTGCAGCTTTATTTTGTACCAGGGAAGTGCTCTTGTGATATATTTCTCTTCTTCTGGCTTATTCAAGGTTTACTTCCATTTATTTTCACATACTCTAGTTAGCAAATGGGGGAAGGGAAGTGAAACATGGATTCTAAAGGGAAACAAATAATAGAACACACTTCTCCATCTAAAGAGAAACTAGAGGATCCTGATTTTAGAATGGAAGAGGTAGAAATGGGGCACGAAGTAGAGGAAAACCTAGAAGAGAAAGAGCCTCAACAAGAAGAATATACCTATGAGGAACTTTTGGATGAGTTTGTTACTCATGATGAATTCATAGACTTGAAAGAACTGACCCTTAGGCTAGAGAGAGATCTAAGTGGCATTACATCTCTCGTTCAACAGCTTAAGCTCAAATGATCTCACTTGAGTATCATTTCACCTCTTTCCTAGCTAGGAAGGAAAGAGAAACTCCTACTCTTCCTCTAGAGATGACTAGGAAAGATACTTCTCTTCCTAGTAAGCACAAAGGAGAGAGCTCTAGGAAAGCTCCGCTCTTGAAAGAATTAAATCCACCTACCTTTAGGGGGGATGACCGAGATAGAAATAAGGATGCAATCTACACTTTTTTACAAAAGTGGCATGATTTGCATCAACTAAAGGGCACCCCAACAGAGTACCATGTGCTAGAGGCGAGTGTCTTGCTTGGCCCGTGTGCTTATAAGTGGCGGATGAGTCTCAAGGAGGAAAACTCTATCCTTGCAGATTGGAATCAGTTTGAAACTCTTTTCATAAAAGAGTTTCTTCTTGAGAATGAGGAGGATAGGAATTGGGATGAGTGGGATAGGATCACCCAGGGAGGTAGGCCTTTGATGGTCTACATATCCCACTATAGGGAGGTCATTTTGAAACTTACGGGCTTAGATGACTTCCAGAAAACTAGAGGGTTTGTAAGAGGCTTAGATAAAGCCATCAAGAGAGAGGTAACAAGGAATGCACCTAAGACGTTTGAGGAGGTGATCAAGTATGCACATATTTATGAGGACCATAAGCGTCCTCAATATACTCCTATGGAGGGGGATCGGCCCCTTCAGCCTCTTAGTAGGAAAAAGTTCAAGAAGAAGTTGCCATTGGGGAAAAACAAATTCTTCATTAAGAAACAAAGATCACAAGGGCCTAGGTCACCTACGGATAAGTCTCAAAGAGCCAAAAGAGATAACCTGTGCTTTAGGTGTTTGTTTGCTAGCCATTCACAGTGGAATTGTCCACTCAAGAAGGGGGAAGAAAAGAAGAGAGGGCAAAAGAGTAGTACGGCCCCTAAAAAGGGCAAAAAGGTGATCCATCTAGTGCATACAACTTCCTATTCATGGTAGCTCTACTACAAGGGAGTGGAGGTGATGCGTGAGGATATAGAGCACACCTATTGTTTGACTCAGTCATTGTGGTCACTGCAGTTTGGACACCATGACCTAGTTAAAATTCATGGTAGTGTATACGAGACCAGGGTGCGAGTCATGATAGATGACTCTGCCACTCATAACTTTATAAAATATGGTCTCCTCAAGAAACTAAAGATTCCCCTGAAGCCCACTACACATAAATACATAGTATCTATGATGCAAGGGGAAGACAAAAGGATATGGGATACTATGGTATCCAATTTGGAAGTCAAGATGCAGGATTATATAGATCACATGGACTTCCAAATTATGAATATGGAGAGGACAGACCTTGTGTTAGGAAGAGAGTGGCTATGGAAGTTGGCAAACACACTTAAATGCAACTATCAAAACAACACACTTGAGTTTGAGAGGAATGGAAGTAAATTTTGTATACAAGGAGAGAGAGATGTACCTAGTGCACCTCTCATTTCATCTTTAGAGTTGTATAGTCTTTGTCATTTTTCAGCATGTACAGGAGATCTTTTTATTGTATAGTCATGATATTGAGCATTCTACAAAGAGTTCATCTCATGTATATTTTCATGCTAGGAATGTAAATATGGACAGGACTTTCTATTATTCTTTCTTGCAAGAGTGTGTGCTTAAAAGTTTTAAAGATCTTTTGTTTGAGTATAGAGATGTTTTTCCCACTGATTTACTTAGAGGGCTACCACTTGAGAGATGGTACATTGACCATGCTATTGAGGTAGTTACTAACACTAACCCTATTTGTAAGACACCTTATAGGCTTAGTGTTTCTCAGCATGAGGAGGTTGAGAAGCAATTGCAGGATTATTTAGATAAGGGCTTCATTAGACCTAGTAACTCACCTTGGGCATCACGAATGCTCCTAGTTAAGAAGAAAGACGACTCTATGAGACTTTGTATAGACTATAGAGCACTTAATAAGGTAACTATCAGAAATAGGTTTCCAATGCCTAGATTGGAAGATGTATTTGATCAATTACATCAAGCTAGGTATTTTACCAAGGTTGATCTTAGATCAGGATATCATCACATTAGGACTAGGGCAGAGGATGTCCCTAAGACTGCATTTAGGACTAGATATGGGCACTATGAGTTCTTGGTGATGCCTTTTGGTCTCACCAATGCTCTTGCCACTCTCATGAAGCTCATGAATAGTGTATTACAGTCTTATCTAGGAAACTTTATGGTAGACTTTTTGGATGACATTATGATCGATAGTGCATCAGAAGAGGAGCACTTGGAGCACTTAAGAAATGTATTTCAAGTGCTAAAGGAAATTTCACTCTTTGTTAAGGAATCAAAGTGTGAATTTTCCAAAAAAGAGGTTAACTACCTTGGACACATAGTCTCCGCGAATGGAATCCAGATGGATCTTGAAAAATTAAGGGCTATTATGGAATGGCCACATCCAAGGAACCTAGAAGCGCTACAGATCTTCTTACGTTTATAAGGTTTCTATCGAATACTCATTAAGAATTATGTCAAAATTGTTGTTCCGATGATGGAAGAGCTTAAAGGGAAAGGGAAAGTCTTTCATTGGGGAGAGGAATAGAAGCAAAGTATGGACAAATTGAAAGTAGGGATTGCTACAACTCCACTTTTACATATAACAGATCCCAATAAACCCTTTGTGGTTGAAACTAACGCGAGATAGGAGCCATTCTAGTTCAGGATGGTCGATCACTAGCTTTTGAGAGTAAGAAACTAGAACCAACTCAGAAGATTTACTTTGTCTATGAGAAGGAGTTGTATGTGATTACCCATGCTTTGAAGAAGTGGCATCGTTATTCATATGGTGCCAAAGTCATGATAGTGTTTGATCAAGAGAGCATTAAGTGGCTCTTTAATCAAATAGACCTTAAAGGTTGTAAGGGACGATGGGTAGAGACCCTTCAGGAGTTTGATTATGAGCTTAGGTATAGAAAAGTAAAGTTTAATGTAGTGGCTGATTCACTGAGCCGCATGCCTATGCTCAATGGAATGAGTTTTACTCAGATCACTAGTGAGCTACTTGAGTCCATTAGAGGGAAATGTAGGCATGATCCTACATATTCTGAGATTTGGGAAGCCATAGAAAATGGGGATCATGATATATGGGTTTCCAGTGAGGATGGAGGATGAACGGGTACTCAAGAAGGATTCAAGTGGAAAAATTACAGTATCCATGATGGATATCTATTATATAAAGGTAAGGTGTGTGTCCCTAGAGATCCTGAGATGAGACGACATATTTTGTGTAAGTTCCATGACACACCTAGTGTGGGACACCCAGGAGTTAACAAGACTTATGATCTTGTTAAGAGGCAGTTCTGCTGGCCTGGACTTTATAAGGTTGTACTAGAGTATGTGCTTAAGTGCACTAAATGCAAGGTCAATAAAGCTAAGAGGTTGAGGATTGGAGGACTACTCCACCCATTGGATATTCCTAATGGGAAGTGAGAGTTTCTCCATGGACTTTATAGTCGGATTACCTAAGAAACAGAGAGTTACTTAATTGTGGGTAGGCTAACCAAAATGGCTAGGTTTATTCCAACACGTACTATAGTGAAGACACCAGAGTTGGCTAGACTTTTAGAAAACCTATATCGATTATATGGTCTTCCTTTAGACATAGTCTCTGATTGAGATAGGAAGTTTACTAGCCACTTCTGGAGAGCGGTCTTCAAAAGGCTGGACACAAAACTTAGCATGAGTATAGTCGAGCATCTCTAGTCAGATGGGCAAATAGAGAGGGTTAACCAAATCCTAGAGGATATGCTTCGGGTGTATGTGAATGAAAGGAAAATTAATTGGGAAGAGTACTTACCTATACTAGATTTTGCATATAATAGTGCCAAGCACTCTTCCATTGGGCATAACCCATTTATGCTTATGTATGGGTTTCGGCCAAGAGCTCCCTATGCAGTAGGATTGTAGAATGAGAAAGTTCAAGCTGCAAAGGACTTCTTGGAAGAGATGAATGATATGCTTAGGGTTGCTAAGGACATCATTAAGAGAGCTCAAGATAGAGCTAGAGTGTATGCTAACCCTCAAAGGAGAGATATCAACCTTGAGGTAGGAGAGGAGGTCTATCTTAGAGTTCCATCTAGATCTAAAACCATCAAGATAGGACCTTGTCCAAAACTATCTCCTACGTATTGTGGACCCTTCCAAATACTTAAGGGAATAGGAAAGATGGCTTACCAGCTCCAACTTCTAGAGAATAGTCAAATCCATCCAGGTTTTCATGTTATTCGACTTAAAAAAAGGCTCGCTGAATCTGATAACCTCATTCCAGACAGTGAGGTAGTAGAGACTATTTCTATTCAATCTATTCCACATGAGCCTAAGAGCATACTATGAACTTGAGAGAAATAGACAAGAAGTCACTTATATAGAGAGTGTATAGTAAAGTGGAAAGATAGTTTAGAAGATAGTGCCACACGGGAGCGGGTTAGCATCCTTAATAGATGGTTTCCAAACTTTAGATTATCTTCCCAAGAGTATTTTTAAGGGGAAGGATATGGAGAAACAACAAAGAGATATAACCATGTGCTGTTGTACATGGGGATATAGTGGGAGTAGCATCCTAATGATTCCCTCTTTTTATCAGACCTTCCAATACCATTTTTGAGGACAAGAATGGAGTTAAGGGGAAGGAAATGTTATGAAGAGAGTCACTAGGAAGAGATGGTATGAACCATCTCTTAGGCTTTATTAGAAGGGTTCACACATGAGTGCCATGTGGCACCCATGTGACTGCTTAATGAAGGAGAGAATTTTATATGAGGAGGTATGTGGCTGAGCGGCAAAATCAAGGCATCTATCTCTGTGTGTCATAGTGAGAGAACTTCATCTCCATCCTGAGATCTGTGCAAGACACGGAACACCAAAACTAGGAGTTCATCGGAGTCGCCACCAATACTAAGAACCCTATTGCATCAGCAATTACTCTCCATCCACATGATGTAGATGCTTTTTGTAATGGCACATGTATTTGCATATGAGAAATATTTTTCTCTTCATTTTGCACAACCAAAAAATATTAGAATGGATGGAAATGTGGTGATAAAAAAGTGCATCAAAATAATATGATACATGAAAATGCACTAGAACTTATAGTTTGGAATTGCCATGTTGCATTTTAGCAGAATTCATAAATAAATCTTGGTATTCATTAAAGCCAATTATCATTAGACTCCATGACCCCCAAAATGGTAAACCCTAATTTATTATAAAAATTCAAGCTTATAAAGGAATGAATATATATAAAATATATAATGAAAACTTACCTATCAACATATGGATAAATAATATATTCCATATCTTGTCCAAAATTTTTGAGGAGATGATCAATTTCTCGATTCTTCTGAAGAATACATTGAATTACAAGTGTACTCAAGATAAAAATCTTCTTCGAGACAACCTCTTCACATATATGGAGTAGGACCCTGCAAAATAAAATCCAGAGGAGATGTATCAAGAAGTCTTTCAATTACTGAATAAATGATGAACATAGATTATGAACTAGAGATAATACCTCATAGTTATGTTGAAAATTCTGTCAAAAATTTCAATGTTCAAATCTTTCAACATCTTGTTGTCTTCATAATTGATTTGAAGAAAGTATTCCTCATCCCATGGCATCGAGATTTTCATAAATAATTTCATTATCTGCACTTTTTAGTAGTTTTGAATTTGCTTTCCTCAACCTTTGAAGGTCTTCAAGGACAATAGCTTCTTGTAACATAATATTCTTCTTTATCTTATCCTCACCAAACTCTACTCCATTTCTTTTCATGTGATCATGAAAAGAAATCTCTTCAATTTTTGCTATAGATGGCTTAGGTTTTCTTGCTAGAGGAAAAATATAAAAAAACTTCTAATCATTGATATTAAGTGGTACTATGGCTGTGTCAAATTTGTACCTACGCCTTGATGCAAAAACATAGATCTTGACCATCAATGTGACTCTGTGAAAATGTGTAGCACATAAATAAGCATCATTCATGAAAACAACTCCAAAGTTTTTTGCAGATGTGCATGTTAAGCATGTGAATGCAAACGCGTAGGTTATAGATATGTCTATCAAATTCTTGAGTGCAAATGTGCTTGAGGAATTCAAGGATAATATATCTATGAAAGATCTAGGTTGAAGAAAAGAAGCTTAAGCTTGAAGAGGAGTGTTTACAATTTAAGGTTCATGGATAACCATAAGGTAAGCTCACACATTAAATTGAAGTTCACAACTTTTAGTAAGGTTCCGAAGATTTTGAAAAATGAGGATCTTATCTAAATTATGAATTTGAAGGAACAAAAGTGGGGTAGATGAATGCCAATCAAGAAAGAACATGAAGAGTTACCATGGAAGGCCAAGAGTCACTTGAGGTGTATCCATGGGCAAATCCACACATAAGGACCACTCTACTCATACCCAAGTGGAGGAGGACAAGTGAGAGCACCATCATTTGATTGAAGAGTCATATCTATCCTAAGATTATCCAAGGATCGATTTCTTCTACATACTCTCTCGATTAGGTTAATTCTCAAATAGTGTATTTTAGTGAAGCTTTTCATGTGCTGCTTGAAATTCAACTTTTCTAGTCCTATAGATGGAAATCTTCTAGAATCTAGTTTCTACGACCAAAATCTCATCTTCAGTATCTACACAAATCAAAAGATATAGAGAATTTTGTACTTTTATGTCAAGTCTTTTCCAAATTGAGTGTGTTATAGTTTGATAGAAAGGTTATTAAAATCTACTATAGCTATAATAATTTTCATATTGTTGTTAAGTTTGCATTGAGAGCATTTTTCACTTCTAGTTGACTATATAAGTAGGAATTGTAGAAATCTTCCATCATGATGAAGGTTGAAGAGGACCTTCTTATAGTGATCTAGTTCAATAATATATTTTTTTCTAGCTAGAGCGAGACATGTCCATAATGTTTTCTTGAAAGAACAACTCTCTAATCTTGTAAGAAGAGAAGGATAAAATATTAGTTTGTGAACACACATTTGGTCCCAACATGGCAAGACCATAAAATCTATCTAATATTGATGCCAGCCCCAAAGCGTTTAGAAATGTTTGTGCACTATGCAGTTGGGATCAAATAGGGGAAAGCTAACCTAAACGTTACATGGATTATGAGCTATTTTGGGTTTCTAAAGATTTCAAGAATTAGAAGAGGCAAAGTACATGTTACAAGGCTTATTGTTACACTTACGTGTTCCTCGAGTAGCTTTGATGTGAACCTTTTTCCTATACATGGGCACTTTTTACTCTAGTGCTGGCTAGAGGCTTTTTCCCCATGTTACCACATACTTGATACTCTCATATGTGGTGGTACTTTGTACTTAGGGATATTATTCAGCTCTAATTTTTTCAGTTTAGTACATCGTCAATAAAGAGAGCTATTCCATCCATCGTCTTCTCCGTGTGTCTTGCTTTGTTTGTGCTCCTTGTGTGTGCTTCTCGTGTGTCTCTATCACTTCTACACACACCCATCAGTGGTATCAGAGCAAGTTCAATTCCTTCTCAAGTTTTGGTTTTTCACGTCGCGATGTGCGCACACTTTTAACAGTGCAAATCAACTTCGGAGCATAGAACTCTGAATTTCAGTAGTGGAGAAACATTTCCACTAGGTGCACTGGATTTTTACAAAGGGAAAGAGCATATGGTTTGTTGCTTGCATAAAGCCTTGTATGGTCTCAAGAAAGCTCCACATGCATGGTGTGACAAAATCCATAAGCACTTGCATGCTCTTGGCTTCACATGTAGTTCGATTGAAAGCACACTCTATGTACACAAAAATGGGGCTGATCTTATAGTGCTTGTTCTTTATGTCGATGACATACTCTTGAATGGGTCATGTGATGCAAAACTTGACATTCTTATGGCTGATTTGCATCATACGTTTGATGTCACTTATCTTGTTCTTTTGAGCTACTATCTGGGCATCCAGTTTGTATCCGTTGAGGGGAGAATTGTTATGCATCAAGCAAAGTATGTTGAAAAACTACTTCAGCATTTTGACTTTTTGAGGATTGCACGCTAGTTTCCACACCAATTGAGACAGGATTTAGGTTCTCAGTTGAGGATTCCAGTGATGCATTTGATACTTCTCTTTATCAGCAAGTTGTTGATGGAGAATGTTAACCTCCAAAAGAACAAGCTATCCTTGGTATTAGACCACCTCTAGACCAAGAATAACTTTAGACTCCATAAAACTTTGGAAACATACTCACACATTAGCAAGATTTGACTAACTGTGAAGAAATCACTTTTCTGAAAAAGTCTGCTGCAGATTAATCACTCATTGACTAATCAATTCTGTAAAGTTTTTGACAAAACTTTGCACAACACTTCGCCTTGAGATTGCGCAACTTTACCAAGTTAAATTTCTCAAAATGATTGAGTACACACTGAGAAATGTGTGAAACACTTTACCTATGTCTGAAACAACTTCTCTGCAATGGCGACTTTGACACCTGCAACTTCTTAACACTGGTTCTCCCAAAGTAAATCCCGTTTGATCAAGATCTTTTAGCCATAGATGGCTTACCTTCCAACTTAGATTTTGAGCCCTCATTTGTGTAAAACTTTACACTGTGGACTGAGCAATGACCATTTCTCTGAAGATGAAATCTGCGCCAGTTTTGACGACTCTTAGAACATTTTCACATATGAATGTTCCTAAGCAAAATTCTCTCAGCCTGATTGCAATTAACCTCTCAAATTCTAGCCATAGATAGATTAGCTATGGACTTAGATACGTGCAGAAGGATTTCTCAAAAGATTAAACATAGAAGGAGTAGACAGCAAAACATCGGGCGCAAGATTTTTCGATTTCTCAGAAAATTACATCTAAGTGAGGTTGATGAATTCAACTCACTTCTCATGTGTCTAATGACACTTCTTACAACTAATTTCTCTCTACCTATTCTCTATTCTTCTTCTACTCTATTTGCCCCGACATTTTCCAAGTATTTATAGATGAATATATACAAGTTTATGACTAGACAAAAATATAAGTCAGCTAATGTACATATGTGTACATATCTTTGGATTTCTGAATATGTCCTTCCTTCAACCTTCTGAATTTGTTCTCTTCTTGACTCCTTGACTTCATTTCTCATAATCCTTCAATTGATGATTGTCATGCACCAACAGCTCCCCCTCAATCATTAATTGAGGTTCTTCTCTATCTTCTTGATTCCTGCCATATCCTTGAATCTTTGTAGCTTTGGTCCATCTAGACTTTTTGTCATCATATCTGCAAGTTGATCTTTTGTAGGAGTATGTATGACTTCAATCTCCTTCTCAATGACCTTCTCTCTCAAAAAATGATACTGTATTTCAATATGCTTAGTTCTAGCATGAAACACAGGATTAGCTGCCAAGTATAGAGAACTCATGTTGTCTCCACAAACAATAGGAGTACTTTGAACCACATCAAAAACCTTCATAAGTGTCTTTAGCCATATTACCTCCTTTGCAGCTTCCACCATACCTTTGTATTCTGCTTCTGTAGATGACAAAGCAACTGTATGTTGCTTCTTAGAACACCATGAAATCAATTTGTCTCCTACATAGCACAAGTATCCATGTGTTGATCTTCTATCATCCACATTACCTGCCCAATCTGCATCACTATATATCTTCACTCTTGTTTCAGAAGTAAACCCATAGTACAACCCTTCTCTGAGTGTACCCTTGATATACCTAAGTACTCTTTGTCCTGCAATCCAATGTTCCTTTCTAGGACAATGCATAAATTGTGAAAGCACACAAACTGCATATGACAAATCAGGCCTTGTCAATGTAGCATAAATCAAGCTACCAACCAAACTTTGATAGAGTTTCATATATCTGAACTCTTCTCCTCCAAACCTAGACAATTTATGATTCACTTCCAAAGGTGTAGATGCAACCCCGCAATCTTCCATTTTAAATTTAGTTAGCAAATTTTTAAGATACCTTTCTTGGGTCACATATACTCCATGTTGAGTATAAAAAATCTCCATTCCCAAAAAGAATGATAGGTTCCCCAAATCACTAATTTTGAACTCTTTCTCCATCTGCTTCTTGATCATTTGTATCCCTTTATCATCTGTTCCTGTAAGTATTATGTCATCAACATAAATACAAACATAAATGAATCCATTTTCACTTGCTTTGACTAGCAAGCTACTATCTGCCTTTGATGCTTGAAATCCAAGATCATTCAAGAATTTTACAAGCCTATAATTCCATGCCCTTGGGGCCTGCTTTAATCCATACAAAGCTCTCTTGAGCTTACACACATAATTTGGGTTCTCTTGATCTTTGAATCCATCTGGTTGCTCCATGTAAACTTCATCTGAAATGTAACCATTCAAAAAAGCATTTTTAACATCTAATTGAGATAGTTTCCAACCTTTGCAAGCAGCAATTGCTATGAGGGTTCTGATGGTTATCATTTTTGCCACAGGACTATAAGTCTCATCATAGTCCACTCCATATGTCTGTGCATACCCTTTCACAACAAGTCTAGCTTTGTATCTAGACACACTTCCATCTGCAAATCTTTTTGTTTTGTAAACCCACTTACATCCAATAATTTTTTGACTATTAGGTTTAGGAACCAGATCCCAAGTCTGATTCTCTATCAATGCATCATACTCCTCTTGCATGGCTTCTTCCCAATTTCTCTTGCCTTTGGCTTCATCATATGTGGATGGATCTTCATCTGCTTTTACCAAATAAGCATAATCTTTAGTAGTCAAGAATGAGGTGTCATAGCTATACCTTGTAGGTTGCCATTTGTGCCTAGTTGACCTCCTAACTTCTGCACTTCTTGAAGTCTCTGGTTCATCACATTCTGGATCAAACCTTGGCCTCTCTTCAACTTCAACCTGTACTTCATCATTCTCATTTTCATCAAGTAATTGAATCTTTGTTTTACCTTTCCTTTGATCCACTACTTCTTCAACATCTGCATGTACATTATATTTACCTGCATACCAAGTACCTTGCTCATCAAATGTAACATCCTTGGATACAAGGAATTGCTTTGTGGATGGACTCCACAACCTGTATCCCATTTGCTTATCATCATAACCAATGAATACATACTTTTCTGCCTTAGGCTCCAACTTATGCCTCAATTATGATGGCACATATGCATATGCCAGACATCCAAATATTCTGCAATGATCCAAGGTAGGTTTCTTACCCCACCAAGCTTCATATGGTGTCATACCTTGCAAAGCTTTACAAGGCAATCTATTAACCAAATAAGTAGCTGTATTAACAGCCTCTGCCCACAAATAATTTGGACGATTCTTCTCTTTCATCATGGACCTTGCAAACTCAACAAGAGTCCTATTTCTTCTTTCTGCTACCCCATTTTGTTGAGGAGAGTACCTGCAAGTAACTTCTCTCTTTATACCTGCATTCCATAAGTAATCATTGAATTCATTTGAAAAATACTCTCCCCCTCCATCTGACCTAAGTCTCTTTAATTTTTGACCTGTAATCCTTTCTGCATATGCATGATAGTGTTTAAATGTATTAAACACTTCTGACTTTTCTTTAATCACATAAATTGTGATCCACCTGGTAGCATCATCAACATATATGACATAATATCTTGAACCATTTATACTAAAGTCCTTTGAAGGACCCCACACATCTGTATGCACCAATTCAAGTCTTTCTGAATACATAAACCCATGCTTGGAATAGGATTGCTTGTGAGCCTTACCTAATTGACATGCCTCACATCTGTATGTCATGTGTTGACCTGCAATGTTAGGCAACCCAAGCACTGAATCATTGTTAATCATTTCTTTAATACCTCTTTCATTAAAGTGTCCAAGTCTTTTGTGCCAAAGATCCAATTCTGACACCTTCTGCTCTCCATATGTGAACATAGCATGTCCAACATTTCCTTGTACCTTCAATGTGAAGAGCCTTCCTTCTTTCTTTCCTGCAATAACTTGTTTATACCCTTGACTAGGGTCTTCAACATAAACTCCATCATTGGTGAACCTTACCTCATATCCTTTTTCCACAATTTGACCTACACTGATCAAATTCTTTGGGATTGTGGGAACATAAAGTACCTTACTCAGAAGAGTGCTCCCATCCTTAGCTTTGACTGAACCAATTGACTTTACCTTATGTTTTGTATTATCACCTGTCTGAACTGTATGATTAATTGCATTATGATCTAGGTCAGTCATCAAAGCAATATTTCCACTTAAATGATTACTACATCCTGAATCAATGTAAAACACTCTCATGTCCTCATGTGAGGTTTCATATGGTGCATTCATAATGAGAGTCGAGTCCTCCTTCTGATCTGATGCATAGTTGTAGTAGGTGTTATTATAGGATTGATTTTGGAAGCTTCTTCCTCCACCTCTTCCAAAAGAATTCCTACCACCTCTACCTCTGAAGTTTCCTGTCTGAAATCTACAACCTCTTGCTCTTTGATTAAAATTCTGATAATTACTATTATTCTGATTATTGTGCCAACAATCATGAGATAGATGATTGGTCTTACCACATATCCAACAAGCTCTTGCATTATCTTTGTTGTTTCTGCCTCTTCCTCTACTTCTGCCATTTCCTTTTCCTCTTATGAAATTTGCTTGGTTTGAAGTACCTTCTTCTTCACCTGATTGTTGCTTCCCTTTGTTGGCTTTCTTCTTGTCTTTAGAGTACATTGCATGACCTGCACTCTTATCAACATCTCCTTTGATATCATTCTCAAAAGTTAGCATATGACCTAACAATTGATTCAAATCAGGAGTAAAGTGATCTAATGAAAGTTCTGTAGATAAAATGAAAGGCTTCCACTTCTCATCTCCTCTTAGCCCTGTGAGAATTTGTCTTACCAATTTGTCTTCTTCAATATCTTCATCCACTGCACCTAAAGAATCTGCAATGTCCTTCATCTTTGGTCACATAATCAGAGATTGATTGTGAGGCCTTCTTCTTGAAGGTAGTAAATTCTACCCATAGTGAAGCCTTCCTTGATTTGGTTGTGTTTTGGAAATGCTCCTCCAAAGCATTCCAAATGTCACATGCACTTTCAAGTCCTCTAATGTGAGGAAGCAAATAGTCATTGGCTGCCATGTAGATTATGCTCCTTGCTTGAGCATCCTTCTTCATCCAATTCTTTAGATCTGACAATTCTTCCCTAGTTGGAACACTAGGATCTCTGAATTTAGGCTTCTCTTCTTCACCTGTAATGTAGGCTATCAAATCTTTGCTCATTAGATGAGCTTCCATCCTCATAGACCATGCAGGATAGTTCTCTCTATCCAACTTTTCAATTTGGAGACTATCTCCCATCCTTGCTTCACTTGTAGTCTCAAAACTTTAGACTTTACAAGGAATAAATGTACCTTTACTTCGAGTCTTGCTTCTTCTGATCCTTTTGATAGCTTCAATGTGTCTACCTTCAAATTTTCTTCAACCTTTATCCTTTTGTACCTTCGAGATGTAAAGATTTGTATTTCTGCAGTAGTCGGAGTCTTCTTCACTTCAATTTTGACATAACCTGCTCTGATACCACTGATGGAGAACGTTAACCTCCAAAAGAACAAGATATCCTTGGTATTAGACCACCTCTAGACCAAGAATAACTTTAGACTCCACAAAACTTTGGAAACATACTCACACATTACCAAGATTTGACTAACTGTGAAGAAATCACTTTTCTGAAAAAGTCTGCTGCAGATTAATCACTCATTGACTAATCAATTCTGTAAAGTTTTTGACAAAACTTTGCACAACACTTTGTCTTGAGATTGCGCAACTTTACCAAGTTAAATTTCTCAAAATGATTGAGTACACACTGAGAAATGTGTGAAACACTTTACCTATGTCTGAAACAACTTCTCTGCAATGGCGACTTTGACACCTGCAACTTCTTAACACTGGTTCTCCCAAAGTAAATCTCGTTTGATCAAGATCTTTTAGCCATAGATGGCTTACCTTCCAACTTAGATTTTGAGCCCTCACTTGTGTAAAACTTTACACTGTGGACTGAGCAATGACCATTTCTCTGAAGATGAAATCTGCGCCAGTTTTGACGACTCTTAGAACATTTTCACATATGAATGTTCCTAAGCAAAATTCTCTCAGCCTGATTGCAATTAACCTCTCAAATTCTAGCCATAGATAGATTAGCTATGGACTTAGATACGTGCAGAAGGATTTCTCAAAAGATTAAACACAGAAGGAGCAGACAGCAAAACATCAGGCGCAAGATTTTTCGATTTCTCAGAAAATTACATCTAAGTGAGGTTGATGAATTCAACTCACTTCTCATGTGTCTAATGACACTTCTTACAACTAATTTCTCTCTACCTATTCTCTATTCTTCTTCTGCTCTATTTGCCCTGACATTTTCCTAGTATTTATAGATGAATATATACAAGTTTATGACTAGACAAAAATATAAGTCAGCTAATGTACATATGTGTACATATCTTTGGATTTCTGAATATGTCCTTCCTTCAACCTTCTGAATTTGTTCTCTTCTTGACTCCTTGACTTCATTTCTTCATAATCCTTCAATTGATGATTGTCATGCACCAACAGTTGTGGGATGTCTTATATATGCATGCAACACAAGGCCGGATATACAGTATGTAGTTTCCCAGTTGAGTAGATTCATGCATAGCCCTGGCACTAAGCATTGGCAAGCGGTGAAACGTGTGTTCAGATATCTTCTAGGCACTTTGAGCTTAGGTCTCTTTTATGATAGAGATATTCAGCCATGCTTGCATGATTTTATGGATAGTGATTAGGCTGGTTGTTATGATACTCGCGTGTCCACTAGTGGTAATTACTTTTTCCTTGGAGACTCATGCATATCTTGGTTGAGTAAGAAGCAACCTATAGTGGCGACATCGAGTTGTGAAGCTGAGTACAAGGCAATTTTCATAGCTACAGTGGAGTGTATATGGCTGAGAGGCCTATTGATGGATCTTTGCATGGAGATTGATGCTGCTACGCATATTCTCACTGATAGCTAGAGTGCTTTGGCTGTTGCACAAAACCCAGTGTTTCATGCACGAACAAAACATATTGAGGTGCATTATCACTATGTGAGAGAGCACATTCATTCAAGAGATATTGATTTGGTATATGTGCCTACACAAGATAATATGGTAGACATATTCACCAAAGCTCTTCCACCAAAAAAGTTTGGAGCTTTTCGCAAAGCTTTAGGCTTATTACCTTGTGGGGGTTGATCTCTCACTCCCTATATGTGTTCACATCATTCGCTCCAAGGGGGTTTGTTACACTTATGTGTTCCTTGAGTAGCTTTGATGTGAACCTTTTCCCTATACATGGGCACTTTTTACTCTAGTGCTCGCTAGAGGTTTTTTCTCCATGTTACCACATACTTGATACTCTCATATGTGGTGGTACTTTGTACTTAGGGATGTTATTCAGCTCTTACTTCAGTTTAGTTCATCGTCAATAGAGAGAGCTATTCCAGCCATCGTCTTCTCCATGTGTCTTGTTGCGTTTGTGCTCCTTGTGTGTGCTTCTCGTGTGTCTCTTGCACTTCTACACAGACCCAACACTTATGAGATGAGTTATGGTTTGCAAATTGATCAAAATATTTTACAAAGTTTATACAGGGTCATTTGTGTTAGAAATTTTACATTGAGCTTGTTTACACACCCATTTTCAATGTACTTGAGAGGTACAATTGTATGGCTTGAGATTTGCTACATGATTACTTTTAGTTGTTAATGAAGAATAAGAGGCTACTTAGGATTATGATATTAGGAGAATCATATTAGAACAGAATTCAGATTTTGGATCTTTAACAAAGATTTAGGCACGTAGATAGATGAAGCATGGATTTGATCCTACAAAATGTGTTTTGTGACCTAGACGTGACATATTACTTAATGATGATTTCCCTTTACTCATGTAATACAAAGTGGATGGGAGAGTGACTTGATCATCGACTCTTAATGCCATTGGATAACGTAGCAGTTTACTCCATCAAACTCTACATCATCTTCATTGGATATTAAACCTTCATTGACCTTTGTTGCCTCGTCCATTTGTTGTTGTCTTGGATTGGGTACTATCTATCCCTGAAGTAGAGGCTTCACATTTGCTCGCAATAGAAAACACCTCTTTTGAAAAAGAAGGAAGCTTTACACGATCCTTGACTCTCAAACAAGCGAATAAAGAAACATTCGAATATGAACCATCCAAGCATGCAACGTGAGGAGAAATGCATAGAGAAAATTGTTGCAAGAAAGGCTTATCTAACTCTATCCTAAGATGTTTCTTTCTTGTTGATACTATAAGAAACCCTTTTCTAAGGTTGAGGTTTACTCCATGGTTTAATAGCTAGTCTCGGACCAAGAAAAGAAGTTCCATAATATCCTCATCATGGAATACTGAGAGTTTAGTTTGCACATATGTGACTTGAAGGTGAATTGGGACTTCCACGTCACCCAAGCAGGGGGGTTTTCAACTGTAGTTAAGCCCACAAGGTAGAATTGAATGTGTTTAAAACAATGTTGAACTATTGAGAACAAAATTATGGGATGGCACTACTAGCAGCAATAGAGTCAATGAGTGCTCTAAGTGTCTTGACCTTGGGAATGGTCTCTAATTAAACTCACATAGATGGTCCTTTTTCTACAATGCTAGGGTGTGGTTATGTTGTAAAATTGAGCACATTGCGATATAGTATTACAAGACATTTGGATTGGGAAGCAATCCTAGCATTCTTAACTTCATTCTTTTTATAAGCTCAAGGCCTCTACCGATGCCTCTTCTCTTGTTCATTTTCTCTTCCTTCTTATGCTTCCTTGCTTTTTATAACGAAGATAGAATCTCTTTCATTAATGGTTTTGATATAATTTAATCTGATCTTTATTTGTGTAACTCTATAATACCTCTCATTCTAGGGTGTCATTTGAAGAACATTGCTAGTGAAAATCCTATTGATGAGTAGAGGGTCATGTCCATCTTTTTCCATGTTGAGAGCATGTTGTTTGAAGGTGAACAACACCGAATCTCCAATCTTGAGGCATTTTTATTTGATATGAGCATCAAAACAGGCCTTTTGCCTCCTCTTAGTGACATATGTACCTATTGCAATATGTAAGCATCTATCCTAATCACTCTAGATCCATCATCCATGATATTAAGTCATGTCCATTCCATTTAAAGTCATGTGCTATTTTAAGCATTGGGACAAGGAAGACCTAGCGGTAGCAGTGCATATTGGCCAAGCACCATCTAAAAGGGAGTGGCATCAAGCAAGCTCTTATAGGCCCAATGATAAGCTTGTACACCATGATGAGCCGATATGTCCCAATGTGAGCATTTATTGTCTATCACTTTAGTTACTCAATTGCATATAATCTTATTCATGCTCTCAACTTGTCCATTGGATTGAGGGTGATATGGGGCTAACTTCTTGTGGATAACCATGAGCTCTTGAAATAAGTAATATATCACATCATTTAAAAAGTGATTTCCTTAATGAATAATAAACTCTGTAGGCGAACCATATCCAATAAACACGAATTTGAATAGAAATCTAGCCATGATATTTGCATCATTCTTAAAAGTAGCCTTGACTAACAACTTGTTTAAATATTGTGAGGCTATTATAATGTACTCTACATGTGAAATCCTTGTGGGAAGATTGATGTCCTAAAAAAGAGACAGTATTTGATGATTTTTTCTAGATTACTAGAAGGAACTATTTGTAAATGTAACTATGAACATGTTAGCATAAGAGTTGAATATTTCTAGAAAAATATACTTTTTAATAAAGGATAGAAATAGTAAGTTTTATTCACTAATTTCATGATGCTAGTTTCAATATTGACTCAAGAATGTAGTGATGTTAGATAAAGTTGATTTTTTATTAGAATCATGATCTCACAATTTTCATTTGTTGTAAATGCCATGAAACCTCTTAGTTTATATATGTAAACAGTTTTCTATCCATAATCAGATATATCTATTTATTTTACTAGGTTTAGGACATAAAATTAATTGCATATGTGTGTGGTGACAGTATTATCATATAAAATTATTTTCAAAGTGATCGTATGAATATGAACAATTTTTTATTATCAAAATACCACTTGATAATATTAAAGCTAGATATATTGTTTCAAAAACCTTAAGAGTTAAATTTCTATGTTGTTTCTTCAAGTTAAACAATAGTGTTGTTTTTCTATGCTAAGAAAAGGTCCTTTGATGAGAAAATATTGCATATGCTACATGATTTAAGTTAATATGCTAGTTTTTTCTATATGAATTAGTTTATAGAGTTTATAGAATTATTTTGATTGATATTATAATCCTTATATCATTGAATAAATCTATGTTTTAAGGATGAAATTTTATTCTCCATTGAGTGTAATATGGTTATTCAATGAAATATTGAGATTACTACAGGTATGTGAGATCCGTACAGAAATTATTGGTTCAAAGACATCTATCATATTTGTATGATAATATATGATGATTTTTGAAATACAAAACAAGCCTTTTTAGTGTTTTTATCCATCAATATCCTATAAAATGCTTCTACAATGTATAACTATGTAATGAGCTAGATGATTATATGACTTAAATTAGCATCAGAAAAGCTATTCCAACACAAGGAAAATTTTCTCTATGGAGATGTTTAGTTCTTCTCATATGTAAGTCTACAGAAAATAGTTCATTTTTAACCATATTCAATCATTTCTATATAAAAGGGTATTTGTTTTGTATGTATTTTTTATAAAATGTCTAGCTATAAGTCTTTATGGGGCTTGAAGGTTTTTCTAAAATTTTACTTGATTATTACACGTGATTTTTTTTACTTGTTAGAAAAAAGAACACTATTGTTTCTTGTTTTGGTACAACACTAATGTTAACTAGGATTGCATTCTCTAGCAAGATAAGCATATGAAGGGAAAGTCTCTGATAGGTACTCTACCAATGTACTGCTAAACTCAAGGACTAATGAGACATGGTAGAGGGTAGCATGTTCTATAGGATGTTCGGAAGTACATATTGGATATTGCTTCAACGGCATGTGTACTTCCATTTCAAGGGAGTGCTAGTATACCACTAAACATTTAAGGTTTTGTAGTGTTCTTTGCTTAGAGTAGTGTTTACCAACCAATCCTACGTGGGCTTTTTGCAATACCTTCTTGTCTTCTTCATCATTCAAACAAGAAGAGAAGATGCCTTGTTTGTCTTGTGGGTATAAACTCCCCACTAGCATCTAATATTATTACGATTTTAAGACTCTATTCTCTTCGTTTCCTTATGCGTATATGATGGAATGAGATGCGAAATTGGGACTAACGATTGAACCCATGTTCGGAATACTTTGAGATTGAAGAGATAAAGAACAATTAATTTTCTTGATTCTCCTTGTAGGGGATTGCCTTAGGTTGGTCAAGAAAGATTCTCTATGTTTAGGTGAGTTTTCTCTTTCCTGACTACCACGTTGAAATCATAATCTATTAATAAGAGGAACCATGTTACTAACTACCCAATATTGCAAAGTTTAGTGACCAAGTATAGTAAGGTGTGATGGTCTGTGAAAAACGTAAAGTTTGTTGGCCGATAGGTATTGTTGGAGCTTCGTCATGGCATAGACAATGCCTAAAAGCTCGAGTTCAAAAGTCATATGGTTTTGTTCCACGAGATGCAATTCTTGATTTGCATAGGTGTGATAAATCTACATTTCCATGTCTTGTGGATTTTTCAAGCACATGGTGTTAGAAGAGGAGATGTTGGGCCGAGTTAAAGTGGACATCGAAGGAGAGGAACCACATAACAAAAGGACCAATATTTTTTTTTGTCAATTTGTGTAATTCCCAAAAATGATTCTTATGACTAAATTTATGTATCCAAAATACAATTTTCTAGATCCTAGTTCCATTTTGTCTAAGCTAGGGATACCTCAATCATGGGAAGCTCAAATACAATATGTGTACAAAATTTTATAACTTTGATAGCTCATCTGATAGCAAAAATGTACCCAAGGATAGACTTTTTAGCTATACTGATGTCAAACTAGCTAATGATATTCCAAAAAATTATAAATAGATCTTATGGGCTCATTTTAGGGATTAGCTTCTGTGAGGAGAGAACCTACGAGAGCTCCTTTGTATTTTGGATGCTCTCTGAGGTAACTCTACACCATTTTCGCACAATTCTCATAGCATTCTTGTGTATCCTTCTTTTGATAATTTTAGGTACGATTCTTTCTTGATGTTGGCATACTCACCACCTTCTACATGGGGATATGCTAAACAAGCCATTATCTATTACTATCATCCTTTCTCCACTAAGCTTAGATAAGGAGAACTTAACTTGAAATGAGCCGGCATGTGTTTTGCTCATTGCATGAAGTTAAATATATGAGGTAACCACAATCCAGTGATAATTAATCTTTTTAGTCATGCTATCCATAGAATCACACCCTAAATGTTCATTAAATGTCCCAAAAGTATCATGAACACACTCTCCCCATCTGTTGTAGGTAATGACATGTAGCTTTCAAAGTGGCTAATTATCCATGTCTTGGAAACAACTTTATTATATCCATCCCTATGAATTGTCCCAAATTTTCAAACATGAAGATTAATTCTCTCTTCTCATCTTAGATTGTCTCGTCATCTCTATTGACCTATGCTTATAATTATATAACCAATCCATGGGAGAAGATATTTCTATGTTCTCATTATCATCAAAATTATGTCTAGATCTCTTGTTTCTTCATCTTCTAGTTTGGAGGTTTTGAAGCTCTTCTTCACATTCATCAACAAATAGTTGAAATTTCTAGTATAAAAAAATAAAAGTAGACATATCACTTTTCTCTTGCACTTTAAGTTGAAAAAAAACTTAAACTACACACAGATTCTCTCAATTTCGAAGGATACTTTTCGATCCATGCACACAAAGTCTCTTCATTAGATTGCTCAAGATATTCATCGACATAATAAATTTATTCTTTTGGAAATCTCCATTGTAACTAGAGTGCATGTCTAGCTATGAAATCATATGTTTTATTAAGAAGACAAATGGAAAATAATCAAACATCCTTTCATATTGAAACTTATGATAACAATCTTGCACCAAAGGTTATTTATATCAATGTGTTTCAGAAAAATAAATACAAAACCAATGTTCCCATTTTACGGATGTGTGTGTGTGTCCGTGTGTGTGTTCATCTTTTCTTCATGTTTCCCAACAACACCGAGGTTTCGACTGGTGTTTAAAATGACCTCTTGGAAGCAAGCTATTCTAAGCGAGAAAACTGATTAGTTTGCAACCCTTTGTAATGTGATAAGAAAATAATTTCTTTGGAGAATTTTGAAGGAAATATCACTTAAAAGGATTTGATGATTCTCCCAAGGAGTGCTCTATAGAGATATCGGTAGGAAAACTAAATATCACAAAAATAAATCTCCATTTAATCGGAAGAGAGTATTTGATATTGAAGGTAACAAAGTTATAGGTAAATTGAAGGAAAGATGTGTGTTGAACTTGGGAAATCAAAAGAAAGAATAGTCTTTTTGAAAAGTCTTTTGCATATTCAAGTACAAGGATCCTTAATTAAAAGAAGTCTCTGCCTTCTATGCACCAAAAGGTTTTCATTCTAGAAAAAGCAAAAGGTAAAGAAAAAAAGAGTCCCGCATGAAAGGGATGAGAAGGTTATCAACCTGCTTTGTATTTCTTAGTAATCTTATTGTATCGTTTTCTTATCATTTAAAAGCTTGCTTTTTTAAAAACTTAAATGGATCCTGTATTGAGGAAACATAAGGCGCAGTTTTTCCTTGTAATTTAAAGCTTTCTTTCTCAAAAACGTAAATGGATTTTACTAAGGAAATATAAGGTTTGATCCTCCTTATGTCCCTTTTCTTCTTCAACAAACTTAGAAATCTGTAGATAGACCTACTCCAATAGGCTTCAAGGCATCTGTCAAATACATATTAGATAACCTAGATTGTGATAAATGTAATGTAAATTTATTCTCCATATTGTGAATGTAAGAGCAATTGACTTGGCCATGAACGTTTGGATATGATATGAAAACTGCCGAATAAGCAATTACTCCTTATTCTATTTAAATAAGGTTAATGGGCACTAGAAGCAGATACACTACCAAGTTATCCTTGGTAAGAATCATTCAAGTTGGATGAAAGGATAGATGGTTGATTAGTATCATTTACAAAGATATCCTTAAATTAAGGATTTTGCTCGAAATATCTTAATATGATTGGGTGAAAGGTGCATTGAAAGTTTCTCTTAATTATGAATTGGCACTCTAGTAAAAAAAATCTTTGTTTTGTTAGATTGAAGAAATGAAAAGCAGGATATGGTTGAACCAGAACCTAAGAGGGTGAATTAGGAAGTAACCCTCAACCATGGCTTTTGGTGCAGATGATTAGTCCATCATACTCCTAGATGATAGGTCATGAGTTCAGTTCCCCTTGGATCCATCAATTGATATTAGAACCGAGGAAGTAGGCTTGGGCAAGGTGGGTTTATTCGAAAAGACTCATGGGTGCTCAATGGCCTCTAGAAAATGTTCTTGCGTGCTTTGGATCTTAAATGGTTCCGAAACATAACATACATTACTTTGAGAAGTTATCCCAATGAGGATTAGAGTGTGTCTCCCAATCCATAGGTTAGAGTAAGATGTGTAAGGTAGCATTGGAAAGCTCTCCAAACAAACCTCCAAATGAAAGCACTAGAAGGAGGGTCCAAGATACCTAGCATGGCTTACAACTAGGTTGAAGGTATCGAGGAGGAGAACAAGCCCTCAAGATAGTAGGGTTCCAGACACCAAGGTTGAGTCCAAGGGTTGAAGAAGCCAAGGTTGAGAGAAATAAGTTTCAAGAGAGTGTGCAAGGGTAAGGACATCAATTCAAAGGGAGATTAGGGATTGATCATTGAGGATAATGATCTCTAGTAGGGGATGAGAGTGTTTGAATCAAGAAATGATAGCCAAGCGATGTTTGAATCACATCATAAGAGGGAGGGCTAGGAAGTAATCCTCAAACATGGATTTTGAGGCAAGTGGTTATCCCATCATATTCCTAGCCATAGGTCATGAGTTCAATTCCCCTTCAATCCAACACATTCTAGGAGTGCTTAGAGTGCATCAACGGGATAAGCTCTCTACAATGCATGGGTACAGGGAGATCCACAACTCTTGCAAATGTGAATAGAAGTCTTTAAGTGTGGATCTTGTAACCATGGTTCCTATTAAAATGCAATATTATAGTAATCCATGTTTTTCTTAATATTAATTCTATAATAGGATATCTTAGTGTTCTAGGATACTAAGCATCTTGATTTTACACCAAGGTGCTTTATTTTTCTTGATCACATACTTGATGCGTTGATGGAACTTCCTCTTGGAGTCGATATCACACATCACGTAATTTTTTTGACAAAAATATAAGATTTTGCCTTTTGTGACTTCATATTGGTATTGAACTGAAAAACAAAAAGACAATTTTTAAACTCAACTCTTAGCATAAGTGAATAAAATAACTCAACTCAAATGTTTTGACAAACTAGATATGTATCGGCAAATGTAAAACTATTGATGGATTAACGGAGTGTAGTGATAGCATTTGGAAAGCTCTTTCGAAGGTGGAACACTTCAAAACATAAAAAACATTGACTAAAAACTTATTTTCTCTAGCTTATTGTTGTTTATCGTAACTTTGAACAACGGCTCACTCTCACTTGTGTAAATGAGATTCAAGGAAAGTGGCAAGATGTTAACCGCCATCATGAGTGAATGCACGTTTTATTCAAACTTAAAAGGCCTTCCAATTTGAAATAGTAGCCAATGAGTTTGATGCCGACTTTTGCGACAAAATGAAAAAAAAAACATATATCTCCATGTTCATGGAAAGAACATAGCTATGGAGGTAGAATACTAAAGTATGATGCAAACAGAGTATTGTTTGAATGCTCTTATAAGAATGAAACTTGCAAATACATGCGTCTATGCCATTTAGGCATGCCTAACGTTGTCAAAAAAGACGTGTAAGGAAATGTTTACCATGATGATAATAAATGTACTCGCATATATAATTCAAACACATAACAAAAAGATCACATCCATGAGGAAAATTATGAAATGTTTTCTAATGATCCGTATCACTTTTATTATTTCTAAGAGTGTATCAAAGAGTTTTGCGTATGATTTTGAGTGTGTGTGGATCTGTAAATGGGACTATGTGTGTTTATGCACATAACAACCATCAAACAATTATTGTTGAAAAACATATTAGGACAAATCTATTTTCCATTGATTTTATGAGTAAATGACCTATACTGCTTGCTAAGAACTAGCTTTTGCTATTGGAAAGCTAAAAGTATAAGATTTCGAGTTATTCGGATTTGGAATGTATATTTATATGCACATAACTTGGTTGCTATCCACACATATGTATACTTTATTTGTTTGTATAGCGATGTGAAAAAAATCGTTGATTTTCACATATCGGCTATTCTCTTGTGTGTCTACCTTGGATGGGATATTATGATCTTTGATGGTGTGAAGTGCTTGTGGTTATCCATAAATGCGTACTTTGACTTGTGTCGATAAACTAGTCATGATTGTATATGTATACATTGGTTGATGACCAAATAAGTGAAGAATTTTGGTGGTGTTCAAATTTTGATGGATATTCATAAACTTGTTAACCTTGTTTGTGTAAACCTGGGTTCATTCCTTCATAAATTTTTCTAGTTAATAGCATGTACATGCAAATCTTGGATGGTGTTCACCTATTGCTTTGGATAATTTGTTTAGACCTTGTTTTTTTTTTCATTTCATGGAGTGGATTTTTTAGTGGAGTAAAATATAACATTTGAATAATATTTCTCATCTTATTCATTGCCATAGTGTCTTAGAAGGCTATTACGATGAAAAAAAATATAACTTAATTAATGTTTTAATTTTTTATTAACTTTTATATTATAGCTAATGTAAACCGTAAAGGATTTTCTCAAATTCTCTTTGTAGAAGGTGTGTGCGTTTTTGAAGATTTGTCAAGAAGGGACACTTAAGAATTTTGTTTTGGTACCAAACTAGTGTTCATAATTTTGAAGTCACTTCAAGGAAGAAAATGAATAATGTGGAGAAGATGACTTTTCTTTATGGTCTTAAAACATGCAACATTTTGAGTTTGTAGGAGCAACAATTTAATAATGAAGGAGAGCGAAATAAGTTATGTTTGAGTTCTTTCTTGTTGTTTCGTCTTTATGCATTGAAAAAGAGTACTCAACAACATCTTTTCTATTTTGAATGCATGGAGATAAAATGGCTTTATGCCTTAGGTTCGAAGACTTGTATCATTTTGATGCCAATCTTCAATAAAATCAATCATGCCATTCTTATTATCAGAGATGTCATCTTGTTTTTGTTCTCGTAAATATAGTTCTTCTAGTCTTTCATATCCTAGATGATCAAGTATGAAAAGCCTCCTCCTAGACACTTTTGATAAATGGGCTCTTCAAAGTTGAAAGGTGTAGATTGATTGCGAATTCATCATCTCTCTCTACTCAGCTACCCAAATTTTGTTGTCTATCTTCTGCACTACTTGGGAAAGTAGCACACGTTCAATGTGGTCTTCCTATTTGTTTGAATCATAGCCATTCAATGGGAAAAATCTGATGGCTTGAATCTAATTCGACTGAGCATCTAGATGAGGTTTGTTTTTCATGTACATTTTAATATAGAAACCCACCCTGTTATTGCCTATCCCCTTAATCACGTAGAATCTTAATTGTAATCCCTAAAAATTAGGGATCCTTACAAGGCCCATGCAGCACTCCCTTTTTCCCCTAATGGGTTCGTCTATGGAATATATATCTCTTTTGTACATGGTTCATTTACAAAATATCTCTTTTGTACATGGTTCATGGTTCATTCTGCTCATCTCTTTTATGTTTATGTATTTTGCTTTAGCAAATTATGTTTTGATTGCCGATCATGTAAACCCTAAATTGCCAATTATTAGAGTACATGTCACATGTACTTGGATTTTTTTTTGGGGAGAGTGTATTTTCTTTGCTAGATGACAACATGTTAATGTTGCTACTGCAAGAGACAACACACTTTGCCCAAAAACATTTTGTAAATATGGTCGTCCATATCGGTGACGATATGAGTATCAATATATCCAAGGACATATTGTCACCTATATCAATGCCTTTGCCTAGGGGCATAACAACACTTATACCAGTTATTTTTATATGAACATGCATACCATCGATTATACCGTTGGTTTATAGATACATATCGATGTCTATACTACTGAAAATCTATCGGTGCATATATCGAGCATGATGCCGACATTGCTCGGTGATTGTTGATGCTCATAGTGGTGCCTATACCGATGCTTATATCAAAAATATTGTACCGGCATGCATACTAGCACTTATATCAACATCGGGGAAAAAATATGCCTGTGTATTTCTTTTGGTATAGTGTTCCATATACCCCTCATATGTTGTAGTGTTTGGCATCTACTAAAACTTCAATTCTCTTCTGTGGAGCTTTTGGAAAGCTATAGGCATGCAAAAAAAACTTAGGCCTTTGCACCTACAAGTACTATCATCAAGCATATGAGAATCAATCAAAAATACAAGTGGGATCATGAATGAAATAAAGAATATCCTATGAGTCCTTATCTTTGTTTCATAAGAGAAGAAAAATGAATGGAAAATAAGAAAATTAGGAAGAATAACAAAGAGGGTTGATAATGTTTTCCACCCCTTTCCAGGCAACCAATTTGTATTTCAACTTGTTGTTTTCTACAGTGAACACCCTATGGTGACTAAAATGGGGAGATCTTTTACAATCATGGATCCTCTTATCTAGAGACTTGAAGGACTTCTCAATAGACTACTCTTTTGGTTGATTGCCAAAGTTGAATGCAAATCTTCCCTTCTAGACCTTTTAGAGTGCTTCCATTCTGATGGCACTATTTATAGTAGAGGATTATCCAATAACTTCCCCATGTAAAGCTTCTTTTTTGTTAACTTTATTAGGCAATGAAAGGAGCTTGATGAAACATTTCCAAATAAGAATGCAATTAGGAGAATAGAAGAAAAGGTTTCTAGATCTCCCCTAACACTCTTCAAATGCTTGTGTCAAGGATGAGCACCAAAAGTTTTATTAAAATTGACATTGGTTAATATCATCTTGCCAACAGAGTGATGAAAGTTTAGGTTTCTTTTGATTCTTGGTATATCTTCCATCTTCTCATCACTCATCTATCTCAAACCCTCGAATCGGGGGGTTGTTCAATGAATGAGGCAAGACTTAAAATGATCCAAGGCATTGATTATGTGTATCATTGGCCACAAGTTTTCAAGGTCAATTCTCTTATTTAGATTGATGTTCTCAAACTTCATCCAATTGCTTCTATCTTGGTGCCATAGGTGTTTCCACATTGTAAAACCTTTATTTACAAGTCTCTTAGCTCTTGGACGTTCTCACATTTCACTCTCATGGTACATGAAATTGGGAACCAAATAAAGACAATATGTCCACATCTAGTAGCCCGCTTCTAGTCATTACGGATGGTTAAGAAATGTTTCACCTAGTTCCACCCTTTCGATGGGAAGTACACACGGTCGTGGTGTGTAACATTCTAGGAAGCAGATGACATGGTAAAGATAAGGAATGTCTTTATCACCATATCCCATCCATCCACAATAAGTTACATACCCTTCCAATATTGAAGTTTTTTCTAAGGTTTGGTAGGAACTCACTCGCATCCTTGACACATGAAGATCTCAAATGCGATAAGGATGCCAAACAGAAAAATGATCTACCCACTTGGAAGCTCTTCACATCCTTGATTTCAGAGAAAAAAATAGACGGGATTCCCAGTTAAATACCTAAACATAGACTTTGAGTGGTTGATTATTGAACAAAAACTCTCATAAAATATCAAGGAATTTCCAAAATTGTGAACCACACTCAATGTCATTCTACAAAAATGTATTGGTGTCATCAAGAAGCATCCTTAAATCCATAGGTCCTTGAGCATAGAGGTGCAAGAGATCGTGGATATTCTCAAATTGAAATTGATTGTCAACCAGGTAGCTAAGCCCACCAATGGTGATAGCAAAAAGTAATAAAATAAGTGGGAAAACTTCTTTGATGGAGCACTTAAGGTAGAAAGCCACGGAGAGATTTTTGTTAATGTTAATTCAAGAAGAAGCGTTACCCATAAGCATGGATACCATTTGGATGAACATAGGGTTGCTATCATGTTCCTTGAGGGGTTGAGGGAGAAAGTTCCACTCTAACCTATCATACACTTTGTGAAAGTCTGTCTTTAGGAAGAGAATGTCTCGAGTTCGATCCTTTGCATAATCAATTCCTTCCCAAACATCAATGATCCCTTCAAGAATGGATCTACCTTTGATGATCATCTTCATTGATCCATGATCAAACGTGGCATGCAATGGGATTGGCAAGTAGCTTGACAAAGACTTTGTAGCTAGTTTGAAGCATGGTAATATGCCTCTAGTTTTCAATTTTGTTCTTTTTTGTATTTCTTGCCCATTAAGGTTCTATGGAACTGGGTGGAATCACAAGGTCTTTATTTTTTCCTTGAATGGAAAACCAATGACGTAGAAGCTTATGCCCTACCGGACTTAATGGATAGGTTCACAAAGATTATCTATTGCCATCAATAGTCAGTCACACATTGACCTCAACAAACTTTGAAGTTAGGATTCCACAAATTTTTGGGCTCTCACAATGGCTTCTCCTCAATGGGCGCTTTCTTGTCTCTGTTCCTCTATTATCTGTGATCACATCGTTGCATCCACAACATGTTCTCGTGAGTGTGGATGGATTTTGGAGAATCATAGAGTTGTCTCACCCAATGTGTAGAGGCTTTTGTGCTTGGGTGATACTTTTAGATTCACACTTGAAGATGATGCTTCCATCTCTTGTGTGGCATGGATAACTCTTTGGTTAGGTGCATATTGGATTGCCCCTTCACCTGATGATAAAGTGGAAGCCCACTTTTTCTCCTTTACTATCCTCCTTAAACACCAAATTGCAACTTGCCATGATCTTTTTACCCTTAGGTTCATAAAGCTTATAAGCCTTCTTATCTTCATTGTATTGTAAGAATTTACATTTGATGCTTTTTGGTTGAAGCTTGTTTCTCTCCCTATGAGGAACATGTACATAACATTCACTTGCAAATACTTAGAAATGGGAAAAATTTACTTTTGAATGGTACAGGCTTCTTGTGGAGTCTTTCCATCAAGTGTCTTGGTATAGATTCATGATGTAGACAAGAGTGTTGATAGCCTTTGGCCGAAGCTGATTTGGAAAACACTTTCAATTCAACACACACATTGCTATCTCCATGATGATTTGATCTCGACATCCTATAACACTGTTCTATTGAGGGATATGTGCCACTATGAGTTGATTCCTGATTCCTTTAATAATCCCAAAATATTTACACTCCATTGATATGAACTCACCACCATCATCGATCAACAACCTAAAGCCATTCTTTAAACTTACCAAAAGCTGGATCCTTTTCATGGAGGAAGTGTTCCCACATCTTCCTGCTATAGTCATCGACAAGTAACATGAACTAGGAAGATCCATCCAAGGCCTTTGTAGGTGTTTTTCCACACAAGTCAGCATGCACCAGCTCTAGAGGATAGCTTTCTTTCTTCTTGCTTTCTTGTGGAAATGCCTTTCTATGTTGCTTGCTCATCATGCATGCTTCACATGGTTCCTTCATTTTCGCAAGTGATGGAAGGTGTGCAACCATATCCCTACGATACATCTCCTTTAGTAAAGGGTATTTGATGTGGAAAAATCTCTCATGACATAGCTTACTTGAGCCCACACTTGTAGCAGTTGTAAGAGTAGACAACTCATATAGGTTGTTTCTCCTTATGCCACTCCAAAAAACATTGTTGTAGCTATCCATAATCTTAGCTCTTGTCTTAACAAAAGATACTTTATGACCTTGATAAGTTATAATAGGTACCAAAATCAATTTTCATTTGATTTGTGGAACATAAAACATAGTTGAGAAATTTCTAATAACCCCATTTGAGTTAATGAAGAAAATTGTACCCTCACCCTCTCCATGACATCTTGCATTGTTGCCTACCTTTACTCTGATGGGTTTCTTTAGAGGTTTTAAGGAATTGCAAAGGTCTTTTCTACTTTTCATGTGATGAGAGGTAGCACTCTCCAATACCAATGAGTAATCTATTCTTAAAGCTTCACTCAAGGAGCATGGCTCCTCTATTTTAATAAATAACTCAAGCTATGTTTCTGTACAATTGGTAGACTTCTTTCCCTTGCCACCTTTTGAAGAGCCATTCTTCTCTTCAATATTCTTGATGTGATAGTCTTCAATTCTATGGCCTTTGTTCTTGTAGTGGAAACACTCTACCTTCAACTTCTTTTTTTAGTTCTTCTTTTTGTCTCCATCTTTTGCAGAGTTTTCTTCACATCCTTTGGCATTTTCTATGAATGCAACATCTCCTTTTCTATTTCCACTCCTTACCTTGAGCTTAAACTCCTTCTTGATCAATACGGCACTAAATTATTTACACAATAGAGGTTGAAATTTGATTTGAGTATTAAGAGCAGTTAGCAAACCAACAAGCTTTGGTGGACAGATTTGAAGACAACAGCAAGCTAGTTCCTTGCCTGATTTTTGTAAAGCTTCTCCCGCAATTTGATCCTGTAGATCCTTTATGCGAGTGATAAACAGCTCTGCAGTCTCCTCATCAACAAACCTTTCTACTGCTAGCTAATTCTCCAAGTTCTCAATCCGTATCGCATTATAAGTTTTGTATTGATTTCTCAATATGTTCCAAAACACTTTCATTATTACTTCTATCTAGAGCATAGAGTGCATCTATGTTTGTACATTTCCAAGTACCTAGAAGATCTACATGAAGAGGAATCATATGACCATTATTATTTGGATCAGGCTTTTCTTCAGGCTCATCATGATCAGTCCCAAGAATATTCTCGAGGAGCTCATATGAGTCAAGGATAGAAGTGATGTCTAACTTCCATAGGGTGTAGTTCATACCATCAAGTTTACTTATGTGAAGGCTGGTGGTCATATCGGCAAGGTTGAGATGACCAGCATCATTTCTACTCTTGCTTGTGCTCCACCTACTCTTGTTGATTAACCATTTTGACTTCGAGTCCTAGATGACTATATACTCCTTGACATCTTCTCTCTTTTGTTGTTGAAGCCTCTGCAATCTCTCTGTTTTCTACTTCTCTACCACTCAGATCCTCTTGAGCTTTGATACCATGTAACAAAATATAAGCATAGCATAATAGACTAGTAGGTAAATGTGAGAGAAAAAACAGGAGAAAGATAGAGAGATATTGAGAGATAGAGAACCTAAACTCTCAAATTGCCAAGACTAATGCAGCGATTATGATGGTCTTGTTCACCCATGCACTCCCAACGTGAAGCTTAGATGGCAATCTAGAGAAAATCTAGATGAAGGGCTCACTAGTGTGCAATGCTATGTAAAGCTCAACATAGGCCATGCTTGTATAGCTTTTACATGGGGAGTCAGTATAGATAAATGTAGTCTAGAGTTACAAAATAGTTCAAAATATAGAATACAACAATATCTCCCCTTAACCCATAGAAGGCAGCAAACCTCCCTCTATACTCCACCCCTTAAGGTTCTATGTGTAAACCATGTGGTGCCATAAGGCTTTTATTTTCGCCTTGAATGGAAACCCAATGGCCTTTAAGTTTATGCCCTACCTAACCTAATGGCTAGGATCACAAAGATCATCTATTACCATCAACATTCACAATAGACCTCATCTAACTTTGAAGTAAGGATTCCATCAATGTGTAGGCTCTCACAATGGCTTCTCCTCATAATGGGCGCCTTACAACTTAAAGCACCATGGATCATTTCTGATCATTTGAGGGTGGATTATCGATTATATCTAACAGGGACCTCATTTATGTCCACATGTTGTCAAGCGGATAGGATTGATAGGACTTGAATGTTGAACATTCAAGTCAAGGCTCAAGAGAGTTACGAGTAGACATTGCTTGCTCCATGAGAATGTACGTAGTTGGTGTGTGTGTGTGTGTGTGTATATATATATATATATATATATATATATATATATATATATATATATGACTTGAACCATTAGAGTTGAATCTTATTGCATAACATTCTATTTGAGAACAGAATTTGTATCTTCATATGTTCTGCTTTAGTCGAGGAACGAGAAGTCAAGGAACGCTATTGGAATCCTTGAGATCATGAAAGGATTCAGAATACTGAAGCGGTGATCTTGTTTATAAGCTTGTTTATTCTGAAAAAGAATCAACTTTTACCATAGTTCTATGAATATGGCGTCTTCATCATGTTAGGCCAAAAACGATCAATGAATGACTTAACGAATGAAGTAAAAGCTGACCCATGAATACAGAGTATAATTGAGCTGCAAATCATGCCGCTCCTTGACATTTTATGTCAAGTATACCGCCTTCCCGCTCCTAAAGCCAGCTATCTTCTTTGTGTAGTCATTTACTTGTGTTGCCTTCGGAAATCTTAACCCTTCCTTTGTGGGATATGGGGATCGTTACACTGTCCATGAAGTGTATATGTTGGCCTCTGACTATGTCATCCAAAACGATATTACGGGAAGAGCTATGTAATTAATCAGCAAGATAATTAAGCATGGGAATGCGCGCTTTCAAGTAGGTGATAAATAAATGAGATCAGCATAATCGCAATCAAGCGAGATAAGTAAGTATCAGAATAATCGCATGAATCGTAAGGATCAGAATAATCGTAATCAAGCGAGATAAGTAAGGATTGTGATTCGTAATTAATCAGCGAGATAAGTAAGCGTACGATTCGTAATTAAGCATGTGATAAATGAGATCAGAATAATCGCTTATCTGGGCCTGCTTATCTGTCGTGGAGTACAACAAGATGTGGAGTACAATAAGATGTGGGCCTGCTTATCTGTCGTGGCCTTGGGAATCAATGCTGGGATCGATCGACGATGAAAGCACAAAGTTCTCCTTTTATCTGCAATGACGTTGGGATTGATCAACGTTGGGATACTGCTAGTGATTCCGTACGAATACGGAGTCAGCATGGGCTCGTGGATGAAGATCAAAGTAATCCTCGTGGAGGTTAGAGACAAATGGACCCAACACATCTGCTGACTATGCATGAAGTCCTTCGTTTGAATTCAGTCAAACAGAATCTGTACGGACGAGAGGGTCGATTGCATTCGCATGTCGGGGGAGTCTACTTCAAAGGAGTAGCTTTCGTTCAAGATTGCTCTTCTTTCTTGCGCTTCCTGATTGAGATAGAAACACAAAATAAGAGAAGTAGCTTAACATTACGAAGACCACATACCTCGCTGCTACATATTGTCTGAGGCATAAGAACAAAATGCTCTTTTTAATCCATATCTGGCGCGGCTGCACACCGTCAGCACATAGCGCCAGATCTAAGTGAGATTTTCATCAGATCATTAAAAGACGGAGGTTGTGTCATGGCGCTTTTTCTCTGTCACGATCCACTCATCTCATCAGGACTTCGTTGAATTGCGAACTCTTACATTGTAGAATCTCTCTCAATCGCAACCTGTGGATTGGCATATTCATCTTTAACAACTGTCTACCTAGATAGAACCATGTTGAACACTTTTTCATTTACTACGCGTGTAAGTGAGTCTGGATTCCTTCGTTCGTGTGTGTGTGTGTGTGACAGAGAGAAGAGAAATATGTATATTTACATCGATTTCCACACTGGGGTCCGTGGGACTCGAAAGATTGATGCCGAAAACGATTGCAGTGCTCCTCCTCCATATAATGATCTATACGCATTTCATCTTCTACGCTGTTGTTCTGCAGAAACAAAAAAACATAATCTGAGTTCGCCACCATCCCTCAGCTAATGCAGCGCATGGACATGAATCTTAAGGCGGTAGATGCTGATCCTTCATGGTCTGGAACAATTCCCTTTACATGGCTAATGTGAGGAGATTCTCATTGTGTTCCATGGCAATGCATCTGACTTGGCTGTGTCTAGAAGCGTTCACATGCATCCATAGCTGTACCGTTTGGACCCACCTGTGACATTTCTTCAATCAGAAGTTTAGGAAAAGCATTGACAGAGTATGGCGACCAATAAGTAGTTCAATCTTCTAGGGCAAACTGGGCGGCTTTGAGATGTACAGTGACTACCCCAAAACCAAGGAAAGTCACATGTGACAACTCATGGTTTGAAGACAAGAGAAGGCTGAGGTCATGACTTATGTCAATAAGAGTGTTGTCTCATTATCAGCACTATACAAGACTTTGAACATAAGGCATAAAGCCATTTATGTCGATGCATTCAAAATACAAAAGATGTCGTTGAGTACTCTTTTTCAATGCATAAAGACAAAACAAAGAGAAAGAGCTCAAACATATCTTATTCTCTCTTTTATGATTAAAATGTTGCTCTTACAAAGTCAACTTTTTTTTTTTGAGAGTACAATGAGTTGGAAAGACACACACACCTGACCTCGTAAGGTAGAGGTACCCATCTTGGGGAACTTTGAGGCATCCCACCTTAGGCGGGACTTGAACCTTAACCATCTACCTAGGAGTACAAGGCACATCCATTAAACCACACCCGCTAGATAAAAAACTCAAAATTTTGCATGTTCTACGACCATAAAGAAAAGCCATCTTCTCCACATTATTCATTTTCTTCCATCAAGTGTCTTTAAAATTCTTAACACTAGTTTAATACCGAAACATGATTCTTAAGTGTCCTTTTCAGACAAATCTTCAAAAAACACACCTTCTACAAAGAGAACTCGAGAAAATAATCTATCGTTTACATTAGCTATAATGTAAAAGTTGATGAAAACTTAAAGCGCTTATTGAACTATATTTTCTTCTCATGTCAATAACCTGGTAAGAAACTTTCGCAATGAATAAAATGACAAATCTTAATCAAACGTCATATTTTACTCGAAGGAAATATGCACTCTATGAAAAAAAAAAAAAACAAGTAAGGTGTACACAAATGACGCAAATCAACATATGCACACTATGCAAGATGTGCATGTGCATGCTAGTAACCAAAAAAGGTATGAAAGAATGAACCTAGGTTTACACATACAAGGCTAACCAGTTTATGAATTTCCCATCAAAATTTGAACATCTTTGGACACCACCACAGTTCTTCAATGATTTAATTGGTCATTGACCAGGGTATACATATTCAATCATGACCACTTTATCGGTACAAGTCAAAGCATACACATTTATGGATAAGATCTAGCTCTTAACACCAAGCAAGATCATAACACCCCAACGAAGGCATACACACAAGAGAATAACCAATATGTGAAAATCAACCAACTCTTTCACATTACTATACAAACAAACGAAGTCTACATATGTGTGGATAACAACCAAGTTATGTGCATACAAATATACATTCTAAATCAGAATAATTCCAAATCTTAGACTTATAACTTTACAATAGAAAAAGCTAGGTCTTAGCAAGTATTACAACTCAGTTACACATAAAACAAATCGAAAATAAAATTGTTCTAATATATTTCCCAACAATAGTTCTTTCATAGTTGTTATGTGCATAAACATACAAAGTCCCATTCATAGATCCACACACACTGAAAATCATACTTAAAACTCTTTGATACACTCTTACAAATCATCAAAGTGATAAGGATCACTAGAAAAAATTTCATCATCTCCATCATGGATGTGATGTTTTTTTAATGTCTTTGAATTATATATGCTAGTACATTTCTTCTCCTCATGGTTAACATTTCCTCACACGCCTTTTTTGGCAATGTTAGGAACGCGTATATGGCATAGAATCCTATATTTTCGACTTTCGTCCTTAGAAGAGCATTCAAACAATACTCTTTTTGCATCATACTTTAGCATTCTACCTCCATAGCTATGTTCTTTGCATAAACATGAAGAAATATGTTTTTTTTTTTTTTTTTTTTTGCATTGTATCACAAAAGTAAACATCAAACTCAATAGCTAATATTTCAAATTGGAAGCACTTTGAACTTTGAATAAAATGTGCATTGAGATGTACGGTGACTACTCTGCCAAAACCAAGTTCAAGGAAAGTTCAAGTCTACGTCTTCGAGATGTACCACTCAGTGGCTTTGGGATGTATGGTGACTATTTCCCCAAAACTAAGGAAAGTCACATGTCACAGTTCATGGTTTGAAGACAAGAGAAGGCTGAGGTCATAACTTATGTCTATAACATAACCATCTCTACTAATCTATAAGCAGCCCTTTCTTAGTGGCATTTGGGGGAGTCCCATGGGTGCTAGGCCCATTCATGTTTACAACTATAATTTCTGTTAATTGAAGTTTGGAAGAGTAGGCTTAGCCGAAAAAATACTTATGTTAGTAAGAGTGTTGTCTCATTATCAGCAATATACAAGTCTTTGAACACAAGGCATAAATCCATTTTATGTCCATGTATTCAAAATACAAAAGATCTCTTTGAGTACTCGTTTTCAATGCATAAAGAAAAAATAACAAGAAAGAGCTTTCCTTTATGATTAAGTTGTTGCTCCTACAAACTCAAAATTCTGCATGTTTTAAGACCATAAAGAAAAGTTATCTTCTCCACATTATTCATTTTCTTCCTTGAAGTGTCTTTAAAATTTTTAACACTATTTTGGAACCAAAACAAGATTCTTAAGTGTCCCTTTGTGATGAATCTTCAAAAAAGACACATCTTCTAAAAAGACTATGTGAGAAAACCCTTTACCGTTTACATTAGCTATAATATAAAAGTCTAATGAAAAATTGAAACACTAAGAGAACTATATTTTTTGTTCATGTTAGAAACATTCTAAGAAAAAATGGCAATGAATAAGATGAGAAATTTTAATCAAATGTGATATTTTACTCGAAGCAAAAATCCACTCTATGAAAAGAAAAACAAAACAAGTTTTAAAAAAATGATCCAAATCAACAGATGAACACCATCCAAGATGTGCATGTGCATCCTACTAACTAAAAAATGTATAAAGAAATGAACACAAGTTGACACATACAAGACTATCCGGTATATGAATATCCATCAAAATTTGAACATCTTTGAACACCACCAAAGTTCTTCACTAATTTAGTCATCGACCAACTAAAGATATACACATTCAATCATGACCAGTTTATCGACACAAGTGAAGCATACACATTTATAGATAAGAGCAAGCTCTTCACACCAACTAAGGTCATAAAACCCCAACCAAGGCATACACACAAGAGAATAACCAATATGTGAAAATCAACCAATGTTTTCACGTTACTATACAAACAAGCAAAGTCTACATATGTGTGGATAGCAGTCAAGTTATGTGCATACAAATATTCATTCCAAATCAAAATAATTGCAAATCTTAAACTTTTAACTTTCCAATAGAAAAATCTAGGTCTTAGCAAGCATTATAACTCAATTACACATAAAATCAATGTAAAATATAGTTGTTTTAATGTGTTTTTCCGCAATAATTTTTTGATAGTTGTTATGTGCATAAACACACATAGTCCCATTCACAGATCCACACACACTGAAAATCATACTCAAAACTCTTTGATGCACTCTTATAAATAATAAAAGAGATAACGATAATTAGAAAACATTTCATCATTTCCATCATGGATGTGATCATTTCTTTTATGTGTTTGAAATATATAAGCGAGTACCTTTATTCTCCTCACAGTTAACATTTCCTAACATGTCTATTTTGACAAGGTTAGGAATGCCTACATGGCATATAAGCATCTCTTTTAAAGTTTTATCTTTAAAAGAGCATTCAAAAAATACTCTTTTTTCATCATACTTTAGTATTCTACCTCCATAGCTATGTTCTTTCCATGAACATGGATAAATATGTTTTTTTTTCATTTTATCACAAAATTCAACATCAAACTCAATGGGTATTATTTCAAATTTTCAAGCCTTTTTAGTTTTGAATAAAAGGTGCATTCAATCATTATTGATTTTCACATCTTGCCACTTTCCTTGAGTCTCATTTACACAAGTGAGAATGATTCATTCTTCAAAGTTCAACTAGAGGGTACTCCACCACCTCCTAGCCATGCATCAATATCATACATTTTGACCATCATAGATAGAGATTATTTCTACAATGAGAGCATATTATATGTTGTTTTAGTCATTACTATGGCACATAACAAGACTTGGAATAGAATCTATTGAGCATGAGAGCGAATATGGCCTTTTTGACCAAGCACCACCACTTAAACAATAGAAAAATATATAGGTATGTAAGTAGTTGCATAAGTTAACAAACTTTAAATATACATAATAATATTATATTATGTATTAAGGGATATTCACTTGCTCATGATCATGATTGTTCTCTTGTTAATAGTGTCATTTCTTATTATATATATCAAATTCAAATATACATAGTAATGTTATATTAATCTTTAGATTTATGTGTCAAATTCTTTTTTCATTCAAGCATATAGATTTAAGGTTATGATGTTCATTAAAATAATAATTTTATGGAATTGAAAGTAATTTTTACAATTGAATACTACTATGCAGCATACTAATGCATATTTTCATTAATATGTGAAGATTACAAATTATTAAATTGATGAACTTCCACCAAACCATTCATAGTTACCTATACTCTAATGGACCACAAAGATAGACACTGATCAACGAGGTGCAGTCATTGACATCCATCGGATGGGTCATCTAATCTAACAGCTATCCACATTTCAATTTGATCTCTTTTCTCTTTTTACATGGATCGTTCGATGGAGCTTTGATCTAGCACTTCACAATGAGTGGAACCTTTCCATATAGATGCTCATCTAAAGCCCTTTGATCTTGGGCCAATCCAATGGTGAAGAAGAAAATGCGCCATTCAAAATGTGGGTTCACCTTGAGCCCTTGGATTGATAGACAAAATCCAATGATGGAGAAGCTTTTACGCATTTTTTTATGTCATTTCAATAAGAACCCCATGATCTACACTTGATCCAATGGTCTAGCTTTAAGGAAGCCTTGACTTGCTCAATATAACACCATGCCCATGATTGTTTGTACCATCCAAAAATATAAACTCCATAATATGCTCCTCTCGCATGGAGTGTGGAGTGACCGGTGGACTATCTCCCATCTTGCTCTACAACAAAAAACCCAAATAATTAGAATACGATAATAATGGTAATATAGAGAAATAGTATATAAATAAAACATAGCAAAATAAATAGACATAGATTAGTACATACAAGTATTTTCTTTTTAAATCCTCTATTCTAGCATCCTCTTGGAGATCTCAAGTGCTAAGGATATCTATCTCTACATTGGTGCCCTTCTTGATCGTCCTCCTTGTCGAACATATCGTCTATTGCTTCATCATGTACCTCATCTTCTTCAAAGACCTTTTCATCTCTCACAATGATCTCTTCCTATAGACTACCGAATGCACCACAGATTCCACTATGGATTCTTCTACGTCCATGTCCTCATCAATTTCTTTGCTCTATGGAGAGACTTGTAAAACAAATAGCCACTTCATTCATTGAAATT
This sequence comes from Ceratopteris richardii, assembly GCA_020310875.1. Lineage (NCBI taxonomy): Eukaryota > Viridiplantae > Streptophyta > Polypodiopsida > Polypodiales > Pteridaceae > Ceratopteris > Ceratopteris richardii. Next base: position 80,648,257 of record CM035440.1, read on the forward strand.
TGGCATAAAGACAACCTGTTCATAGTGTTCATGAAGCACAAATGTATCTCTTTCGTCTATCCATAGCTTTGGGGAGTCTACTTGAACAAAAGCACTCTTATCGCACCTCACTCTTGCATTTCTTCCAGAGCTAACTACTTTGAACCATTTCACATCAAACAAAAAATAGTCAGATCTCCTCAAGGATAGCTTCAAGATATTTTGGAACACTCCACAATACTCAAACTAGCCTTCATGTCCATTCTCCTCTCTTGCACTAGATCTACATTCCTGGAAAAATTTCACCATCACCCTACTATAAAAAATCGACCTATTTGTCGATTCATGTGATCCCAAAGTGTCGTCCATGAGATCATAGTGCACCATATTTAGAATACTCCCAATTATACCCCTTTGTGAGTTCCTTCTCTTCTTCAGAGATATCCTCACCCATTGCCTTTGCTTGTGAAATGACTGCATCTAGCCATGTGCTCGCTAGAAAGGGTGGAAGAGGTCAAAAACTTTCCGAAAGATGCAAAAAGTGAGTGGAACATTTCTCTCAAAACTGAGCTCTTTCCTTTGCATTTATCTCCTTAGCAAGCTCATACCTCTCCAACCACTTGTGCATAGGCTCAGAGTTAACGATGCAAAACTTCATTGCCTTCTCTCTTAAGCTGCAACCATTTTTCTTTGCATCCCTTTATCTTGAGGTTCATCGGTTACAAGATGAATATCTTCATTATCACTTCATAAGCAAGGTAGTTTTGGGTCTCACATGTGTAGAAACTTTGTTATGAATACAAGAGACTCTTGTACGAGGCACCCCTTTGCCATGTTGCCCTCTAGATGTGCTCTCTAACAAACAAACCCTTTTAGTGTCTTCGTCAACTGCTCTAACATGAAGAACATCCATTGACTATGGACAATTCCTACTATTGCAACTTCATCAACCACATGAACTAGTAAATGAAGTTGAATTGTGAGAGTATTTGTGGGAAAGTATTTCTCAACCATATCGAAAGCCTCTATAGCATTGAGTTTGACACGTTCTTATATGCTATCTCTCCTTATCTCTTTAGAGAAGATCCAACGTACAAAGGCATTGATTTTATAAATGGTGGTTCACACACTCTTGAAAAGGGAATCTTTTAGAGCTCTAGGAAGCACAAAAGAGAAGAACTTGTGGCAATCATGAGATTTGAGACCTCTGAGGTCCTCATTTTGTGTGAAGGTAGTCTTTAGATACCTCATGCATCCAGTAGGTGTTCGAAACTCTGAAATAACCTTCTGCACTTGTTGCTCTTCCATTTTGCTTAGCACCCAAGGAGCTCTTGGTAGGGACACTATTCTGTTGTGCTTGGTAATTGCACCCAAATCTTGCATATGGCCTCGCTCTTCCAAGCCCTCCCTTTGTGCTTTGGCTTCCTTCTTTTTGACCAATGTCTTCCAGAGCATCTCTCGCAGATTCTTGAAAATATGCATTGGTTTTACCAAATGATTGATCAATAACTCACTCCAATAAGGGAGTTCATGAAAGATCAACAACCCTTTCATGCGAGCAACTGGTATTTCCACATCCCAAATCTAGTGTATCTGCATCCCACAACTTCTTCCAATCACTTGCTTTCATTTGGCATTGCACTTGTCGGCCAATTTGCCCTTCACGTAAAACATGTCCATCAAGCAGATATCCATGATGTCCTTCATAGATAGTTTTTCGAAGAGCTTTGGAGTAGCGTGATCCGAATCATGCTTGGCATAAGGGAAAAGCATGGTTTTGATACAACAATGAAAGTTTATTTTCAAATCCACTTAGTTGAACAATTCAGAAACACTATTATCTAACCATCCATAAATAGATTGAAGATTTAGCATCCTGAGTGGCACACATAGTACAATTATCTTTGCCCAAGTGTACATTGGTAGACGGGCTAGTCTTTGCATGTTCTAGTGTTCTTCGTCAACTTTTGATCGTGGAAACTCTCCCATGTCCATGGAACCCACAACATCCTCTCCACCATCGTGATGTTCACCCATCTCATAAAATGCCTCAAGCATTTCTTCCTTGTGTTCATTCTCTATAATGCTATCAATACCTTGTACTTCTACCTCCCACTTCATTCTCTTTTGTCCACGAGAGGTAGATGGTACAATGTTGTTTGGGTTGACCTGCTCACTAAGGGAACCATGCGAATGGTAGCATGGGTTTTGTAGTCAATTTTTATCAAAGGATCCATATTCTCTAACATGTGCAGTACAAATATATCATTTCCAAACAATTTGATACTTGTACTGAGTGCAAGGAGATGCCATTCTCACCTTTGGATCCAAAGATTCCATTTGATACCATGTGGAGATGTTAACACAATGATTAAATGTAAAATCCTATTTGTATACGAGTTCCAAAACCCAAATTTCTTATTTATTTGTATATATGTGCTTGTATGTGTATATGTTTGTATGTAAAAACCATAAAACCCTATTTTTAAATATTTAGTTATATGTATATAGAAACCCTAAAAATCCTAAAGATCAAATTTTTATATATTTAATTATATCTATTTTACATATTCTAATTTTTCCCTACTTTTTACATACATTTAATTAGATATTTACATATTCTAGTTTCATCCCTAATTTTTAGATACATTTAATTAGAATATTTATGTTCTAATTCTCCTTTATTCTTACATATATTTTATTTTATATATTAATATTAATCCTTAAACTTAATTATTTTAATATTTAATTACATATATTTAAGTTAACTCAAAAACTTAGATTTCTTATATATTTGTATATATGTGGTTGTATATGTATGTGTTTGTATGCAAAAACCGTAGAAGCCTATTTTTTATATATTTAATTTTATATATTAGAAACCATAAAAATCATAAAGAGCTATATTTTACATCTTTCATTATATATATTTATTTTAATTTAAATATCCAAATTTCTAATATATTTAATTATAGAGAATACATTTTATCATATATTCTAATTTTCTCCTACTTTTCATTTGAGTATATATATTAATATTAAACCTAAAATTTTATTTTTTAAATATTTAGTTATATTTATTTGTTTTAGTTCAAAAACCCTCAAACCCTAATGCTAAAGACCTAGACCTAAAACATGTATATGTGTGCAGGCTTGTGTATATGTATTATGTGTGTATCCATTTCTATGCATGTGTAAAAATCCTAAAACTCTATTCCTAAAGACCTAGACTTAAAACATGTATATGTATGTATGCATGTGTATATATATAAGTATGTGTATATGTATAATGTGTTTATATGTGTATATATGTGTATGCATGTGTAAAAGCCCTAAACCCTAATCCTAAAGACCTAGACCTAAAACATGTATATGTGTGTATATTGTGTTCATCCATGTGTATATATATGTGTATGTGTATATGTATTATGTGTGTATATGTGTATATATGTGTATGCATGTTTAAAAACCCTAAAACCCCAATCCTAAAGGCCTACACCTAAAAGATATATATGTGTGTATGCATGTGTATATACATGTGTATTTGTATATGTATTATGTGTGTATATGTGTATGCATGTGTAAAAACCCTAAAATTCCTAAATACCTAGACCTAAAACATGTATATGTGTGTATGCAAGTGTATTTATATGTGTATGTGCATATGGATTATGTGTATATATATGTATGCACGTGTAAAAACCCTAATCTTAAATATCGACGCCTATAAACATGTATACGTGTGTATGCATGTGTATGTATTATGTGTGTATATGTGAATATGTGTGTATTAATGTGAAAGCCTAAAACCATTATCCCAAAACCATAACCCTAAAACATGTATACATATGCATGTGTAAAAACCCTAATTCTAAAGAGGTAACCTAAAACATATATATGTGTGTATGCATGTCTATATACATGTGTATGCGTATATGTATCATGTGTGTATATGTGTACATATATGTTGCATGTGTAAAGACCCCAAAACTATATTCCCAAATACATAGGCCTTAAACATGTATATGTGTGTATGCATATATATATATATATATATATATATATATATATATATATATATATATATATATATATATATATATATATATATATATATATATATATATATATATATATATATATATATATATATATATATATATATGTGTGTGTGTGTGTGTGTGTGTGTGTTTGTGTGTGTATGTATTATGTGTGTATATGTGTATATATATGAATGCATGTGTAAAAACCCTAAAACAATTAGAAAAGAGAAAACATAGCAAAAGAGAAAGGGTGAAAGAGTATGCGCATCATTTACCAGGATGCGAGATGTAGAGAAAGAGAGAGATATGTGTGTAGAGAGAGATTTGTGTGTATGTGTGTTTTCATAAGACGATCACAATGCAGGTGGTTGAGCATAATGTATGCACATGCGCAAACTCGACACTAGCAGTATGTAGTTCAAAATAGTAGCAAATGTTGAATTTTTGCTCTCGTGTCTCGTTATGTTCAAAAATGACATAAGTATAAGCATCGGTATATGCACCGATATGAGCAGTGGTATTTTCAAGAATTTACTGACACTTGTACTGACACCTATACCAATGCTTATACCAGGGCATATACTGGCACCAAGATGTTTTGATGCGTATACCAGCCAAAACTTTGTAATGGTTAATATACCGAAAACCAAGTGACCGTCAGTATGACTAACATGGTCTTCCCAGGCATTTCCAATGGTCATACTGACACCATGGCATGATCATGAATATGGCCAGCCTTTGTATGCCCCTTAGATGTTGTAGTGGAACCCCTCTTGTTTTTTGTAATTGCAACCTTTAACATGATCTTTAGTAGTTCTAACTATACATACTATAATGAGAGGTAGCTTCCATTCCAAGTGAAAGAAAAAGGAGGTGGATAACTTGCACTATTCCATACATTATTGGCAATGTTGCAAGGACAACTTATAAGATATTCAACAAACTTGCTCGGATGAGAGGTGAAAGGAAACATTCATTGCCATTTTTAGGAATATAGTTAGAAGTATGGAGGAAGATGATCTTTTTTTTTAGGAAACATGAAGATTTAATTAGAGATGGTAAGCTAAGATACCCCACTCCCCAAGAGGGGCTCCAAACCAAAAGGAGTACATAGTCATGGCCTAGGAGTACATGGCCATATAAATTCTGATACAATTAGTAGGTCCAAAACTCAACTGCCAAAGGTGAAACATTACAAAATATCAATCATCTCAAATCTAGAGCTAAAAACCATCTTCATCAAAGAATCTCTCCATTTAGAAGGAGGGTTACAAGCCAAATGACTGGAGAGGGAAAAAGAATTGTCAGGGGCTTCATAAATGCAAGTCGGACATCTTTCTCCCAAAGAAGCAATAGCTCTCAGCAGGGGCATCTTGTTAGCATGTATGATCTTGCCTTTGAACGATGGTGTGTAGATTCTTCAATAAGCAGAGGATGTTTTGTTCTATAAATTCAGCCCAAAAGTTATCACTATTGATTCCTAGTTGTGGCCTAACATGTTGTAGTACTCATCTCTTTTGGGGAATATGTATTTTGGCGTCTTTTTCTAGATGTTCTTCTTCTATGATCATCTTGATTGTATCAAAATTTAATTCATGCAAAGTTCAAAAGAAGAAGAAAGAGTTGGAAGATAATGATTTTACACTTTAACTTCTTCAACACAAGTGGTTGGATCTGTCTTTCGTAGTCCCTTGCCACGTTCTATGTCGGTACTTAAAGAGGAAATATAGGTACTTATCTCTTTGGACTTTCGGAATGATGAGAAACGTTTTCTACCACAGCATGTATTGGAAGATAATGATTAATTTCTAAGTCTGATTTTACACTTTAACTTCTTCAACACAGGTGGTTGGATCTGTCTTTCGTAGTCCCTTGCCACGTTCTATGACGGTACTTAAAGAGGAAATATAGGTACTTATCTCTTTGGACTTTCGGAATGATGAGAAACGTTTTCTACCACAACATGTATTGCCCGAACTTACTTTGCGCATATATCTCTTCCAAAAGAGTTACAAGAAACGCATGAAGAGGAACTCATCAGGCCGTTGGCTGCGTTCCGGAGGTTTATTTAATATCAATGTTTTCAAGGCCCTCATCTACAACATTAAGATCAGGATAAAGCTGAAACTAGAGGTGAAAAGCAATAGTTCATCATGATATTGAACATGGAATGCAGATAAATTGAGAAAGAGAGAAAAAGATCTATGCTTGATTTGGCTGATAAAAATGAAGAACGGTCTTATGTTACTCCTAACTTTTGATTAACTCACATATGTTTATAGGTACGTACGTATGTATTTATATATATATATATATATATATATATATATATATATATATATATATATATATATATATATATATATATAGAGAGAGAGAGAGAGAGAGAGAGATAGATAGATATGTGTGTGTGTATGTGTATGTGTATAGATCTATGTATGTATGTAACTAAGCATGTAGATTTGTCTGTATGTATGTATGTATTTTTGTATGTACATATGTATGTTGTATGTATTCATGTATGTATGTATAAACGTTTCCATGTATGTATATATGTATGTATGCATGTGTGTATTTATGTATGTATGCATGTATTCACAAAAAAAAGCAAGAGCAAATAATAGTACATACATATGGAGACTGGATTGATGTCTTGGGAGGATTAGGATTTCTCTAGAGAATGGACATTGCCTTATGTTCAATTTCAATAAAACAAAAATCTGATGTAACTATACAACCAAATGGAGAAAAAACATTTATTCGAAAGAAAAAGAAAATGAAGAAAACATTTATGTTTATCTGAAGAAGGTAATATTTTCTATCAGTGCTATCAGTGTGGGCGTAACAAGGATTTTGACTAATCTCCAGCTCTTTACAGACATGCTCCATAATTGAGTGATAGAAGAACTCCGAAGACGAATAAATGTGGACCATGTCGATGCATTCTGCACATGTCCGAAGACGAATGAATGCGGACCATTTCGATGCATTCTGCACATGTATTAAAAATATAGTGTCTGAATTTGAGTTTTCCTTGAGAATTGCAAAGAAGAATGAGAAGAGAAATGAAAAAGTTACACACAACGTGGGTACATAGGAGAAAAGAATCTCATTGCCTTTGGAATGTACCATACAGGTTGACATATTTATTTTCCACACTCTTCCACTCTTCTAGTGCTGACGATCTCTTGATATAAGAGTGATTATTTTTGTATCAAACTTATCTCTCTCTCTCTCTCTCTAGTTTCTGAATACTTAGTTATACTGTTTTAACGACGGAGGATGCGGATAATTTGTAAAGAAACATACACGTGAGCAAGAGGATGAGAGGAAAATCTCGCTGTCAAACATTCTTTTTGTCATGTGCAGAAGAAGAGAGTCTACATTATGCGAGATATGCTGCTGTCGTCGAGAGAGTGAGAGTCAATAAAGATTATGTGGTGCTGTTCAGATCATGAAAGCACTAAGAATACTCAAGAGATGACCATTTTGCTTATAAATTTGAGATGTTCACTATCTTTTAAAGTCGCTGGAAACATTCAACAATTCATGAGATCCAAGGAAGACCAACCATTCTCTCAAAGGAATTGATTTAACATCTTTCAGTACAGCACTTAGACTACACCGCGCCAAGAGAGGGGAAAATCTCAACCACTTCAAGCCCGTTGTTTTTCATAGTTGAATCTCGTTGATGAGTACGGTCAAACCGAAGGAGTGCTTTTCAGGCATAGGAGTGCTTTTCGTTGATGGGACCGCCTTTCAATTATCAGCAATACCATGTTATCGTTAGCGTCTTCAGTGTATGAGACAATTTCATTTACTTGATTTGACTAAGTGTATATATATTCATTCCATTCTAAAACAAAGTCTTTGCAAGTTTCTCCATTTAAGTTTGATTCAAAACAGAGTCACCGCCGAATACAGGAAAATTCTGTTTCTGCTCATGTCTCTTTTACCTTACATTGTGCTGAAGTCATAAAAAGCTCTGTTGACCGCGACCGCCAATGATAAGTCATCTTTTTTTGGGTTCGACTTGCATACATTGACTATTCAACGGCTAAGCCGTCGACTGTCCACTAGTGCCTTTAATCTGTGTAATCTGTTTAATTTTTTTTTGAGAGTACAATGAATTAGAAATACACATCACACACCCAACCTCGTAAGGTAGAGGCACCCATTATGAGAGGCTCATGGATATGTCCAGCCAAGACTTGAACTCAGGACTTCCTCCTTACAGCTTCGAGGCATCAGCCACTGAGCTATGAGACTTGGACTGTGTAATGTGTTTATGTTTCTCTGCACCTGTGATTTTGTGTGTGTGTGTGTGTGCGCGAGAGAGAGAGAGAGAGAGAGAGAGAGAATGAGAGAGAGAGAGTGAAAGAGAGAGATGTGAAGCAGCAGAGGAAAGGTGTGTGTGTGTGTGGGCGCATTTGAGAGAGAGGAGTAAAGCACAGAGGAAAGAGATGGTGGCGATACTTTTCACAGCATCCATCACGTAATAAGATGGTGGGGCGGTGAGTATTCTGACGTGGCTTCTGACAATTGGCTCTTCAACGATGGTTTCTAAATGTCCACGTGAGGGGATTTGCACATCTCACACTGCTCTTACCTTTCTCTGTATTTGATTGTACATCCTTCCACGCGGTGAAGCAACATTGTTCATAGCTGGATAATATTGAACATGTGCTTCAATGTGTGGGACTAAACATATGATAAAATCTGAAGGATTACAGTACTTACCTATAAGATATGACATTTTTGTAGATCAGGGTCTGTTTATGAGAAAGAATAATCCAGCCACTATTTAAAAGGGGACATGCCTTGAAATGAAGGAAGCTCAGTGTAAACAATCCAAGTATTAATTCTATTTAATTTGATATACCTATAGCAAGTCTAACTCATCGAGAATATTTAAAAAAAAATTACTTCTCTCTCTTTCTCTCGATTTATACATACATCACGTGTCCAAACAACAAGGCGTTGGTATAAGTCCAATCTCCACCTCTCAGGTTTTCACTTTCGCTGCACATGTATAAAGCCTCCACGATTGAGAGTCGCCAATTTTGGAGTACCTCAATGAGGGAAACCTAGCTTACATGGGGGATATAGGTCATTATGAAGGATGATGTTTAGTGCATTGTTTAGGTATGTGGTGCAGCTTGACGCAACCGAATGCTGTACTTAGCAAGCCACAATTTGAGGGTCAGACTTTGGGTTATCAATATTAGTAAAATTCTTAATTCTATTGAGGATCCCTAAGATAGTGTCATCAGATTTCCATCGAAGTCTATAAAGTTGAAAATTTAATTTGACCTTAAATGTATATGTAGTCTGATTTGCATTATTTTCTTATTTCAGATTTTTTTTAATTCGTGAATAATTACCAAATTATATGGACACTGCATATTATTAGATCAAATTATGTGGTAACATATCAGCATATTCGAGCAAGCTCGAATTGTTTGAGACTTTCAAATAAAAAAACTTCGAGTCATACTTTCCAAAGGATACCCTTTCGATCAGATACATTAGTGTTTGTGTGTGTGTCTATGTGTGTATGTGTGTGTATCCATATATATGTGTCTATATGCATGTGTATGTGTGTGGATGTGTGTATGTATGTGTGTGTGTATATGTGTGTGTATGTGTGTGTGTAAGTGTGTATATGTCTATATATGTATGTGTGTGTATAGGAGTGTGTGTGTATGTGTGTGTGTCTATCTGTGTATGTGTGTGTTTATGTGTGTATATATGTGTCTGTGTATGCATGTGTATGTGTGTGTGTGTAAATCAGTGTGTATATATGTGTGTATGTATGTGTGCCTATTTGTGTGTATATGTCTATGTGTGTATGTGTGTGTGTATGTGTGTGTATGCATGTAAGCATGTATGTATGCATATGCATGGGCATTATTTATGCAAATTTATGCATGTGTGTGTATGTGTGTGTATGCATGTAAGTATGTATGTATGCATATACATATGCATTAGGTATGCATATGTACACATGTATGTGTATGTGTGTGTATGTGTACATGTGTGTGTGTATGTGTGTGTGTGTGTCTATGTGTGTATGTATGTGTGTCTATGTGTGTATATATGTGTGTATCTATATATATGTGTCTATATGCATGTGTATGCGTGTGCCTAAATATGTGTGGATGTGTGTGGTTAAGTGTGTATGTGTCTATGTGTGTATGTGTGTGTGTGTAAGTGTGTATGTGTCTATGTGTTTGTGTATCTCTGTGTGTCTATGTGTGTATGTGTGTGTGTCTATGTGTGTATGTGTGTGTTGTTGATATATTTAGGTAGTGATGTGTGTGAACACTCTAGGACCGCCGGGGCACTTTTTTCCCTCTTTAGGAGGTTTTTTTCCCCCGGCTTGTATATACGCCTATTGCCCTAATGGGCTACTTATCTTTGTACATTCTCTAGTAATACATTAAGTCTTGTGTGTTGTGCTCCAAGCTTCTTCTTCTTCCTTGTGCTGTTCGCGTGCTTCCGCAGACGTCTAACTCCAACAATTGGTATCAGAGCAGGTCGTTGCTTCTTCTAGGGCGCCGTCGACACTCCTCCGTTTGCAGTCTCAGATTCGCACAAAATTTGGTGAGCATACTCAGGGTGTTTCCGAGATCAAAACAGCTTCGCTATGTGGTGCCGAAATCGCGATCTGAGCTCGTTTCGACCTCCGAACGCACTATCGCTGTGCTTGTGCAGGCTATTTCGTCCTTTTGTGCCAAAGGTATATACCAGTTTCTATTCGCCAGTTTAAGCGTCTCGAAGTCTGCTACAGGTCTAGCAGAACTCGTGTGGGCAGTTCTGTTCAACTTTTTGAGATACAGTCAATTTACTGCATCAAGGTATTTTAGTCACCGGCCATGGCTGAAAGCAGTGATGTATTCCGTATGTTGGCTGTTGAGGATAAGTTGGATGGTACCAACTACCCATTATGGGCTTATATGATGCGACATGTACTGGTTGCAAAAGGATTGTGGAACATTGTGCAGGGTGTTGAAAGACGTCCTGTTACACCTGTAATGACAGGTACTGCAAATACAGGTGTTGGAGCTGATGAAGATGGTGTCGAAGATGATATTCCGCAGATTCCTGTTCGTGCTGCTGTTTCTGTTGCACCTACTGCAGAGCAGATTCGATGGGATGGCAGAGATGCCCAGGCACATGCATTGATAGCTTTGTCTGTCAAACGTGCCATTATTCCTCACATTCGCTCTTGCAGAACAGCAAAGGATGCTTGGGATACACTTACCACTTTGTACCAGGCTAGGAATGAGGCTCGTGTTGCTTACCTCCGAAAACAGTTGGAGAGTGAGCACATGAATGAAGGTGATTCGATGGACAGTTTTCTTACAAAGATCAAAGACCTGAAGGAACAATTGATTTCTGCTGATGAGGTTATACCAGATAGCTCACTTGTGCAGACCGTTCTGAATGGCCTTCCTGATTCATATCAGAGTTTTGCCTCTACTCTTCGATTGATGATGAAAGGCAATCCGAATGCCTTGTCATTTGAGGAATTAGTCTCTGTTCTGTTGCAGGAACAGTCCAGGCAGAACAGGTCCATTATGCGTGTTGCAGATCAAGCTTTCCTGGCTAGTCAGAAGGGCAAAGGAAAATGGAGCTCTTCTACTAGTAAGCAGAAATCTGCAAATGCTGCACAATCGAAGAACCAGGATAAAGATGAGAAGAAATCAGAAAAGCAGAAATTGTTCTGCAAGTACTGTAAAGGAAATGATCATATTATAAAGAACTGTCCAAAATTGGCTGCTAAAGAGGCAAAGAAGAAAGAGGCTGGAATGGTTGTTGCAGAGGCCTCTACACCAAAAACATAGTCTGCAAATCTTGTGCAGGAAGAAGAATGGGCGTTTACTACTGTCTGCAGTTTTGACCCATCTTCTCATGATCAGTGCATGTCTGCAGTAGACTCAGATGTTTGGTACTTTGACAGTGGGGCGACCAAACATATTACCTCGCAGCGCAGTTTCTTCTCTTCACTCGAGCCCGCCCCTACAGGGAATACTGTCACATGCGCCAATAACTCCTCTTATCCTGTTATGGGAGTTGGTAAGATCATTCTGACTACTGCTGATGGTAGTTCTTTCACTTTGTCAGATGCTTTATTTGTGCCAGGGATCAAAAAGAACCTGTTATCAGTTTCTTCATTAGCCAAGATTGGCTTGGTTGTGAAATTCATTGATGACAGGTGTACAGTCCATGATCTCTCAAATGGCGATCTGATTATTGCTTCTGGCATTTTATGTCGTGGGCTGTATAAGCTCATAGACTATGAAAGATCTGTGAATGATTCGGCATGTGCAGTTCATGATTCTCAGGCTATGTCAGATGCAAAGCTTTGGCATGCACGCTTTGGTCATCTGAATTTTGCTAGCTTGTTACGCCTGCAGAAATCTGAAATGGTGTCCTCTTTGCCCAAACTTGAGGCACCTGGAAAACATGTTTGTGAAGGTTGTATTTTGGGCAAAATGCAGCGTTCTTCCTTTCCAAAAGATGGTTCAGTTCGGGCTATGCAGAAATTGCAGCTTGTACATAGTGATGTCTGTGGTCCTATGCAGACACCCTCTTTTGGAAATTACCTTTACTTCGTGACTTTCATTGATGATTTTTCCAGGCATGCATGGGTATATCCACTCAAAGCAAAGTCCGAAGTGTTCATGTGCTTCAAACAGTTTTTGGTTTTGGCTGAAAATCTGTCAGCATGTAAAATGGGCACCCTCCGTTCTGATCGAGGGGGAGAATATATGTCTTCAGATTTTAATGCATTTCTGGCTGAACGTGGGATAAAACACCAGTGTACAGTGCCGTATACACCTCAACAGAATGGAGTTGCTGAACGAAAGAACAGGTCACTCATGGAGATGGCGAGGTGCATGGTCAAAAGTCAGGCTTTACCACATAGTTTCTGGCTTGAAGCTGTCATGTGTGCAGCATATGTACTGAACAGGTGTCCCACCAAAGCGTTGCAGTCTATCACTCCATATGAGGCTTGGCATGACCGCAAGCCATCTGTTGCTCATCTGCGTGTTTTTGGTTGTTTGGCATATGCATTAGTGCCTGAACAACATCGCAGAAAATTGGATGATAAGGCAGTAAAATGTATTTTTGTTGGGTACAATTCTGAAAGTAAAGGCTATCGTCTGTATCATCCACAGACTAAACGCATTCTGGTTAGCCGTGATGTTGTCTTTGTGGAAGATGCTATTCAGCCATTGCTTTCATGTACTAAGGAGACATTTGTTAGCTCCAAAGACATGTATGATACTTTGATGCCTCTTTTTACAGGTGGACAGGCTAGCGCTGGTCCTAATGAGGCAACTTCTCAGCCTTTGCAGGTTTCATATGATGATGCAGATCATTCCGTTTCTGATGCAGATTTACATGATGCACTTGTTGATGAGAGAGCTGATATTGAACAGGCAAAAACTATGTCAAAATGGCTGGTGCAGACTTTGCGTGACAGCAAATTAGATGCACCTTTGTCATATCGTACTCGTTCAGGCTCTCATAGTACCTCCTTTGCATCAGATTGCTATGCTATGGCTGCATCTAGTTTCTGTGATGAGAATGAGCCTGTTTCTTTTGATGAAGCACAAAATTCAGAAAATTGGATGGCTGCTATGCAATCTGAATATGATGCTATAATGAAGAATGGTACATGGTCTTTATGTGACTTGCCTCCTGGCAAGAAGGCCATTGGCACTAAGTGGGTATACAAGCTGAAGCGTAAACCTGATGGTACAGTTGACAGGTATAAGGCTAGGCTTGTTGCAAAGGGTTATGCGCAGGAAAGAGGCATTGATTTTGATGAGACCTTTGCACCTACATGCCGTATGACTACTGAAAGCACCTTATATGTTAAGCGTGCTAATGATGTGCTTCTGATCATTGTTGTCTATGTAGACAACATGCTGCTCACTGGTCCTCTTGAGAAGCATATTGCTGATTTCAAGGCTGATTTGCATGCCTCATTTGAGATGTCTGATTTGGGGCATTTGCATCACTATTTGGGCATTCAGTTTATGCAAGTTGATGGTGGAATGGCTTTGTGTCAAACGAAATATATTGACACATTATTGCAGCGTTTTGGCCTTGAAGACTGTAAGCCTATTGCCACTCCTATGGAGACAGGTTTACGATTGAGTCTTCATGATGCTGGAGATGCATTTGATGCTGTTCTCTATCAGCAGGCTGTTGGATGCTTGATTTACTTATGCATTACTCGGCCAGATATTCAGTTTGCTGTCTCACAGATGAGCAGGTTTATGCATTGCCCAGGAGTCACGCATTGGAAAGCGGTTAAGCGCATCTTTCGCTACTTGAGTGGTACTCGGCTACTTGGGTTGTTTTATCCCAAGGGGGGATCACTACCGCCAGATTTGCATGCTTTTTCTGACTCAGATTGGGCTGGTTGCTATGACACTCGTGTGTCCACCAGTGGTTTTTGCTTCATGCTTGGTAGCTCATGTATATCTTGGTTGAGCAAGAAGCAGCCTACTGTGGCCACTTCTAGTTGTGAGGCTGAGTATAGGGCAGCTTTCACAACGACTGTTGAGTGTGTGTGGCTCAGACGCCTTATGGCTGATTTGGGTGTTGGCCAGTCTTTTGCCACCACCATCTTCACTGACAGTCAGAGCGCATTGGCAGTTGCGAGGAACCCTGTGTTCCATGCTCGCACTAAGCACATTGAGGTGCATTATCACTATGTCAGGGAGAGGTTCTCTGCTGGGGAGATCAGCTTGGCATATGTGCCCACGCAGGAGAACATTGCAGACCTTTTCACGAAGGCTCTGCCTAGGGAGAAGTTTGAAGCTTTCCGCAAAGCTTTGGGCTTACTTCCTTTTGTGGAGTGATTTCCACATAGCTCGGCACTTCCTTATACATGAGTGCCAGCTCCTTGTTCACCGCATCACTCCCAGGGGGGATTTGTTGATATATTTAGGTAGTGATGTGTGTGAACACTCTAGGACTGCCGGGGCACTTTTTTCCCTCTTTAGGAGGTTTTTTTCCCCCGGCTTGTATATACGCCTATTGCCCTAATGGGCTACTTATCTTTGTACATTCTCTAGTAATACATTAAGTCTTGTGTGTTGTGCTCCAAGCTTCTTCTTCTTCCTTGTGCTGTTCGCGTGCTTCCGCAGACGTCTAACTCCAACATGTGTGTATGTGCGTATATATGTGTGTGTATGCATGTGTATGTGTGTGTGTAAATTTGTGTGTACATGTGTGTGTGTATGTGTGTGTATGTATGTGTATGTGTCTATGTGTGTGTATGTGTGTGTATGCATGTAAGCATGTATGCATGCATTTGCATGTACATTATGTATGCATATGTATGCATGTGTGTGTATGTGTGTGTATGCATGTAAGTATGGATGTATGCATACGCATAAGCATTATGTATGCATATGTGTGTGTATGGGTCTCTACATGTGTGTGTATGCATATATGTGTGTGTATGTGTCTATGTGTGTGTATGTATGTGTATGTGTATGTGTGTGTGTCTATGTGTGTGTGTGTCCATGTGTGTATATTCATGTGTATCTATATATGTATGTGTGTCTGTATGCATGTGTATGTGTGTGTGTGCGTGTGTAAATGTGTGTGGATGTGTGAATGTGTGTATGTGTGTATGTGTGTGTATGTGTGTGTATGTGTGTGTATGTGTGTGTATGTGTGTGTGTATCTATGTGTGTATGTGTGTGTGTCTATGTGTGTATGTGTGTGTCTATGTGTGTATATGTGTATCTGTATGCATGTGTATGTGTGTGTGTGTGTAAATTTGTCTGTATGTGTGTGTGTGTGTGTGTATGTATTTATGTGTTTATGTGTGTGTATTTGTGTCTATGTGTGTGTGTCTATGTATGTATGTATGTATGTATGTGTATGTGTGTGTCCATGTCTGTATATATGTGTGTATGTGTATATATGTGTGCATATGCTTGTGTATGTGTGTGTATGTGTGTGTGTCTGTGTGTGCATGTGTCTATGTGTATGTGTGTGTACCTATGTGTGTATGTGTGTGTCTATGTGTGCATATACGTGTGTATGTGTATATATGTGTGTGTATGCATGTGTCTGTGTGTTTGGAGATGTGTGTGGATGTGTGTTTGTGTGTGTGTGTAAGTGTGTATGTGTCTATGTATCTATGTGTGTGTGTGTGTCTTTGTGTGTATGTGTGTGTATGTGTGTATGTGTGTGTCTATGTGTGTGTGTATGTGTGTGTCTATGTGTGTGTGTATGTGTGTGTGTGTGTGTGTCTATGTGTGTGTGTGTTTATGTGTGTATGTGTGTTTCTACGTGTCTGTATATATGTGTGTGTGTGTGTGTATGTATTTGTATGTGTATGTGTAAATCTATGTGTATGTGTGTATGTGCTTATGTGTATATGTGTGTGTGTATGTGTGTGTGCGTGTCTATGTGTGTATGTCTGCATGTATGTGTGTGTGTCTATGTGTGTATATGTGTCTATGTGTGTGTGTGTCTATGTGTGTGTGTGTGTGTTTAAATATGTGTGTATGTGTCTAGGTGTGTATGTGTGTGTCTATGTGTGTTTGTCTATGTGTGTATGTGTCTGTGTCTATGTGTGCGTCTATTTGTGTGTATATGTCTATCTCTGTATGTGTGTGTGTGAATGTGTATGTATGTGTGTATGTGTGTCTACGTGTATGTGTGTGTGTATGTGTATGTATGTGTATGTGTGTATGTGTGTATTTGTGTGTGTATGTGTGTGTATATGTGTGTGTATATGTGTGTGTGTATATCTCTGTATGTGTGTGTGTCTATGTGTGTATGTGTGTGTCTATGTGTGTGTATGCATGTGTATATGTGTTTAAATCTGTGTGTATGTGTGTCTCTATATGTGTGTGTATGTGTCTATGTGTGTATGTGTGTGTGATTCTATGTGCGGATGTGTGATTCTAAGTGTGTATGTGTGTGTCTATGTGTGTGCATGTGTAAATGTGTGTGTGTTAATGTTTGTGTATGTGTGTATGTGTGTGTGTATGTCTTTATGTGTGTATATATATGTGTGTGTGTATGCATGTGTATGTGTGTGTAAATCTGTGTATGTCTATGTGTATGCGTGTATGTGTGTATGTGTGTGTATGTGTGTGTGTATGTGTGTGTGTGTGTGTCTATGTGTGTATGTGTGTATGTGTGTGTGTATGTGTGAGTGTGTGTCTCTATGTGTATGTGTGTGTGTGTGTCTATGTGTGTATATGTGTGTATGTATGCATGTGTATATGTGTGTGTAAATATGTCTGTGTGAGTATACCTTTGTGCTTTTCTGGCCAATGATAGATAGGTGGTTGCGCACACATGCTTGATCTCTCTCTCTCTCTTTCTAATCTCAATCTTGGCACAAATGTGCCGAAAGAAATCGAGTTTTTTTAACAATAAGTGATGCTCTAAAATCTGAGCACATCAAATATGCGATGCTCCAGCATTGCAATCAATTTGCCAATGTTCATAGGAGCATCGATAGATAGTGATGCAATTTGAGATGGTCCAAATTAGCATCGCATAAGTGGCACTTTGCATCACTTATGTCATGAGACTTGTTTTTCTTTAATAAAAAAGAGTTTTGTCACTTATGTGACACTGTCGTTGCATAAGGGAGGAAACCCGCTTTTTGTCAATGGGAGGCATCGTACAACCCCCTTGTTTGTTTCTAGTAGTGAAAATCGTCTTTGAGATTATGCATATCTTTGAAATTAGCTTCATCCATATAATCATTACGCAAGCTAGTGATCAAATGGCCGAACCTCTTCTCACCTGTTTGTGTGAAAGTATATTTTTCTTTCTTGGTATTTGTATCTTCTTTGCCATGAGTCTTGATTACAATTCATATAAGTTTGTAATAAGTAGAAGTTTTGTTTCTACTTGCTAATTTTTTAATGCAGGCCCATAAAATCTTGTAAGGTTATTCTTTCGCATTCGTAATAAATATATGTGCAAGAAAATATGACCCAAGTTTTTATCAAACGTAATCTCATGTTGTTCAACAAAAATCTAAGTTTTTTCAACCTCTTATTGTAACTGCTTTAGGATCTAGTACATGAATAAAATGATGAGCTCTACGAAAAAGGTGTGAAACATGCCATATCATCCTAAATGTTGAGCTTCAAATAAGCATAACATGATGATTTTAGGATTGTATCTAGAAGGGTTAACAAAATTATAAATATATTCCAAACGATTCAACTTCCATCTCTAGAAAAACTAGTACCTCTACCCAATGGCTTGATGGACTACTATGGATAGTTATGTGAACTATTACAAAAGCCAGCAGTTTTAAAAACATAAACGATTGTAGCAAGGAGGTCTTCGACCTAGAAAAAAGTTGTAGTCATGAACTATTTTTTCTAAACAAAAAGATAAGACTGGTGCCTCTTTTGTGAGAATTAGAAGTGAGCGATTCATTTAGAAATTTGAAGTTTGTGCCAAACACATTTCCAATCATTCAGGTATGAATATAATTAATAGGTAAGAACAACCCGCATCTCAACTAGTTGAATCCTTGTGAATATGTTTGAAATCTAGGGGAAACATTTGCATTTACATGTATAATAGGACTATGGCACCTGCAAGTCAAAGGAAATTATAATGTTGTGTTGCAGAGAAAAACATGGAACAAGTGGATGATACTATACTATGAAAATCAAATATGACGAACATGACCACCATAAATTGAGAAATATCAAGACTGTTCATCAAAATGTAAGTGGTACAAGAAACTAGTTTTCCAAATTTAGGGTCGTATGATAATGAAAAAGTAACATATCTTTCGGAATGGAACCATATTCAAGACAAAGGCATAGAGCCTTGCCTCAAAATGGCCCCCCACCATAGGTATGAAAGAGACCAAGTTGTTCAAGAAGTTCAAATGTATCCTAGAACCTCAAGTTTGAGGCTAATTTCTATAAAGAGAATCTACCCAAGGATAAGTCATTAAACGTTTGAATACTAACACGTTCTTTTCTTTTATGCCAAAGCTCCAAACCAAAAAAAGTTATCTCACCATATCTCGAATAGATTGCTCTATCGTTTAATGGAGTTTTGTAAATTGTAACATTCCATTTTTCTTATTGCATATAGCTATTAACTCTTAAAAGTCTCTTTATGTTTGAACTTCACTTCTAGAATTTGACCTATAAGTATACAAGTTTTAGTAATTGTAGGCATATATAGTGCCACATAGAAGAAACTTTCCTTGATTTTTTTTCTTTACATTGAATGTCTTCAATTAGCTTCATTGGTGTGTGAGATTTCATAGATCTCTTTTGAGGTCAAAAGGAGGGCCTTTTACAGGTGAGAAAAAAAAAGTGCATCCAATAGGGTGGAGGCCGACGTAGCAATGGGCAAATTTTTTAAATAATATGAAAATTGGACTTGACGCATGGACAATTTTGAGGGAAAGTGACGCACATGTTGTGAGATCAAGTTTTGTGGTCTATTTTGGAATTGGTGTGTTTTGGGTCTCCAACATAGGAAATTCCGAAACATCTTCATCGTCTTCCTCCTTATTCACCTTTCTTCTTAAGCATGTTAGTTCTTAATACCATGCAAGCTCTATGACATTGTCCTCTAGGTCTTACACACCTGCAACATGTTTGTGCTCCATTACTATTCATATTCCCTTAATTAGGATAAATGGACTGAATTTATTATCTCAAAAGCACAAGCAATGAACGGATACTCCCTTCTAACCTTCCAAAATTCTAACCTTCCAAATATTATGGAATTACCTCTAAGCTTTGCAGAAGATGACGTGAATTTGATTAACAATTTTAATCCAACTCCTGGGAGGAGAAGAGCATTCACATAATGCTTTTCTCCATGCAAGAGAGATATCTTGATGAACCAAAGGCTGACAGGAAGATTGTGGGGTTCCCATGGAACCAAGAAGATTTACTAATCTTAGAAAAGGTGTTAAATTGCTACCGAAACATGGTAGTGATTTTCACAACAATATCCATGTTTTGAGAGAGGGAGGAGAGAGCCAAGTTGTCAATGATGATGTAAGAAATGTAGCCTCTATCAAGTCTAGCTTTGCGAATATCAATGCTAGACAAGAGGTTTGACCAAAGAAAACCCTTTTTTTCCTTAACATCAACCAAGTCATGATGAAGCTTTTCTAATCGGAGGTCTCCCTCCATTAGTTCCACCGCAATAATTGGTTGTGTCATCACGCTAGCTTTAGCTTGTTTGTCTTTTTGGCGTTTCTATCGTAGGGGGGGAGGTCTTTAAGCCTTTATCCCTGCACTCCACAATGAAAACATACATTTGGTAAATTCTTAAATAAACTCTCTTGCTCCAAATAGTGTATTTCACCTATGTCAATGTTGATCTTGGAGAGGAGCTCTTTGTTGAGGTCAATATTGACATTGATAATGGTGTGTCATCTAGCATTAAAAGAGTAGGTTGCACCTTAATACAAATGTACAAGAGAATGGGCCTAGCACCCATGGGACCCCCCATATCCCACAAAGTAGGGGCTGCTAATAGCTAACTACAAAATTTTTCAAAGAAGTTTGATAATCCTCTTGTCTCCCTCATGTGGGCCCACTTGGTTTTGATCTTGTCGCTCTCTAGGAAGAACACCCTATGGTGTCTAAAGGGTAGGGACTTCTACTAATTGGAAATTCTTTTGCCTAAAAGGAAAAGGGATTTTTTGATCAACCATTCTTTAGGGGGGCTTCCAAAGTTAGTAGCACACCTCTCTTTCCATATTTTCCATAGAGTCTCCCCTCTTATAGTGTTCCACAGTGCTAAGGAACATCTGATTGCCTCACCTAGCAAAGCCTACTTCTAGTTCATTTGTCCTTGTTAGAACATGATTCTCTCAAGGGTCGACCAAACCAATACTGATTTAGGGCACAAATAGAAGAGGTGTTCCAAGTCTTCCATTCCACAAAGGCATCCTTTACACCACAAGGGAACCCTGCAAACTTTGTTAGCATTTACATTGGTCTCCACAATGGAGGATTTTCCACATAAGCATGGACATTTTATTCTCGATGATGGGGTGCCAAAGGGATTGAAACTTAAAGTCCCATCCCCAGCAAGACCAATCCAGACACCACTTTCTATTGACAGTGACATGAAATTCAAAATCCTTGTTCAATCTCAGAATTTCTTCAAGGCTATTGTCATTATGCAAACTCAGACCCTCAGGGTGACAAGAGTCCTCACCAATGAGGAGATGAGTCCTTGAGTAGTCCCAAGCATTGAATGTGATCTAGAAAAGATACCATTCTTCATAGTCCACTCTTTTGGACGGATCAATGCCTTCGAATCTAATCCATTGACAAGTCTCTTGGTTCCAGAGGTGCTTCCACAAGTAGAAGCCTTTGTTCCAAAGCTTCCTCACTCTTGGGAGGTTCCAAGACTCCAGACTTCTAATGCCCTTGATAGGGAACTAGATTGAGTCATTCTGCCTAATACCCATTGCGCCCCATTTCCAATCTTCATTGATTCTAATAAACTCATTTACCTTGTTCCAACTCTTCCAAAGAGAATAGATCAAGCTTGAGCCTTTGGCCATCATCGAAAACAGAGAGAACAAAATGTTGAGGAGGTCGACGCCCTTCCACCTCAGGAGACCTAGAAGCTTAACTACACTCCTGTTTCTAAAAATAATCTTGGCCCAAGAGGCATCACTATTGCTCCATGATTTAATTAACCATTTTTTTGCTAACTTATTCACCATTCCTTCGATGTCTAGAATGCCTAAACCACCTTGATCATTTTCGCTAATACAAGTAGTCCATTGAATTTTGGGGATACCCCTTTTATTAGGGTCACTAGTCTAGAGGAAGTTCCTACAAATTCTCTCCAGCTTGAAGAGCTCTTGGGCTTTGATCTCCAACAGGAGACAAAGTAAAGCATCATGTTAATCATGTCCTTGCACATTCTTCATATCCAAAAAGTTTATGCATTGGCTTTCAAACCCAAAAAGGCTTCTCTCGAGTCAACACACTGCTATCATGCATTTGGACAAGGCATCAATGCAAACATGTAGAGTTGTCAGGACTTGCAAGGTCCATATTGAGCTCATCTCAACATCACATGAATCCATCATCAACCAATCACTCATTACCATCTCATGATGTTGTCATTCTCATTACTCTTGGAAGTGCAACTACAGTTGCATCCTATCCCTATTGTCATAATTCACGTCCTTAGTCAATACCCTAAACTTGCATCTCACAATTTACAATCTATAGGAGCTTTAGAGTTGTTATTAACTTTGCTTTGTCCTCTTCCACTTCTGAAGCCTCTACCTCTGTCTCTTCTTTTGCTAGAGTAGAATACCTGCTCACAACTAGGTTCTCCTTGGCAGTTTGAGTCCTCAGCAAGATTCTTTTCCTCAATAATCAGCATGGATGCTAGATCAACAAAATTTGAAATATTTTCCCTGGCTTGTATAGAAGTTCTAAACAAAGTTCTAAACTACTTATATGTAGCGCCTAAACAACAAAGGCACACTTCCACTTTATCAACATCATCTACATTCATGCCAATAGATGCAATTGACTTACATATGCTTTTGATTTTCGAAGTGTAGTCACTTACTGACATGCCCTTTTTCTCCAGTGTATGCAACTCGTTCTTGAGTTGCAATTTCTTTGCCTTTGTATTGGTCTCATATAATGGGACCGAACTATTCTAGGCCTCTTTTGGAGTCTTGGCATCCTATATGTGCCCAATCATGCTATCCTATATGCTAACACATAACCAATACATTACCTTTCATGCTCCTTGATTCCATTCCTAATATGCTCTTAAGTGGTCCATAGTTTGATTCCTCTCGAGTAACTGCAAAGAATTTTCGTTCTTTCTTTCAATGTACTTTCACTAGCCTTTTCCCATCAAGAAAATCATCATTTTAAATCTCCAAGCATGGAAGTTGTTAATTTCTAGCTTATCGCTTATAATTTTACTCATTCCATCTGTGTTTGCCATTTTTGCAACAATTCACAACACTCCGAAAACACTACAAGAAGTACTTTCGCTTGGACATTATCACACAATGAGGTGATAGTTTGATCTCACAAAAAAATTGTTTTCATGTATAAAAACTACACAGAATCACTTGAAATTCTAGATCTCGAATACTTGTGTGTTATCAAATAGGACACAAGTTTCAGATTTGCAAACTTACGTGGTTTTTCTATGAGCCCCACCTTGCGGGCTTGAAACAAAGGTTGAGATGGCTCCGAAATAGAAATCTGACAAAAACAAGTGACCCAAAAGGGATAACCATCAAAAATATTTTGATGGCTTCTATCTTCACATCAATTTTTGTAGCAATCTGAGGTCATTTGTGAATTGCATTTTCTCCATGCCTTCTTGTGTACTCTTCACCATTGGCCTTCTCCACAAGCTCTCTACAACCATATTAGCTCTGCTACCACATCACAAGGAAGGAGATAAGAAAGAGAGCTCATACACACACTCTCAAAATAAAAATTGAGTACACACAAAGATTGAGGCAAGGAAGAACGGTCTTCTTGTCATGGACAAAGGAAACCATCCTGAACCTTAGATTCCATGTGAACCCTGTATCTCATGATTGGTTCAGAATTAGGAGAAACCAATGCTTCCATTGCGTCCAGAACGTGCCACAACCCTAAGATCGACTGTCTACTTGCCTGATTCGGATATCCAGAGCTCATGTTTCGAATTGATGACATCATCGATGACATCATCAATTCGTAACCGCCTTTCATGAACCGCCCTTGAAAACCTATATAAGGAGGGGCTGGCCACATTCATAATCAGTCTTGCCAATACCAGTCTTGGGAGTTCAAGGAGTTATGGCCGCCAAGTAAGTACTCTTCAAGTTCCAGTTCTAGTTCTTGTCTTGTTCCTTGTTCTAGTCTAGTTCTGGGACATCCTATCTTGTCCCCTTGTACTCTCGTAGTACGAGATCCTGTCGAGTCCTTTCATGTATCGAGTTCATCTCCTAGAAGGAGTTCTTGTAATCCAGATATCTTGTCTCATACTTACGATCCCGGGTTGTGGGATCTCCTGTATCATCTCTAGTCTAGTTTTCCATACCTATTGGTCCCAGGTTGTGGGACATCTTGTATCAGTCACATATTCTTGTATCATTTTCCCTACGTGGGTGTTCTTGTAATCATAAGTGTATTTTGGAAATCTTGTCTACTGTAGTCAAAGAGCACAATCTAGTGCTCCCCTGACATTTTGGTAGGACTATCTTCTATCCAAGACCAGACATCATGGAGAACGCTTATGAACAGATCGTAGCATCACTTCAAAGTCTCCAACAACAAGTCGAAGACCTAAGTCATCGACAGACACAAGTTGAGATGGGACATCCCGTGCATGTAGGTGCACTCCTCCAAAAATTACAAGAACGAATCGGGAGTCTTCAAGCAAATCAAGGGAGTATTCAAGTGAATCAACGGCCTAGTACATCATTTATGAAGGAACCCAAGATTTGCATGCTAGAAAAGTTCGATGGGGATCGCACAAAGTTTCGTGGATTTCTCCAGCAAGTTAAATTGTACATCTGTATGCAACCTGATAGATACCTTGACGAGGCATCCAAGGTCGGGTTTATTGGAACCTTGCTCTGTGGCAAAGCATTATCATGGTTTGCGCCAATCTTGGAGAAGAACATGGCAATACTTCATGACTATGAGGGATATCTTCGAGAACTCTCCGCCACATTTGGAGATGCAGATACAAGTCAAGCAGCAGAAACAAAACTTCGGAAGCTACGTCAAGGTAACGGCCCTGCCTCTACCTATGCATCTGAATTTAGGTAGTTGATATGTGATCTCACTTGGCATGAAGATTATTTCATAAGCCAATTCAGATGGGGTTTAAGAGATGATGTGAAGGACCTGTTGCTCACGATGCCAGAGCTTTATAAGAATTCGTAAAGATAAGAAGTGGGCGACTGGCACCAGAAAAAATGACTCAATTTGGTTTCTGATCCATCACATTAGGAATGTGGAATCTTGGAACATTCAAAGCGTGAAGAGGATCTAGAACAAGGGCTTTAGAGAATGGAAACATTTGTGGAACCAAAGACACCAACCAATGGGTCAACTTCAAGGATATCAACACTAGAGTCAACATCACCTATGAAGAATGGAATATTCTACAAAGTAGGTGTCTTGCATGGGACCGTTCTAAAGTTCGTCTTCTCATGGGACACGTTTCCCCGAGTTTGCTAGGTCTTAGATGGCATAATGGCAATAGCCTAATGGATATCCTGAATATCAAAGGAAATATTGATTATCAAGTCAACCTCAACAAGGAGTGGTGCCTCTCATGGATGCGAGTGCAGTGGGAAATGAATTTCATGGCTATTTGGCACCTTCTCATTGAAAAACAAAATTGTCCTCCTATGGAAAATTCTTCATCGGGGAATCAGGGACAGCCTAAAGGCAAGAAAAATCTTTTGGGTGTCTCCTTGGTGGAAGCACTGTTACCAATCCATTGAAGATGTTGGCCACATCTTCTTTACTTGTCCCAACTCTAATAGGATTTGGCGAATTATCAGAAAGAAAATTAGATTACAGAAGAACATCAGCTGGAAACAAGCTGTGCTAGGAGAAGGGATTGGCTGCTCGGTGACCCTCTAGAATACCATCAGAGGGGAAGTCCTTTGGAAGATCTGGCTCAAAAGATGTGCTTACAAATTTGGCCACTCCCCCAAAGAGTGGTCAATTGAGAAATCGTTGTTCCTTGTCGGTAAAAGAATCACCAATTGTAAGAAATCCCCCCCTTTTAGGCATCATAAAATGCTCCTCCTAATTAACAACAAGGTTAAACCCAAGTATGCCCAACATGAGGGTGATCAGAGGGTGATTAACCTTCTTTTTAGTGCCACCTAAACTTTGTAAGAACTAAAACCGCTCTATGGGACTTGGAGGGTCCTATGGGCACTAGTCCCCTTCACTTGTACTTTCCTTTTCCTTTATTTAATACAAGTTCGAGAGAGTAGGCTTTGGCCGAACTCCCTTTTATTTAAAAAAATTCAACTTGGTAGAGCATACCAAGGTAATTAATACCTTCCTCATCTCCTTGACCATTTACTTTCTCTCTTGTTGGACACCGAAGAATCAAGAGTTTAGCAAATTGGAAAGAATCTGTAGAAACATTCTATAGACAAGGGACCACAACAGAAGGGGGTTTTCGAAATTAAATAGTCTACTTGCATCAGCCAAAAGGATTGTGGAGGTTTGGATATTATGATTATTGAAGGCATGGCTGACAAATTGGCAGAAAAATGGATCATCAAGGCTTGGTGCAACTGTGAGACCTCTTGGGCCAAGCTTATTTTTAGGAACAAGAAAGTGATTACATTGGTGGGCCTCCCTCGTTGGAAGGACTTGGGCCTCCTTCCCCTTTTATAGTCCCTGATTCTGGTTTCCCCTAAAGGCTCGAATCTTTTGTGCTTCCTGTGAAAGAGTTGGAACAAGTGCAAACTATTTATTAGAATGTGAGAAGATTGGAAATGGGCAGCCAATATCAAAAAAAATGACTCAATCTCGTTTTTTTATCATGGGCATTAGGGGTGGGGCTTCATGGAACCTTCAAAATGTTAAGAGGCTATGTAGCAAGGGTTTCAGACATCGAAAACACCTCTAGAAACAAGAAATTGGCCAATGGATCATTTTTTTAGGACATAAACCCTGAAATAAGAGTGAACTATTAAGAATGGACTATCCTTCAGAGTAGATGATTTGCTTCGACGATCAAAACATGACTCCTCATTGGGTAGGATCTACCGTGCTAGGAGGATCTTATTTGGCACAATGGCAATTGATTGTCCAAAATTCTTAGAATCAAGGTGAGCACATACTATCATGTCACGCTTATCAAGAAGTGGTGCCTAAATTGGACAAGGCTACATTTGGACTTGAATTTCATGTCTAACTCACATCTCCTCATTGAGAACAAAAAGTCGGTTCTCATGTGGCAAATTCTCCACCGTGGTATCTAGACCAATTTAAAGGCTAGCAAAAATTTTGGGCTAGTGGTCTCTTCAGATCATTTTGAATCTACAAAAACAAATCACTGGAAGCAAGTGCATTTGGGCAAATCTATCGGCTTCTCGATGGCACTATGGAATGCTATAAGAGGGAAAACCCTCTGGACAATTTGGAAGGAGCGGTGTGCCTACAATTTTGGACACCCTCCTAAAGAGTGGTTGATCGAGAAGTGTCTATTCCACCTTGGCAAAAGAATCTCAAACTATAAGAGGTCCCCATCCTTTAGGCATCATAAGGTATTTCTAATTAAGAACAACAAGGGTAAATGCAAGTGGACCCCACATGAGGGGGGATGAAAGGGTTATTAACCTCTTGTGTAACACTCTCTAGATTTCCAAGTTCTGCCCTTGCTTTGTGGGATTCGGGGGGTCCCATGGGCACTTATCCCATTCACTTGTAACATTTTCTTCCTTTATTTTAATTAAAGTCTCGGAG
The DNA here is from genome assembly GCA_020310875.1 of Ceratopteris richardii. Lineage (NCBI taxonomy): Eukaryota > Viridiplantae > Streptophyta > Polypodiopsida > Polypodiales > Pteridaceae > Ceratopteris > Ceratopteris richardii. The sequence goes on from CM035440.1 coordinate 80,675,786, forward strand.
AGTAGGTCAAGGCCGAACTTCCTTTTTGAGAAAAAAAACTAGAGGTAAAAAGCAATAGTTAATCATGATATCAAACATGGACTAGAGATACATTGAGAAAGAGAGAAAAAGGTTCCATTCTTGATTTGGCTGATAAAAATGAATAGCGGTCATATGTTCCTCTTGTCTTCTTATACTCTCATACATGTTTATAGGTAAGTACGCATGTATTCATGTATATATATATATATATATATATATATATATATATATATATATATATATATATATATATATATATATATATATATATATGTGTGTGTGTGTGTGTGTGTGTGTAGATTTATGTATGTATGTATCTAAGCATGTATATATGTATGTATGTATTTTTGTATGTACATCTGTATTTATATATGTATGTATGCATGTATGTTTATATGTATATAATTTCATCTTCTACACATATCTAATAGGATAGTATTCTTTTGATTGAATGCATAGAATGTATTTACAACAAACAGAAACAGCAAATAATACCACATACATATGGAGACCGGATTGATGTCTTCAGAGTTTTAGGATTTCTCTAGAGAATGGACATTGCCTTCTGTTGGATTTCAACAAATGAACAATCTGATGTATCTATACAATTGACTTGACAAGAGGAATTGACGAAAGAAAAAGAAAATGAAAAAACATTTATGTTTATCTGAAGAAGGTAATATTTGCTATCACTGCTATCAATGTGGGCGTAACAAGAATTTTGAGTGATCTCAAGCTCTTACCATACATGCTCCATAATTGAGTGATAGAGGGACTCCGAAGACGAATGAATATGGACTTGGTCTATGCATTCTGCACATAAGGCCTATTCATGAAATTTGGGAATTATTCAAGTCCCATTTATAATACAAGTGATGGTATTAACTTATAATTTCTATGTTATATTCTTCTTACAAAGATCAAGTCATGAATACATCTTCTTTTTGTTAAAATGTTTTAAGTTTTCAATAGAGAAAAAATAATATTATTTGATCAGCTTATTAAAAAAAACACCATGGGGAATATGAATAAACAAAGAAAAGCATTCAACCTTGAATTTTTTTTAAATATGAAGTCTGTTATTATCCAATTCAATAATAATAGGTCAATTATACATTATTTGATATATCAATAAATGCTCATAAAATCAATATCCCAAAATATGATGTTCTAAAAATCAATATATTGATTTAAGTTTAATTGTATAACAAATCTATCCTAATATGAATTTAGAGCTTACAATTTAATATAAACAATAAATATATTCAATTTGGTCCTAGGTCACTTGTTAAGGTGGTTGGGCCTCTCGCCTCTTGAGGCGGGGACGAGGGTTGAACCCGCATCAGCA
>CM035440.1:80682154-80689654 GCA_020310875.1 Ceratopteris richardii
TAGGTTTAGATCTTTAAGATTAGGGTTTTAGGGTTTAGACATACATATCACTCAATTATATTTATATTAAGAAAAAATATAGAGAAAAATAAGAAAAAAATCTGAATATATAAATAAATATATATAAAAAATATGATTAGGGTTTTAGGAGGTTTAGATTTTGATAGGTGTTTAAGTATTTAGGTTTTAAGATTTTAAATTTAAGTCTAAGTCTTTAAAATTAGGATTTTAGGGTTTTAACACCTTCATAACATATATACACAGATACACATATAAATATAATACATACATACATGCTGATACACATGCATACAAAAATATACATATTTTAGATTTAAATCTTTAAGATTAGGGTTTTAGGGTTTTAGGGTTTTAACACCTACATAACATATATGCACACATACACATGCACATATAATACATATATACATGTATATACACATGTATATAGAAATATACATATTTTAGGTCTAGATCTTTAAGATTAGGGTTTTAGGTTTTAGACATACATATCACTCAATTATATTTATATTAAGGAAAAATATAGAGAAAAATAAGAAAAAAAATCTAAATATATAAATAATATATATATAAAATATGATTAGGGTTTTAGGATTAGGGGTTTAGATTTTTATTGGTGTTTAAGTATTTAGGTTTTAGTATTTCAGATTTAAATCTAAATCTTTAAAATTAGGGTTTTAGGGTTTTAACACCTACATAACATATATACATACATACACATATACATATAATACATACATACATGTAGATACACATGCATACAAAAATATACATATTCTAGATTTAAATCTTTAAGATTAGGGTTTTAGGGTTTTAACACCTACATAACATATATGCACACATACACATGCACATATAATAAATATATACATGGATATACACATGTATATAGAAATATACATATTTTAGGTCTAGATCTTTAAGATTAGGGTTTCAGGGTTTAGACATACATATAACTCAATTATATTTATATTAAGGAAAAATATAGAGAAAAATAAAAAAAATCTGAATATATAAATATATATATATGTATATAAATATATATATATATATCTATATATATATATATATATATATATATATATATATATATATATATATATATATATATATATATATATATATATATATAATATGATTAGGGTTTTAGGATTAGGGGTTTAGATTTTTATTGGTGGTTAAGTATTTAGGTTTTAGTATTTCAGATTTGAGTCTAAATCTTTAAAATTAGGGTTTTAGGGTTTTAACACCTACATAACATATATACACACATACACATACACATATAATACATATATACATGTAGATACACATGCATAAAAATTCATTCAAAAAACCATAAATTCATCGGATAAGCAAGGTATCACTCCTGTCGGTATCACTCCTGTCGGTGTCACTCCTACGGGTGGTGCTACTCCCGTAGGAGGTATGTCTCCTAGCTTTGTGACTCGACCACGACCATCTTTGCAGCCATCTCCTATCGGGTCTACTAGTAGACATGTGCATTCGACACCTCAGCGCGATACAGGTTCTGGCCCCTCTCGTAGATCGAGGTCACGCTCTGGAGGAGGAGGTTCTAGGAGTGGATCTATAGGTAGGTCTGGAGGTGGAGGAGGCGGTTGTTGTGGAGGCAGTGCGACGGACGTTGTGTCGCCCGCTTCTACTCCTAGGACGAGTACCTCAGATGTAGGTACGCCATGCAGTACACCACGTGGAACACCACGTACACCTTGGGGTGCTCATGACCATGATGACTCCAAGGTGTATAGTATCCGAGATGGAGCTCCGGTGATGGATGCGGCTGGCAAAGCAATGCGTGCACGCATACAACAGCTTTGCTCCATCCAGTTTGGACACTCCATCATGCTGAAATGGAGTGAAGAGGATAAAGATCGGAAGAATTATATCACACAGACGATTTACAAGGAGTTCCGACCAGCCGATGGACAGTCTATTGTCAGTTGAGAGTGGATTCTGCACACCGCACGTGAGATCATGTCCCATCGACGATCCGAGGCACGTGATGCATTCAGAGAAGGCTTACCAAAGCCTGTATGGTTAGATGCTGAGGAGTGGGACATGATTCATGACGAGCAGCAGCAGACTCCTGATCGATATCGCCAGCAGCGAAATGCCGCAGCCACACATTTAGATACGATTGGACCATCACATTTGGGCAGCGGTGGATATGACACGATGCGTCATGAGTCTGTAAGTACCATTTCATTTATTGAATTTATTTGTGTTAAATTTCGCATCTATGTTTCTCTAATCTTTTTATATTTGTTTCAGGAGCTGGCAATGGGTTGTCCTCCAACACGAATGGAGGAGTCTTATGGATATAGTCATGGGTTGACTGCACTATTGCAAGACTTGGAGGGACGCGGTGCGGTAGTTTCATGGGATCATTTGCGATGAGGTAATTAATTTATAAACTTGGTTTTTACTTGTTGTTTGTAATTTTCATGTGAATTTATCTCATTCCATTAATGTTCTTTGTTGTAGGACTGTTGATATGGAACGTTCTTTGCATGTGTATGGCAATGGAAGACCAATATTTTGTATTTGATTTTCATATGGCAATACATTGCTTTGCCACATTTTGTAAAAGCGTCATATATGACAGTGGTTTGCCACACTCTTGTACATGCTTCATTATTGAAATATATAACTTCTTTTGTACATGGTTCATAGTTCATTCTGATTATCTCTTTTGTGTCCAATAATACTTTGTTTCATGAAATCATATTTCGGTTGTCATTAGAGTACACATCACATGTACTCGGTTTTTTTTGGGCAGAGTGTATTGTCTTTTGTTAAGCAACATCATGGTAACGTTGATGTAGCAAAAGACAAAACACTCTATGCAAAAAAAATTCTGCAGGTATGGTCATCGGTATATGCGACGGTACTCCCAGTAGTGTCATCAGAATAACCGTCGATACACCCAGCAGGCGACGGTATAGGTGACGGTACCTCCAGCACAAGCCTCGGTATGTACGCCAGTATTATCAATGCATATACTGACGCATATATCGACTCTTTGGTACCGACGCGCAAACCGACCTTTACACCGGCATCGCGACAAATTGAGCCGCGTTCATTTTCCTCGGTAAAAACCTCGGTATACCATCGATCTGTTGTAGTGAATGATTTTTGACATAATCTTTCTCTGATCTGTTCCATCTTATATCTTGGTTGAACAAAAGGGCATTTAGATTGAGAAGGAGAAAATTGTTCCTTATATGAAGTGGGTGATAGATATTCTCTGCATATATCAAACAATGAGGATAATAAATACACAATAACTAAAAACAATGCTTTAAGATAACTTATTGATATATAATCAATAAATGAGTTATAATATGAATAAAATAATTATAATATTACACAATATACCTCGTAAAATCCAAAAAGGCCTAGCATGTTGTTTCTCCATAACATTAGATAGCTTATCTGATGTTTGAAAAGAGCTTTGCTCATGTAGAGTACTCGTTTCATCCTCGAAATGGCCAATAAGCTTTCCAATACCATCTTCACTTATGAAATGTTTATTTTTGTTAACATCTATAATAAAAAGAAATCCAAAAGATATAGATTAATAATCAATACAATGTGCAGACATGTCAATACTTATTTTCTCAATTAATTTCTCTTTATGATAAAAATCTATCTATTAATTTCTCTATCTATCTATTAATTTCTCTTTCTAAACACTTATAATTAATTTCTCGATGCATCTACTTCAAATAATAAGCTTTTGATTTTAAAAACCGCACAGTTCAATATTTGCATTTTAATCGTACATTTCGAAATCATATTTAATCAAATGCATCATAATTTTAAAAACAATATGTTTTAGATTTTTTCAAACAAAAGAGTTATAAATCATGCATATCTATTTAAAAATTATAACAGATGAATTTATGCATCATTGATTTAAAAACAATAATTCTTAAATTACTCGAATAGACAAGAGATGTCTAATTTTAACTCACAAACATATGATATTAACAATAAATAAAAAGATTTAAATATTATCCATTCACATCACTTTATTCAACAAGCTAATATATTCAAAATAAAATTCTATTGTTCAAGAAATGCAATCATCACTAGCATATAAAGAAAAATATACTTTGAAAATTATGGTATTTATTACATTACATGGAATCAATATTTTCTCAAGCTGCTTTTCCTTCTCATACATTTGAAGTACCTGCAATATCTTCATCCATTGTAACAATATGTTCGTTGGTTTCTGTATCATCCTCATTACTTTCTGATTCTTCTCCACTAAGTTGTACATCAATCTCAGTGTCAACATTCTCCAACACATTTGTATTGTCTGTATCTTGATTCCTGATATCTATATCTTGATTACTAATATCACACCATTGATGCAAAGAAGGGTCATTCTCAAAAACTGAGGAGCAAATTGATTCTAATTGTTTTTCTTCAACGTCTAAACATATACCAAAACATCTGCGTTTTTTAGATAAACTTCTTTGAAGAACAACTCCTCGACAATACAACTCTATAACATAGCTGTCCACGAGCAAAACTGTTGATGAAATCATCAATGAAATTTTTTTTTATGAATTCATCCAGACCTTCATGAGAAAAAATATTTAGATTTGTTTGATCTATTCTATCAATCATCTGATAATTATCCTCTTTGCTAATGTACATAAGCACTATTGCAAAATTCATCTGTCCTTTGATCGAAGGATTACTACTCTGAGTGGCGCCAATTTTGAAATTCATTTTTGTAGCTGTATGTTGAACTCCTTCCACAAGCATATGGACATAGAGGAAATCAATAAAAGGTACTAGAACATATTCTGTCTCGGAATTCATCCCGTTGAGTGTAAAATCAATCTGGAGAAGAACGTTGCTGAAATGCATTCCCGACTATGTAAACTGTATAGTTCTGAATCAAACCGAAAGAAAACAATATTGAATGGAAGAACTTGCTCTGCACAAAAACTTTCCACCTTGTTCAAATCGAAACCAAATCCATAGATTGACCATGGAATAGCGTTTGTTGTGGTCTTTATTCCTATTGCAACTCTATACAAATGACTCAACAAAGTTATGGCAGCCTTTGGTAAAGGAGGAGACTTCTTCACCCTGTTTAATGAATCTTTCACAAATGTTTCACTATAAATTTTAATTTTTTTCATATTTTATGTCTGTGATATTGTATTTCTCACAAAGCTTTTCCCAAGTCAAAACCTTTGTTGTTAAATCAATAAAAAATGCAATTATAGCATTTTTCAAGACACGATCTATCTTTAATCTCCATGCCATTTCTTCCATGTCAACCATGTGCTTCAATGATTTTGCCTTTTTTAACAAAATTTTCTTCTCTAAAATTGTCTTTTGAATTTCTAGAATTTGTTTATTGTCTAAACCTACAATACATCTGAATAATGTCGGACCTAATATAACCGTCCCTGGTGCCTGCTTTAATTGACCACCTTTCGTTGCTACCATCTTTGCAGATCTCGATATAAGATCTTTTGTTGAATCTCTTTTGCTATTTGGCACTTCACCCTTTGTATTAAGAAGTGCCCCCTGACTATACAAACGCATTATTGATATCCAATTCTTCCATTCCTCATCATTGCATAAAAGAATATGTAAATCATTCTTTATAAATCCTTTTTGTAAAGTTTGCTATGTAGTCTCTACAAAATTCTACAAAAAAAACATATATAGTTTAAATAAATACAAGTTTTTAAAAATAATAATATATAGTAACTAAAACATAAAAAATACAAAGAATATAAACATACCTGCCATGATATAAATTCTCTTTTACTCTGATTAAAACCTAGAGGAGGTTTGGATGGACATCCATTTGCTTTCCATTGAGATCTAGCTTGTAAAAGTTGATCCAAAAGTGTTTCCTTCTGTACTGACTTTGCCACCATCAAATTAGCCTCTTTAGATATCTCCCTTGAAATTTTTGGAGGAAAATTTACTATAATTTTTGCTTTTTTGTACCTAAATTGTTGTCATAACTGTAATGTCACCATCGGAGAATTAACCATTTGTAAAGTTTTTGTTGCACTAAGTGAATGTTGTCCAGATATTATCCAATACTCAAGTTTATCAATTCATCATGAGATAAGTTTTTTAGAGGTATTCTGACACTTGGATCAATAGGCATAACAACTGCAAGAACTTCATTCTCTTTTGAAGCCAAAACAAAATCATTCATTAATGTACGCACCCAATCTCTATTTAATTTTTGATAAACATAATTCGATGGTGCTGGAAAACATCTTTTTACATCAACATTAAATACTGCATTAGAACCGAAAGCATAGTATTCTTGTTTTTGAAGTACTAAATCCATCATTTTATTTTCTTATGGTTGCACTACTGTATCTTCTGTTTCTTCACTCCTATTATCTAAATGTCGGATTGATACATCTTCATCATTTTGTACAGACTTTGATGATGATCCTAAATCTTTATTTGAAGAACCTTTCAGCTTTCATTTCTTAGATCTCTCAAATACATCTCAGCTTCTCTTCAAAGATTTTGACTTTTGTGTTAATCTTTTGGCTTCTTTTATAATTTTCACTAAGTCTTCTATTGATTCGATCGATCCAATTGAACCTAATGATCGATCAGACTTTGAGATACTATCTTTCATATCATCCAAACAAAAAGTCTCCCATGATAAGGAGAACTTATTCGCATTAATATTCTCACCATCTAGAAGCACTTACACATAAAACACAGTATGCTTTCTCCATTTACATCTTCTTTAACATGAACAATGTTGTCCATGTCACCATATGTAGATCCTGCATCTGTCATAAATAAATGTACATCTGCTTTGAAGTTTCCTTCATGATCATAAGTATCAACAAACCATTTCATGTCTTCTTTATGTGTCAAATCAAAAGTTTTTTGAACCTTAATCCTATTTGAAGGAACCTTCATCCCACTTGTTTTTGATAAATTTTCCAATGAAAATACATTATCGATCACATTGCTTTGAAATTCATTTGTGTTTTCCATTGCTCCTGAAAGTCAAAGAAAAAACTTTTTTTTAAATCACATCAACGTAATAACAAACAATATCAATATAATAACATCAACTTTCTCATTCATAGTCATCAAATTTATTATCAATACTATTCTCTCTAATTATTATACTTTAGATTATAGATTATTATCAAATTTATGAAGTTCGAGCCTCTTAAGTTCATGCCCTTTGTGTTCAAATTTGAAAATATATTTGAGTTAAAAATACTACTCATTTTGCCCAAAAAGATAAGAGACTTGATCTTAAGTTCAAGTGTGAAATTTTATGACTCAACAGACTGAGACTTGATATGATTCAAAAGCTCGAACTTAAGTTCGAACCTGATGATGAAATATTCAAAGGCTCGAACTTAAGTTCGAGCCTCATATCATGTGAGCCAACAATCCCAAACTTGATATGGTGGAATTCAA
>CM035440.1:80694654-80802154 GCA_020310875.1 Ceratopteris richardii
ATATCAAATCCTAGTCTCTTTTTACATGATATGAGGCTTTAACATAAGTTCGATCCTCTAACTTTTTCAGTGAAAAAGATACTATTTTTAATTCAAATCTATTTTGAAATTTGAAGAAAATACGCTCGAATTTAAATTCCAGCCTGTCAATATGATGTGAGGTTCAAACTTAAGTCTGAGCCTCTAAATTTTGATTTTGTTTTAATATGAGGCTCAAACTTAAGTTCGACCCTTTGAATTTTGAGTTTCTTGTGTCACTTAATATGAAGCTCGAACTTAAATTCGGACTTTTGAATCATATCAAGTCTTAGTTTGTTGAGTTACATGCTCAATCAAACCTCTAAGTTTTCCAAGGAAATGAATATTTTTAACTCAAATTTATTGTGAAATTTGAACAAAAGATACTCGAACTTAAGTTTGAACCTCTGAACCATATCAAATTGAGTCTGTTAGGATACATGATATGAAGCTCAATCTCTTTCAGCTTTTTCAAAAGATGCTTGAGCTTAAGTTCGAGCCTCTAAAAGATAAATAAAAGATGCTCGATCTTAAGTTTGAGCCTTTTAACTCTTGCAAGCGTTATCCAGCTCGACTTAAGTTGGAGCCTTTGAATCACATCAAGTTTGAGTATTCACATGATACGAGGATCAAACTTAAGTTTGAGTCTTTGAATCATATCAAGTCTTAGTCTCTTTATATCAAGTTTCAAAGTTACTCTCTTGCATCCAAAAGAAGTAAGAGGCTCAAACTCAAGTTCGAGCCTCTGAATAATATCAATTTTGGGATTGTTGGTCACATGATATGAGGCTCAAACTTAAGTTCGAGCCTCTCAGGTTCTTCAACAAAAAGACTGGTATTTTTAACTCAAATCTTCTTGCATCTACAAGAGCCAAGCCTCTAAATCATATCAAGATGGACAAAAGATGTTCGATCTTAAGTTTGAGCCTTTTAACACTTGCAACCAATATCGAGCTCAAACTTAAGTTCGAGCCTTTGAATGATATCAAGTTTAAGTATTCACATGGTACAAGGCTCGAACTTAAATTTGAGCCTTTGAATCATATCAAGTCCCGGTCTCTTTTTACATGATATGAGGCTTGAGCTTAAGTTCGATCCTCTAACTTTTCCGACAAAAAGGATACTATTTTTAATTCAAATCTATTTTGAAATTTGAAGAAAATATGCTCGAACTTAAGTTCGCGCCTGTCAATATGATGTGAGGTTCAAACTTAGGTTTGAGCCTCTAAATTTTGATTTTGTTTTAATATGAGGCTTAAACTTAAGTTCGACCCTCTGAATTTTGAGTTTCTTGTGTCACTTAATATGAAGCCGGAACTTAAGTTTGAACTTTTGAATCATGTCAAGTCTCAGTCTGTTGAGTTACATGATATTGGGCTCGAATTTAAGTTTGAGCCTCTCACCTTTCCAATGAAAAGAATATTCTTAACTCAAATCTATTTTGAAATTTGAACAAAAGATGTTCGAACTGATGTTTGAACTTAAGTTCAAACTTTTGAATCACATCAAATTGAGTCTGTCATACATGATATGAAGCTCAAACTATTTTAGCTTTTCCAAAAGATGTTGGAACTTAAGTTCGAGCCTCTGAAAGAAAATAAAAGATGCTTGATCTTAAGTTTGAGCCTTTTAACTCTTGCAAGCGATATCAAGCTTGACTTAAGTTGGAGCCTTTGAATCATATCAAGTTTGAGTATTCACGTGATATGAACCTCGAACTTAAGTTCGAGCCATTGAATCATATCAAGTCTTAGTTTCTTTATATTAAGTTTCAAAGTTACTACATCCAAAAGAACTTGAGTTCGAGCCTCTTAATAATATCAAGTTTGGAATTGTTGGTCACATGATATGAGGTTCGAACTTAAGTTCGAGCATCTCAGGTTCTCCAGCAAAGAGACTAGTATTTTTAACTCAAATCTTCTTGTATCTTTAAGAGTTAAGCCTTGGACAAGTTGAGTCTGTTGGGCTACATGATATGAAGCTCAAACTCTTTCAACTTTTCCAAAAAATGCTAGAACTTAAGCTTGAGCCTATAAAAGATGAACAAAAGACGCTCGATCTTAAGTTCGAGCTTTTAGCTCTTACAAGCGATATCCGGCTCGAACTTAAGTTCGATCCTTTGAATCATATCAAGTTTGAGTATTCACATAATATGAGACTCGAACTTAAGTTCGAGCCTTTGAATCATATCAAGTCTCAATCTCTTTATTTACATGATATGAGCATAATTTTTGAGCCTCTAACTTTTCCAGCAAAAAGGATACTATTTGTAATTCAAATCTCTTTTGAAATTTGAACAAAATATGCTCAAACTTAAATTCGAGCCTCTGAATATGATATGAGGCTCAAACGTAAAGTTTGAGCCTCTAAATTTTGATTTTGTTGTAATATGAGGCTCGAACTTTGAGCTTTTGAATCATATTGAGCATTCTATTGAGTAACATGATATGAGGCTTGAACTTAAGTTTGAGCCTCTTAGCTTTTCCAACGAAGAGAAGAGTATTTTTCACTCAAATCTATTTTGAAATTCAAACAGAAGACACTTGAATTTAAGTTCGAGCCTGTTAAGTTGAACAATCTCTTCACATGATATGAGGCTCGAACTTAAGTTTGAGCCTTTGAATATGATATGAGGGTCGACCTTAAGTTTGAGCCTCTGAATTTTGAGTTTGTTGTCTCACTTAATATGAGGCTTGAACTTAAATTTGAGCTTTTGAATCATATCAACTCTCAGTCTGTTGAATTACACGATATGAGGCTCAAACTTAAGTTTTATTCTCTAAGCTTTTCCAACAAAAAGAATTTAACTCAAATCCATTTTGAAATTTGAACAAAAGACGTTGAAACTTAAATTCGAGCCTGTTAAGTTGAACAGTCTTTACATGATATGAGGCTCGAACTTAAGTTCAAGCCTCTAAATTTTGAGTTTCTTGTGTCACTTAATATGAGGCTCGAACTTAAGTTCGAGCTTTTGAATCATATCAAGTCTCAATCTGTTGAGTTACATGATAAGTTCGAGCCTCTCAACTTTCTAGCGAAAAGAACTAAGAGTCTGAGACTCTGAATCATATCAAGTTGAATCTGTTGGGGTATTTTTAACTCAAATTTATTTTGAAATGAACAAAAGATGCTCGAACTTAAGTTTGAGCCTGTTAAGTTGAACGCTCTCATACCTCCAAAAGAACTAAGTTAAGGTGGAACTTAAGTTTGAATGTCCATTCAAGTTTGACTTTAAGATTCAATCCTCGTTGAACTTGGAGTGAGAGAGATCATAACTTAAATTTGAATCTCTATTGAACTTCAAGTCACTGAAGCTGAAACTTAAGTTAGATGTCGATTCAAGTTGGAGTTTAAGATTGAATCTTAGCTGAACTTAGATCTAGAGAGGCTCAAACTTAAGTTTGAGCCTATATTCAATGTGCAATTTGAAAGGCTTGAACTTAAGTTTGAGCCTCTATTCAAGTTGGAATCTAAGAAGCTCAAACTTAATTTTGAGCCTTTAATCAAGTTCAAATTCGAGAAGCTGAAACTTAAGTTTTAGAGGATTGAACTTGAGTTTGAGTTTCAATTTAAATTGAGAATAGAGAGTCTAAGCCTGTATTCAATTTAGAGTCAAAATTAAGTTTAAGCCTATTCAACTTTGAGTAACATAAGTTCAAATTTAAAGTGCAACCTCTACTTCACTTAGAACTTTTGTGTGTATTGTATACACACAAAAAAATACACATACACAAAGCTATACATAGCAGCATTTATGTATGTATACTATATACGTTCTATGATCAGAGCGGGTCAAATTTTAGTTTTAGCCTCTATTTAACTTGGAGTTTGATCCTTTATTCAATTTGGAGTTGCGCTTACGTTTAAGCCTCTATTCAACTTTCAGTAAGATAAGTTCAAATTTATAGTGGAACCTCTATTCAACTTCAAATGAGTGAAGCTAGAACTTAAGTTTAGATATCGATTCAAGTTGGGATTCAATCTATATCTAACTTGGAATCGAAGAGGCTCGAACTTGAATTTGAGCCTCTATTCGATGTGCAATTTAAAAGGATCGTATTTAAGTTTAAGCCTCTATTCTATTCGCATTTAGAGAAGCTTGAACTGAAGTTCCAGTCTTTATTCAACTTAGAAGCTAAAACTTAAGTTTGAGCCTGTTAAGTTTAATACTTTCTTGCATCCAAAAGAACTAAAGGCTTCAACTCAAGTTCTAGCCTTTGATTCATATCAACTTTGGGATTGTTGGGTCACATGATATGAGGCTCAAACTTATGTTCGACCCTTCCAGGTTCTTTAGCAAAAAGACTAATATTTTTAACTCAAATCTTCTTGCATCTACAAGAGCTAATCCTTTGAATCATATAAGTTGAGTCAGATTTAGATTCAACCTTTGAGAGTTGAACTTAAGTTTCACTCTCTGGTATTAAATTTTGAGTAAGCTAAGTTCAAATTTATAGTGGAGTCTCTAATCAAGTTCAAGTTCAAGAAGGCCAAACTTAAGTTTAGTCAAAGAGGATTGAACTCGAATTTGAGTTTCAATTCAACTTTGAGATAGAGAGAATTTGAGCATGTATTCAATTTAGAGCCTAACTAAATTTTGAGACTCTATTCAACTTTGAGTAACATAAGTTCAAACTGAAAGTGGAACCTCTATTCAATTTGAAGTTAGTAAACCTATAAATTTTGTGTGTACTATATAGACAAAAATACACACACAAAGTGAGTTAAGTAAATTCAAACTTAGTGGAACCTCTATTGAACTTGATGTCGTACTATACACAAAATAACACACGAGGCTATTTAAATTGGAGTAAAAGAGGGTTGAACTTACGTTTTGGCCTCTAGTAAACTTTGAATCAAAGATGGTTCGAGTGCCTCTTAAGATGCTAGCATCAAAATGAAGTTGGAGATTTTTATTCTTGTAGATTCATTAATTTTTTAGTAGACTCAAAGTTAATTAGTGAGTGTCTGTACATGCAAATATGAGTATTATTTTTAATGGTTTTAAAATTTGTAAGAGTTTTTTTTAATCGTATAGAACTAGTGAATGTCCATATACGCAAATATGGAATCTTTTTTGCGGAAATGATGTTTGTGTTCTAGATTTAATTCAATTCATTATTTTTACAATAATTGAAAGAATGATGAATTGAATAGCATTGTTAATTTCTCCTTTATTCTTTTTATAGGAAACATCAAGATGGCAACAAAGGAAACTATATCTTATCAACTTGAAGAAAGAGAAAAGTGGAAAGGAAAGAGAGTCATCTTGTTGGATAATGAAAAGCATGAAAGATATGCAACTGCTATTATTTTGTTGGTAAATCCATGGGATGCTATAAATTGCAAAGCATTGGGAGAAAGTTGCCTAGGTGTTATTATGGATGAAACTATGGATGCATCAACTTTGGATTCAACTTTGAAATTGGTGAGTTGGCCTATACTTCAAATCATTACAGAACATGGTGAGCCTTTGATACATAAATTAGGCTTTAACTCATTGTATGGCATTGAAGATGATCATTGCAATGGTATTCAAGATGTAGATCTTGATGTTGGAGAGAATCCAAATTTTTGCTTTACCTCATCCTATAGCATTGATGATGATAATTGCAATGGTATTGAGGATGTAGAGGTTGAGAATAATTATTGTCATGCTATTGATATTCAACATTGTTTTGATGATATACAAGTTGTTTCTCCTCTTCGAATGGAATCAGATCAACAAGAGGATTTTCATATGGAAAATAGTGATTGTGGATATTTTGAAGTGAACAAGAAAAAACGAAGTTACATTCACAAGGTGAGAGTGCATAATAGAAAAAGTACTACACTGAATCCTAATAAGAGATGCTCATTTGAGAGAATTCAGATGGTTTCAATGCATGATTGCTGTGAACAAAGATGTTGTCAAGTAGCTAGTAGGTCTAAAATAATGGATGCAAGGTTAAACTTTTGGGGACAATGCTATTCAGATAGATGCAAATATGTATTGGATTGCATGAATATGGTCTACAAAGGTAACAATATGAACTCAAGTCATTGCTTAAGTTTCAACTTCATGTTTGATGCAAAAGAAGTATGTACCAAGGCATGGTATTTAATTCATGGTATTGGAAAGAGCTCATTTTATAGGCTACGAGATAAGTTTTTATGTGGTCAAAAGGTATCCATTCATGGGAATAATGGAATACTTAGAAAAAAGTATCAAACATGTAGAAATAGCAAAAGCTTTGATACATGATTTCATTGATAATAATGCAGATCAAATGCCACACAAGTTGAGAACATGTATGGATGGTTCTCGTGAAACACAAAGAGTGCTTCCATCACATTACAAACAAGTAGATATTCTTCGAGAGGTGAATATGACATTAGAGAGTTTGGGATATAATAAATTATCTCAACCAACATTTTCAAGAATGTGGAATACAAAATTTAGAACAGTTTCTTTATCAAATTCAAGTACCTTTTCCAAATGTGACGTTTGTACAGGAATAAAAGCAAAATTACAATCTACAAAGAACCATGAAGAATGAGCAAGATATTTAGCACAAAGAAGATCTCATATGCTATGCCAAATGAGTTGTAGAAATCTATACTATGCTTGGAGAGTTTCCTCAGAATTATTTCTAGATATATATTTATCCATTATTCATTATAAAATGGATCAAAGTAAAACAGCTATACCACAGATTAAACCGATTCCCGAATCTCTTAATGGCATAGAGAGATTACCAATATCTTTAACAAGAATGCTTACTCATGGACATCGACAATGCACTTATGGTCATTTGGCTTTAGGATTATGGCGCAGTGATCCGAATTTCACAATTGCATCTATTTCAATGTGTTTAAGAAACTTAGAAAAAAAAGATAGTCAACTGTATGGAGATTTGGGATTGAAGAGTTTTGGTGTAAATTACACAAAGTCTCTATTTGATTCTGTGTTGTGGCCTGATGCACTTTATCATCATATGGATGTATTAAAGGAGGAAATTTTATACGACAAAGAAACACAATGTAATATCACATGTGAAAATCAAAGTAATTCATTCAAGGAATTACCTAGAACATTATTTTTGCAACTTGATAATTGTGGTTCAGAAAATAAGAATCGTTATGTCTTTGCATACTTGTCTTTGTTAGTTGCTAATGGGATATTTGATATGGTGCAACTTGGATTCCTTATGGTTGGACATACACATGAGGATATTGATGCTTTATTTAGTTACGTTTCAGAAAAGCTCAGAAAACAATCCATTTTCAGTTTTCCACATCTTATGAGAACTTTCAATGAATGTTGCAACATGCATCCGGCACCTTTTATTATACAAAGAGTACTAGATTTCAAAAATTTTGTCAAAGGGTACTTAAATGATGGAGCAGATACTCTTGTTGGACATTCGAAACCATTGCAGTTCAGATTCTTTATGAGTCAAGGGATACCCTTGATGCAATATAAATTGCATCCAAAAAATATTGATTGGTTACCTACAAATGGTATAGAGTTATGGAAGAAAAATGAAGATGGCATATCGAAGCTTCCTCAAGGAGTTCCAAAATTATAGCCACCTAGTGAGTATGTGAAGGATAATGAAAGGGTCATGGAAGGCCTCCTTAGATATGTCAATTGGTGGAAAATGCACCTGGAAGAGAAGGGGGATAACTCAGATTATGGCAAATTGATTAATTTGGTACTTACTTACTAGAAAAACCTTAAATAATATGGAAGGATACATTTTATCATGATTTTTGGCCAAAAAGTGGATGTAAAGCATTTGGATCTTCAAATCTTGTGCAAGATAATACATTTGATAATGAAGATAGAGATGAAAATGATGTACACTTTTGTGGTCCATTGCGCAACAAACCAGCAAAAGAACTCGATCCATGCCTTGATGTGAGAAAAGGAGACTTTGTTCTCATAGAACCATGTGATGTAATGTACCTTGTGTGGCTTGGCATAGCAGAAAGTGAAGTTAATCAAACTAGAGAATTAGAAACATATCTTAAGGTTCATATACAATATTGGATGCCTATTTCAAAAAAGAAAAATATCAGTGATGAAGAACTATATAGGGATTGTTGGACAAAATATTGGAGAGAAAATATTTCTGATCCTCAATGTTGGGAGAATACTTCTTCCATTCTTTGGGCTTGCACACCAAAAGGTGGGCGCAAACCAAATAAAACCAAAATTCCATGAGCGGTGATATCGAAGGTAAAACAAAGCCAAGGGAAAGAAAACGAAGTATTGGAACATTTGAGCTACTTCTCTAATGAAGATGATAGAAATTTGTAATTCAATTTTAATAGCTTATATGATATTGATCGTATTTAAAGATCATTATTTTTTTAATATATCTATTTTTGCTTCATCGTGAAGTTTTGATTGTTTGAAACACCCTTATCTCATCTCAATTGCTTAGATATTTGTAGTTCTATTGTGTATAATATATGGAATGTTGGAAGGGGGTAAATCATCCCAAGCTTGTGTTTTTGTTTACTCTACTAACTTTTTATGTTGTAGGAATTTATGTCAACTAGATGGGTTTGCTAACTTTCTGTGAAGGAAATAATGTCGACTAGATGGCTCTCCATTTGCACCAATGTTGTTGATTACAAAGGGATAGCATTGAGTACATTCAATCAGATGGATTGTTATCATGTATTAATTTTTTTCCTGTGTTTCTAAACACCATACAAAGGGATAGCATTGAGTACATTCAATCAGATGGATTGTTATCATGTATTATTTTTTTTCCGGTGTCTCTAAACACCATACAATTTCGATATCATTCAATTACATGAATAGTTAACAATACATTAAATTTAATCAGGTGTTTCAAAACACCATATGTTTTTGAGATAACTTGCTTTAAATGGATAGTTATAGATTCAATTATATTTTCTCATCATTTAATAATATTCTATTCTATTCATAAATTTTGAGTTTTCTTGAAGTCATTACATTTTTATATTTTGAAGATATTGATTCAAATGATTGGATGTACACACACACATACACACACACACACACACACACACACACACACATATATATATATATATATATATATATATATATATATATATATATATATATATATATATATATATATATATATATTTTTTTTTTTTTTTGAAATTTCTTTATGTATAAATTTTATCAATATTAAATATTTCTAAATATTTTGAGTTCTCTGGAAATAGATATATCTTTATGATTTGAAGATATTTAATTAAATAATTGATACAATTATATACATATATGCACACATTGCGCAAATATGCACATACACATACACAAACACCATATGTTTTTGAAATAATTTGCTTTAAATGGATAGTTATATATTTATTTATATTTTCTCATCATTTAATAATATTCTATGTTATTCATAGATTTTGAGTTTTCTTGAGGTCATTATGGTTTTATAATTTGAAGATATTAATTCAAATGATTGGATGTATATACACAGACACACAAACATATATATATATATATATATATATATATATATATATATATATATATATAAGTTTGAAATTTCTTTATTTATAAATTTATCAATATTTAATATTTCTAAATACTTTGAGTTCTATGGAAATAGGTATATCTTTATAATTTGAAGATATTTAATTAAATAATTGATATGGTTATATACATATATATACACATTGCACACACATGCACACACATACATACATACATATATATATATATATATATATATATATATATATATATATATATATATATATATATATATATATATATATATATATATATATATATATATATATATATATATATATATATTTAACATTGCACACACATGCACACACACACACACATATATATATATATATATATATATAATCAATTTTATATAATTTTTAATGTACTTATCACTTTTAAAAGATTTCATTTGTTTTATCTTTTAATCTAATTTTCAATATGTTTATAAGACTAAGATAATCAAATCGCATTTTCATAATATTAAGGTCAATCTTCTTTTTCGTGGAAGTTCCATTGATGAAATAGTTTTCAAATTTATAATAATATGCTCAATGTTGAGTTTTGTCAGGTGTCTCATTAATATGCCCAAGTCCCTTCCAATTTGCAATATTAGGCCCGAGCTAAGATTTGAAGATTTTATTATCAACAAGAGAGAAAACTACCTAGAGAAGCTTGAATACCAATCTCTAGTCATTTTTAAGATATTTGAATAACATGAATCATTCAAAAAACATAGAGTTAGGAAATATAGAATTGTCCCAAAATCATGAATAAGTCCCATTTTTCCTGAATAGGCCTTACATGACTGAATTCACATCCTTGGTATTAGAATAATTGTATTTTAATTTGAGTTTTCCTTGAGAATAATCAATAATGTGCAAAGAAGAATGAGAAGAGAAATGAAAATGTTACACACAGTGTGGGCACATAGGAGAAAAGGATCTTAGTCATTGCAGTTTGAATGTACCAAGCAAGTTGGCATATTTATTTTCCACCCTCTTCTATTGTTGACGATCTTTTGATATAAGAGTGATTATTTTTTTATCTAACTTAGAACTCTCTATCTAGAAATTGAGAAGGGACGGGCTTAAGATCAGATGCAGAGATTGGTTTCAACTGAGATCAACTCTGCCATATCTAGCCACGGGAGTTGGTTTAACATCTATTCATATGATGAAGAAGAGGACACCCTGCCAAGAGAGGGGAAATTCTCAACCGCTTAAAGCTAGCACTGCTGGAGATTCCACAACTTGGAAGCCCGTTGTTTCTCATAGTTGAATCTCAGTAAAGAGTCCTTCAATGTTGATGACTACAGTCAAACAGAAGCTTTTCCGCCAATGCATAGGAGTGCCTTTTCTAGAGGGTGTGGTTTAATGGTTCATGCTCTAGTCCGAATCTAACTACTCACTCAAACAATTTACTCTCATGAAAAAATCCTAGAATAGAAAACCTTCTCACATACAATTCAATTACTCAGGTATCGAATTTAGGTTTTAGCACACTTGGATAAGTATAATGCAAGCATAGAACATTTATGTTTCAAATAAGTATAATGCAAGCATAGAACATTTATGTTCAAAAGAGGAGACAATACACACCTACGCAAAATGAATGAGAAAAAAATACTTCACAAATGTCTTTGAAATATAGATAAGATCTACAATTTGTTATAACAAAACTTCCTTTTCACTTTTATATAGCTTAATCACTTGTATCAACCAACTCTTATATAGTGATGCAAAGCCATACTGTATCTACTCATATGGACACCTAATAAGTGCTTGTAATCTTTCTTTAATTCCTGTCCATAACTCCTACATGCTCTTATGTATTTGCTGCTTGAGAGTCATCATATCCATTTCAAACATACTTACTGCATCCATTTTCACCACCTCGTTATGTGACATCTGTTTCTCCAACACAAGTAAAGGTTTGATTCTAGACTTCAATACTTCATTTTCCACTTCCAAGGTTGCATTCAATGCAGCTAAGTTTTGTATCTCTATATCCACCATTTGTTGCATCGTCCTTGTCCACTCATCAATCTCCTGTATTGAATTCTTTACTTTCAGTATTTCCACCACCTGTTGTTGGTGGAATTGAGACAACACTTCCTCACGCTCTTGTATTTTCCTCTGCAATTCCTCTTATAAGCTTTGTACCTGAGACTTCAGGAACTAATACTCATCAGAGTTTAGTATATGAGTAAGTAACTTATGTTCCTTCAACAAGCAATCCTACCTTACTATGAGTCTATACACCTCATCCAACTTGTGGTGTATTTGAAACACTTCTCCACTAACTTCAGAATTTGATTGAGACACCAGTTGTACAGAAACCTTATCCACCACATCTTTTAGCAGAGGTTCCAATTTGCATTTTTTGAGCAATTTAAAGCTTTTTCCTACCATCTTAGGCTGCTCCATATCTTCTGATACATTAATTGGTGTTTCATGGAAAGTCATACCTTTAGAAGTTTTGCCCTTCAACTTCTTTACCACTGAAACAACTTTAGCTACTTTGTATCCAACCTGGTGGTTGAGCCATGTGAACTTCTTCCGAGATCCATCCATTTAGGAATGCATTCTTAACATCTTATTGATATAGGTTCCAATTCTTTGAATTCGCAACACTTACAAAGAGCCTAATGGTTGGCATCTTAGCCATAAGTGAGAAAGTCCATCATAATCCACTCCATGGGTTTGAGTAAACCCTATGCCACTAGCCTTGATTTTGTACATGTTTATAGAGCCATCTGAATTCTTCTTGATTTAATATATCCACCTGGATCCTATTACCTTCATACTTGGTTTCTTGGGAACCAAATCCCAAGTGTTGTTCTCCTCAAGTGCTTCAATTTCTTCCTGCATGGATTTTCTCCATTCTTTCTTCTTATTGGCTTCTTCAAATGAAGAAGGTCCTTCTGTCATAGAGTCTTTAGTCATGTAAATAGAATTCTTGGTGATTAGTGATGTGTCGTAGCCATACCTTATGGGGTTTTTACTCTCCCTTTGAGATCTTCTGAGTGCCTGATTGGAGGACTCTGGAATGTCTTCCAATTGTTTGAGCTTGGTCTTGCCTTTTGGTATTTTTTGATCTTCTTGACTAAGAGTTGGAAAATCACTTTCCAAGTCATAAGGTAACTTGATCTTCTTGCAATCATCTTCAAGCCATGAATTTGTTTTCATCAAACACCACATCCCTAATAAATTTAAATCCTTTATTAGTGGGATTGTACAACCTATATCCCTTCTTGTTTTGTTCATACCCAATGAATATATACTTTTCATCTTTTGGATCAAGCTTCCCTCTAGTTTTTGAGGATATATGTGCATAAGCAATGCACCAAAAATCTTTTACAATGGTACAATGAGGGTCTCCTACCGTTCCATGCCTCATAGGGTATCACTCCATCCAAGGATTTGGATGGGAGCCTGTTAATCATGTATGTGGCTGTGGAAACAACCTCTGCCCATAGGTAATTTGGTAGTTTCTTTTCATTCAACATTGATCTTGTAGCCTCTACTATCAGTCTATTTCTCATCTTTGGCACTCCATTTAGTTTAGTGCATCTTGTTGTGACCTCTATCTTTATACCTTTTTCCTCTAAGAATGAATCAAATTCATGTGAAAAATACTCACCACCTCCATTAGATCTGATCCTCTTCAAGCTTCTACATGTTTGGTTCTCAACCAACGCCAAATATGTTTTGAAACCCCAACACTAATTAGGTTTTTTGTTATGGTTTGCACATATAAAACCTTACTCAAAAGGTTCATGTTACCATCAGAAGCCTTGACATTTCCAACTTTTGTAATTAAATGTCTAGTTTTAAGACCTCTCTGCACTTCATGTTTCCCTTTAGGTTCTTCAAGATCAGATAGCAATGCTACATTTCTAGCCACATTATTGAAACAACAAGAATCAATATAGAAAAGATGCTCATCATAATTATCTTTCTTGGATGTGATATTAATGAGTCCTCTTGGTCTTCTCTATAGTTGCTATAATCTCTTCTACCTCAAAAGCCTCCATGCTAGTTTTTGTTGTAGCCTTGATTGTAGTTGGGATGATAATTGCTTCCTCCATTGTTGAACCTGCCTCCGTATTGTCCATAGCCTCCTCTATGGAAGCCTCTTCCTCTCTGATTCCTTGTGTTCTTTAAGCATTCTTTTGTGATGTGATGGGTTAGGCCACAAATATTGCAAGGTGAAGTGTGTAAGATCTACCCCTGCCTTGTTGTCCTCCTCTGCCCCTTCCTTTCGTACCTCTTCCTCTACTTGTAAAGTTCACTTGAGAGTTACTAGCCTCTTCCTCATTCTTTTTGCCATTACCTTTATCCTTACTTTTATTTCTATCTATATAAAAGGCAGAACATTGGTTACCTCTAGAAGTGTCTGCATTCTTGTTGAGCTTTGTCTCATGTGTGAAGATTTGCCCCATCAATGTGTTGAGGTCATGTATTTTCATATCCATATAAATGTTCACTCTTGTGGTGAAAGACTCCCACTTATCATCAGGTTTGATGCCATTTATGATCTACCGTACTATTTGTTCTTCTCCTATCTCCTCTCCAATGCTTGCAAGCTAGTCATCCACATCCTTCAACTTTGTTACATAGACAGCTACACTTTGCTTTGGTTGCTTTTTTAAGGTTGTAAACTCCATCCATAGCTAGTTCTTCCTAGCCCTTGTATTTGATGAGAAGTAGGAACAAAGTACTTCCCAAGTCTCTTAGGA
Source organism: Ceratopteris richardii (assembly GCA_020310875.1). Lineage (NCBI taxonomy): Eukaryota > Viridiplantae > Streptophyta > Polypodiopsida > Polypodiales > Pteridaceae > Ceratopteris > Ceratopteris richardii. The sequence continues at coordinate 80,708,940 of CM035440.1, forward strand.
GGTTTTGCAATTCCTAATGTCAAGTAATAAGAAATCAAATATTGACTTAAGTATATAAGACCTGGCAATAGCTTCCTTTGCATGCCATGTAGTTAGCCTTTCTTGCTCTTCCTTTGTAGGTTGATGTTTGCTCCTAAATAATGGCATTTCTTCATCTCCTGAGATATATCCACATAAGCTTCTTCCTTGGAGGTAGGCTTGCATGCTTAGTGACCATGCTGAATAGTTGCTCTTGTCTACGTTTTCATTGAATGATGGAAATCCATCTCCAATCTTATTTGTTGTTGCTCTGATACCACTCCTGGAGAGATGGTGATAGATTCTAGAGATGAAGTGGTGCTATATAACCCTGCTTCACACCAACCAAGAACACGTTGTGGAGAGTGTAGTGGGCCTCTTTAGCTTCCTATTGATCACAAATAATCACCTATGTGCTTTGGAACATGATCTTCTAATCAATGGATCAAAACATATAAGTAGAAAATTGAACCAAGATCATAGACTTTCTATTTTAGTCTCTACACATGTTTAGTAGAGTGAACAGTGCTCTCAATGTGCTCGCAATTAGCCGATTTCCTTTTGGTGGTATCTAACTAACGTAGATAGCTACCAATCATGAGTTATTAATAAAAAAGATGGACTACCCACTTAGAATGATGCTTAGCAAGTTAGAGGACTTGCCCAACATTTTTGAGGTGCTTTAGTGTGTAGACTAGAGAGCAAAGATATGAAGATATCTTAGGATTGGAAAACACAATAACAATGAGACTTTGTATATATGAGCTGGATAGTATGGTGATTATATAGCACTTAAAATCAATAAAATGATCAATCATGCATTGAGACCAAGCTCTGTGAAGTTCACTCTTCTGAGATGCGCATGACAGAGAAGTGAGGTAGAGATATGATCAATGTGTATCTATTAAATCACATAATAGTACAACGACATTGGCAATGTTCGACTGCACAATGTGAAGGTAGTGAAGGAGCTATGGAATGAGCTCACTAATCACAAAGTATCCCTCCCAAATGATCTCCTAGTCTTCACAACATGAGTCTTTTTTATCCACTTTTATAGTTGAGATCGGAGCCAAGCTTTGAATTCAAATTCAAATTCTCACCATAAAGTGAGACCTAAACTATAGGATTTATTATCTCATCAATCATCTTCCAAGTAAATTGATACTTGATTCCTCCTAACTCCTCGTGAGAGTAGTGCATTAAACATAGGATCTTTTACAAGGATAAAAGGTAAAGTAACTTTTATAAGGGAGTGACTATATGAGATACATGCTAGTTATCCAAGTATGTAGGCTAGGATTCTTTTTCACAAAAATCTATTGGGCAACCAAACATGCTCATGATATTGTGGTAGAGGAACTTTGCAACACTCAACGCCTTGTTGTCCTTAAGTGCTACTGCTTCCACCCACTTTGTGCAATAATCTCTTGCTACTAAAATATATCTATTCCCACATTGAGTAATAGGCTTGATAGGTCGAACTAAATCCATGCCCCGTTTTTTAAATGAATCCAATGGCAAAAGTGGATGATCAGACATTTGATCTGAATTACTTGGTTGGCCTGTTTTCAGACAAATAACACATCTTTTGGAAAATTCATGAGCATCCTTTAATTTGTAGGCCACCACAACCCTGCTTGTAAAATCCTTTTACTTGTAATATCCCTTGGTAACTGTCCATGTGCTGCTCCTAAATGTGCTTCCTTTAGCACAGGTGGTTGTTCAAAGTCTGGTATACGTCTTCTAATCACCTGATCCACCCTTTTTTTGTACAATGCACCTACTATGACCAAATAAGGCCTACTTCTCAGAGCAAACTTCTTTCTTTGATCAGGTGTAAATTATTGAGGCAATACTCCATCTGTTAAAAATACTAACAATTGGTCATACCAAGAATGAGAGTTAGCAATTTGGGCATTAAATAACTCTGCATCTGGAAACTCATCATTTATGCCTATTGGTGCTTCCCTTGACTCTAATCTACTGAAATAATCAGACATTGCATGATCTTTACCTAGAGTATAAACAATGAAAAAATCAAATTCGTGTATTAAAAGCATCCATCTTGCCCATCTGCTTGTAAATAGAGGCTTCTTGATCAGATATACCAAAGCCTGAAGGTCTACATGAAAAAAAACTTTATTACCCAACAACTAATGCTTGAATTTATTAAGAGCATATACCATCACTCTTTTGAACGGATTCAACACCATTCTGTTTATGTGCCATGTAACTAAATGAAGGTGGTGTATGCTTCAATCCAAAAGTCATGATTGTGAACACATATGCTCCAAATTCTCTACTAAATGCCATTTTGTGTTGATCCTCCTCAGTAAGGTGAATCTGATTATAGAGAGAAAATCCATCTAAAAAATTATATATTTCATGTCCAGCTAGTGCATCCAACACTGCATCACAAAATGGCATTGGGAAAGGATCTTTAATTGTTGTCGCATTTAATTTTCTATAATTTATGCAAATCCTCAACTTCCCATTCTTCTTTGGAACCACAATTATGGGAGATAACCATGTTACTTGATTAACTAGTTTGATGAATCCAACTGCCAATAACTTGTCGATTTCCTCCTTAACGTGTTTTGCAAAATTAAGATTCATTTTATACCTTTGCTGCACGATCCGAATTGCATCATTTTACAAATTAATCCTATGTTGATGTAAATCTTGTTCTATGCCTTTCACTTCTAAATAATCCCAAGAAAACACATAAACATATTCCTTTAACAAAGAAATTAGATCTTCCAAGAATTGAGCTTCCACTTCTTTACTTACTCTCACCATTTTCGGTTCAGTATTAGCTACGAAATGGACTTCTTGAAGTTCATCTTCCTTTACTCTACCTGAGCTTGCATAGTTTTGTTCATATGTTTTCTCCACTAGATTAATTACCTCCTCTTTCTTGTTGCTCCAACTTTTGCTGAGTCCAAATTTCTAGACTTTGTTGAAACATTTGTCTGAGTTGTGTGCCTTCCAGTGTGTCACCTACAGCTGGTTCACTTTTATTCTCCAATAGATCCTCGTCTTTTGATAATACTCGTTCCATGTCTACCTCCAATACTCATACCACTCTTGGATTTGCTTTCAGAAACTCCTCCTCATCATCATCCTCTATCTCTTCTACTAAACTAATGGTCTGATCCATGAGTGGTTTCTCTCTTACCAACATATTCGTTCTTCCGTTCATTGGAATGTGACCTACGTTTTACCTTTTGTGATCACAACCACATGTAACCCCTAATCTTGCTTTACTTTAGCCAACTTGAACCAAAGTTTAACTAACAACATTTTATACGAATAGGTAGACTTAGACATTCAAATTACAACAAAATTAACCATGAATGTCATCCATGCAATTAATATCTCCTGCTACTTCAAAATGCCCTAAGGTTGGACTCTCCTTTGATCTCACATCTTCACTTGAAAAGGTGTTGGAGCCAAAGCCCCATTCCCCATTTCTTGAAAAATATGCTCAAGTAATATGTTCACTCCTGAGCCCCCATCCAACAAAACCTCATCAAATCACCTTTGTTTATATTGCACCTAAATTACTAGCACAACAAAGTCAACATCAGCTGGATCAATACTATTAGTTGATGTTGTAGATACCTATATATTTGTTGGCTCTGGCTGTTGTCCAACCAGCTTCTTTAACAATTTTTGTCTAAAAGCTATCACTAATGGCAATAACTGATCCAAAGACAACTACAAAGGAGAATTATTTATTATCTCAAACCAATCATTGTCCAGCTCTTGCTTGGTCTTCATTTTATCATTCTTGTTTGTTCTATGTAAAGATGTTCCATCATCATCTTCTTGGGATAAAATCTGAAATTGAACTTGTTTCAGCTCATCCTCTGGTTTTGTTTTTGCACTTGGTCTCGAATCTATCTTTGCTCTTGTTAATCAGTAGGACCTTTATTCTCTGACCTTGTTACTGCCAAAACATCCACATCCTTGACCAAAGAGCATTGCTTACAATCACAATTCCACTGATTTTCATGATCCTGATTTCGAGTTTCTGATGTACTTGCACCTAGATCATTACAAAATTCTTGATTTGATAAATCTATTACTATAAAATTTTCCTGTGTAGCTTGTTGAGATTCTTGTTTTTGCTACCCTTGCAGGTTATTCCAATTATAACGAACAACCGATATACCCCTTTGCTCTCTGTGCTTAACCCGTAAAGGAAAATTAGGCCTAATCCAATGATGTGCTGGAAAGCAATATCCACATGGCATCACTCTAGGTGGTTTGCCCTGCTGATTCCCTTGTTGGTTACCTTGGTAATTTCATTGTTGGTTCCCTTGACCTCTTCATGGAGGTCTTCCTTGTTGCTACCTCTGAAAACCACAATGTCCTTGAACTAGAATGGCCTAATTTGTTGCAACTTCATTATTATTTCTATTTTCCTACCTTGAATTTTGTCGTCGATGCTTTGGATTATATCAGCACTAACTTGTGGTATCTCCTTCTTTATCACAAATTTTGCAAAATCTTTTTTTCCTTGGGAGCTATTATTGAATATCCATGTTTCTTTAGTCTTCTAATTAGAGCTTCCTCTTTAATTTTCTTACCTTTGTGTTTGCAACGTCTTCTTACCAAAACCTCTTCATCTTTACTTGGTGATTTTGAATGAGTCATCCCTTTGTCTAACTCCGATTCTGAATTGGATTCCGCATCTTAACTGTAGTCATTGTGCTTCTTCTTAGATTTAACAAATCTTCTTTCTACTCTTGCAACTGCTAACACTAATGCATCAAGATGGTTAGCTATATCCACACTTGCCATAGCATGCCTAATGTTTCTCCTTAATCCTTTCACGAAGTAACCTGCGAACATCTCATTGGTAGGTCTCTCGTTGCTTTGTAATTTTTCCATTAAAATTATAAATTGTCGGGCATAATCTCCCACTAACATGTTCTTTTGTCTAATTGTTGTCAACTTCTTGAAAACATTTGAAGGAATTTAAACCAGCTCATTGCTCTTCCTTCCAATATAGCTACAAATTGCTAGAGTTTTACTACATCACCATATATTGTTGTATATCCATTTGTTGTTCACTTTATTTCAAATTGAGCAACTTGACACTCTGCATCCTCCTTTGAACCTCCTCTAGAATATGCTTCTTTCACTTTGGGGTTTGGAGATGGTTGCACCATGGGCACTGGCTAAGGTGTATGCCTAGCTCTTTGCCTCGTCCGCCCTCCAAGTGGATGGAATTGGAGTTGCCTTCTAACTCTTGCAGCTGCTTTTGTCACGATCAACACTCTTAGTATTCTGCCCACCAGTCTTGCTTTTGTTGCACTTGTTCCCCCTTCCTCCTCTTCAGATTCTAGATTAGAATAATCTTGTGCTTCATACCAATCATAAAGTTTAGAAGATGAATCCACGTTGCCCACTTGTGCTTGTGCTCTTCTATAGTAGACTTTACTAAATCTTCCTCTTCTTCCCGTCATGCATCTCTTGCTTCTTTAGAAAACATAGTAGGATCGCCAAATGTATTGGGGTTCAACAACACATAACTAATAACTCAAACAATTTACTCTCATGAACAAATTCTAGTGCAAAAAACCTTCCAATCATAGTGGTGCCCAAGAAGAATGGAAAGCTATGTGTGTGCATTAACTTGAAGAATGTTAATGTAGCCACAATTCGAGATAACTATCCGCTTTCGATTACAGAGCATCTACTAGAACGAGTAGCAGGCAAGGAAGTGTACAACTTCCTTGATCGATTTTCTAGCTACAATCAGGTAGCCATAGCTCCAGAAGATTAGCATAAGATAGCTTTTGCCATAGACTGGGGCATATTTGCCTTCCGGGTAATGCCATTCGGTCTAACCAATGCACCTGCAACCTTCTAGAGACTGATGTGCCATGTATTAAAAGAATTCTTGAGGAAGAATTTGGAAGTCTATGTTGATGATCTCTGCACTCATTCCAACATTAGACAGACACATATACCTGAACTCAGGCAAACCTTTGAAAAATGTAGAGAATATCAAGTCTGCGTGAACCTAGAAAAGTGTTTTTTCATGGTCAGACAAGGCAAGATTCTAGGACACATAGTGTCAAAGAATGGCATATCCATAGATGAGGAGAAAGTGAGAGCTATTGCAACACTACTTAGGCCAAGGAATGTCAAGGAAGTGCAAGCTTTCATGGGACATTGTGGCTATTACCGATGTTTCATACACATGTATGCCATCATTGCAAAGCCTTTGTACAGCCTTTTGACAAATTTTGAGTGGACTGAAGAATGTGAAAAATCCTTCAAGGAGCTTAAATGACGATTATGTTAAGCACCAATCTTGATCACACCAGATTGGAATACGCCATTCCATGTGCATGTGGATGCATCCAACTATGCCATTGGATCTGTGCTAGCACAAACTACTGGTGAAGGTAATATGGACCTCCCAATTGCCTACGCCAGTAGACAACTGAATGCAGCTGAACAAAACTATACGACCACTGAACGAGAAGGATTAGGCATGGTATATGTGGTTAGAAAGTGTAGACACTATTTGCTTGCAAATAAGTTTAAATTTTTCACTAATCATCAAGCACTGTTGTATTTGGTAAACAAGCCATGCAATACAGGTAGATTAGTAAGATTGTTCCTCTTACTAATGGAATATGACTTTGAGGTTGTGGTGAGGAAAGGCAAGACCCACCTGAGAGCAGATCATCTCTCGAGGCTCACATCTAGAGAGTCCCCACAAGGAGTATCAAATGACCTTCCTCATGCTTACTTGTTTAATTTAGAAGTTGTACCTTAGTGGGCTAAGACATTAGTGCCAGTACTGACATACAGGCCTAAACATGCAGTAGTAAACAATCAAGATAGGGAGGTAGTAAAAGCCCAAAAATACCATATCATGGCAGGACATATGTACAAGCATATAGATCAAGGGATATTAGCCTGTTGTGTGGAAGAGGATGAGTACGCTAAATGGTTGTAATTAGCACATGTGGGTGCGTTAGAGCAACACTACTCTAAGCAAAGAACTTTATAGACACTAAGGAGACTCGGAGTGCATTGGCCTACTATGGAAGCAGATGTCCATAAGTTGTGTAAGGAATGCCCAGTCTATTGTATTAGACCACCTGTAGAGCACGATACATTGTACCAAGTGTCTCTAATACTAGATTGGAGTGAACCATTAGCAGCCTTCTTTAGGACGAAAACATTCCCTCAAGATATGACCCTGGCCAGGCAGAGAAGCTTAGAACAAGAAGCTTTAGACTACTCACTCATCAGAGATAACTTATACAAGCATGGTAAAGATGGTTATCTCAGATTATGTGTCCACGAGAGTGAATATCTTAAGATCTTGGAAAGTGCTCAACAAGGTGTACCAGGAGGACATTTTGGACCAGATCGGGTGATCAAGGCAATCCTATTTGCAGGATTATGGTGGCACACCCTTCACATGGATGCACATACCTATGTGAAGAGGTGTGATGTCTTTCAATGAACTCAATATCCTATATGCAAAGATGAGATGCCATTGAAACCTATGATGGGTGGACGTGCATTCTCTAAATGGGGAATAGACTTTGTAGGTCCCATTAACCCCCCAGCCAAGGGTTCACATGCTGAATATATCATTGTGTCCACAGACTATCTAACCAAGTGGGTAGAAGTGAAAGCCACAATGAAGAACGATGCTCAAACGATAGCTAAGTTCTTATTTGAGAATGTGTTCACAAGATACAGGCTACCTATAGAGCTAGTAAGTGATAGAGGCACTCACTTCTTGAATGAGGTCATTGAAAATCTTCTCCAAGTATTCTTGGTAGTACATAAAAGGTCTACCCCCTATCATCCACAAGCTAATGGGCAAGCCAAAAGCACAAATAAGATTTTATGCAATGTGCTGACCAAATTAGTGAATAATAAATGCTCTGATTGGGACAAACAACTACACCATGTTGTTTGGGCATACAGAGTTGCCTATAAAGCGGTACTCCAAGCCACACCCTTTCATATGGTATTTGGCCAAAATGCAGTGCTACCATTGGACTTCTTGAATATACCTACATTCAGAGTAGCTGAGGAGAATGACTGGACAGGCCATGAGCTCTTCTCTAGAATCTTTGACGTTGAACGATTAGGTGAAACAAGATTAAGAGCGACAAGAGGAATTTATGCAGCCAAAAAAAAAGCCAAAAGCACGCACATGTGAAGGATAAGGGCTTGAAAGCAGGATATCTAGTCCTACTCTACACTTTGAAGCAACATGCACGGAAATTAGAGAAGAGAGGCTATGGACCTATGATCATAAATAGGATCTCAACAAGTGGAACAGTTCAATTAACTACACTAGAAGGTGATGTTGTCCCTAGTTACATCAGTGGATGCAGAGTCAAGTTATATCAAGAACCCCTCATAGAGGAGATGTTAAATCGACTCAATACTGCAAAGAAACATAAAGAAGAGGAAAAGCGAATTCAAGAAGAAGCACAGGCAAAAGCATTGGAACACATCCGAAGAATGAAATTGAGAAGACAGGGTAGAGAGCAGCTTAGGAAAGACGTCCAGGTGGATCCATGGTATCATATGGCTATGTGTGAAGTCTCAGGTATAAGTTCCAATAGAATAATTGACCGACATCCTTTTGTAACCTTAGAGATAGGACAAGGAAGTAGTACAAAAACTGTACAGGCTTTGATTGACTCAGGTGCAGCCACTAGTGCAGTTAGACTCTCTTACTGTCAAGAATTGAAATTAAAAGTCAATCCTATAGAAGCGTATCTCATAGGATTGGGAGGTGTGGAAACCCCTTGCATGGGCGAGGTGGAACTCCCCCTCTACATTCAAGATGTTCTTATGTTAGTAAAGGTGTTAGTGTGTCAAGACGAGGATCTCACTGAGCCTCTTGTCTTGGATCAAGATTGGATCTATGTTCATGCAGTCAACCTCAACCTAAGAAGTGGGCTTCTTTAGGTCTGGGTAAATCAAAATCGCATTACACTTGAGTTAGAAAATGAAGCACTCAAGGAACTAGGAAAGGCACACACTCCTGGCCCTTCCAGGAGTACACATGAACATGATGATGATATTCTTGTCCAAAACTATGTGATGCAGAGGGATGAATTTCTCAACACCGAAGTCAAGGATACAACTGAACTCCCTTCTTTTCCAAAAGTGATAGAGACACATCAACCAAAGGAGTACCAAGCACTGAAGAAGCAGATGACCTATGCTCGAAGCCCAAAGAAAGTATGAAGCAAGGTGTCTCAGTCACTGAAACAAGTGTGGGTGCGGAAAGGCGAGCATCCTCTTGTGGTCAGGCCACAACCACTGGCTGAACTTCATATTAGTGATCAATGACACGACACTAATAAGAAGTCTTTTAATAAATTTTCTACAAAATTAAAGACTATCTTGGTACCCAAGAAGTCAATGAAGGTTAACCCACAATCAAGACTAATTTGGGTGCCTAAGGCTTGCGTGTGGGCTCAAATAGGCACATATAGACCACACCAACTACAACATGCTTCACTCACTCGAACAACTGATTTTCACTCTTATTTAACACACACAAACACATATTCGTCCATGAGCATGGGCATAATCACTTGTAAATGGGTCCCTAAAAAGTCTCATTCCCAAGTAGACGGTAGGATAAAGCCCTCGAGAGTCTCCACAAAATCAAAAGAGAAAGCCATCCACTGTGTTTGGCTACCCAAACCTTGTATTAAACCACCTAATCCCATTGTAAAGCCACCTCCGCTTACTAATTGTACCCACTCCACCACCCCAATTAGGCCATAAGAACCCTATAACTGCTAACCACACTACACACTCACAACCACACGGGCACTAACTAACGGACTAACTATGTCACAGTTCATCATGTTAATGTTGTAATGAGGGAACATGGCCACTTTTTGTCCATTTGCAATGTTAACATTCATTTGTATCTTCTCATAGAACCTGCACCCGATTTTCTCAATATGATCGAGGCTGTAGGAACAAGATCCCAAGCAGGCACCAGCCCTTAGATAGTAGACATTGAAAGTCTCCCTATTGAGGAGGAGTTGAAGGAAAGACCACAGACATTGAGAGCATTACATGTCATACCTATTCAGAATCCACCCCAAGGGCACACATCGCTAGTAAGAAAGACCTCCCATTGGTTCAGTGAAGTTGTAGGACCCCTTGGGGAAGGCACTTATTTGTGGGAGGCTGAGATAGAGTTCAACGGACGCTTGGGCCGGTATCACTTCTTTACACGAGAGTTTGATAGGCTTCAAAATAGTGAAGGATTCCAACCAATATGGAAGAAGTCTAGATTATATGATTACTTCAAAGCTCAGTTACCCAAGCCGAACTTTCCAAGGTGTTCATAGTGCTCAAGAAAGGTTCACAATGCCACCCAAGAAGATTTGGTTCAGTTTATACTTAGAAGACACCTTCAGTCTGACAATTAACATGCCGCATTGGAGCATTGACCAGATCCACCTTGCACACCATCGTTGGTACAAGACATAGAAATTAGTTCTCTATGGATGTTGTGCACTTACTAGGATTGTATATCGGTGCCTCGCATATGATGTGCCAATTCAAAGAGCCCTCATCTGGACTAGGGTGCAAGATTTCTAGCGAAAAATATCAGCCGCAGGGCCTCCTTCAAAGAAGATGAGGGGAGCGGTTCAAATGCCATGTACACAAGCCCGAGGTGCTACTCTAACACCGGAAATGACTCTGCCACCCCAAAGGAGAGTGCAGCCTTTACCATCAGACTACCAAGGCATAGTGCGGAAGGGCACAATCTGGTGTTCCCACCAATACCCACCGATTTAGAATTCCCTCATGGCTTCACGCTGGAGGATTTTACTGATGACGAGGTAGATAGAATAATTAATGCAGCTAATTTGGAAGTTGAAGCAGAGCAATTAAGTGGGCAACAAACTGTCACGGACCAGCCGCATCCAACTCAACGCGAAGTTGTCGAAGTAGATGAGGATGAAGAGGAGACTGTAGAAGAGGAACAAGATGATGAACAAGAAGAACCATCAGACGAAGGGGAGCATGATTATGAGCAACACGTTATACCAAAACTTGCAGGAGCCCCAGCTTATATGAAGCAAATCAAAAGACTGTATGATACGATGAACCTGGTTCAGGAACAACATAGACTATCTTTGGCAACAGGAAAGGCCTTGATGAACCAGATACTAGAAGAAGAAGGTGTAGATGATCTATACAGGGCTACCCTCGACATGCTTGTTGATGCACTAGGAGTACCAGAGATTGTGCACACTGCCCTTGCACACTCATGGAGATTTGAACGATGACACGGGAGATGCCCCCCCAGAACACGGAAGTAGATAAATATTTTGGTATCAAAACCACATGGCACCACCTCCACAACCACTGGCATTGCTCACTCCATTCAACACACTGACGAAAGCCACACCTCAAGTGCACCTCCATGACCACCTTTACCACCCTCCCCTCCAACTCCACCACCCTCACCTCCTACCACCACTGTCACCACTACTGTCACAGCCACAGTTTCCACTTCCCTTAGTGAAGCACAAACTGTGAGTCAACCGTCACAATCCACACAACCTAACACCACGCCTATTGTAAATGCCACCTGAGTTTGAGCCTCTTAGCTTTCCCAACCATATCAAGTTTAGGATTGTTGGGTCACATGATATGAGCCTCAGCTTTTCCAGCCATATCAAGTTTAGGATTGTTGTGTCTTATGTGCAAAAGAACAAAGAGGCTCGAACTTAAGTTCGAGCCTTTCCAGCTTTTTCGCCATAGCAAGACGGTCAAACTTGGCAGGCTCGAACTCAATTTTGAGCGTCTTAGCGTTTCAAGCCATATCAAGTGTAGGATTGTTGGGTCACATGGTATGAACTTAAGTTCGAGCCTATTTGTTCTTTTGCACACAAGACACTGTTCAACCATGTGACACAACAATCCCAAACTTGATATGGTGGAACTGAGAGGCTCAAACTTAAGTTCGAGCCTTTGAATATTGCATCATGAGGCTCGAACTTAAGTTTGAGCCTCTCAGTTCCACCATATCAAGTTTGGGATTGTTGTGTCACATGATTGAACAGTGTCTTGTGTGCAAAAGAACAAATAGGCTCAAACTCTCAACATCAATTCAATTTCGGGCGGCTCGAACTTAAGTTCGAGCCTCTCAACTTTTCCAACCATATCAAGTTTACGATTGTTGTGTCTTATGTGCAAAAGAACAAATAGGCTCGAAATTAAGTTCGAGCCTCTCAATTTTGACTTATAATCATATTAAGTTTGGGATTGTGTGTTATGTGCAAAAGAACAAACAGGCTCGAACTTAAGTTTGAGCCTCTGAGCTTTTCCAACCATATCAATTTTAGGATTGTTGGGTCACATGATACGAGCCCTAGATTTTCCAACCATATCAAGTTTAGGATTATTGTGTCTTATGTGCAAAAGAACAAAGAGGCTTGAAATTAAGTTGGAGCCTCTCAATTTTGACTTATAATCATATTAAGTTTGGGATTATTTACTCATTTGATATGAGGCTCGAACTTAAGTTCGAGCCTCTGAATTTTGATATTGCATCATCAGGCTCGAACCTTTCAGGATCGAGCCTATAAATCAATTCAACTTTGAGTCTCTTGTGTCACATGATATGAGGCTCGAACTTAAGTTCGAGCTTCTAAGTTTTGAGTCATTGTGTCCCTTAATACCAAGCTCGAACTTGATTGTTGGGTCACATGATTGAACAAGGTCTTATGTGCAAAAGAAAAAACAGGCTCAAACTTAAGTTTTAGCCTCAGAGCTTTTCCAACCATATCAAGTTTAGGGTTGTTAGGCTATATCATATGAGCCTCTTAGCTTTTCCAGCCATATCAAGTTTGGGGTTGTTGTGTCTACTGTAATTCTAACTATAGTCACTGAAAATCCCATTCCCCCTGTCACACTTCTTGGTGGCTCATATGCACAACTGCACACACCATTATACACCTTCACGACCATCACTACACCTACCATTCCCCTGTACACAATAGCTCCCACTACCGCATCCACACATGACCTCATGGATATATCACCCACTTCTGCACCTCTCCCTCCCCCCATATTCCCACAATCTCCCACTCCCCCACCACCCACTTCACCATTTTCAAGCACAACATACACACTCCCTTTCCCTTTTCCCTACCCTCCTGCATTCAACACCTTCCCAGCATCCACTCCTATCAATAATGTTATCAATACTTTTTATCAATGTATGTCTCAATTACGACATCATTACTAGCATTTAGATCCTCAACATACGCTCCTGTTTAGAACCCATGAAACGTTACAAGAAAGATTCATAAACTTGGAAAAGGACAAGAGGCTACTACAACAGTAGTATGATACCTTACAGGCACAACATGATCAATTAGTGGCCAACCCCTCCCCCCAACCAGATACAGAGGAAAAACAATAGCTCGACACAATGCTGCACACCCAAATAACAGACAATCTCAAGCTTCAACATAATCTCACATTACTATGGAAACACATGTCAGCGGCGCTAGATAAAAATAAAAGACTGTAGAAACAAAATGAAGAAAACCTAGAAGCAGCATTGGAAGGATCATGATAGGAGATCGACCTAGAGCATTTCAAATCCATACCTTCAGACAACATGCAGATCATATTGGACACACATGCTGATCTAATAGAGGCATAGGCTACCTTAGAAATAGAGCATGATGAGTTATGAAAGCAGTTAGCCACTCAGCGAGAGCCACCACTAGAGGTAGCAGCCACATCTGACACATCCAAAGAGGTAGTAGAACTGAGACCATAACTGGTATAGCTACAAAATAAACTTCTCCAATACGAGCACCAACCTTCTCCCCTTGTGGAGCCCGAGCCGGAGGACCTAGTTCAAATTGAAGTTGAAGAGACTTTCGAGGACCCTTATGTACCCATGCCTGTACCAGGGGGTAAGCAAACAAAGGAAAGAATGGACACATTTAAGATTGAAGCTCCTAAATGGATGCAAAAATTAGAAATGGTTGGTCGAACCCATGATGATAGAGTTGTAGTGTAGATACAGTCTATGTCCAGACTAGAAGAGGTTTTCATCAAATCGGATTACTTCAAAAACCTATCCCATCATCGTTGGATTGGCACTTCAGATGATTCGTATGTTCCGTTATGTGTATTAATGGCAGATTATAATGTTGAGATAAAGGAGCGCACAACAAAAGAACCAACCTCAGAAACACAATTTGCACCAGATGACATTACTTCAAGTGCAACAGACGGCAACATATTTCAACCAACATGGAGGATATGCCTACTCAAAACATACCTCGAGATGGTGCGCACTTGGAATAATATGCCCTTATACATCAAGTATAACCCTTGCTACTGCCCTGTCTTTCGACAAAGATCATGGACCGAGTACACAAAAATAGTTTTGATAGTTAAAGGATGTGAAAAATGGCTAAACTATGTATACTTGGCACCACCTCATGGCCCACCAACGGTCGCATACATGATTTCAACCATTCGACATTGGGGAGTCAGATTCAAAAATGTACCAGACATCATGTCACAGATGTGCCTCAAAATATTCGAGCTAATGCTGGTTACATTCTGGACCTTTAAAAATGTCAAAGAACCTCACCTTTTGGCTCTCGGATTCAATGAAGACAACCAAGAACTTGTCTACGATATGAGCACCACACCATCCATCAACGTTGTACATGTGTGGCATGCTCATATCAAATACCTTCCAGCCTGCTTCAAACAAACGTTTGAAGAAATGTTTATCACAGGGTTCTAGGAATATCATTAAGAGATATTCATACCTAGAACCTCTCATCTATTACAATTATTCGCAGTGGAACAGGCTCTACACTCAGAGAAGCTATGCATGCCACATTCGGAGGTACCTAGGCCAGTAGATTAGGATGCCTTACTCACTGATTTGGCCAAAAGACTGAGGTTATCAGAACACCACCTAGCGACAAATGGTGTGGAATACTACATACAATGGTCCGCTCAACAAGAGTCTGTCAGAGACAACAAACACGAGATAGGGGGGGCGTGCTGGCAGTGGTTAGGGCAGTCAGGGACTTACGAGACAAGGAAGCCAACGAGAAGGGACAAGTTGGCAAAGTAGTCAAAGGAGATCTGGCAAATAGGCTTATCATTTTTCACGAATTAATATTTCCCTAATAGTGATTTTAGTCACTCCACACCATTGTAATATCATTTTTTATTATTCCTACACCCTTTTGTACAAGTCGAGGAATCCCCAAGCTTGAGGAGTATTAGTAGTATTTATGCACGAATTTTCATAATTTTATGAGCTCGTTTGAGCCTCCACATGTTTTAGGTCTAGGTCTTCAGAATTAGGGTTTTAGGATTTTTACATAGATACACATATGCATACACACACATACACATATATATATTCACCTACACATATATATACACAAGCATACACACATACACCTATTTTAGGTCTAGGTCTTTAGGATTAGGGTTTTAGGGTTTTTACACATGCAGATAAATATTTACACATATAGAAATATACACACATAATACATGTACACATACACATGTATATACATAGGCAGACACACATATACATGTGTTCTAGTTGTTGTTTATAAATATCATGTCTATGTGTCCCATTTCTTTGTAAACGATTCATGATTCATTTTGCTCATGTCTTTTGTATTTGACAGTATGTTTTGCTTTATCAAATCATTTTTTTGTTGCCTGTCATACATGTCACATGTAGTTGGGTTTTTCTTGGGCAGAGTGGATTGTCTTTTGCTACACAACAGCATGGGAATGTTGCTGTAGCAAGAGACAACACACTCTGCCCAAAAAAATTTTCCAGATATGGTCGTCCGTATAGGTGACAGTATAAGCGTCGGTATCCCCAGCCACATACCGATGCTTATACCGACCATTTTGCCTAGGGGCATACCATGGCTTATATCGTCGCTTATACCGTTGCTTATACCGATGCATATACAGACGCTCATATCGATGCTCATACCGACGCTCATACCGATGCATATACCGACGCTTTGGTTCCGACGCCTACACCGACCCTTACACCGATGTCGGGGCAAAATTGCGCCCGTTCATTTTCCTCGGTAGAAGCCTTGGTATACGCCTGATATGTTGTAGTGTACCATTAACTAGGAAAAAAAAAAGGTGACCGGATGAAGATCGATGGGGAGGTGACGATGTTGTTCATCATCACAATGGGAGGCCATGAAACTATTCATCATTAGCAGAGGGCGTAATTTGCCAAACACAATGATGAGGAGGCGACAGAGCTGCTGAGCTGACATCAGAGCAACGCAACTAATGAGCGACGGAGCGTGACAACGTCTCTTTTGGTGTTTTGGTGTGTGTGAGGCATCAAGCTTGCTTCGGTAATTGACTAGCTTTGAAGATTGATTGGCTTCGATGATAGATTGGCTCTGATGATTGGCTAAATGTAGAAATTGGTTGGCTCCGATGATAGAGGGCTCCAACTGGCTTTGGCGACTGACTCACTCCGGCAATAGACGGGTCACGAGTGCTACTTGGCTCTGGCTATTGACTCACTCTAGCGTATGCATGGCTAAGATAAGTGAAAGGCAAAAATTCGAATTATTTAAAATAATAAATTAGCTTCTTTTAGGGTTTTGCTTTGAATTTAAAATAAGCAAGTAAAGAAAAGGTCATTTTTGTGAGCTTTTTTGTTTAATCCTTCTCGCTTCTTTTTGTTGAGTTTCGCTTCTCCTTTTTTGCTTTGAGTAAAATAAAGAGAAAGAAAAAAGAAGAAGAAAAGATATTTTTGAAGGCTCGTTACTTGAAATTCTCTTAGGGTAGTGATCGTGGGGCTTTTAGTGTGGTTACTATGGGTAGGAGGACTTTTAAAGGGGTCTTGGGTGGTTGCAAAGATGTTCTTTTAAGAATGTCTACTTTCAAGATGGCTTTGGCAATCATTGTTGGTTGGTGTTAGGTTTGTATGTGGGTTTTCTTTTTTAACTTCATGGCGAGCTTTCCCCCTCATTCTTGGTAACAAATGTGGGTCCACCATTGGAGGATAAGACTTCCAACACCTCTTTGGATCTTTTTGGTGTCAAGCCTCTAGATGTCTCCCTTTGAAGGGATGATATTATGTGGAACCAAGAAGAGCTAAAAAGAACTTGTCTCATCCGTCACTTGTTTGGTCCTAAGCCACCATTAGAGTCCTTTCATCAGTGATTCTGTAAGGAATGGTTCCCATGCAGCTTGACTGTGAGCAAGTGTGAGTTCTTACTTATGAATCACGTGCTCTTGGTGTTCAAAAATAAAGATATGGCCTTTCAAGCTTTGTAGATTAGCACTTGGTAGGTATGGAGGACTAATTTGTGCCTATTTATATGGTTTTTTGATTTTGTTTCAAATCGGTCTAAACCACTATGCTATCTACTTTGGATCAAGCTCCCAAACTTTTCTTTTTTCCTTTATGGACTCATAAGAGAAATTGTTTCACCCATCGATCGGACCCTAGCCTTGAGAGAGGACATCGGGAGGGGAGGCTCATATACGAAGGTGTGAAATACTCATTCAATGCTAGATGGCACTCAAAGATTTGTGTCGAAGCACATCTAAACAAACATCTCCCATCTAAATTTTCCATAGACATCGAAGAAGAAAAAAGCATTGAGCAAGAGATTATACACAAGAACTTACCAAATGTTTTCTTTCATTGTGGAATGCAAGGCCATAGAATAAAAGAATATACTTTGAGATAGAAATCTAGTAAGAACAAGTGAAACCCAAAAAATGATAATGTAACAGGGATCAAAGGTTCTTCAGGGGCCCATAGCATATCAAAAGATCATCTTTTGGAGGCTCAGAAGGGGAAGGAAACATAAATCTTGAAACTAAACCCTAACAGCTTCATGGAAGTAAGATGAAGAAGCCCTAAAGTAATTATTGAGAAGACACCCTCTCACATGGCTCAAGAAACAAACATCTTTTGCAACTTGGAGAAGGAGTTGAGCAACTTGCGCTACAACATATCGGCCGTATACCGAGGCTTTTATCGAGGAAACTGAATGGGTGCATTTTTTGCCCCTACATCAGTGTAAGTGTCGGTATGCACGTCGGAACTAAAGCGTGAGTATGAGCATCCATATGGGCATCGGTGTGAGCATCGGTATGCGCATCGATATAAGCATCGAAAATACCGATGCCTATATTGGGTGTACCATCATGCATATCGGCACCTGTTGGGTGTACCGACGCTTATTCTCATGACTTTGCTAGAAGTACCATTGCTTATACCAACGACCATATCTGTATATTTTTTTTTGGGGAGAATGTGTTGTCTTTTGCTACAACAACATTACCAAAGGCAATACACTCTGCCCAAAAAAAAAACAAAACTAAGTACATGTGATGTGTACTCTGATCGCAATCGAAATATGAATTAGTAAAGCAAAATATTATTGGATACAAAAGAGATAATCAGAATGAACCATGCACCATGAACCATGAACCATGTACAACAAAAGTTATATATTTCATTAATGAAGCATGTACAAGAGTGTGGCAAACGACCGTTTTATATGAGCCTTTTACAAAATGTGCCAAAGCACTGCCATATAAGAATCAAATACAAAATTCTGGTGCACCACTGCCATACAAAATTGTGGCACACCACTCTCATACACATGGACAGAATGATCGAAACATCCATATTAGCAGTGCTACATCAAAGAACGTTCATGAAATGAGATAAATTCACATGAGATTTATAAACAACAAGTAAAAACCAAGTTTATAAATTCATCACCTCATTGCAAACGCTCCCATGAAACGACAGCACTACATCCCTCCAAGTCCTCCAATAGTGCAGTCAATCCATGAAGATATCCATAAGCCTCCTCCGTTCATGTTGGAGGATGACCCATTGCTAGCTCCTGCAACAAATATACAAAACATTAGAGGAACATACATGAAAAGCTTAACACAAACAAATTCAATAAACCAAATGGTACTTACTAACTTGTGATGCATCATGTCATATCTGCAATTGCCCAAATATGATAGTCCAACCGTATCTAAACGTGTGGCTGTGACCTATTTTCTATATATCATAAAAAACCTAAAAACTCTAAAACCCTAATGCTATATATATATATATATATATATATATATATATATATATATATATATATATATATATATATATGTGTGTGTGTGTATGTATATGTATATGTGTGTGTGTGTATGTATGTATGTATTTTATATGTGTTATATGTATTATATATATGTATTATATATATGTCTATTTTTTATATAATTAAAATTCTATTTTTATATATTTAATTATATATATTTAATTTATTTATTCAAAACACTGGCTCTTTTCATATTTATTTATCTTTAGAATTATCTTATTATATATATATATATATATATTCAATTTTTTTCTTAATTTGTTCTTAATTTGTTCTTTATTTTTTCTTTATATAAATTTAATTGAATTATATGTATGTAAAAACACTAAAACCCTAATCCTAAAGATCTAGACCTAAAATATGTATATTGGTGTATGCATGTGTATATACATGTATATATGTATTATATCTTTAAGATTGAATTCCACAAGGCATATAAAAAACTCAAGTGGGACTTCATTATCCAATCGATGAAAGACCTAGTGTGAAGCCAAAAATTCTTTAGGATGATCTCTATGCTACTAGGAAATGCATCTCATAAGATAAACATCAATGGCCATCTCCCTCAAGCAATCAGATTAAAATGTTTTAGCATACAAGGGTGCTCGTTGGCCCCTCTTTTCTTTGCTATTGCAATCAATGGTCTCAACTGGCTTGTTAAACATCAAGCACACTTAGGTCTTATTCAAGGCCTTGATCTTCCTCTCAATCAAGACCAGATGAATATGAGACTTTTTCGCATGATACAAATGCTTTTGTGCTAAGGAACTGATAGATCTGGCACCTTTTGGGATTGTCTAAATACATTTTATGATGCATCAAAATCAAAAATAAATCATGCTACAATTTCTTTCAAGGTTGTTATTGGGCATCCTTGTCAATTGTTAATTGACCATGGATATTAGATCATCCCAAGAGAACAAATCTTCTGCCAAGTACTTTCTCTAGATAGATGACCCTAACAAAAGGGTATCCCCAAAATTAGATGGACTACTTACATAAGCCAGAAAGATCAAAATGGTTTGGGCATTCTAGACATTAAAGAAATGGCTAATAAGCTGGCAGCAAAATGATTAATTAAAGCATGGAGCAATAGTGATGCATCTTGGTCCAAGATAATTTTTAGAAACACGAGTGCCCTTAAGCTTGTGGGCATCCTGGGGTGCATGAATCTTGAACTTCTAACCCTTATGTTCTCCCCCTTTGTTCTCTTAGCTCTCTTCTTATTCTTCTTCTCTATCTCTCTCTATTTCTCTTTGTTTTCTCTTTTCTTCTATCTCTCACATAAAAACGTATATGTGTACATACATACATAAACAATTTAATAGGTATGTACATGCTTAATATTAGACACATACATAAATTATATACATGAAAACATACTTACATAAATTCATATACACACATACATGACATGCATAAATACATAGGCAGTATCTAGGATGAAGCATCATAACTCCAAAATCTTCTGCAACAATTTGTAAAGCAAGTTCGATCATTGAGATCCATTCTTACAATTTATTTTCAAATAATTTGAAAGTACAATGAAACCTATGCATAAAATCCATGACACCCCCTGAATCTTAAAAAGCTTGGGTTAGATGCCTAGAAACTATTAAGATTCAGAGCCGAAAGATTTAATAAAGTGACACTAAGAAGGCAAACCCCTAAGGCTAGATAGGATGATTAGTTTGAATTGTGTAGCCTGAAGGATTAATGGTCCCCCAAATACACTCATCTTAGAATCTCACCACCCAAGTTGCAACCCTAGAAAGGTTGAAACCCCACCCCAAGACTTGAGACGCAAAGGGCCCAAACAAATTCTCAAAAACAAGTGCTCATATTTCGTTTCGGTGGAACGGTCACGACTTACTCACTTTCTTGTTCTCCTCTTTCCCTGTTACTACAAGAGGCTCCAACTTGTTTGTTCATCATGGAAACGTTAAAAAAGATAAAACTTTACCTCAAGATCAATGAAGAATGAAAGTGGGTTGCTGACTCGATTGCCCAACTAGCGAATTTATTATCCAAACTTCAAATGGGAACGTTTTCTCTATATATTAGAGTTGGTTTATACAAAGAGTTTTGTGCATGTAAAACTAGAATTTGGTCCTTAATCTCTCCTTTGAACGTCTACTACATTGCGAGAGCTGTCCAAGAAACTTTGTCTGTCATGCATACTCCATTCAATGACCAAGTCCGTTGGTCTGTTTTTCCAAGTCCAAACTTTCATAGGAGAGAAAATGATAAATTCGGAAACGCAATCAAATGATTTGATTTCTCGGTTTTCTTTAGATAGCTTATATATATATATATATATATATATATATATATATATATATATATATATATATATATATATATATATAGCTTATATATATATATATATATATATATATATATATATATATATATATATATATATATATATATATATATATATATATATATATATATATATATATATATATAGGTGTGTATGTATGTATATAATCTGAGTTTTAGATATCATAAAAAAAACTATCTCTTTGTATATCTATTTATTTCCTTAATAGATTATTATTTGTAATCTTATTGGAATCGTCCAAAGGCATGGTTCTAATTCTTGTTACAAACCTCACAACAAAATGAATCCAATCTTATTTAGGTATCCATGTTCGTGTGCCTACATTCTCATCTAGCAACAACTTGTAGTAATAATGTAGCTATTTTTAAATTACATTCAAGTGGGGAAAATACTGTTGACCTTTGATTTGATGGCTCTCCATATCTTCATGTTCCAAAATTGTTTCATCATCATCATAAATTCTAGAACCATTCTACATGTCTTCAATAACTTAGTGATGGTGAAGCTAAAATACTATGTTATTGCGAGTGATTTTCCTTTCATACATACTCTGCTACAGAGTTTTCGATGTCAAAATGGCAACACACTACAAAGAAAATAATGATCTTAAAAAAATTTGGGTAAGCATGCGGATTATCATATTGAGATACTCTTAGAAACATTTGTATCAGCAACGTACGGAAAAAATAAAGATGATGCTACATGCTATGAGGATAGTGTGTTGAAGCTCAAATGATGTACTATTATGTACTAAATGTCTCAAAGATCTCATTCCTCGTAAATGTCTATATCCCAATAGTAACGAAGAATTGTGCTTATGTCTTGATGCGATATAAGATCCCCACTTCGAGTGAGTGTGCCTTTGTTTGTTGGTGAGCAGAAGATGAGAAATCTAGAATCTAACTCTTATCAATCATTAGAAAATGTGGCTATAACTATAATATGTCTAGAAATTATGGAATTGCTAAATGTAGGAAATCAACTTTCATGCTTGATATGAAAATAGAATATGCCCGTCTTTCTTGCTTTAGCAAGATATCCAATGTTTTTCTGCAACTTATAAATCTTATGTAGATCTAGGTGCAATATAATACTAGTAAAAGTTTATTCTTATGAACTATTCTTTTCTCAGTTCTTATTTCGAGTTTGTTCACGGATATTAAAGAGCAATTTTCCAAGCCGAAGCCAAATCTATTGTATGTAATCCTAGATAAATTTGATTCTTTGTTTGCTTAGAGCTATCGTATATGAAAGGAACTATGAATTATCTCCGTGAGATAAGAAGGCTCTAAAAGATTTGGAAATTCTCTATTTCACATCTGCATTCTATAATTTCTCCATATAATAGAGCTAAAGCGTCCTCTTAGAGCTCATAAGCATTTTCTTTAAATACTATGCGTAGGACACCCGGCGAGGGTTTTGAGCCTCTTGATTCTACTACTTGCTATAGCATTTTATCTTCTTCTTCTCATGATCTTTAGCTTTTGCGTCAGGCTCCATTTGATGCTTCTTAGAAGCCTCTTGGAAACCCCTTTGTGTAGCCTCAACTTCTTGAATACTCTCAATGATCCTCTGATTGCAACTTAAGAAAAATCCAATCGATAAATCTTTGCATCAGAAAGATCTCCATTTCCTCCTGAGCTTGGTGGTAAAAACTTTGCTAGGACGAGGAAAGTTCCTTGAGGGCTGATATGGACCATATATTCACAATTATCAAGAATCAAAGCGTTTTTTTCATTAAAAGAATCGTACTTTCTCGAAAAGAGATCAAGAATTTAATGGAAAACTGGTTTATCCTCACCAAATGATTGTAAAAATTGTGCAATTATTTTGAGAGAAAATTCCTACAATGGAAATCATCTCGTTTGGAAATAAAATGATCATATTTTTTCTACTTTCATTTTCATGCTTGTGCTTCTCAGAGAGACACATGGAAAAACTTGAGACACTAATCTAGAAAAGCATCTCTATGTTCATTAAAGAGGACATAGAGACTCTTATCAATAACATAGCGATTGAAATCTTGTGCATATCGGGGAGAGCTATTCCGATGTTGAGGTTCAATTACCTTTAACAATAGCCCATTCAAGTCAATAATGAGCATCCTTTTATCTTCTACAAGTGGCTTTGATCTACATATATGATTATAGCCAAGTTGATTCACCTTGCTAGATGGGTGAATAGAGCTGATGCTTTCATAAAGTCTCTTTAGTTTTGCGAGAAGCTTGTCCATCCCTCTAGTTCTTTGATGCCTTTTCGATGCATTTCTCATTCTATGATGATGAGTCCTTTTATCCAACAAAACTCGTGTACTCCACCATCCGTAAAGAATCACATGATTATGTGGGGGGGACTCTCACTAGTGCCAACGTTGTAGAAGAGACAAAATGGATTAGAAGAATTCAAAAAGAAATTTTAAAAATTATTAAAAGAGCATGGACCATTGATAATATTTAGAGTTCATGCCACTAACTATACTAGCATATTCAAGCTCCTTATTATGTTATTGTTTATACCTAGCACTCAAATATGCCAATAAACATAGAATACTTACGAGTCACATATGTCACGAAGGACATCATTTTAATCATGCTATTGTTAGTTATACTCAATATCCACCCTCAAGTGACCAAAAATGATCTATGGTGCTCTAAGTTGTAAGGCACCCATTATGAGGACGCCCTTGTGAGATCCAAGACATGTTTGGAACCCTAACTTCTAAATTAGACGTGATCTATGTGCGACCATTGACGGTTACAGATGATCATTATGAGCCTAGCAATTAGGTTGAGTAGGGCATAAACTTTTGGGAAACTGGGTTGCCATTCGAGGCAAAACAAAAGGCCTTATGTTGTTGTGTTGTTTCCCCATAAAAGCTCAATGGGGGGAGCGCAAAGGGGGGGTTGCCCCTTTCTGTAGGGTCTCAGAAGTCTAGCCTTTTGGCCCATAGGACCAAGGCATTATCACTTTTAGTCATCGAGATATTGTGAGGTTGTATATTTTGCTGAATATTTTGTCTGCCTCGATTATGTTTATCTATACCAACTCCCATTGTAAAAGCTATGTAAGCATGGCCCATATGTAGCTTTACATAGTATTTCAGAATAGTAAGTCCTTCATCTAAATTCTTTCTATATTGCCATCTTAACTCCACATAGCGAGCATGCATGACTAGACAAGAACATCTTTGTAGCTACATTGCCCTTGGAAAAGTGAGAATTTGAGTTCTCTATCTCGTATTCCGATTCTCTCTTTATCTAGTTTTTTTTTCTCAACTTTCTCTACGTGTCTACTCTGTTGTGCTATTATTTCTTACATGGTATGAGAGCCTAGGAGCCTATGAGTGGTGTAGAAGTAGAAACACACAAGTTGTTGAGGCTTCAACAAAGAAAGAGAGAATATGTCAAGTGGTGCATTATCATTTATGATTGGGAATCAAGTTGGTTTGTCAAGAGGAGTAGGTGGAGCACAAGCAGGAGAACCAATGATGCCACTCTTTCTCTTGGATGTATAACAAGCAAAAGACTACAGAATTATCTTGGGTCAATAAGCAACATGTGAAGTAGTATGATTGAGGAGGATCCTATGGCACATAGGGAATATAGGGATAAGAGTCTACTAGGTTGAAGTGTGACAACCAAAGTTGCATGGCCATTGCCAAGAATACTATTTTCCATGCGCATACCTAGCACATAGAAACTTAGTATCACTATGTACATGCGTTGATCGAGGATAGGGTCATAGAGATAAGCAACTAACGAAAATGGAGCAAACATCTTCATCATGCCTCTTTGGAGAGAGCAACTTCAAGGAAACTTTCCAAAGCTTGGCATTGGACCAAGGAGGCAATTCACCATAGGTGGACATTTTGTTTTCTTTTTCGGGGGGCGGGGAGGTTAGATATACTCAATAGTCCACCCTCAAGTGACCACAAATGATGTATAGTGTGCTACATTGTAAGGGGTTGTCATTATGAGGGGAAGCCATTGTGGGAGCCTAGACATTTGTGGAACCCTAACTTCCACATTAGATGAGGTCTTTGTGTCACTGTTGATGGTAATAAATGATCTTAGTGAGCCTATGGATTAGGTGAGGTAGGGCGTAAGCTTGACGGCCATTGGGTTTCCATTCAAGGAGAAACAAAGGCCTTGTGGTGTCATGTAGTTTCCACATATAACTTTAATGGGTTAAGTGGGGGGGAGGGCTTTGCCCCTATTAACAGGTCCTTTAGCGCATGCACATAGAGAGGCAGAAAGAAGACAAAACACGAATCAAAAATAGAGAATCAATCGACGCGATATTGGGTGCAATCTCCCCCCATGTTCTCTGATGAATGAGTCTCTTAGAGTACACGTATTTATAGGTTTATTTCTATTACGTCTTGAAAATAGAAGTTACATGATGGCCGTCGCTTTTAGAAGCGTCTTTTAGGAAAAACTATTTTATTTACAAAAGCTGTTGCTTTCTAAAGCAAACGACTCCTTTTACAACAAGATACACCTAAATATAACTATTCTAGAAGTCTTCTATTTAGTCTTCGAATTTATTTATTTACGCACATCCACTTGTATCCACGCCCTCATGCTTCTTCACCTCCTAGATCAAACACAACCACATTCAAACCTTCTGGACATTTAAAATATTAAAAATCCATTTAACCTTTCATGATTCCAAAAATACAATAGGCCTCCTAATTGACAAGCAACTGACCTCAGTTGATAAATATAAAAATAGAGATGGATGATCAGTCAGATGTCCCATCACTAAACAATATGAAGCATGAATCATGTAAAACACATCCATGAAATCGGAAACTTGAAAGTTTAATGTTATTGGGAATGATATGCAGAAATTAAATGATCATAATGAGATGATAATTGTGTTTTAAATAAGTCAATATTCTAATTCATTTTCAAAAGTATATCTAAAGTACAATCCTACATACTAAATTCTATGTGTAAATTCATTACATATAATCAACAAAAATTAGACTAGCAAAAAGATTGTTGTTGTTGATGTGGCTACTTCAAACGGATCCTCTTGATAATTAATTGGCACTCATTCTCCACATCATGAGCAAAGACAATAGCTTCATGAAGCAATGTAGGCTGGCATGAGCGAAGCTTTGCTTGAACCTCCTTATCTATCCCATCGTGATACTTCTTCTTCATAGTATCGTTGGAAACATCTTCAAGCAAGCGAAGAGTTACTACGTATTGGTAGAACTGGTCTGTATAAGTTGTAAATGTATCACCTTCCATCCATGTAAATTTAGCCCACAGTTGCCAAACATGTAAGTTGAACTGTAAGGGTAAAAAAGAATCATTAAACTCTTCTTGAACGGCCTTCCATGTGCTTGGACAATCTGCACTATGATAAAGATCATTCCACCAAAGCTGAGCTTTTTCAACTAAATAGTTAGTGGCAAATTTGACTTTCTCATTTCCAGCATATGTTTCATCAGTATAAAAATCATCAAACTGTGAAAGCCATCAAACGATAAAAGGGCCGTCCTTCCGACCATCAAACCGTAAAAACTGGTAATTCTTAAGGACAATCTTGGAATGCGTGCCATCAGATTGGGCAGAGACAATAGCTTTGACCACCCTCGTAAGGTTGTCTTCAATAGTTTGCATCTTTTTGAGTATCTCGTTGTGCTATTGGATCTTGTTCTGAGGGCCTTGCAATTCGTGTCGTAGGAGCTCCAGTTGTTGCTCAAGGGTGACCTTGGGTAGAGGTGATTTTCCAAAGTCCTCCATTG
Organism: Ceratopteris richardii; assembly: GCA_020310875.1. Classification (NCBI taxonomy): domain Eukaryota; kingdom Viridiplantae; phylum Streptophyta; class Polypodiopsida; order Polypodiales; family Pteridaceae; genus Ceratopteris; species Ceratopteris richardii. The sequence continues at coordinate 80,736,298 of CM035440.1, forward strand.
TTGTAAGGTCCATATCTAGAGAACAAAACCCCTCTTTCAATCTATGTTGGATCCTCAATCTAATAGATTAGTTAAAAAGCAAGTTCTGATAGCTTTCCAACGATATATTCTATGCTAAAATCCGAGTTATATATTGTAAATTATTCCCTATTCTTTGATGCACTCCTCTAGAAAATTGACGAGTGCTTCTACATGTGAGATCATCTTGGAAATTGTAAAAGTAAGAGGGAGGTGAAAGTTGATGTAAATATGGCAAAAGGGAAATAGAGTGATAACTCAAAGAGATGGAGTAGTGGTTAAAGTACTTCCCTTGTAAGTAGGAGGTTGTGGGTTCAAATCCTCCTACCTTAGGGAATCTAAAACTCTCTATTGCCACTCCAAATTAAAATTGCCTCGCGTGTAGACAACGGTGGCCAAGGGAGCCTTGGGTGCCAATGTTGCCAATGTATTGCCTAAGTTCTTTTCCTTAGTCGACATCTTGGACTAAGCCGAAGGAGTAAATATAGGTGTAAGCGTAGGCATAAACATAGGCATAAACGTAGGTTGTGGTTCTGGTTCTAGAACTAGAGCAAAGATAGAAGTTCGTAATCGGATTCAGATTCGGATCACGAACAAAGAACGCAAACAGGAATCAATCATGAACAGAGAATGCAAACAAACCCCTCTGGAGTGATACGTGCTAGGCTCTCCGGAGTGATACGTGCCATGCTCTGATACCACTATTAATAGGTCCTTGAGTGCACGCACACACAGAGATAGAAAGAAGATGAAACAGGATTCAAAAGCAGAGAAAGAATCCACATGATAGTGGTTGCAATCTCCCCCCGTGTACTCTGATGGACGAGTCTCTCGGAGTACATGTATTTATAGGTTTATTTCTATTAGGTCCTGAAAATAGAAGTTACATAAGGGCCGTCACTTTTAGAAGTGTCTTTTAGGAAAAACTACTTTTTTTACAAAAGGCATCGCTTTCTAAAGTGAACCACTACTTTTACAACAAGATAAACCTAAATATAACTATTGTAGAAGTATTCGATTTAGTCTTCAAATTTATTTATTTACGCGCATCCACTTGTATCCACGCCCTCATGCTTCTTCACCTGCTAGATCAAACACAACCACATTAAAACCTTCTAGACATTTAAAATATTAAAAATTCATTGAGCCTTCCATGATTCCATAAATACAACACCCCCCTTATTATAGATACTTAGCATTGTCACAATTATAAAAGAAATATATATACATTTGCTAGAAAAGGTGCCTACCTCTAGAGTCCCTAGTGCACACACTCCTACATGAGTGCCTTTGCAACCAACTACAAATAACTTCAAATGTACAATTTAATATAATTTCTTAGTTTGAAAGTTATAAGTGAAGATTGAAAAGTCATGTGGATACTCATAGAAGTTAATCAAAACATACTGAAAGAAAAAATTTTTTTATAAAATTTTTTAAGAAATTTTTTTTATAAACTTTTTTAAGTGTTTACAACTCACTACTAAAGCAAAAGGAGACATTTGGGAGGTTCATGTCCACTACATATTGAGTATACTATTCATGACCTATATCAAACCTCTAGCTCTCATAGGGTTTGGGTACCATAATTGAACAAAGCAATGTTAATGGTTCTTCGAGTTCAAATGTGAACAATCTACATGTTTTTTCTACCTATGATATCTTTTCAAAACCTCAAAATGGTTCCTCTACATGGGCTCCATGTTTGATGAACTTCACCTCCAAACATTTCTCCACAATTTGATCTACACCTATTAGGTTTTTGTAATACTTGGCACATAGAGAACTCTTCTCAACATATTCATGTTACCATTGGAGGTCTTTACATTCCCTATCCCTTCCATAAGGTGTCCTTTATCATCCGTTGTTTGGATTTCATGCTTGTTCTTTGGATGTTCCAAGTTTGATAGAAAGGCTACATTCCCTGTTACAAGATTTGAGCATCTAGAATCAATGTATAGCACATGCTCAGCACACTTACCTTCCTTCATTGTCATGTTCATAAGTAGAAATGAATCCTCTTAAGCTTGATTATTTGTGTATTTTATCTAATGTATCCTTCATTTGTTTCCACCTTGTTAGTTTTTGTTGTTGTTGTTGTTGTTGTTATATACATATGAATTGGTGTATTTGCCCGTGAAGCTCTATATCCACCTCTATTTGTATCCTGTTCCTCTTCGATTCCTTGGGTTTTATGAAGCAATGTTCTTTAATGTGATTTTATAAGCCAACATGGCATATTTTGAGGAGCTTTGAGCTCTCCCCCTACATTGTCTTCCTCCTCTATATCTTCTCCTTGACCTTCTACCCCTACCTACAATGTAAGCTCGAGATGTTCTTCCTTAATCAACATATTTTTTACCTTTTCCTTTTTTATCTTTCCCTTTTCTTTTATCTGTGTAAAGGGAAGAGATTGGTTACCCTTTTTGTTCTCATCATTCTTCATAAGTTTGGCCTCATGAGTGAATAGGTTCCCCATCAGAATGTTGAAGTTTGGCACTTGCATATCCATGTATAAATCCATGGTTTTGGTGAAAGCCTCAAAATTGTCATGGACTCCTAAGTTGGTATGTAATTTCCTTCCTCTCATGACAAACCTAGTCACACTTTGCTAGGGCATCTTCTTGAGTGTTGTGAACTCCACCCACAATGGATTCTTCCTTGCTTTGTTACTTACGGAGAAGAATATTTCCAAAGCATTCTAGCTCTCTTGAGAGGTATTAGAATTGTCACTATGAGGAATTAAAAAATTAGAGATAGAGGTTAGAAGGCATGTCCTTGTCAAAGAATCCTTTGCACACCATGTATTTAACCTTTCCCTAGCCTCTTGTGTTGATTGACGTTTGTTTCTCAGTAAAGGCATCAACTCATCTCGTGAGATGTATCCATACAAGTTTCTCCTTTGCAAGTAAGCCATCATCATTAAAGACCATGTTGAGTAGTTTCTTTGATCCAATTTCGCAACTAATGAGGGGTATCCATCACCTGTAATGTCCAATCCAAGACTATGCTCTAATACCACAATGAGGGGTGATGGCTTATGCATAGAGGTGAGAGGGTCTTCGCAACAACCTACTCTAGAACAACCTAAGTAAATTCAAAGAACCTTAATAGTGTCCCCAAGCTTCCAATATATCACTAAGATCACCATATTACTTTGAAACTTCATTCTCAAAACTCTAAGTCAAAACAAATAAATTGTGTGGACAAAAAAGCTTTGAGAAAACCTTTTATTTGGAATAAGGCATTCACTATGTCATTGAGAGCTCACAACTTCATAGAAATTGGCTCAAGAACTTTTGTGATATTTGAAATGAAATTTTGCATGAGCTATACCAATTTATCACATCAATTTAGAAGGACTATATTAAGAACACTATGCATACGAAGTCAAGGGGTAATCCCAACTTTTTAGGAAGCTGAGGATACATAGACATAGTTACCTTGTTCTATTCATATCTCAAGGTTTACAACTCCAAGGACTATGAAATTTTTTAGACATGCTTAGAACAAAGCTAGATCCATACTCCAATCGATTGATTAGATGATAAGACCATATGCAGAAAGCAATAACTTAGAGAGCTTGATGGACTTTACTCAATGTACTATAATAGTAGGAAGAGATCAATGTAGTTATGAAAATGAAGTTTTAATGTCTTGATAATTGAGATATGATAAAATTCATGATCCCGAGATGTATTGCTAATAAAACTTTGTGGAAGTGTGATAGAGAGTATGATGAATTTACCATGCTTTAAATCATGGCAAATGACCAACTACACAGTGAGAACAAGTTCAGGGAAAATCACTATATTGATGGAGTTATAACAAAGAATTGGAATGAGAATGTAATGATCATATATGTATTAAAACATGTAAAATACAATGTCATTGGCAATCATACAGTGTTCAATGTGTGAGAGGTGAATGAGCTATGATGTGAGATCGCACTTCAGAATGATTGTCTTCCAAAAGGATCTCACAAGGTCGAGATGCACGTGGGACTTTTAGATCCTCTTCTTATAGTCAAGTTTAGAACCAAGGTTTGAATGTCCTAACTCCACGTGGAGGTAATCCACTTTTACAAGGATAAATGTGAAGGATTTTTACAAGAGATTGATCGTATGAAGCCTTCCATAAGTTATGCCAATAAATCAAGCATACGTTAATTAACCAAGTATATGGGCTTGGGTTTAATTGCACAAACAGCTCCCCCTCAAACCTAAGATGCTTGGTCTTCATTGCTCTTTGATTTCCTATAAGCCAATCATCAATTTGAACCTGTTCATCTTTGTTCCATCCAAAAACTTTATGAGTATATCTGCACATTGTAAATGAGTTGATACATAAGATGGTTGAATCTCTTTGCTAAGAAATGTGTCCCTTACATAACGGTAGTGCACTTCAATGCGCTTAGTCCTTGCATGATATACAGGTTTATCAGCCAAATGAAGTGAGCTAGTGTTATCTCCAAAGATTATTGGAGTGTAGGAATGTATCTCCAGATCTGCATATAGTTGCTTAAGCTACATAGCTTCTTGAGTTGCATTTGTCAAACCTCAATATTCTACTTCCATGGAAGATAAGGCCACAGTTGGTTGCTTCTTAGATGACCAAGATATAAGCTTTGTATGTGCACAGGCTAGGTCTCCTGAAGTGCTCCTCCTATCATCCTTGGAGCCAGCCCAATCTACATCACGATACATCTTTATGTCTATGTTAGAGGTGAACGGATAGAACAACCCTTCATTCATTATACCCTTTAGATACTTAATCACCCTCTTTGCAACTTCCATATGAGGCTTCCTTGGTGCATGCATAAATTGAGTCATTTTACGCACTCCATAGGCAATGTCTACCCTTGTTAGAGTAACATAATCTAGACTACCCACAACTTGTTGATAACCTACAACATCATCAAGTAGTTCACCTTCATGTGAACTCAGTTTAATGTTGAGTTCCATTGGCGTACCTACAATTTTAGTGTTCTCCATACTAAACATTACCAACAAATCATGTATGTACTTCCTTTGAGTGATAAATATATTAGAATATGTATACACAAGCTCTAAGCCAAAAATGTAGGCTAATAAACCAAGATCATTCATTTCAAATTCCTTCATTAATTGAGCCTTGACCTGCTTGATGCCATTAGCATCATTCCCTGTAATAATGATGTCATCTACATAAACCCATAAGTAGATAACTTCTAATTTGTTCTTCTTAACAAATAAAGAAGAATCTGCCTTGCTTGCCACAAAGCCATGGTCTTGCAAATAAGTAACTAGCCTATGGTTCCAAGCTCTAGGAGCTTGCTTGTGACCATAGAGGTCCTTCCTTAGCTTGCATAAATAACTTGTTTTATCTTCATCTTCAAAACTTTGTGCTTGTGCCATATATACTTTCTCTGATATCCATCCATTTAAGAATGCATTCTTGACATCTAACTGATATAAACTCCAATTTTTAGAAGCAGCAACACTTACCAAAACCCTAACTATTGGCATCTTTGCAACATGTGAAAATGTTTCTACATAGTCCACTCCATGAGTTTGGGCAAATCCTTTTGGTATGATTTTACTATAGTGCTTCCACTTCCTCTTGCATAGCTCTCTCCATTCTTCCTTCTTCCTAGCTTCTTCAAATGAAGAAGGCTCTTTTTTCATAGAGTCTTTAGTGATATACACAAAGTGCTTGGTGACTAAAGATGTATCATATCCATACCTTATGGGCTTCTAACTTGGTGACTCTAGTATGTCTTCTAATTGCTTGAGTTTTTTCTTGCCTCTTGACTTCCAAGCCTTGAAGTCAATCTATTCTTTATCCTCTGAGTTGATATCTTCTACTAAGTGTTGATCTTCTTGAGTGAGGGTTGGAAAATCATTTTCCAAATCATATGGTAATTTGACTTCAATGCATTCATCTTCAAACCATGAATTATTTTCATCAAACACTACATCCTACTAATCATAAATGTTTTGTTAGTGGGATTGTACAACCAACACCCCTTTCGGTTTTGATCATACCCAAAAAATATACATTTCTCAACTTAAGGGTCAAGCTTTCCTTTGATTTGTGAGGGGATGTGTGCATAAGAAATGCACCCAAATATTTTGTAATGGTCCAATGAGGGTCTCTTGCCATTCCATGATTCATAGGGTGTCATACCATACAATGATTTGGATGGAAGCCTATTAATCAAGTGGGTGGCTGTGGAAATAGCCTCTTCCCATAGGTACTTAGGTAACTTGTTTTCATTTAACATAGACCTTGCAGCTTCAAAAATTAACATGTTTCTTCTCTCTCCTACTTCATTCAATTTAGGAGTGTAACTTGTTGTTACTTCCCTCTTTATGCCTTTTCCTATAGAAATGAATCAAAATCATGTGAAAAGTACACACCACCTCCATTAGATATGATCCTCTTCAAGCTCCTTCCTGTTTGATTTTCATCTAGTGCCAAGTACTTCTTGAAACATGTAAATACCTCATCCTTATGGTTCATGAAGTAAAGGATTTTCCACCTACTGTAATCATTAATAAATGAAACATATTACCTTGAACCTGAGATAGATGGATATTTGCTAGGACCCCACACATCAGTGTGTACAAGCTCCAAATAGTCTTCATGAATGTATCCTCTCTTGTTGAATGGTTGCCTGTGAGCTTTTCCAAATTGGCATTCTCCACATTTGTATATCATATGCTGCTTGGTTACATTGGGAATGCCAAGCACACTTTGATGCCTGCTTATTTGCTTCAAAGTCCTTTCTCCTATGTGTCCTGCTATGTTGAGGTTTGATCTCTATAACTGAATAGTGCTATGTTCCTTGTGTCTTCAATTTCAAATGTAAATAATCTACCAAACTTCTCATCTTTGGAAATCCTTTCGAAGCCTTGTTGAAGGTCTTCCACATATGCTCCATGCTTAGTGAATCTGACTTGTAAACCTTTCTCAACAATTTGAACACTAATTAGGTTTTTGTTATAGTTGGCATATACAGAAATTTACTCAAAAGGTTCATGCTACCATCAGATGTTTTCACAATTCCAATTTTCTTGACTGAGTGTTTAGTATCATCCCATGTTTGTACTTCATGCTTCCCTTCGGGCTCTTCAAGAGCAGATAATAGAGCTCTATTTCTAGGCACATGATTGGAACAACCTGAATCAATGTAGAAAAGATGCTCATCATCTTTACCTTGCTTGGACGTCATGTTCATGATGAGTAATGAGTCTTCTTGGTCTTCAGTATAGTTGTTGTAGTCCCTTCTTCCTTTAAAGCCTCCTTGATAATTGTTGTTGTTATAGCCTTGATTGTAGTTATGGTTGTACTTACCTCCACCATTGTTTTATCTGCCTCTTGATTGCCCATAGCTACCTCTATGGAAACCTCTTTCCCTTTGATTGAAGCATTCTTTTGTGGTGTGGTTGTTAAGACCACAAATGTTGCAAACTGAGTTGTTGTAGGGTCTCCCCTTACCTTGCTTTCCTCCTCTGCCCCTTCCTCTAGCACCTCTTCCTCTTCCTGTATAATTAGCTTGAGAGCTACTAGCCTTTTTTTCATGCTTCTTGCTGTTATTTTTATCCTTCACTTTATTCTTATCTGTATAAAGGGTAGAAGATTGGTTACCTCTAGAGTTGTCACCATTCTTGTTGAGCTTTGTCTCATGGGTGAAGAGTTGTCTCATCAAAGTGTTGAGGTCAGGTATTTGCATATCTATGTAGAGGTCCATTGTTGTGATGAAGGACTCCCACTTTTCATCAGTCTTGATTCCATTATCGATCTGCCTCACTATGTGTCCTTCTCCTATCTCCTCTCCAATGCTTGCAAGTTGCTGAGCCACATCTTTTATTCAGGTTACATAATTAACCACTCCTTGCTTTTGTTATTTCTTTAGAGTTGTAAATTCCATCCATAATTTATTCTTCCTAGCTCTTGTGTTTGATGAGAAATATGATAAGAGTACTTCCCATGTCTCTTGGAAGGTTTTGCGATTCCTAAAATTTGGTAACAAGAAATCAAAGATTGATTTTAGTAAACATGACCAGGCAAGAGCATCCTTTTCACACCATGTGGTCAACCTTTGTGGTTCTTCCCTTGTAGGTTATTGCTTGCTCCTAAAGATTCATATCTCTTCCTCTCCTCAGATGTATCCATATAGACTTCTCCCTTGAAGGTAGGCTCACATCCTAAGTGACCATGCTGAGTAGTTGTTCCTGTCCAATGTTTCAATCAAGGATGGAAATCCATCTCATATCTTGATTGTTGTTGTTGTGATACCACTGTTGGGGGAGATGGTGGATAGTCACAAGAGATGAAGTGGTGTAGCTAGATCCCACTTCACACCTAGTAAGAATGATGGTTGGAGAGAGTAGTGGGCCTCTTTAGCTAGCTGATGAACACATATATCTATATATGTTGCTTGGAAGATGATCCAATAATCAATGGATCAAAATATATATGTTGAAGTTGATGCAAGAACAAAAAACTTGTTCTCTTTCTTCTAACATTGTTTAGTGTTGTGAACAATTCTCAGAGCACAACACTAACTAGCTTAGTTCCTTTTTGGGAACTGTAATTAACTTAGTAAGCTACCAATCATGAGTGTTTTCATAAAAAACAACGGACTACATGTCGAGAAAGAAGTTTAGCAAGTCATAGATCCATCCAGACATTCACAGGCTGCTACAATTATTGGACCAATCAGCAAACATACATTAATATCTCACAATCCCGAGAAGTATTGCTAATGAACCTTTATTAAAAGGTGATAGAAAATATTGTCAATCTAACATGCTTTAAATCATGGCAATTAATCAACTATGCACTAAGAACAAGCTCTAATAAAATCACTATTCTGATGGAGTTATAACAGAGAAGTGGAATGAGAATGTAATGATCATATATGTATTAAAACATGTAAAATACAATTTCATTGGCAATCATACGTTGCTGAATGTGTGAGAGGTGAATGAGCTATGATGTTAGCTCTCACTTCACAATTATTGTCTAACAAAATGATCTCACAAGGTCGAGATGCATGCGGGCCTTTTAGATCCTCTTCTTGTAGTCAAGTTTGAAGCCAAGGTTTGAATTCAAATTCAAAAAAAACTTATACCTAAAAGGTGAATCCTAAAGTATAGGATAGATTCTCTCAGGACTCAACAACCAAGAGATTCATGATTTTAGAGCTTCTTATATCCACAAGGAGGTAATCCACTTTTACAAGGATAAATGTGAAGGATTTTTACAAGATATTGATCATATGAACCCTTGCATAAGTTATGACAATAAATCAAGCATAGGTTAATTAACCAAGTCTGTGGGCTTGGGTTTAATTGCACAAATAGTCATTGGCCTATTGTATCTCTTTTACCCTGATGAATCTCTGTGTGGTGCTTTGGGTAGAGGTCCATCTCTACTTTAAGCTTAATAAGTCATTGATTTCTTCTTTTATGTTCTCCAATTTGTCGATAAAGTTAAAACTTCTTGTATTTGAAAGACTTGAAGGCCTTTAACACTATGAGAATTATACTGAGAACTTTATTGTTCATTTTGATAACTAGATGTGGAAGTTTTGCATGTTTGGAAAGCCAAAAAAAGATCATTCAAACAATATAATCTATTATAGGTAACTAGCTATGAGGTCCACTCGATAGTAGTGGAATATTGTGTCAGTGTTTACTAAGCATACCTTTTTGTTGCATTTCTCAACATTATGGCCATGGACATCCTCTTAGCACTAGACAAAAAGATGGATTCACTTGTAATAAATATGGTGCATCTTTCCAATGTACGCATATAGTGGGACTCTTTTCCACTTTTTCTCCGTCTAGACATGATCGGCTTCATTGAATTGCTCCTATGTGTAGTGGAAAGTATTCACTGTAAAATTAAAAGATTTTTTTGGATCTTACTAAATGGTTCTATGCATATGTCTGCGTATTTATTCTTTCATAATTATACACAGTTCATTGAAAGACTCCACTATCTTTTCCAAATCTTTACTTTTCACTTAACCATCCTTCATGACTCTTACTACTGCTTCTTCAAATTCTTGTATTATAGGAGCCACCGCCCTAGTGGATGCCAAAGACATCCTATGGGGGATTGTAGACCGGCCATAGAACCAGATCTGAAATGTAGAACGAGTGAGATAGCTCGTTCCATTAGTGGGAAGGATCGGAGTAGAGCTCCTTCCTTTTGATATAGCTCTACTCTACATGCAATAGTATCTCATCCGGTTCTAGAGATGCATATCATTGAGTGATGAATGAACAATGGAAGGAGAAAGAGGACATACCTTAGTCTCCATAGTAGCCATCTTATGATCAAGTAGTACTAGTGGCCCCATGTTCTATTTTTAGTACCTTTTTGTGATTTTGTTAGTGTGATTTGTTCTTCCAAATGTAATGTGATATGATCTCTTTCTTTTCAGTCTCTCTTTCTCGTGTGAAAGTTATTTCTCTACCTTGACTTTGATTTCACAAATTGCTTTCAATTATTTTCTATCTTGGTTACACTACTCTACGTACAACTTGATTGATTTGTTCTAGTTGTTTTTCAATTGTTTTGTATTTACCAGGTATTTTTCTTCTAGTTGAACTCCTTGGGCCTTCTTAGTATTGATCTTACCTTCATAGTCTTCTAGTTGTTTCCTCACGGCTTGTAGCTCATCATTGTCATTGGTTACGGTATCCATAGGCTGATTTAGCAGAAGTGATGTCATCAACTCCATATACAATTTGATTTGAAATTTGATCAACTTAGCTCTATTAGCTATGTGCACTTTTTGGCTTCAATCTGTGCATATTTACCTTTCAACTCCACAATTTGGGTCTTAATCCTCTCATAGGATTGAGTGATCCCCTTAACATTTCACTGCCAAGTTGCATTCTCTTACATTAAAGAATAATTTTTTATCATATCCTCTACAAGCCCCTTCTTGGAATTCTCTAGATGACTTTTGCAATTGTGCAAGTTGATCAGATAATTGTTCATTGGGAACTTTGAATCCGTTCTTTTCTATATTAGTGTGCTCATATTATTTGTCAACTTCCATGAGTTCTCGTTGAGTATCCATAACAACTTTGAATCATATGCTTTATTACTAGCTTTGATTGGTTTACATCCATGTTTAACCATGTTTGAAATAATGTGTGGTTGTTCTCTAGCTACTTTTTTACCTTGAATTCTATGGATGGTTTTGTTGAAAATTTTTCTTAAGTGAAGATGTATCTTTCCTTATTCTTCTCCTTGTGTATGCAACTTAGTTATGCAAGTGTTAATAGCTCTGTCTTCAACCAAGACCCTAATTAGTACGATTGTCTCCTCAGATTGCCTCTTCATATTGTTCTTCATGCTCTTCCTCCATATGAGTACACAGAGTATCTAGAGCCACAATATGTTCTAGTTGAGACCTTTTTGTAGCATTAAATTGGATGGTGAAATCCATACATAGTCATGGTGTTCTTAGTTCATCTTTATCTTCCACTTCATCTTGTTCTTTGTGTTTTCAATGGCTCTTGATCATCCAGAATTTAACTCCATTCCTCCCAATGCCCATCATCAGTATGTAAATCCACTTTGAATAAGGCTTGATCCTCATCATTTGTTTATCCTCCATACGGCCATCATAAATTTCATCATTTTGCTAATTTGCATTCAATAGGAATGATCCTCATCATTTCGGGATCTTGAATATAAACTCGGATCTTGTGAACCCAATTTTTCATAGTGAGATAACCTTGAAATATGTTTACCTGCTCTTTTCTTGCCTCTTGCTTCACTTGTTTGCCAAAATGATGTCCTTGAACATTTAAGATCACTTTTCCTTCTCTGAATGTATGTGTTGCTTCTATGTATGTGTTGCTTCTAAAGAATCTTCTGACTCTACTTTAATGATAAGAGGTGGTTGCGCCAAATTGGAAGTTGGTAAGTGATGTGCTCTCTTTATAGATGATGTGGATACATGTTCATCATATTCTTGGGCTCGTTTAGATTCTCTCATTCTTTCTGTGGCATTGGTACCTGCTTTTGAGGTAGTTGCTACTCTTTTCTTCTTTTTATGGAAGAGTTCACATATTGGACCATCTCTAAATTCATCGGCATCAACTCGAACTTTTGGAGGATTCACAATGCATGATAAATTAGAAATCTTACTTCCATTATGATACTTCTTAATTACCCATCGCTTCTTGGCCTTGAACAATCTGCTTTGGGCATATGGTGTTAAGCTGATTCGATTTCCAACTTGTTTGATGGCATCATATAGAAACAATATCACTATCTTTTGAGGGGTTCTATATTGGTTGATGCTCAGAACGCAAAAATGTTGGTGCACTAGGCACACTTATTCTTCGATGTTAATTTTATTGATCTCCATGAAAGGTTCCTTCTCTGCATCGTGGTCTTAATCTTTAACATCCACTACTCCATAATTGATCCATCCAGATGTGTGCTTAGTCAGCTCATGAGTGAAACTAATAGTCCTCAATCTTCCTTTTAAGTCTATGACTATGGCTTCAAGTATGGATGGCTTATCTGTTCTAGGATGTAAGGTGTTCATAACTTGTGCATAATGTTCAAAATCCGGTTTGTGAATTCAAAATCAAAGATAAGCATCAATCCCAGACTTCTACAATATCTCATGAGTCATTGGCATATTACAAACTATATTAAAGTCTTAGTTCATCACCAAAAATTGGTGATCGCGAACCGTGATCCAAATAACTATCAGATGAGGATGCTCACTAGAAATCTGATCATCTTGGAGGCAATGTCCTCTTGCCTTTGCAGGACATTCCAAGGGAAATGTACCCACTTGAGGCATTTCATTCGTGTTTTCAATTGCCATCTGCACTTGAATCATTGAGAACATCATTAGCATAGGAGAGTATGAGAATGAAAATGTGCTTCTTTAATAGTGCTCATGCATTTAGAGATATGTCCTTCAAATTCATCCTCCTCATGTAAGGCACATACTATCTCCATGTCAATCCCTAATATATATATATATATATATATATATATATATATATATATATATATATATATATATATATATATATATATATATATATATATATATATATATATATATATATATATGTGTGTGTGTGTGTGTGTGTGTGTGTGTGTATGTATGTATATATATATATATATACACACACACACATACATACATACATACATACATACATACATACATACATACATACATACATACATACATACATACATACATACATACATATATATATATATATATATATATATATATATATATATATATATATATATATATATATACACACATACATGTGTGTGTGATTGTGTGTGTATGTGTGTGTATATACATACATACATACATATATATATATATATATATATATATATATATATATATATATATATATATATATATATATATATATATATATATATATTCAAGAAGAACATGAAATTTAGTAATAGCCCAAGCGAAAGAATAGTTCACTTGTAATAGTACAAGTGAAAATCTATTCCTCCTTAAGGAAATGTATACCACTAGGGGGATGTAGAAAAGCAATGTGCTGAAATCGATGCCTTGTGTTGTGGCCCTATTATGCTTACTCTAGGTGCATTCAACTCATTATGTGTGCAAGAGAGACAAAGATTCTCTAGTTTTTTATTTGTATGAACATCTTTGGGTTTCGACATTTGTATTTTCTTGGTTGTTAGGTGTTGTTTCCTTCTCTGGTCAAATTATTGTGCTTTGGTAGCATCTTCTTAGCTTTGATTCTAAATACCAAGTTTCTTTCATTAATTCTCTACTTTGGTGTGCTTCTATTTGTTAAACTTTCATTGGTTGATGTCCTTCCTTGAGTCTTTCATTTGTAGGTTGATCCGTGGTTCGTTTCTTGTATAGTAGTCTCTTCTTCATTAAAAGTTTGTTTTGGTACTCGTATTTTTTGGCATTGTCTTTGAGTATCCTTAGCTTCCTAGGCACCCAAACTTGAATCATACTTGAACACAATATCTTTGAATTCAGTTGCTCCTCTGATTCCACAGGTCTACCTTGCATCTTTCTTTTAGGATTTGTTGGTTGTTGCCTCTTGTGAACGGATTGATAGTATTTGGTTTGTTCCTTGTGGTCCCATATCTACTTCACTTAAATGGTATAATTACTCTTTGCTTTCCTTCTTTTCCTACTTGATAAGATTTCTCTACTCTCCTCTCGACAAAATGTCACCTCACTAGATCTCTCTTTAGTAGATTCTTGGCAAGGAGATATTTGTAATGAACTCACATAAGAGCAAGGTTTTTCTTGAGTAGAGATATTGGGTTGAGAAATGAGATCAATAGGGTGAGAATTCACTTTGTTACCTAATTCATTCAGAACCATGCTTGACATAGGGTTTTCGTTGTTGGGTTTAGCCAAAGGCTTTTCCTCAAGAAGACTATGAACATATTTATGCCCTATCTTGGTGGCATTAGATCCTTGGGCTCAATTCAAGGTAACATCAAACTCATACATCCAATCGTATCCTAAGATAAGCTCTTCTACCAAATTAGAGTTATAGACTAACCGTTTATATTGCATGGTGTTATTTCCTAACAAAAAGAAGCTAAAAATTCAACGTTTTCTTTATATGATCTCCCATCTTCTTTGACCTCTTCTTCTTTTTTGAGGTACTTTCACTTGTCTTATGCATTATCTTGGTTATTTCATGCTTGAGAGGGGAGTAAACTATTCGTACTATTTTTTCTATATTATCTTTTTATTGACCATCTTCTTTGCCCTTCTTAGAATTGTTTGTTTGAGGTGGTGAATTTAGGTCATATGGACAAATTGTATTTTTCATGATGCAACTTATTGCCTTCTCCGTTACCCAATGTATCCAAGCATCAGAGTATTCATGAATATGAAGGTTAAGAGATCTCCGCCTTGATTCAATGAATCTCTAGGCATTTGCTAAAATTCTCCATCCACAAGATGTAGAGTCTTTTTGTAGAGACATAAACTCATGCACAAACCCGAAAGGCTTTGATTCATCAACTTTTGCTAAGTCTCGCAACATTTTATTCAATTGAATTTTAAATGATCTTTCCAGCATGGCAAGCATTAGGAAAAAAAGAGATTAAACTTAGATTTAAGTTTTTATGCATTACATCTCATATTGAATAAAAACTTACACTTTAAAGTTTCCAAGTAGATATTCCAAGGAATTCATGAATGATGCCTCATTTTGGGCAAGGTCTATAACTATTAGACTCCGATGATGGCTGAAAAGTTATAGAATATACAAATATAAATACTAGTGTATAGAAATGATCAAAAACCCTACTTTTCGATATATGGATATATGATGTACGACTCCAAAATGAATTTACTCAAATAGTTCTCAAACTT
The DNA here is from genome assembly GCA_020310875.1 of Ceratopteris richardii. NCBI lineage: Eukaryota > Viridiplantae > Streptophyta > Polypodiopsida > Polypodiales > Pteridaceae > Ceratopteris > Ceratopteris richardii. Next base: position 80,751,713 of record CM035440.1, read on the forward strand.
TTAAGACTTATTCACACTACAGGATGCAAAACAAAGACTTTTCATCTAATTTCCTCTAGAAGAGTAAAACTTAAACCTCTGAATAGCAAACACATCATTTTCTATAAGATTTATTTCAATCCCCAAGGTCTTCTGAGATAAAAAATGGAGATGACCATACGATGTAAAAGTGGGTTATTAGATTTTCCATTCCCCCATTTTTGCACCACTTAATTGTTTCCCTTCTTTTCCTTACAAACACATTCAAAGACGATATTGGAAGTAAGAGGGATATACACATATATATATATATATCTTTGTTATGCAAAAAAGTATACCCAAGTGCATAGTCAAAAACATTGTTTTTTTTTTTTTTTTTTTTTTATGTAAAGGAAGTTCGGCAGTAGCCTACTCTCCCGGACTTGAATTAAATAAAGAAAAGTACAAGAGAAGGGGACTAGTGCCCACGGGACCCCCCAAATCCCACAAAGCAGGGGAAGCTTTTACAGAGCTTAGATGACATTACAAAGAAGGTTAATTACCCTCTCATCACCCTCATGTGGGGCCCACTTGGGTTTGAGCTTGTTATCGATCAAAAGGAGTACTTGATGATGCCTAAAGGGGGGGGATTTTTTACAGTTGACAATCCTTTTGCCAAGGAGGAACAACGATTTCTCAATTGACCACTCCTTGGGGGAGTCACCGAAGTTGAAAGCACATCTTTCCCGCCAGATTTTCCATAGAACCTCCCCTCTGATGGCGTTCCAGAGAGTCGCGGAGCAGCCGATCGCTTCTCCCAGCAGGGCTTGCTGCCAACTGAGACGTTTTTGAAGTCTAATTCTCTTTCCAACCACCTGCCAGAGTCTGTTGGAGTTGGGGCAGGTAAAGAAGATGTGTGAAACATCTTCGATAGACCGGTGGCAGCGTTTGCACCAGGGAGGGGTCCCACAAATTTTGCTAGCCTTAAGGTTGGTCCAGATTCCGTGATGAAGAATTTGCCATAAGAGGACAGACTTTTTGATTTCTATGAGGGGGTGCCAGATAGCCATGAACTTCATGTCCCATCGAAGCCGCGTCCATGACAGGCACCACTTTTTGTTGAGGTTAACCTGATAGTCGATCGTTTCTTTGATGTTCGGGATTTTTGATAGACTATTCCCATTGTGCCATTTGAGACCAAGCGAACTCGGCATGTCGTGTCCCATGAGAAGGCGAACTTTGTGTCGGTCCCAGGCGAGAAATCTGCTTTGCAAAGTGTTCCATTCTTCATGCGAAATGTTGATGCTAGGGTCAATGTCCTCAAAGTTGATCTAGCGGTTGGTGTCTTGTTTCCAGAGATGTTTCCATTTTTTGAAGCCTTTGTTCCATAGCTTCTTGGCGTTTTGAATGTTCCAAGATTCCACACTCCGGATGCCATGGATCGGAAACCAGATAGAGTCGTTTTGTCTGATACTGGCAGCCCACTTCCAGTCTTCACTTATTCTTGTGGAGCTTTTGACTTTATTCCAACTCTTCCAAAGGGAGCACACCAGATTAGAGCCTTTCGGGAAGACGGGGATCGGGGAAAACAGCAAGGTCAAGATGTCAAGATTCCTCCAATTTGGGAAACCCATGAGTGCCAGCTCATTCTTGTTTCTGAAGATCAGCTTGGCCCACGAGGCCTCCCCGTTGCACCAAGCCTTAGTCATCCATTTGGCCGCCACTTTGTTAGCCATGCACCCAATGTCCAAGATACCAAGTCCCCCACTATCTCTATGGTTGGTGCAGATGGACCATTTGATTTTAAGCACCCCCCTCCTATTGTGGTCGCCCGTCCAAAGGAAGTTTCTACAAATACTATCCAGTTTGGACAGATCTTGCTCTTTCGGTCTCCAACAAGAGAGGAAATAAATGGTAGATGATAAGAGGAACGTGCTGATGACCATAGCACGACCAGCAAGATTGATTTGCATACCTCTCCAATAGTTAAGCTTGTTTTCGAGTTTGGCAAGCACCCAATTCCACCGCTGTTCCATAGAGACGCCAAACCCCAAGGGAATCCCCAGGAGCCGAAAAATTTGGCCCTGCGGGATGATTTTACAGCCATGATCAATGAGAAGGTCGGGCTGTGACCCACCAATAGCTCTAAAGGCGGTCTTAGAGTGGTTGATTATGGATCCAGAGGCTTCACAAAAGGTAGCAAGACACTTCCAGAACGCCTCGAGGCTGGTACTATCATTGTGCACAAAAGCGTTCATATCATCGGCAAAAAGTCTCATGGTGATCTGACTGTGGTCATGCGGCAAACGAAGGCCTTTAATGTTACCAGCTTCCACCTGATGCTCCACCAGCCTGCTAAGACCTTCCGTGGCAATGGCAAAGAGAAGGGGAGCCAGTGGGCATCCTTGTCTGATAGATCTTCTAAGTTTGATCACCTTTGAAAGATTTCCATTAATGTTAATTTGGGTCGATGCGTTTCCGAGAAGGGTCCCGATCATCTTGGTGAATTTCTGACTACATCCAAGATCCTGTAGCGACTGAAGAATATAGTCCCATTCTAGCCTATCGTAGGCTTTATCAAAGTCGATCTTGAGGAAAACCACATCTTGTTTAGACTCATTTGCAAATTCAAGACCTTCCCAGATATCTATTATGGTTTCCAAAATTGACCTGCCTTTGATGAAACCTTTTTGGTCCTCGCTTAACCACGCTCTCAAGTGGCAAGAGATTCTGTTGGCAATGACTTTGGCGATGATCTTGTATCCTGTTTGGAGCATTGTAATGGGACGCCAATTCTCTATTTTGTTGTTTTCCCCTTTTTTGTGTACTAGCTTGATAATGCCTTTGTTGAGGCAAGAAGGAAGCGCGCCAAACTTGAGTGCCTCTTGCCAAACCAAATGGAGAGGGGTGGCAACCACCAACTTGAAGGATTTGAAGAACTCATTAGTTAGCCCGTCGGGGCCCGGGCTTTTACCTGAGGGGAGGGCATCGATGACCTCAATGATTTCGGCTTCAGAGATAGAGCCATGAAGCAGAGAGTGAAGGTTGGGTGGTATCCTATGGGGGGAACCCTAGATATGGCTGCCATACAGTCCCTTCTATGGTGGGAGAGGGGGTTTGAGGTCCCCAGGAGTCTCGTGAAGTGCCCTTTAATGATCCCAAAATTATCTTCTTCCGTATTGCATACATTGCCATTTGCGTCTAGCAATAAGGGGATCGAATCTCTGTTGTGTTTCCTTTTGAGGATACGGCACATCTCTTTGGTGGGTTTGTCGGCTTTGCCAGCCCACCACTCCTTGAAGAAAATTTGCAAATTTTTCCTTTGTATCTCTTCCTCATATCTCAACAGCGCTCTGATTTTTCGAAGTCCTTTCTGGGCTTGAGATTTTCCTTTGTTCACTTCCTCCTCGAGCCGCCAGAGTCTATGATATAGAGCTTCTCTGCGAGCCCGCCGCACAGTCTCCCGCGTCTTCCTGGATCTAATCATGATCTGTCGTGACTTATCGACCGCACTTCTCCAACACTTGGCTGGGGACAAGCCAGAGGCAAATGCCTCCTTCCACACATCAGAAATTTCTTGATGGACGGAGGGGAGAGAGAAGGAGGGCACACTGGCATGGAACCACGGAGCCTTACGAGTCTTGGTGAGGGGTTGAAAAGTGATGACGATCGGGTAGTGATCAGATATGGTGAGGTCGGTGCGTTGCGAGAGGGAAGGGAGGCCCCACTGATGAGTAAAACTCTGGGAGATGTAGCATCTATCAAGTCTAGCTTTCCTCAGGTCCTCGCCTGCTTGGAGATTTGACCAAGAAAAGCCCTTCGAGTCTTTGAATTCGACCAAATCCAAGTGTAGTTTAGTTTTGTCCCACGTTTCTTTCTCCCGACTGTCGATGATCCTACCCTTGCCCTTCCATCTATCCGTAGGGTCCTCAACCATGTTGAAGTCACCACAGATAAGCACGTTGTGGGGGAGCGAGTCCAAGGAGGCCCAAGTGTTAAGTCTCTCTAACTCCCCATTGGGGGCATACAAAGAAACTAAAGTAAAACAAAAGGGAGCACCGAAAGAAATAGCAATCCATCGATGGCATTCATCTTCAAAGGAGTTCTCGAGCTTTTCAAACCAGAGTTGATTGATACCGATTACCGTTCCGCCGGATCCCCGCTGATGCATCGTTGAAATCCAAACATGGGTCGAGGAGACATGTCTAAGCCGTTTCTGGAGGTCTTCTCCATCAATTTTAATCTCTTGGATACATATAAAATCTGGGTTTAGGCTAATGTCGCGAAGCCATTGACCAATGATGGTCGCTCTTGAGGGGTCGGTTAGCCCTCTAGCATTTAACGAGATGATGATCATTGACGTAGTAATCCCTCTTTGTGGGAGGGAGCTTTGTCCTTTCTTTTCTTGGGTTCATCTTTCTTTTTCGCTCGGATCGGATCCCGAGTTAGCAATAGGTTCTTGTGGGGGCTTTTCCACGGTAACTCCATAGGTTGTTTTCCTTTGCGGGATGCCTCCTGCTGGGAAGAACTGGACACCGTTTTCAGCTCCATTTCCGGAATAGTCGATCCGATGATGGAGCTTTCACTATCCATGTTATCTTCGTTGCTGGTAGTAAAGCCGTCTTCTTTGCTTGTAGTGTAACCCTCCTGCAAGGTTTCTTTACTGTGAGGGATCTCCAGGCCTTTGACATCGGTGTCCTCCTCAAGTTGGTTCCCACCTGGGTAGTCAAACTCATTGATTTCCCTTTCCAGATTGCAATACAAGTTGCTGGAGGGGGAAACAGACTTGTTGTTACGCTCAGAGGTTGCCCTAGGGCTTCTTTTCCTTCTTCTTCTGACTTCGATGAACCCGTCTGCATCAGCTTCTGGATTACGGGGACCCTTGAATTCCTCTACTTTCGTCGAGTGATTCAATGCTCCATTGCTGTCTTGAGCATTTTTGGGGGCTTCTTGATTTCGCTTGCTTTTTCGTCTCAAAGGGCAATCTTTGATCCTGTGACCTTGTTGGCCACAGCGAAAGCACGCGTTGGGAAGGTTTTTGTAGCTGATGTCTTGCTCCCATACATCCCCTTCGCCCAAGTCTAGTTTGATCTTCGATGGGAGTGGCATACTGAGGTCAGCCTCGACACAAATTTGAGGGTGCCACCGGGCGTTGAACGAGTGTCTTGCGCCTTCATAAATGAGACCACCAATGTCCTCGCGTGAGGCCAACGGCTTGCCGATAGGAGAAACGATGTCCCATACGAAGTTGTACAAGAAGTATGGTAGGTTAGGGAGTTCAACCCAGAGGGGGTACCGAAGCGATTTCGATTTGTCGGGAGTAAAATCAGGGGACCATCTGAATAGGCACAGGGTCGCCCGGCCGAGTTGCCAAGTTCCGACACTAAGGGCTCGAAACGCCATATCTTCATTTTCAAAGACTAGCAGCAAGTGGCTTGCCGGTAAGAACTGACACTTACAAACAACTAGCCCGCGGGGGAACCACTCGTTACGGAGCCACTGACGCACAGTTTCGAGCGGGGGCTTAGGGCCGAACATTTGGCCGACGAGACAAACTTTCTTGAGCTCCTCCTGAGTTGACAAAATTGCGGATCTATTGAGGGAGACCAAGGGGGGTTCAGCACTCTCGAGGGTCCCTTGGGCGGCACAAGAACCCCCCTCCAACAAAGAGGCCAGGTTAACGGTCTCCCCGGGAGGAGGGGCCAGATTGCTTCTCACAAGAGAGGGGGTCGCCAAATCCATGACAAAAGAGGGACACCCCGAGAAAGAAGATCTTTTTCTAAAACTCTGAGAAGAGAAGCATCAAGAAAAGCCCAAAATTCCACAATAAAAGGTAGCCCTCTTCTTTTTTTTTTCCTTTCGAATCTTTTTTCTTTTTCTTTTTTTCTTCTTTTTTCTTTTTCTTCTTTTTTTTTTCTAAATTTTAAGCGCAAATCTTCAGCAGATTTTACTTTTCTTTTTTCGAAGGGAGCTGAACCAATTTGTTCCTCTGAAAACTTCTAAAATGATCTGACAAGGCTACGATGAACCAATTTGTTCCTCAGAAATAAACTTCTAAAATGATCTGACAAGGCTACGAGGAACGAGGCGTCCGTTATGTTGAAGTTCTGTTGAATCCACGATAGACGGGTTTAAATCTGCGACAGATGGTTTTACTCAGTGTGCGAAAGAAGGCACACTACTCGATGCTCAACTGCTGCTGTACCCACGATTGACGGTTTGGTGACGCGATAGACGGAATTATGGGCCCGATGGATGGTTTGCAACGGGAAACCGTCCGAGAAATAGCGGCCTTCCCAACACGATAGCCGGCATGTTTTCGTCACGCGATAGATGGTATTCACAGCCTGCGATAGACAGTTTTCACACCCGCGATAGACCGTTTTCGCCACGCGATAGATGGTATCCACACCCCGCGATAGACGGTATCTGGAATCCGCCCACAAACACGATAGATGGTATTTGGATGCAACGGCGACGACACACACTGAACAAGCGTAGTCGTTGAACGGAGTACACCCGCGATGAGCTGCTTGAATGGCGGTATTGACGATGACGGTGATGTGCAGTGCTGGTGATGACGGCGACGGAGTGCTAGTCAAGAAAAAAATTCACTCTCTTTTTTTTTGGAATTCTACTGCAGCCCTCTCTTCAAGACGCCATCCCTGCTGAAGGCATCCTGATCGCGCTCAACAAACCTTGATTGGTACAAGGGTCCAACACTGTTGGAGGCTGTTGAGCCTAAGAGGTCCTCTGACAAGCCCCTTCGCCTGCCATTGCAGGACGTCGTCTCCCAATTCCAACAGGAATTTGTTTGGAGAAAATCGTAATTACAGAGTTGCCCAAAAACATTGTTAGAGAGGTCATGGTTCAAATCCTTTAGAAGCATGTTGTCCTATAGTTTGATGTCTTGAAAAATTATGCTTCCCATGCCATTGAGACATGACCGAAAATTTGACCACTTGCCGTCGAGAGTACTTTTGAATTCATTTGCTATACGTTTTTAGCATCTTAATGTTAAAACAAAGTCTATCAAATTTTCATCCGCATTTTGGCAACAATCTACCTCTTCATCTTCAATTACAACTGATGCTTTTTATGTTGTCCTTGCTTAAGTAATATTAAGTAAATAAAAAAAAGTTCATTGAATATTATTGTTGCAAGTGCTTTTTCGAATTTCTATCTCAACCTAGATATTATCACAAAGTCCTTTACTAGGAGGGTTACTCTATGATAATGGGCTGCACAAAGGTAGAAATGGTTCATAAAATAAATGAGAAAATCCTCTACTGCGTCTTGCAAGTACTAGAGAGTGTGGGTTTTGTGTTTGAAAATCTGAAAGATAGTTGTCCTTAATAAACGCAAAAATGTATATAAGATATATCTTTGAAAACTCTCATAAATGGTAACTTTGGAATAAGAAGACTCACTGACTTTGGGCCTTCTTATCGCTTGTAGAGACCGGTACTTAATTCCCTTTTCCATTTGAGCTTTTGGATTTTGCTTCTTTAAATCCTCACTCTTTCTATCTTTCTATGTTAATTTTGCAAATGGTTATAATCATTTTGATTTATTTCCCATTCTAACTAGTGTTTACTTCATACTCTTAAAATGGTTTAGTTCCATGTTCATAAGTGATAACCATTTTTAAACTTCTTGCAACTAAAGTCTTTTTCATGGAGAATATTTTCTAAGGAATTGATGTATTGAAAAAAGCTATCAGATGATATATCGAGCTTTGATAAATATCCAATAGAACTTTCTCTCCATCTCCTATAAATCTAATCACATCATGTATTGTAAGAAAAGTAGGGGGCTTTCCAGTTTCATGGTCCAATGGATAGAGAGTTTTATCAATCAATAGTTCAATATATTTTTTTCCTTTCTTGCAAGGATTTTAAATTTGTGTGGGATTCAAATCTCTCTCTTACACCTTCCTTGTTGTTGAATATTCACAATCCACCATAATGTTGACTAACAAACGGCCCTACCACGTTGCTGACTCTTATGAAAACAATCATAAGTCCTTACTTAGGAAAATTTTAGTTGATTTCCATGATAATTGTCTATAGTCAAGATACACCTAGCCATATAGAGCATTTGGGAAATATTTTCCAAGTTTTGATAAAAATACAAGCTACATAGCAGAGAAGCTAAATAAGAATTCTTATTTATAGAAATCAATTATCTTGTACACATTATATGTGGAAACGGAATTCAACTAGATCCTAAAAAGGTCCAAGTTCTTATTAATTTGCCACACTCTAAAGCTATTACAGAACTTCAAAGTCTCTTAGGGTCATTGGGATATTATATAAAGTTTGTACAAAATTTTTCTAAGATCTTTATCCCTTTAAATGAAAACCTAAAGGGAAATCTTAAAGACCTTACTTGGCATAAGGAATAGGCTGAAAATATGGAACCACATAAGAAAGCCTTAGCATCAACCTTAATTCTACAAATAGTAGATCCAAATGAACCCTTTGTGGTTGAAATAGATGCAAGTGAATTAGGAATGAAAGTTGTGTTTCATCAAATGGTCATCGAATTGCTTTTGAAAGTCAAAAACTAAATTAATTGTTTGGAACCAGAATGACTATAGTTTTTGATGAAGCAAGTATCAAGATCTTTACAAACCAACGTGAGATAAGTGTTAAGAAGGCTATATGGCCAAAATACTCTAGATGTTGGACTATGAACTCAATTATTGAAGAGGGAAATTCCATTTTGTTGAAGGTGCCTTAAGTTGTATGCCAGTTTTGAATTCCCTAAGTTTTGTAGACATCTCAAATGAATTTGTTGAGAGGAAAAGATAAGTATCAAAAAGATACAAGTTTTAAGGAAGCCTAGAAGACCACTTTAAACCAACGTGCAAACTTATCAATTGAAGATAATTTTAGACATTATAGTATTCAAGACGAATACATGTTATGCAAAGGAAAGATAAGTGTAGCTTTTGATCAAGAACTTAGAAGAAAAGTTTTGTTTGAATGCCATGGTGCAACAAGTGCCAGTCATCCAAGAATCAACAGAACTGATAAATCTAGTCAAAGTTTGTTTTATGTGTCTAGTATACATAAACATGTACAACACTATGTACTTAAGTGTAAAAAATGAGAAGTAAATAAAGTGGATAAGATCAGGATAGGAGACTAGTTACATCTTTAGGAAATTCCCAAGGGGAAATGGGGAAGTAGCTAGTTACATCTTTAGGAAATTCCCAAAGGGAAATGGGGAAGTAGTTCCATGGAATTTATTATAGGCTTGCCTTGAACCCAAAAAAGATAAGATATAGTTTGCATCATAGTTGATGGGTTGACCTTAAACTCGAGAATTAGCTAGAAGTTTTGTGGAACTTCTCTACCAAGCCTATGGCCTACCACAAACATATTATCTGAGAGGGATAGAAAATTCACTAGTCATTTATGGAGAGTTTATTTTCGTAGGTTAGAAACAAAAGAGTGCTAGAAATCTAGCAACCTCAAGTGTGTGAACCAAGGCTAAAGTGAAAGATCCCAATTCATTATGTGCCACTCTAATACCCAGCCTTAAATAGCCCTTGCCCTTGGCACCTCTAGAATCTTCTCTAAGGTCCAAACACTCCTCATATGGCCACTCTGAGGAGATGGAATAACCTCGAAGATCCATGTTAGAGCCTTGGCTCCCCCGAGCTCTAGTCCTTGACCCAACTAGGGTCCTCGACCAAATGCAGGTAGACCAATGGTAGACCATGGAGGTCTAAATAAATCTAACACTCTCTCCCCCTTCTAGAGATCAGTGTCCTTAGTCATCAAGGAAGGAAAGTGTTTGTGAATCAAAGCTTTTGATTCCCAAGTAGCATCTGTGAGTGGACGTCTAGTCCATGCTACTAAATATTCTGGTATGGAGTGATTCCTTAACTCCCTCTCCCTCTTATCAAGAACCTGAAATGGAACATCTGGCTGAAATGCTCTATTTTCTAAAGCAACTAAACATATACACAATTTTCATCTCAAGAAATGTATGGTCTCAACTTGCTAGCATGGAAAACTGGGTGAACTTTTTAATTATTTGGCACTTGCAATTTATATGCAACATCACTAATCTTCTTGATTACTGTACAAAGTCGACAAAATCTAGGGGCTAACTTGGGTTTCTAATCCACTGTCAATGATGAACCAAGTGGAACCTATAAAAACACACAAACGCCCTCTTGAAACGTTCATGTTGTTCGATGCCGATCCACAAATGCTTTCATCCTTTCAGCAGCTTGCTAGAGATTGAACTGAGCTATTTTTAAGTTAGCTTGCATATCTGTGAGAAACTATGAAGCACTCAGAGATTTCCTAGGTAACCCAATGGTAGTTGGACTATGTGGAATAAATCATAGATCACCTCAAAAGGTGCCAACCTAGTAGTCTTGTGCTTCCCACTATTATAAGCAAATTCAAGTAATGGGAGAAAACTATCCGAATCTGTTTGGTTTTCTAAAACATATGAGCATAGCATATCTTCCAATATCTGATTATCTCTTTTGGTCTGATCGTCTGTCTGTGGATGCTCTCCACTACTCATCTTGAGTTTAACTTGATGCTTATTGAACACGTGTTTCCAAAAATTTCTTGTGAACTTGGGAAGTGTATCTGAAACTATAGATCTAGATAGATGATGTAGTCTAAAAATATTTTGAATAAATAGTTCTACTACTTGCGGAGCCTCAACTAATTCCTTTGTGGGGAAAAAGTGTGCCATTTTACTCAAAGGATCAACCACTAGAAGAATAGCATTTTTTTTGTCATAATATCCTAGGTAAAACCATTATGAAGTCCATGGAAATACTATCCCAACAATACTATGGCATCTCTAATGGTTCTAGCAGACCTGGAGGACTAATCCTCTTTGCTTTATTAACTTGATATTTAAAACATTGACATACATAATTGTTGACATCTCTGACCATCTTTGGCCACCAAAAAGTGCATCGAATCAACTGCAAAGTTTTTTCAATACCAAGATGTCCTGCACAAGGTACATCGTGGTTCTCAAAAATAACCTCGTTTCTAAATTTCCCTTCTTGGGAATTAGGCACACAAATCTTTCCTTTTTCTTTTTTGAGAAAACCATGCTCCACTTGAAAATTTGAGAATGCTTGATCTTTGTCATTTTGTGATAACTTATCAATTATAGGCTAACAATAATCATCTTCAATTTGTGAATCTTTGATCTCTTGGATCAAATCGCTATCAAGAACTGTGAAACTAATCTGATACAAAATACGAGATAATGCATCTCCAACTGTATTCATATTCCCTTTTCTATATAGAATTTCCATATGGAATTCTTGCATCAATTCAGCCCATCTATCTTGTCTCCCATGAAGATCAGGCTCAGAACACAAATCCTTCAAGGTGTGATGATCTGTATATACTTTCAAAGTTGCACGATACACATAGTGTCTCGAAATCTTCAAAAGCATGAACTATTGCATATAATTATTTTTCATGGACATGCCAGTTTCTCTGAGCTAGAGAAAGTTTCTTACTTTCAAAAGCTATTGTTCTACCATCTTGAATCAAAACTACACAAACATTGATGCCACTAGCATTGGTTTCTATTTCTAAAGGTTTTTGGGGATCTACCACCAATAAAATTGGAGCACTTGAAACTGCTTGTTTCAATGTGTCAAAAGCTTTCTGTTATGCACCAATCCATACAAACTTTTGACTATTCTGTAACACATCCATCAATGGTGCAGCTATGTGTGAATAGCTAGCAATGAATTTCCTATAGAAGCCCAATAATCCTAAGAATGATCGCAACCGGCGCTCATTCTGAGGAATCGGCCAACCAAGGATCACAAAAACTTTTCGTGGATCCATTATAATTCCATCTGCAAAAATTATATGTTGTAAGTACTCAATCTCAGATAAACATAGTTGTATCTTCTCTAGGTTGACGTACAAAGTATTGTCATCCAACATTTGAAAAACTGTATGCAAATGACATTCATGTTCTTCCAAACTTTTACTATAAACCAAGAGATCATCTACAAAATCAACCACAAATTGACCAATAAAAGGATGAAAAATATCATTCATGAGCATCATAAAAGTAACTAGAGCATTAGTTAAACCAAAAGGCATTACAAGATACTCATAATGAACAAATCTAGTACGAAAATTTGTTTTATGTACATCATCATCCTTGACTCTTATTTGATGATAACCACTTTTTAAGTCTATTTTACTATATACAATAGCACCTCCTAGTGCATCCAGAATATCATCAATGCGAGGCATCAGATATCTATATTTTATTGTAACTTTATTTAATGTTATAAATTCTATACACATCCTAAAAGATCCATCCTTTTTATGAACCAAAAGCAGTGGGGCAGCAAAAGGTGAATCACTAGATTTGATGAGTCCTTTGTCAAAGAAACTCCTCGACGGTACAACGTACTTCTACCTCCTCTTGTAGAATCATTTGATAGGATTGTTTGGCTAGTGAATGAGCTCTTGGTACTAGCTCAATCCTATGCCCCACTTTTCTGTGAGGCGGAAGACCTTAAGGTAACTCTGAAAGAAACAACTGTTGGAATTCAGTTTTCATTCTAGAAGCTACCTAAGCCTCCACACTAGTTTGTGTTGGTGCATGTCAATCATCAATTGAAGGTTTATGAAGAAATGAAGTCAAGGAATCAAGAAGAGAACAAATTCAGAAGGTTGAAGGAAGGACATATTCAGAAATTCAAAACTATGTACACATATGTACATTACTTCAGATATAGCTGACTCATACTTTTTGATTAGTCATAAGCTTGTATATATTTGCCTATAAATGTTTTGGAAAACGTCGGGGCAAGTAGAATAGAATGAGAATAGAGAATAGGAAGAGAGAAATGAGCAGTAGAGAGTGTCATTAGACACATGAGAAGTGAGTTGAATTCATCAACTTCACTCAATTGTAACTTTCTGAGAAATCAAGAAAACTTGCGCCCGATGTTTTGCTGTCTGCTTCTTCTGTGTTTAATCTTTTGAGAAATCCTTCTGCATGTATCTAAGTCCATAGCTAATCTATCTATGGCTAGAATTTGAGAGGCTAATTGTAATCAGGTTGAGAGAATTTAGTTTAGGAACATTCATATGTAATGATGTTCTGAGAGTCGACAAAACTGGCGCAGATTTCATGTTCAGAGAAATGAACATTACTCAGTGTGTGGTGTAAAGTTTTACACAAGTGAGAGCTCAAAATCTAAGTTGGAAGGTAAGCCATCTATGGCTAAAAGATCTTGATCAAACGGGTTCGACATTGGGAGAATTATAGCTAAGAAGTTACAGGTGTCAAAGTCGCTACTGCAGAGAAGGTGTTTTACACATAGGTAACTTGTTTGTATGATTTCTCAGAGTATACTGAATCATTTGCATGGATTTAAGTTGGAGAAGGTGCGCAACCTTAAGGCAAAGCATTGTGCAAAGTTTTATTAAAAACTTTACAGGATTGATATGTCAATGAGTGATTAATCTGCAGCAGTCTTTTCAGAGAAGTGATTTCTTCACAGTTAGTCAAGTTCTTGGTAATATGTTAGTAGATTTCCAAAATTATGTGGAGTCTAAAGTTATTCTTGGTCTAGAGGTGGTCTAATACCAAGGATAGCTTGTTCTTTTGGAGATTAATCCTCTCCATCAGTTTGAATGTGTAAACTTAACAACTCATTATGCTCAAAATATAAGAAATACAAATACTTACACTCTACTTTTACCATTGAAGAGGTAGATGCTTGTCTATACACCTTTATATCGGGCTCTCCACGGATGATGATGCGGCGACCATTATGATTGAATTGATATATGTGAGTTTGAAAATCAATAGTTGGCTCCTTACTTGCATGCCACTATTTACTGAGGAGGAGATCAAATCTAGCCAACCTAGCAATCTCAAAATCTATCTCATCTCTATAAGCCTGTATCTAGAATCGTAATCTAAAAACTTTTCATCCCAGGTCTCAGATCCCTTCCCATCTACCAACTCTACCCTGTAGGTGTATTCAGATGGAGTAGTCTTCAACTTTATTTTCTTCACTAAAGAAGAGTTAATAACGTTATGTGTGAATCATGTATCAAATAGAACTTTAACGAGATGCCCATGAACTTCCCCACTCATCACAACCAACTCGGTGTTAGGAAATTGAAACCCTTTCTGAACAACTAGGGATAACACCAGATCTCAAATATTCTTAACCTTCTTAGTGAATGTTATATTTAAGATGGGTTGTTTATCTTTAGGTTGGGGATCCATCTCAGTTTCTGTAGTATTGGAATCCTTTGACCTACTAAAATAACTCCAAAAACCATCAAAAGTGGTGAGTATTTTAACAATTATATTGGGTATCATCATACAAGTTGCACAAACAACAAATGAAAGATACTTTCATGCTTTTTGCTATGCATTTGAGCTAACTCACCTATACTAAGACCATATAATGAAGTGATATGCATAAATATGGTTTCATGAGTAATACAAAGATTCATGTGCAACAGATCGTCCATCATGAATTTACTTATTTACAACAAGCAAATTATGCATTGGTTCTAGTTCTAACAAAACACGCATAGAAAATTCTAAATGCTTAAATCAATAGAATGCTCATATACATAACATACATACATACATATATATATATATATATATATATATATATATATATATATATATATATATATATATATATATATATATATATATATATATATATATATATATATATATATATATTGATTATAATGAAAAATTATTTGGTGAGTGCCATACTAATTGTATCTTCAAATTCATACAACTAAATTTTAATGAAAAGAATAATAATAAATGCGTTAATTAACTTCCATGTAAAATTGAATATTCACTCTTTATTCAATCCATAAACTGATTCAAAAAAAACAATCAATGAACAATTTCAACATCTAATGTATCCTAATAGAGTAGCTATGTACAACAACCTCTTCCACTTCATTTTCTATGAAAAATTTAATATTTGACATGCTTTTTATGACCCTAAATGAAGATAAGTATGAGGTAAATTATCTCCTATGAAAAGGAACCATGTCCAAAAACATCAATCAAAGAAATAAGAATTCATTCATGCCTAAAGAGTCCCTCACGATACTTTTCAGTCAACTTTCAACCTTTGTACAGATGGCCATATCTACTCAAAACCGATCAAATAACCTATCATTGAAATCTCTTGAAGCAAGGAATCTATAGGATTTTGAATTTTTGAATTTCGATATTCTTAGCTCAAGATATGGGCATTTTGGTGCACCTAGGTACGAATTTCAGAGGTGAAAATTGAAGAATTTCCTCTCTCTCTCTCTCTCTCTCTCTCTCTCTCTCTCTCTCTCTCTCTCTCTCTCTCTCAAATTCGGTGCCCTTAGAGGAGGAGAGCACACATGGCATTGCATATCCCACATAGCATGAAATTTTCGAGCTGGCCTATATAAGGCGCATGATAAGAGGCCAATCTTCTCTCCTTGGGAGGAAGAAGCTCAAAAGCAGCTTCTCCATCCTCGTGGGATTGTGGGAGAGGTTTCAAAGGAATCCTTCAGAAGTCCAATATGAATACAAAGGGAGATAAGACTTACCTCCTACATAGAACAGCTAACAAATGTTGACTACATGAGCTTTTGCTTCCTCTACTACACACGAATGGAGGTGGTCCCTCTCGCCCAAGACTACAAGAAAATTCTCCATGCAAGCAGCTTCCCTGTCTTCACGCGAGCTCCATGAGATTTTCTTACTAAAACCCTTCTTCCAAGAAGATGATGAGATGGATTATTCTCCAAGACTTTCCCTTCTCTCACTCTGGCTCAAATACCAAATGAAAGATCCCAATTTGCTACCTGCCACTCTCCTCCGAACCTTAAATAGCCCTTGCCCTTGGCACCTCTAGAACCTTCTCTAAGTTCCAAACACTCCTCATATGGCCGCTCTGAGGAGATGGAATAACCTTGAAGATCCATGCTAGAGCCTTGGCTCCTCCGAACTCTGGTCCTTGACCTGACTAGGGCCTCGACAAAATGCAGATAGACCAATGGTAGACCATGGAGTTCTAAATAAAACTAGCATAAAGATCATCTTCCATGCCCACATCACGTTTTGGGAGACTAAACCACTTTTCCATGAGTTTTTCAGTTGAAGATTCCATCTAGTTTCTTGGAGAAAAGTAAGGTTTTTGGGAGGGCACTTTTAAGTTCAAAATGCACACCAACTTTGGAGAATTATGTAAGGAAGAGATCCAAGAAGAGTGTTGGGGGATTCTTTAGTTGAAAGGGGATTGAGTATTTGAAGGAGGAAAGTAGGGAAGAAGAAGAAGAAAGGAAAGTTGCATCAGAAGCCTCTAGGCCTTAATTAACATAAAAGTTTACAATAGCTTTTGTCTAGAATGAGCCAAAATCATCTCTCTATGTAACCATGTTAGGAAAAATAATTACACACAAGTACATCTAAATACAACAATTACTTCTGCACTCAGTTTCTACGCCATTCCTTCACCTTCTCTAGTAGCTTGCCCTTATGCACCACTAGAACTCAAAACTCCAATAAGGTTGAAGTTCTAGTCACTTCTATTGTTGAACTATAGCACCTCCTTCATGAGACTATGTCAGACTTTTGTTGCCCTTTACCTTGAGCACCTTTTTCTTCACACACAAGAGGACATAAAGTATTACTTTCACAAGCCTTGGTCCTCTAGTTCTCTACACACTTTCTTTCCAAAATTTTTCTCTCTCTACAAACTCTCTCTCTCTCTATGCACTTTTTCTATCTCTATGCACTTTTAAAGTGTGTTTGTGTTTCTCTCTCTTGCTCTCACAATGTAGTGTATCATCTTTCTTTCCTAGTCTATCTTCAAGTATAATCCTTTGTTCTATTGATTCCTCTTACGTACATCACTTCACTTCCAAGTGCTTGTATATCTTGGTGCTTTCCTTGTAGTCCCAAGAACGTTCTCGGCATAGAGACCAACAATAACCTATTTGTTCCTTTAGTGAATCTATGGAAAAAAATAAATGGGGGCCAAACATAAGCTTTTTCTTATCTTCTTAATTGCCTATCTTTTTCACTTTGATCTTAGTTTCTCAAAATGCACGCATAAAGGAGAATTCAGCTGAACCTTCTTAACACTTCAAAAACCCTTTAAAATCCCCTCAAAAAGAACCTTTTGCAACCTATATTTAACTTTACCTCCAAGAAAATTGTGAGCATACCCTTTGTGCACTAGTTATGCACCCAATCTATGAATGATCCTTGGCCATTTGTGCACCACCTATGCACCACTTTTCCAAGTAAGCACCACGTCAAGCTCAGCAAAGATTCTTTCCCATCCTCTAGTATATCTTTTGTACTTGTAGGCTCTCATTTGGAGTGTATAATCTAGGTCTGAGCTATCCCCACACTAACTAGAACTTCTCATAGGTAGAGATTTGGATAATCTATATCTCATTTTGCAGTTTTTTGTTTCATAGGAAAGATAGCTTATCTTTTTGCTACTCTTGTAAGCTTTATTTGGAGTATTCTTAGCCGAGTACATTGATCTTGAAATGGAAATGGTTTGGTATCTGCATATTTAAAAGTTTGTGTGTGAGGAGTATACATACGTAGTTTTTCTTGTGAAAGGGGGTTAATATACGTCACATTATCCAAATTCAATGATTTGTGGCTTTTTGGAACTCCTATAAAGTCTTTTTTCTATGTGTAAATTTTCATATTTGGAGTCCTCTATTCTACAGAGAAATTCAAGTTTTGGCTTATTACAGTAGACAACAAAGTGGTCCTAGGAAGGGCCCATCATTCTTTTGGTGCAATTAGGGGTTATATATTCCATCAAACTTATCTAGTTCAACTGATGGCAATTTCTTCTAATGATTGTGTGAATTTCTCTCTATTGTGTACTTACATGTAAAATGAGATGGTTTTCATGAAAGCCTATATGTGGGTATGTATGCACATGCACATTTTTGTATGCACATGCACGTTTTGTGTGTGTGTGTGTGTGTGTATTTCCATTTGCATGTGTGTGTGTGTGTGCTTTGTTTATTTTTCATTGTGTGCATGTGTGTGCATCTGTGTGTTGGAGTTTGAGGTTTGCCAAAGCACACAAATAACACGAGGAAGAACAAAATGATTGGAGCAAAACACAATAAATAATGTATTACCAAGTGAATGTACAAAAACAAATGACCCATTAGGGTTATAGGCATATATAAAAAAGGGAAAAAATCTCCAAAAGAGGAAAAAACATGTCCCGCTGTCGTGAGTGTGTTCACATATCACTACCAAAGTGTATCGACAAATCCCCCCTAGAAGTGATGTGGTATACAAGAATTTGGAACTCATGTATAAGGAAGTGCCAAGATATGTGGAAACAAATTAATCCACAAAAAGAAGTAATCCCAAAGGTCTATGGAAAGCATCAAAATTCTTTCTAGGTTGTTTGAAACATTATCTCTTGTGGGCATGTATGCCAAACTAATATCTCCAACAAAGAACCTCTCCCTAATATAATGATAGTGCAATTCAATGTGCTTAGTGTGAACATGCAACACATGGTTCCTTGGAACTCCCAATGTTCCTTGAATGTCACAAAAGATGGTGGTGGTAGAAGGCTGACCAACACCCAAATCAGCCAAAAGGTTTTTTAACCACACACACTCAACAATCGTTGTCATATACTAAGCCTCACAACTAGAAGCGGACATAGTAGGCTCCTTCTTTTTCAATCAATATATGCATGAGCTACCAATCATGAAGCAAAAACCACTAGTGGACCCAAAGGTTTCTCAGCAACCAACCCAATCCGATATAGAAAAAACATGTATATCTAGCGGTAATGATCCCCTTGGGACAAAACAATCCAAGTATCAAGGTACCACTCAAGTAGCGAAAGATGGGCTTAATTGCGTGCCAATGCTTGACACCTTGGCAATTTCTAAACCAGCTCATGTTAGAGATAACAAATTGAATACTAGTCCAAATTATGCATAAGTAAATCAAGCATCCAATAGCTTGTTGATAGAGAAAAACATCAAATTCATCTCCAACATCATGAAAAACGCAGCTGAAAACATGTCTTCAGATGAATGGAAGTAGGTTTGCAATCTTTAGGGGAAAAATACTGTAATAATGTGTCAATATTTGTTTTTGATACAAGGCTATTCCCCCCATCAACTTGCTTAAACTAAATGCTCAAATAAAGATGCAAATACCCCAAATTTTAATTCTCAAAAAATCAGCCTTAAATTAAGAAATATTCTTCTCATTAGCACCAATGAGCAACATGCCATCAACATATACTATAATGATCAAAAGTACATCATCCAAATTCTCAACATATAAAGTGCTCCTAGCTCAATTGTTCTCAAAACCATGTGCAATCAAGTATGCATGTATCTTTTCATACCAATCACCTAGTGCTTCCTTTAAACCATATTATGCCTTTTTTAGCTTTTGCACTTTTTTTCGTGTCCTTTCGACACAATCATGGGGCCGAAATACATGCACTTCTTTGTATATATCACCATTCAAAAAAAGCAATTTCAATGCCCAATTGATGTACATTCCAGCCATGATGAGTTGCAAATGCACATATGCTACAAACTATGGTCATTCCAGATATGGAAGCAAAGCTCTCATCAAAATCAATGCCTCTCTCTTAAGCATAATCTTAGGCAACAATCCTAGCCTTATACTTTTTAATTGTTCCATTAAGCTTACGTTTCAGCTTGTTTACCCATTTAGTTCTAATGGCACTTCTATCTAAAGGCAAATCACATAAAGACCAGGAACCATTCTTCATAACAACATCATATTTTGATTGCATAGGAGCCATCAAATTTTTTTTTATTTCGTGCTTGATGAAAAGAAAGGGGCTCATTCTCATCAAAAAGACTAGAGTCAACCATTGTATAGAAATCTAATGCAAAGGAGCCAATATGAGACCCTAAATGAGTATGATATGATAGAGGTGCATCCAGTTGTCTATCTGTCAAAGTCTAGTCCACTCATTTATGCATATTTTTTTCCTCCTCTATATTATCTCTCTCATTAATACTTTCATCATATAAATTTGGATGAGAAATGGAATGATGTGCATCATCATGTGGAACTTGTGAATGCTAAGAAATCGCCTCAGTTAATCTAGCACTTGATTTTCCACCTATAGAAATAGGCAACAAAGTATCATACAGATCTCTAGAGCTAATTGGAGTCTCCTTGGTACATGAACGTAATGAATGAACTATGTCTACCAAAAAAACAACATCAGAGCTAACCAAAATGCATTTATTATGTGGATGATACAAACGATATCCTTTTCTTTCATAAGTATACCCAACAAAAATACACTTCATCGCTTTGTAATCCAATTTCCTACAATTTTCTTTAGGCATTGATGCAGATGCCAGACAAAAAAAGACACACAGATGAGAAATAGATGGCTTGCAACCATGCCAAGGCCTCATATGGAGTGATATATTCGAGTGCTTTTTTGGGACACTTGTTAAGTACATATGTTGCACACAAAAAAAAATTGAAGCTAGAAGTTATGTAATTTTTTACCATACATAGTAGCCCAAGAGGACCTATGCACCAAAGTAGCATGAGGCAAGGGAGATAGAAGGAGCAAGGGCAAAGAGAAGGCCCACGAGAATGAAGTAGGCAAAGACCTCAACATAGATCTGGTGAGTAGGAAATGTTATTCCTTTTTCTTTGATCGTGCATCAAACAATGATTGTCATCACTACATTACATTCTAAATTCCCTTTCTGATAGAGTAGCATCCGATTTTCTAAGCCAAGGATTCCTATACCTTCAAGAGTAGTAGATCCACTGACCATCAATTTTTATAATTTTTAAAGCTCATTTGAGTCTCCAAAATAGCCTAGGAACTTAATTTTTAACTAAGTCATACATTAGGTCTGAAAAAGGTCGAAGATAGTAAAAAAAGCATTAAAAAAGCATAAAAAAAGCGTAAAAAAAGCTAGAATTCTCATTTTTGAGGTTGGCTTGTTAGACAATCAAGCAATTCTAAAACATTACAAATTTTTTTTGGATAATAATCAAAGATTCCATTTTTTCCTCTTTTTGTATTGCTTAGTATGCATATGCATGTGCATGTTCTAGGTTGCATTATTCGTTACTCAACAATTCATTTATTCATGAACAATTGCAAAATTTTGCGGCAACCCCCCATTATTCAACCAAATTATTTAGTGCCATGTCAGCTTATTCAGACATGAGCAAATACTTTTTGCACCGTAATTTGACAATGTTCAATCGACACGCTTTCGATCAAAAAAGCTTTTGATAAAAAATTTTATAGGTAGAAATTTGTTTGATCGAATATGTTTTCGATCAAAACAAATTAAGTTGAATAATTTTTTATAAAAGAATACAACTAGACTCATTTTTCATAAGATTTGCTTTGTTTTTTACAAACTTATAGTGTCATAGAAAGAACAAGGTATAAACTCTTGCTATAAATATTAGGTACTAGTACTAAAATCATAAAGAAAAATATTTTTGTTTACAAATTAAAAATTGTTGTGATTATTTGACTCAACATTGATTCTTACTTCACAATAGTATATGTATGTATGTGCATGATTGTGTGTAAACATGTATTGTGATTATTTGAATCAGTATTGATTCTTACTTCACAATAGTATATGTATGTGTATTTGAGTGTATAATTGTGAATAAAATCTATTGTGATTGTTTGATTCAACATTGATTCTTACTTCACAATACTATATGTATGTGTGTGTATGATTGTGAATAAAAATGTATTGTGACTATTTGAATCAATATTGATTCTTACTTCACAATAGTATGTGTATGTGTATGTGTACATGCGTGTATGTTATATGATTGTAAGTGAAAATCTAATATGATTCTGTATCTGCATGTATATGTGTGTGTATGATTGTGAATTAAAAACTATTGCAATTGTTGAAAAATGGTTTATGTTTTTTTTTTATAATTCAAGGGTTGAGAAGGTAGTAATAAGTGAAGATCAAAGGCATCCAAGGACTCATATCAGCTAAGAGAAGGTTCTTATTGTATTGATTCAATATACCTTCATAGATCCATAGATCTTCTTTAGGAAGTTGTATTGTATTGATACAACAAAAACCTTCTCTTAGCTAATATGCAAACGCTTATGGGTACGAAAGTTGAAAAAAAGTATGGCTGAAAATATTATATGTATGTTTGTGCGCATGAAAGTAAATGTATACAAGTGTGTATTTATGTGCATGTGTGTATGCATGTGAGTAAAAATGTATTGTGATTGTTTGAATCAATATTGGTTCATACTCCAAAATAGCATGTGTATGTGTATGTGTGTGTATGTTATATGATTGCAAGTGAAAATCTAATATGATTGTGTATATGCATGTGTATGTGTGAATATGATTGTGAATTAAAAACTATTGTAATTGTCGAAAAAGGTTTTATGTTCTTTTTGATAATTCAAGGGCTGAGAAGGTATTGATAAGTGAAGATCAATGGCCTCTCGGACAATGCATATTAGCTAATAGAAGGTTCGTGTTGTATCAATACAATTCAACTTTAGAGATCCATAGATCTTCTTGAGGAAGTTGTATTGTATTGGATACCACAGAAACCTTTTGTTAGCTAAGATATTGGCATCAAGACAATCGCATCAAGAGGGACTTGTTGCGAGGAAAGAAATCGACTTATTGACATAATAGCATCAAGAGGGACTTGTTATGGCCAAGGTTTGAAAGAAATTGACTTATGCACTCAAACTTTCAATACTTACAAAAAAATATATGTAAATAGGTAATAAAAGATTTTACTTTTTATGATATAGTTTAATATATTTTCAAGCACATAATTATGAATTTATACTTTTTTTATATCTTTTTAGGTTATTTTGAAGCTCGATTGATTTTGATATGAGTATGAAGCTAGAAATTTCCCATTAAAAAGGGATGGTTATCGATCCTTAACTTGAATCATTTGAATGGGTATTAGATAATAGGTTCTCCTTTATTCAATAGAATATAGGTGAGTCTCACCACAGAGATGAAAAAATTATCTTTTAAGTTAGAACATGACACTTGAGGGTATTCCTAAGCTTTTATATATAGTTGTATTTTGGATTTCTACGTGACTTTACTTGTACATGACTTTAGTTACTTGTACATGGATGTGAAGGTAGACAAGGTTTCTTGAATTCGCTTTTGTTTTAGGCTCAAGTCGATTTATTGTGTGTATGTGCTTGTATTTATGTATATATACATATGCATGTGTGTATGTATGTATACATATGCATGTGTGTGTATGAATGCATGTGAGTATGTATGCACATGTGTGTGTATGCATATGTATGTATGTGCATGTGTGTATATGCATGTGTATGTATGTATGTGCATGTGTGTGAATACATGTGTCTATGTATGTATGCATATGCATGTGTATGCATATGCATGTGTATGCATATGCATGTGTATGCATATGCATGTGTATGCATATGCATGTGTATGCATATGCATGTGTATGAATATGCATGTGTATGCATATGCATGTATGTATGCATGTGAGTGTATGTGTCTATGTCTATATGTGTGTATGTATATGTGTATGTGTATATGTGTATATGTGCAAGTATCTATATGTGTATGTGCATGTATGCATATGTCTGCATTTGTAAATGTGTGTGTATGCATATCATATATGTGTACATTTGTGTATATGTATATATGTGTGTATGCATGTGTGTATATGTATGTGTGTGTATGCATATGTGTGTTTGTATGTGCATGTGTATGCATGTCTCTATGTATGTATGCATATGCATGTGTATGTATGCATGTGTGTGTATATGTGTGTGTATGTATATGTGCAAGTATCTATATGTGTGTGTGTCTATATGTGTGTGCATGTGTGTATGGCATGCACATAGATACACACTTGCATACATGTACTTTCAAATTTGTAAAAAAAACCCTAATTTTACCTCTAAAGAAAATTATCTATGGTAGGATTAGAGCTCTATAGACTCTCAAACAAATATGTGTTGAATGATGTTTTCAATAATAAGATTTCGATCAAAAGAACTTTCGATCAAATTTTCTTTTGAACAACCCTAAATAAAATGAACATATTCGGTGTTTATTCAAAAAACCCTAAATAAAACCAACATATTTGGTATTTTTTTTGCTCTTTATTCGGACAACCCTATCCATTTTTTTCAGTGTTTATTCAGACAACCTAAATAAAACGAACACATTTGGTATTTTTCAATTATTCCATAAAATAAATGCAACCTACTGCATCTTAGTGTGCTTCTGACTCACAGAATTTTGTATTCACTTGCACATGGTCATCATACCACCCTCATGTCCTCATGGATTGACAATTATGAAGTGGATCTCTGCACATTGGTACTCACCATTATGCTAGAGTGAGACAAAATTGCTTATCATTGCTGGGAAGTGAGCTTTGAGGATGAGCATGTGATGGTAAGATGTAGAGGGTTGAAATTTGAATCATGGGTTTTCACCTTTTTACCTCCCTTGTCATCATCCCTATCTTCCCTATTCACCTCCTATCTTCATTTCCACCTTCACAAAAAAATCATCTCTTTGGTCATATCCATACCTCCATTGCATTTCCCTCATTTCACTTGTGAGAGATAGCAAGAGAGCATGTTTGTGTGATGCATGTTCAGTGTTTTTTTGATATTTTGGTAATTATAGGCATCAATATCTATAAGAAGTATGACATCTCTATGCATGCACCCCGAGAAGAAGCTCTTTATTAGTCACATTAGTAAGAAAATTTGAGTAATTGGTAAAAAGAATTTCACCATGTAGACCACATGCATATTATAAAAAAAAAATTCTAGAAGAACACCATTTTGTCATTCCATCATGATAGACACATGTCTATCACGGACAGATGATAGACAACCCATGATTGATAAGTCTATCTATTGCAATGGACAGCAACCTATCATGACTGACACATCTATTGTGACATACCTGTCTATTGTAATAGATAGCCCACTACGAGAGACAAATACTTGTGTGATTTCATTGCATTGGGACAGATATATTTCACAGTAGATAGTGGGACTAGAAAATTGGATTAACTTAGGACTACAATAGGTATGAAAATACTCAAGACCCTTTAGATTCTCAAGTCCAAGGCAAATTTAAGCTAGATCAAGGATAACGTAAGTGGGAAGGAATGTAACTTGATTGATAAGAATATCAATTAGGAAAAAAATTAAGTGATCCTTATGGTGCATCTATTGAGACAAGAATCACATCCAAAAGAAATTATATAGGACAAGTAAATAATATAGAACGACAAAACAACATGGTTTGCACTCACGAAATTGGGAAAAATGTGTAAATCATATGAACCTTAGGCCAAATAGACACCTAGGATAAGATAGACAAAGCATCAAATCATCAAAAGCTAGTGTCAATCACATGCTATGTAGTGGGCTCAACAGTTTTGTGGCTACCCTTAAGTATTGAATTATGATATAGGTGAATTTTGAAATTTCATTTAGCATGGAAAACCCCATAGGTAGTTCAAGACTAGCCTATCTATAGACCCTTGAAGACCCCTACAAGACTCAATAAGAATACATAAGAAACAATAGATTAGGATCTCGCATATATGAGGATGAATTAAGGCGATCAAGGGTACAACTTAAACACCTGAATCAACCCTTTCGAATTGAACAACTAATTTTTAAATTCAAAGATGGATCTTATATTGATAAGCAAGGAACCATGTATGTGTTTATGAACTCACCTGATTGGACATATGGTTTTGGAATCATAATTCTTGAGTCTAAAATAGCAGACATGGAGGAGGAAAAAATTGGAAAAGAACCTAGAACACCCCATGGTAAGTCCATCGTGTCAAGGATAATCACACCATAATGGATTCCTTAGGATAATAAGAGCATAGAGCTATTCTTGAATAGAAATATTGACGAAGCATTTTGGAAATTCAAACTAGATAAGACAAGTGAGGTAGAGGGAGTCATAAATTATGAGTTTAAGGACCGAGATACCCCAAGGAAGGTGATCTACTTAGATAACTTCTTTGAGAGGATGTTTCTCATCTTGGAACATGGAAGTCATGCATACACTTGAAAATGAGAATGAGTATTTCCACCACCTAGATCTCGTGTGTATCATAGTCATGAAGGAGCTCGATCTTCCCATATCCAAGGCAACCATAAGAAGAGAACTAGGAACATACCTGAAATACTTTTTTTGAACCCTTCAAGGATAGAAAGAGAATAATGAGATAGATAAAATGAATCAAGAAAGACAGAGAGATCCAAGGCACCAAAGAGGCATGGAGGAGTTCCCTTTACCTAGACCAAGAGAACAACCTACAATATTGAAACCTATTCAACTCATAGACTCAATGAAAATTACTTTGATGAGATATTAGATCCACATGACCATGTAGCTGAATTTAGTTAAGTGTTAAGAATTAAATAGGTTGAGGATTTGTTCACTCATTACAATGCCTTTGGCCTAACATTAAAAAATGTAGCTCTAACATTGTTTTAGCCATTGCACCAAGGTCAATTTTGAGATATTAACTAGTTGTTATATGATTTTGATATCCAAATATGAAGGCAATGTCTTGTTTCTTAACTATGCAATTCCATTCAATTGAGGAGAGTACCTGGTAGTCACTGCCCTCTTGATACCTTTATCATGCAAGAACTCATCAAACTATTTGGAGAAGTATTCTCCACCTCCATCAAATTTGAGCTTCTTGAGTTATATACATGTATGTTTCTCCACATGTGCTAGATATTTTTTGAAGCAATAAAATACTTCATTCCTACTTTTGATAAAGTATAGAATAGTCCATATACTATGTTCATCAATAAATGAGACATAATAGCTTGATCCTACTAATGAAGACTCTTGGATTAGCCCCTATACATCTATATGTACAAAGTTCAATAAGTTGTTGTGGATGTAGCCTTTATGGTTGAATGGTTGTCTTGGTGCCTTCCCAATCTGACATGCATCACATCTGTTGATCATGTGTTTCTTTGTTACATTTGGTATTCCTAGAATGCTTTGATTCCTCACTATATCCGTAAGGTGCGTTCATTCACATGAGCTAGCCTTGTATGCCACACTTCAAGCTCACTTAGGGTTTGAAACCCAAAGTTCAATAGAGCTATGTTTTTTGTTTCTCCTACTTCAAAAGTAAAGAGCCTACCATGCTTCTCACCTTTGGCTATCTTCTTGATGCCTTGACATTGATCTTCCACAAAATCTCAATGTTGGGTGAACCTAACTTGAAAGAATTTCTCAACTATTTGGCCTACACTTATTAGGTTTCTTGCAATAGTGTGAACATAGATTACCTTGGTCATAATGTTTGTCATACCATTGGAGTCCTTGAATTTACCAGTCCTCTTCAAAATATTCTCTTTTTCATCACATGTTTGTATTTCATCTCTATGCTTTGGACTTTCCAAGTCAGATAAGAGAACTATGTTTCCAACAACATGAATTGAACATCTCGAATATATGTAGAATACGTGATCATCTTATTTACCTTCCGTGTGGCTTAGATTCATCAAAAGCAATGAGTCTTCATGTTATTTATCTTTAGAAAAATTGTTGTAGTCCCTTCTATTATGACCTCTATTGTTATTTTTGGAGTTGTGTCTAGCTTTGCCTCTATTACTACCATATCAACTTCTTCCACTTCCTTTCTGATTCTCCTCATTGAACTAAAATATGTGAGTGGTCTAGTTGATCTTATCATAGATGGCACAAGTTTGAACATTTCGGTCTTTAATTTTGCCATGCTTTTGTCCTTTCGTCTTCCCTTTGCACTTGCTTTTTCCTACAAAGTTGACTTGGGATGTCTCCTCTTCATCTTCTTCCTTCTTCTTGCCTTTTCAGTTTTTTTAACCTTCTTATGTACATAGAGAGCACTAATTTAATCATCATAGATCAATCGGCAAGCATAGGAGAAGAAATTGGAGAGAAGCGTATTGTAAGAAAAGTAATCAATGGTATTAAAGCTGATGACAAATGGGAGAGCTTCACAACTACCATGGACTTGTACATGGACATGCAGATTCCAGACCTTACCACTCTCATGGGGCAACTCTTTACCCATGAAGCGAAGCTCAACAAGGATGGAGATTCATCAAGACGTAGTAGCTCTTCTACCCGTATACACTCATAAAAGTAAGTCCAAAGAGAAAGGGAAGAATAAGAAGATTGAGGATGAAGGAGCTACCTACCAAGCCAACTATGCAGGGAGAGGTAGAACCTCAAGAGCAAGGGGCAGAGGAGGTAAGAAAAGTAGGGGGAGACCTTATAGCTCCTCACCATGTAATATTTGTGGATTGTCAAATCATACTATAGATGAGTGTTATAGGAATTTCAAGAATTAGAGAGGAAAAGGATATCAAAGAGGTGGATACACACAATCAAGAGGAAGATTCAATCACCATCAAGGATACAATAACAACTATAACAACAACTACAATAGCAACTTCCAAGGAGGCTACAAATCAAGAAAAGATTACAACAACTATATAGAGGAGCGAGAGGATTCTCTTTTGATTATGAATATGACTTCAAAACTAGGTATAAATGATGATCATCTATTCTACATTGACTAAGGATGCTCAAATCATGTGGCAGGAAATGCAGCTGTCCTCTCTGACCTTGAGGAACCAAAGGGTAAGCATCAGGTACAAACAGGTGATGACACCAAGTGCTTAGTGATTAAAGTAGGAAATGTTAAGACTTCTGATGGAAATAAGAATCTGTTGAGCAGGGTTCTATATGTGCCCACAATTACCAAGAATTTGATGAGTTTTGGATAGGTTGTGGAAAAGGGTTTGCAGGTCAGGTTCAAGCAATATGGAGCATTTGTGGAGGATCCCAAACATGGACTTAAGAGAACTATCAAAGGAGAAAAAAAAAAGTAGATTATTCACTTTTGAACTTGAGGATACAAGGAATATTGCACTTTATAGCTACAAAGATCAAACACTATCAGAACTTGAAATTTGGCATAAGAGATTAGGGCATGTTGATGAAACAACTTTAAAACAAATATGTAGAGATCAATGTGTGCTTGGGATACCTAATGTATCCAAGCAAGACATGATCTATAAATGTGGTGCGTGTTAGTTTGGAAAATCTCACAGGTTACCCTTCTCAAGGAAAGGCTACATACATGAGGACTACCTAGAGCTTTTCCATACAGATGTATGGGGAACAAGTAAGGATCCCTCAATTTCTAGATCAAATTATTCTGTATCTTTCATTGATGATTTCAGTAGGTGGACTATCCTATATTTTATGAAGCACAAAGATGAATTATTTAGATGCTTTAAAAAGTATCTTGCACTTGTTGAGAACCAAACAGGGAGAATTCTAAAGAAACTAAGCTCCGATGGAGGAGGTGAGTACTTCTCAAATGAGTTTGATGTATTCTTGCAAGAGAGAGGAATCAAGAGAGAAATTACAACAAGTTATACCCCTGAGCAAAATGGAATGGCAGAGAGGAGAAATAGATTAATTGTTGAAATAGCTAGGTCAATGTTAAATGAGAAACAATTACCTAATTACTTGTGGGCAGAGAGTGTATCTACTGCCACTTATCTTGTAAACAGGTTTCCATCCAAATCTCTTGATGGGATGACCCCATATGAAGCATGGCATGGTAGAAGACCCTCACTTCATCATTGCTAGATCTCTGGATGTGTTGCTTATGGACTTGAATCAGAAAGGATAGAGGTTCTACAATCCTTCCAACAAAGGAGTTTCATCAAGTAGATTAAGAATCAAATGATGCAGGATTTCCAAATTAGTGACCTTGGATGACTAACAATTTTTCTTGGACTTGAGTTAGTCTATACTAACTCTGGAATTTACATTACTCACAGAAAGTACATATAGGACATGTTGAAGAAGTTTCATTTGCAGGATGCCAAAGTAGCAAGCACTCCAATGGAGGTAAACCAGAAGTTAAGTGCTCATGAAGGTGATGTGATTGAGAATATTGTAGGTTACCAAAGCATGGTGGGAAGTTTGAACTATGCTACATTGACAAGGATTGATATTGCTTATGGAGTAAGTGTTTTAAGTCAATTTATGCACAAACCTAGGGCACCTCATTTGGAAGCTCCTAAGAGGATTTTGAAGTACCTTCAGGGCACTCAAAACCAAGGGTTATATTTTCCTTATACTTCAGACTTGGACATCAAGATATATTCAAATGCAGATTGGGAAGGTTGCAAAGATGATAGAAGGAGTACCTCAGGATACCTATGATTTGCAAGTGACAAACCTATATCATGGTCTTCAAAGAAACAACCCACTGTTGCTTTATCTTCTACTGTTATATTCCAGAGATGTACATGCTTGGAGGAACGAGAAGTTCCTTGCTCGGGGGATAGCCAAGGCCAAAAGCTAGAGAGTTCATACGAGGTACCTACTCATGATGGCCAGATGAGTAGGGGGGCCTTAGAGAGAATGACATGCCTGGGACTCACCTCCCAGCCTATTTATAGCCCTTGCCTAGTCACCATCTAGAGTTCTCTCTAAGGCCCCTCTACTCATCTAGCCATCATGAGTAGGTACCTCGTATGAACTCTCTGGCTTTTGGCCTTGGCTATCCCCCGAGCAAGGAACTTCTCGTTCCTCCAAGCATGTACATCTCTGGAATATAACACTCTCTCCCCCTTCTAAAGATCATTGTCCTCAATGATATAGAAGGAGTTGTAAACCTGGGAATCAACATCTATGATTCCAAATAATAAAAGTAGACTGGTAGGTGTCTAAAATACTAGATGCTCAAAAAGTAGACAACTAGTCTTGGTGCTTTATATCTAGCATTTCCACCAACAAATAGTAATCCTTGCCTTGGTCATACTGGAGGAATCCCTCTGAGGCCCAATGAGTCCAGATGTGCGCAGCATAAGTACTCGGAATATCCTCGGACTCCCTATGCCTAGACCTTGACCACTAACTTGTGATGGCTTGTCACCTGTAGAGACCTCGGCAGCTTGCCCTTGTCTCATTGAAATACTCACTGACAACTTTTCATAAGGTACAATCCTCCAAAATCACTTACTCCATTAGAGTAATAAAATACTATGTTCATCAAAAATAATTTGACTATGTCCAACTCTCTGTGGAAGAATACTAAAAAGAAATAGAAATCTTTTCCAAGTAGTGTTTATCTCTAAGCTCAAGTAAATCTGCTTGATTTACTCACTGTAATGAAATGAAACTCAAGAAAATCTCATCATGATCCAAACTGTGAATCCAAGATGATAATATATCAATGATCCAAACTATGGAACAAGATGTTAATCTATCAATGATCCAAACTATGGACCAAGATCTCGATGTGTCATATATATAATAATCCAAACTATGGATAATATACAAATTATGGATCAAAATCTCGATCAGTCATATATAATCCAATCTATCATATATGATAATCCAAACTATGGATCAAAATATGTCTCATATAAAATAAGTCCTAATCCACTCTCTGGAACCAAGTCCATCATGCCACGTGAAGAAGTGCTAAAAAAATCTAGCAACTAGTGGAACTACCACCGCCTTCTCAATAATAGCATGCAGGATGTTCCAAGTGGATGAAATTTGCTTTATCCATGAGCACCATCTGATCATCACTATGATCAAATCATTCCTAACTACTGTACTAATCTGGCACTCCCAGATATAATGAGAACCATAATATGAGTCCACTAGACATACTGAAAAATGGTAAGTAGATGTGTGCACACTCATAGCCCACTAGGCTAAGCATCTAGCTCACCTCATACACACTATGTATGAACCATGGCCTATTCTCAGGCATATCAAATAAAGTAGTACATACTCTTTGAATTTCTTCTTAATGCAATCGCCTATTCATAGTTCTTATGTGCAAACCTTGCCTTTCCGCTTCTAGGCCACTTGCCTGTGGACTTGCCTTATTTGTAATCACATACAGAGTGACTGTCTCAATTGCCCCTCTGTTGTCTAATAATAAGATGATACCAGAAGATCATATAAATGAACTCCAAATCATATCAAAATACAATCTCAGAGACTTCTCTCGCATACCATCTGTCCTACACCTAGGTAGAATACAAAGTTTGATGTCCCATACCACCAACTTTATAATCCACATAGATGTGTGTATGAGATTAAAGTCGAACACTTCTCTCAAAAATGATAAGAATAACTCGGTGAGTACTCACAACCATAAATAATGTAATGAAATTATAAAGTGTACTCACAACCATAAATAATATAATGAAATCATGAAGTGTTCCTGAAGTGTTTCCTTCCCTCGATGGAAAGAACAGAGTCATTCCTATGACTCTATCACTCATAACTATCTGTAACATCAACTCATCTTGAGTTGAGAATTGAGAAACTATTTAGTAAATCAACTCAACTAGAGTTGTGAAGGATGCGGCTTGCATCAAATATCAACTCATGCATCTTGAATCAGATATTGAATCACAATAAATTGGATTTTATACAACTTGTATGAATCCAGTTATATGAAATGAGAACAACTAGGAAAATTCGTTCCATGCTCTCATGGTACTATATATATACTTGAAAATTTCGACAGAGTCTCCTCTCTCCTACTGAGAATGGTCACCAAAAACCAATGCTCAATAAACACATATCTAGGGCATATCTAGCCCATGGTGATCACACCATCTCAAAATATATCATAAAAAACCTGTGAAAAGTCTGTTCCTTTCAACAATGCCTCCTGCATAAACAATTTCCAATAGCAACAGATTAAATCTTACTTTTAACTAATGTTTACTCATCCAAAATCTATGAAACTTTGCAAACTTTTATAGCTTTTCTCAAGCTTTAATTAGGCACATAAAACACTTGATTTGGATATTTTCTTAGAGTTTTATGACCATTTTACTAAAAGGGTCGAACACTTGACAACCAACTCTAAAAATGTACAGGGTCATCTTCTTGATGCCCTTAGACTAATCAAAAAAACTCCAAATTTCCTTTTCTTTGTGCCCAAATCTAGATCAACGTATCTACTTTGCTCTCACAAAAATTCAATTCAAAATTAAATCAAATACACATTCAAAAGTATTATTCTATCTCTGCTACACATGCGTTTAGGTGAGCTTAGAAACACTACTCCTGCACTTTTATAATAACTTATAACTATGACGATAAACTCCAAAATCCTTGCATTTTGGTTCTAGCATAGGGTGTTTATTGGAGCAGCTTCTCCAACAAAAAATTTTGAAATTGGAGTTTCCAATATGAAAATATCATGTGCTCATCAGTCACATGTACCACTCTTTGGAAAATCCTTGCCAGAGATTAGTCTGAGAAGAATAGATCATTTCACCTATCAAATGATGTCCACTTGCTTCCAAATTTTCACAGCATATAGCTACAACTATCTAATGATATTGGTATAAGTGTCATAGTATTTGAAGATTTGGAGCTTTGACAATGACCAAAATACTGAGCCTCTATACCTGCAAAATTATAAACAAATTGCAGAGGCTAAGTTTTAATCTTATCTTTATATCTCCTAAATGGAGAATAATTTCATCTTGAAATTTTATAAACACCATATGGAGGTGTTTAGCTAATTTTAGAAACAAAAATCATTTCATTTGATTAATTGAGCTAAGAGAACCAATCACCTCTAGGTGACATGGACTCTGTTCATTTCACAAATTCCAGAGGCTGCACTTTCATGTGAAGAGATTACTTGACCTATCAAATGATCTCTAAAAATAATGAAGATTTTTATTGCACAAAATGCATCTATTAAGCTTTTGGCTCCAACAAAAATCATTGCATTTGGATCTACCAATTAAGAGAAATGCCCTTTGCAATAGACCTATGTCACTTGTTTCAGGTCTCTACCTATAGTAGCAACACTTTTAGTGCAAAGGTCACTTGACCTATATGAAAGTCTCCAAATTACTTGAAAATTGGTCAGCTTAAAGAAAAGCTTAAGAGATACTTTCCCTCCAAATTTCAATAAATTTGGGCATTCCCACAAACAGTAGGATCCAAATCTCTATGAGGCTGCTACCTCACTACTATTTGCTCGATCATTTTTTTCAAACTTAAAAATGACGAGACATGTTAATCCTTACGATTA
This sequence comes from Ceratopteris richardii, assembly GCA_020310875.1. Lineage (NCBI taxonomy): Eukaryota > Viridiplantae > Streptophyta > Polypodiopsida > Polypodiales > Pteridaceae > Ceratopteris > Ceratopteris richardii. Next base: position 80,785,901 of record CM035440.1, read on the forward strand.
AACAAACTTATTCATTATCTTGGATGGATTATGTCATGGAGATGTATCCATGCATATAATGATCATCTAGATCAATGCAAACCAAATTAACCATCCAAATCGTCTCGTTGAAAAATCAACTCTTTACATAGTATCCACCTTTTAGTGAAAGTGAATATCTATGGATGTCATTCTCTCATTACAACCAATCATATACAAGCACTTACTACTTGTATTGATGATCATATCCATAGCACACTTGTGCAGACTTGGGATAAACTTCTATATTAAGTACATAGATTTGCATGAAGAACAATTCATGTGCTCATGCGTTACTAGATGTAAACATATCTTTGTTTCTCTTAATGCATATACCTTATCTTTCAGTTTCTAAAGGCATAATTAGCCTATGCCTGGCACCTCGATCACATACCTCATGCTCACCCTAACCAGTCGTGGTGATACATAAAAGTGATCTTCTATAAACAGAAAATGCATCGTGCATTTCAACTTTCTAACAATCATATTGTCTATGCATACATGCATTCACTCATGCATTTTGTTCTCTACTTCAATAAAATTATATGCTTTTCACTATGCTGACAAAAGACTTCCTCTCTCACACAACACAACATCACTCTAGTTCTCAAATAGCATATAACGTCATGTGGCTACAAAATTTTCGGCAGCATTTTGCCAGGAAAATGAAGCCTGAAAAAAAAATACTAATAGTCTTTACAATGATAGGCATCAGCCTTGTGGTTGGAAAACCACACTCTTTACTCCAGAAACCTGCAAAAAAGAAACTTTGCCAAAATGTGTTGTTGGGCACTACACGCCCTCATAACCATGTCTCTTTTTCTGCTTTCAATACCTGCAAAAGATTCTAAAACACACAAACAAGATGTGTGCATGCTTTTATGAATCAACATTAGTTAGAATAACTTTATGTGCATAGATAAATTCATGTAAAACCTAGCTTTCATGCACATTCCAATATTGATTTCTTAAAACTGAAAGAAAATACAATGCAAAATTATAAACTTTGATGCGAGAGGTATTCAAATGAGTTTATTAGAAAGTAAAAATATGATGCAAATGTATGAAGAACAGTTCTTTCATATCCAAAATGGTTCAAAATATGATCAAAAACTCCTAACTATCATAATCGAACACTCAAGTCGCTCAAAAAGGGTTTCTTGCCAGTCAATAGCCATATAAAAACTTGTGCAGAGATGGCTTCCAATGGTTCAAATATGCATTATGCAGTCAAAAGAAAGATCTTGAATTCTAGAATCTATGGCAAGTTGAACTTCTTGATTTGGACATCCTATGAGGAAGTTATGGCCAAAACAATGAAGCTAGGTGAGTGGGCAGCATACCTATTGAAATGATATGTAGAGAATTAAATGCTCTCTACATGTGATTTAAAATTATCCAATGATAGCTTCCAGCCACTCATTGGAAAGCCCTTGAAGTCTACGTCTTATCCCAAGTGGAATCATCCAATTTGGGTTTCATATGAGAGAGTTACGGCCATTTAAGTGGAGGTAGGTATGCTAATCTTGCTTTTTTTTTCTCTCTTACTTTTTAATCTTTTCCTTCTCTCTCTAATCTTGATTTTTATCTTCTCTCTTCCTCTTTCTTCATCCATTTCTTGCTCCTTCATATGTGTTCATCTAACTTTCTCTTCTTGTCTTTCTTTTTTTTATTTCCTTCTCTTTCCTTCTTTCTCTTTCTCTTTCTCTTTCTCTTTCTTCAGCTCTCTCTTTTCTCCATTTGTTTTGGCTTCTCTTTCTATCTCTCTTCATCTCTTCTTCTCTTTCTATATCTTTCTTTCTCTTTCTCTTTCTCTCTCTCTTTCTATCTTTGATCAGTGCATGTAGCAGAAATCCATAGTGATTATTTTGTATAGCGCAAGTTTTATGTACATCAAGATGATATGGCGTATTGGATACATTATTCGCGTTCCATGCCTGAGGTTAAGAGTTTGATTCCTCCAGGCTGCGCTTTGATCATGTAGTTATGTAGAGCAAATAAACGAAGCTTAGTCGTGCCTGTGAGTGCGAGTAGTACCACCATATCATTCTTTTGCCATCTACGAGCTGCACACATTTTGATACGATCTTATCAACCAATTATATTCTCTTTGGAGATCCCCGCGAACAAGACCCCATGGCTGCTCGTTGTTTCCACACACGATGAAGATGAAGATGCCCTTCGTTTCTCAAGATCTAAAAGCTCTAATACCAAATGTGAGAAGTGGAGAATGACATGCCTGGGACTCACCTCCTAGCCTATTTATAGCCCTTGCCTAGTCACCATCTAGAGTTCTCTCTAAGGCCCCTCTACTCATCTGGCCATCATGAGTAGGTACCTCCTATGAGCTCTCTGGCTTTTGGCCTTGGCTATCCCCCGAGCAAGGAACTTCTCGTTCCTCCAAGCATGTACATCTCTGGAATATAACATCTACAAAGGCCGATTATAGAGGATTGGCCAATGCTACTCAAGAGGCCATATGGATCAGACTATTATATACAGATTTAAGTTTGCATACCACATCTCCAATGATTTTTGGAGATAATACAAGCTCATTACATCTTGCAACAAATTTTATTTATCATGCTAGGACCAAGCATATAGAGGTCCATTATCATTATGTGAGAGAGAATTTGTTGAGCAAGGAAATTTAGTTGGCAAATGTATCAACTAACATGCAATATAAAGACTTATATACTAATGCATTAGATGGTACAAAACTTTGTAGGTTTAAGTCTATGATTGGATTGCAAGACATTCAAGAAGATTGAAGAAGAAGACCAAGCCAAAATGTTTGGCTTGAGGGGGGGCTATTGGTGCAAATACCAAGCCTACACATTTGGCTAGAGCGTATGTCCAATTGAAACTCCATGGAAACCATTGCTAAGAAGTTTTTATCTTTACCATTTGTAAAAGTCATTTTTTGACTTGAAAGAATATTTGTAACTACCACTAAATTAGTGGAACTTGTTAGTTGGAAAAGTGAGAAATATACTTGAGGGAATGTCTTCTTTAATAGAGGATCACATTTTAGTGAGAGCAAATGGAGGATTCAAATTCAAATTCAAATATCCTATCTGTAAAAGATGTCAAAAAACTCACGGCACATGTGACTCCATTCCCGAGTTCTCCTTGACCACATTGTAAGAGAGTAAGGCTTACATCATAGCCTATACTACTCAACATCATTAGGATTTGATTATCATTCCTATGATCTTGTACCACATTGTGTTCTAATACAATAGATCTATACTTCTCATCTATGGTCTCTCTGTCATAGTCACTCATAATAGTCAGCTTGTACTGCTCATATCTTAGTCATTTCTACACCATTTTCAATGTTCTATAGCTTATTGGAATTAGCTTCAAGTCCTCTACATGCTTATAAATTTCTAAGATAATCCATTCAGCCATTTTGGTGAAAAGTGCATCAAAGCACTCACTGGTCAAACTCTATAGAGGTCCTAAAAAATCGGGGGTAATGATTTGATTGCTAAATTGATTGCTCTCTGTATAGTGCATCATTTTACATGATTCCACTTGGAATCATTAGCTCATTAAGCTAATTTGATACTTCAAAGAGGAATGTTTCTAATTCCTACTATAGTGGAAGCAACGAGCATAACAAGTAGTAGGTGTGTGAATAAAAATAGAAGGTTTTCATTGATCCTTCAACTTGAAAGTAGTGTGTTTTGATTCAATCATTTCTCACATCATTTCGAAAGTACATAGGCACTAATTTAGTGTCATTGGAAAGCTAAGAGGGCCTACAAAGAAACTCTGAAGCATCAAGCGACTGGTACAAAGTGGGACTTGGCAGTACCTACTCATTTCTTGGAGTGTCCATCCATCTTCCACAACAAAGTTTACACATTGCACTCCTGAGACCGAATCCTTTAGCTTGTATGAATAATATATGTTTTTCCACCATAAAATATGGACGAGAGGCACGAACATCTTCCAGAAAGATAATCTGAAGCATGCAACGTGAAGAGAAGTATCATTAACATAATACATAAGCAAAATGATGGCCAATTATTTCAATTATTTCAAGCTTTCCATGAGAACTTGAGGAAGAGGATAAGGGCAAGGTCTCCATGAAAGGGTTTACAAAAGCACGAACATCCTCGACAAATATAATACGAAGCACGCAACTTACGCAAAGAAAAGTATCACTAACGGAATATATAAACAAAATGACGGCCAAATATTTCAAGATTTTCATGAGAACTTGAGGAAGATGATGAGAGGAAAGTATCACTAATATAGTACATAAACAAAATGATGGCCAATTAGTTTAAGCTTTCCATGATAACTTGAGAAAGATGATAAGAGAAAGGTCTCCATGAAGGTGGTTTATAGAGGCGTGGACATCTTTGGAAAGATAATATGAAGCATGCAACTAACGCAAAGAGAAGTGTCACTAATATAATACATATACAAAATGATGGCCAATTATTTCAAGCTTTCTATGACAACTTGAGAAAGATGATGAGAGCAAGGTCTCCATGAAAGATCTAGCTTTGATACCAATGGAAGAGAATAACAATTACGATCACCACCAAGTGCCAGAGAGATGAAGCTCCTCCCAACCTTATGCCTGTATATATAGTTTCTCAAACCAATGAGGACCACAAATGTAACTAGAAACGGAAGTGCATGAGCGATCTTCTCCACTCCTTTAATATCTTCCACTAGAGTCTAGTGGTTGGAGTGATATCGGCCACTGCTGTACTACCTTCCACTAGAGTCCACTAGTGGTTGGTGTACTTGCCACTCAAGTTAAGTCTCATTGGGCTCAAGTTAACTCACATTAACTTGAGTTAGAAGACTTTAGAGCTCCTTAAGGAAAAACCTCTCCCCATGCTTCCTATGGGGGTTGAAAGACCCCCTCCTTCACAACCTTGAGACTTAACCACTAGGATAAGTGGACTACTTGTTTAACAGAAAACATGAAGTTACTAAGTATAGTCTCAATATCTTTGCTCATACACATGAGTGACCAAATGGTGTTTGATTTCATATCTGTCTCAACATGCTAGACCCTTAGATCATAGACTTACATTATTACACTTGTAGAGGAATTTTTATGATAATCCTTGACGACATCATCCACACCACCACTTGGGCAATATCCAAAGCCCATTTATTGAGTGTTAGAAATTACCTCATGTTGGAGTATTAGGCATTGGTGAATGAAGGCCTTGATTTCAGTAAAAGACATTTCCATGAATGTAATCACCTTGCTCCTCATGATAAGTATCATAAGCATATTCATATGAGCCTTCCTTTAAGTTGGTCCAGATACCACGGTGGAGAAGTTTCCACATGAGAACCGATTTTTTTATCTCAATGAGGGGATGCCAGATAGAAATCAACTTTAAATCCCACAAAAAAGGCACCATTTCTTTTTAAGCTTGTTATGATAGTCCATGTTCACCTTGATTCTAGGAATATTGGACAAGTGATTGCAATTGTGCCACATAAGACCCTCATGGCATGACAAATCTTGCCCAATGAGTTGTCGGGTTTTTGAGTGATCCCAAGCAAAGCATCTGCTCTGAAGGAGAGTCCATTCTTCTTAGTTCACTCTTAATTCAAGGTCTATGTCCTCAAATCTGATCCACTGGCAAATTTCTTGTTTTTAAAGGTGTTTCCAATGTCAGATCTCCTTGTTTGAGAGCCCCTTAGTGTTTTGGAGGTTCCAGTGAGCCACACCCTTGATGCTTGAGATCAAAAACCAAATTGAGTCATTTTGTCTCATATCAACTGCCCATTTCCAATCTTCTCTAACTTTGATAAATTGTTTGAATTTGGAATTGGGGAGAATAAGAGGGTAAGGAGGACGAAGTCCTTCCAACCAGGGAGGCCCACCAATGTAATCATGTTCTTGTTTAGGAAAATGAGCTTGGCCCAAGAGGTCTTATGGTTGCACCAAGCCTTTATGATCCATTTTTCTGCCAACTTGTCAGCCATGACTTTGATATCCATAATGCCCAGACCCCCATAATCTTTTTGGTTGATGAAAGTAGACCAATTAAATTTGGGAGCCCCTCTTCTATTGTGTTCCCTTGTCCAAAGGAAGTTTTTGCAAATTCTTTCCAATTTGCTAAACTCTTGATCTTTCAGTCTTTAGTAAGAGAGAAAGTAAATGGTCGAGGAGAAGAGAAAAATATTAATTGCCATGGCATAGCCTGCGGGGTTGATTTGCATGCCCTTCCAAAATGCTAACTTTTTTTCTAGTTTGGAAAGGACCCAATTTCATTGTTGCTCCATCGAGACACCAAAGACCATCGGGATATCGAGTAGGCAAAAGACTTGAGTGAGGGGATGATTTGGCATCCTAATTCATGTGCACATAGAGGTTGTGAATGCTAAAAGCACATAGAGAAATTGATATGTAAGGAGAAAAGATAGAGTGCAGTGTTGGGTGCAATATCCCCCCATGCACTCTGCTTTGAGAGTCCACAGAGTGCATGTATTTATAGGAGTTTTTTCATTATGTAAAAAATGTGAGGAGATGGTTGGATACACTCGAGAAATGAGCTGGTGCTGCACAAACCCTGCTCTACACCTGCCAATGTTAGGTCAGATTACCTTAGTAGAAACCTTTATCTTTCAGAATATGCATTTGGACCCATAATGTGCTTTGGAGCATCACCTTCAAATAGTTGCATCAAAACAGACTACTTCCAAGATTGAAGAGTTGTAAGAAACTTATGACTATAACCTGCTCAATCTTTCACTCAAAGCTCACTCACTGATTACAATCAACCCGCGAGCTTTTAGCCATATCTAATTGGACTCCTAAGCTTGCTATAAGAAGTTATTTCACTAATTTATGAGGAGTATGTGCTGAGAAATAATCTTAAGAAGTTAGGGGTGTAATCCTGATATTTTAGGAGCATGATAGTAAACAGACATAGGCAGATTGTGATGAACATATCTTGTAGATCTCTAAACCAAATGATGTGAAAATGGATAATATAGAACTAGAAGGTCTAACCTACATGTTCCAAGTTGAATCACAGAAAAATATTAAGTATACATAGAGAACTCCTCAAACCAAACTCACTGAAAATGAGAGTATAGGAGCAGGTGATAGTGAACATGAGATAGTTGCATAATCTGAAACAAATGTATATTCTATTGAATGTATGATACAAAAGAGTTGTTGTAGGCTTACTCAAACATGTGTGGACTAAATGTGCCCACAATCTTGAAGCTCAATGTTTCCTTTATCTGCTTTCTTTCTCGTGACCAAAAGTCATGAGATTTTATAGATAAATTTGAATTTGAATTCAGAATCTGCCACCTAAAAGTGATCCTATCTTTTAGGCTCCTAATTAATTTGATTCTAATCACTTGGTTGTTTTGGATTACAACTTGTTAAGCTATGAAATTCTTTAAAGCTTTGCCTTTTACATTTATCTTGAGTTAAACTCAAGATATTTACAAGAGGTGTTCACATATGACTTATAAATATTCATGATCAAGATATGAAGTAAACCTTTGATCTTTTGGTCAAGCATTAAGGCTTGACAAATGTACCAACAGATCCCCCTCAAGCCTAAGATGCTTGAGTCTTCAATCCATAGGTTTCTCTTGCATTCCAATCATGAATTTGAACCTGTTGAGTTTGCTTCCATCAAGTGCTTTGGTCATCATATCTACACATTGCATCTTAGTAGACACATAAGACAATTGTATTTCTTTGCTTCCTATTTTCTCTCTAACAAAGTGATATTGGACTTCTATATGCTTAGCCGTGGCATGAAAGATAGGATTAGCAACTAAGTGCAAAGAACTCATGTTATCTCCAAATATGTATGGAGTGCCAAAATCTAACCCCAAATCTGCATATAGGGTCTTGATGCACATTGATTCTTGAGTTGCAATTGCCAACCCTCTATATTTAGCTTCTATTGAAGAGAGTTCTACTGTGGGTTGTTTCTTGGAAGACCAAGAAATGAGTTTTATACCTGCAAAGGATAAATATCCTGGTGTGCTTCTTCTATCATTTTTTGATCCTGCCCAATCTGCATCAATGAATAGCTTTACACTCAAATCAGATGTATAAGGATAACACAATACTTCATTCATAGTTCCCTTCAGATATTTCAATATCCTCTTTGTTGCATCCATGTGAGGCTTTCTAGGAGTGTGCATGAATTGGCTAAGCACAATTACACCATAGCAAATATCTACCCTAGTTAGGGTTCTAAGCTTTGGTAGCTTGTAATGTCTTCATTAGGTTCCCCCTCATGAGCACTTAACTTGTGATTGACCTTCATGGGAGTACCTGCAACCTTAGCATCGTGCATCTTGAACTTTGCAATTATATCTTTAACATATTTCCTTTGACTAAGGAAGATCCCTTTATCTGTATAGACAAATTCTAATCCAAAGAAATAAGTGAGCAATCCTAGGTCACTTATCTTGAATTCTTCCTTCATTTGGGCTTTGATCTTCTTGATTCCATCTGCATCATTACGTGTAAGAATAATGTCATCTACATACACACAAAGATATATAACTTCAGAGTTACTCTTCTTAGTGAAGAGTGAAGAATCAACCTTGCTCATCTTGAACCCTTTGTCTTGCAAAAATGTAACCAATCTATGATTCCAAGCTCTAGGAGCTCGTTTGAGATCATAAAGAGCTTTTTTGAGTTTGCATACATACTCAGGATGTACATCATCAACAAATCGAAGAGGTTGTGCCATGTATAGCTCCTCTAAAATCCAACCATTTAAAAATGCAGTTTTTTCATCTAATTGATAGATGTTCCAATCTCTTGAAGCAACTATGCTTATGAGAACTCTGATTGTTGGCATCTTTGCCACACGAGAGAAGGTCTCGTCATAATCAATCCCTTGGGTCTTAGCAAACCCTTTGGCCACAACTCTTTCTTTGTACTTGTTTATTGATCCATTAGAATTCTTTTTTACCTTATAGATCCATCTAGATCCAATAACGGTCATGGATTGGTTCTTGGGAACTAGTTCCCAAGTCTGATTTTCTTGAAGTGCTTGTATCTCTTCCTTCATTGCTTCCTTCCATTCAAATTTCTTGTTTTCTTCTTCAAAGGTTGATGGTTCTTCTGAATTCATATCCTGAGCAATATAGACTGAGTGTTTAGTGACTAGAGAGGTGTCATATCCATACTTTCTCGCTTCTTCTTTTCCCTAGTTGATCTCCTTATTGTTTGTTGAGAGGATTCTGCAATATCCCTCAAGTCTTGCATCTTCTCTTTGCCTTTGTTGCTCCATACTTTGAAGTTCCTCCTTGGTGTTCTCTGATCATCATCAGAATCACATGAATCTTCACATTGTTGATTATTTGCCTTTTGAATTGAATGAAAGTCTTCTTCTAGGTCATAAGGTAGTTTGACTTTTTTGCAATCATCTTCAAACCACGAGTTGTGTTCATAAAAAACAACATCTCTACTAACAATAAAACCTTTAGTACCTGGATTATACAACCTTTAACCTTTTTGATTAAGATCATGACCTATGAACACACATTTCTCTGCCTTGGGATCCATTTTACCTCTGATTTGTGATGGAACATGTGCATATGCTATGCACCCAAAAATTTTGCAATGATCTAGGCTAGGCCTTCTTCCATACCAAGCTTCATACGGTGTCATCCCATCCAATGCTTTAGATGGGAGTTTGTTGGCTATGAATATAACCTCTACCCATAGATGATAGTTGGGCAATTTCTTCTCATTGATCATGGACCTTGCTGCCTCCACAATGGTCCTATTCCTCATTTCTGCTACTCCATTTTCCTCTGGAGTATATATGGTGGTGATTTCTCTTTTGATGCCTCTATCTTGGAGATATGCATCAAACTCATGGGAGAAGTATTCTCCCCCTCCATCTGACCTTAGCCTCTTTAATGTTTTCCCTGTCTGATTTTCAACAAGAGCAAGATATTTTTTGAAACAATTGAATACTTCATCTTTGTGCTTCATAAAATAAAGTATGGTCCATCTGCTACAATCATCAATGAATGATACATAATACCTGGATCCTGAAATTGAAGGGTCTTTGCTAGGTCCCCAAACATGTGTGTGGACTAGCTCCAATAGATCACCATGAATGTAACCTTTCTTCATAAATGGTTGTCTATGAGACTTCCCAAATTGACATGAGCTGCATTTGTATATCATATGTTGCTTGGATATATTTGGAAATCCAAGCACACTCTGATCCCTGCATATTTTCTTTAAACTTCTTTCTCCTATGTGAGCTAATCCTTTGTGCCACATTTCTAATTCTGATAGGGTTTGGCCTCCATAATTGAAAAGAGCTATATTTCTAGTATCCTGCACTTCAAATGTAAAGAGTCTACCTATTTTTTCTCCTTTGGCTATCTTCTTGAATCCTTGTTGAGGATCTTCAACAAATGCTCCATTTCTTGTAAACCTTATCTGCAAACCTTTTTCTACAATTTGTCAAACACTTATCAAGTTCTTGGTTATGGTAGGTACATACAATACCTTACTGAGTAGATTCATGTTTCCATCTGAGGTCTTTACATTCCGAATCTTTTCAACTTAGTGCCTTGTATCATCTCCTCTCTGAACCCCATGCTTCTTCCTTGGATCCTCCAAGTCAGATAGTAATTCCACATTTCTCGCTACATGATTTGAACAACCAGAATGTATATAAAAAACATGCTCAACTGCTTTACCTTGTCTCATGGTCATGTTCATTAACAAAAGTGAGTCTTCTTGTCCCTGCTCTTCAGTATAATTTTTGTAGTCTCTCTATCCTCTATAGCCTCCTTGGTTATTGTAGTTTTTGTAGTTGTTGTTATAGTTGTTGAAGTTGTTTGATCTTCCTCTTCCATAGCTTCCTGTCTTGAAGCCTCTTCCTCTCTGATTTCTTGGGTTCCTGAAACAATTCTCAGTTGTGTGGTTAGTCAATCCACATATGGCACATGAAGAGGTGCTTTGAAATCTCCCCTTGCCTTGTCGACCTCCTCTGCCTCTTCCTCTTGTACCTCTACCTCTTCTTGCAAAGTTAGCTTGGGAGGTAGTAGCTTCATCATCAAATTTCTTGCCTTTACCTTTACCATCCTTGCTCTTGTTCTTATTAGTGTATAGGGCAGAGGATTGATTACCTTTTGAGTTGTCATTGTTCTTCACAAGCTCAGCTTCATGAGTAAGCAATTGTCCCATTACAGTATTGAAGTCAGGTACCTGAATGTCCATGTATAAGTCCATTGGAGTAGTGAATGCTTCCCACTTGTCATCTGCTTTGATTCCATTGATTACTTGTCTCACAATTTGCTCCTCATCAATGACTTCTCCAATGCTTCCAAGTTGATCAAGGTCCTTCATTTTGGTGACATAATCAGTCACATTCTATTTGGACATCTTCTTGAGTGTTGTGAACTCCATCCATAGTTGATTCTTTCTTGCTCTAGTGCTTGAAGAAAAGAATGCTCCAAGTGCATTCCAAGTTTCTTGTGATGTCTTACAATTTCTAATATGTCGGAGTAAGAAATCAGAAATTGAGTTCAGAAGGTATGACCTGGCCCATGCATCCTTTGAGCACCATGTTGATAACCTTTCTTGTTCTTCTAGAGTGGGTTGCCCTTTGCTTCTAAGTATTGGCATTGACTCATCTCAATATATGTAACCATAAAGATTTCTACCTTGTACATATGATTCCATTCTAATAGACCAAGAAGAGTAATTAACTTAAACCGACTTGTCAATTGATGATGGGAATCCATCTCCCATGTTGAGTTGATAATAGCTCTAATACCACTATGAGGAGATGGTTGGATACACTCTAGAAATGAGTTGTTGCTCCACAAACCCTGCTCTACACCTGCCAATGTTACTTTAGATTACCTTAGTAGACGCCTTTGGCTTCCCAAATATGCATTTGGACCCATAATGTGCTTTAGAGCATCACCTTAAAATAGTTGCATCAAAACAGACTACTTCCAAGATTGAAGAGTTGTAAAAAAACTTTCTATTTATGGGCTATAACCTGCTCGGTGTTTCACTCAGAGCTCAATCATTGAATACAATTGACCCGAGATCTTTTAGCCATATCTAATTGGAACTCTAAGCTTGCTATAGGAAGTTATTTCAGTAATTTAGGAGGATTATGTGCTGAGAAATAATCTTAAGAAGTTAGGGGTGTAATCCCAAGATTTTAGGAGCATGACAGTCAATAGACAGGCAGATTGTAATGAACATATCTCGCAGATCTTTGAACCAAATGACCTGAAAACTGATAGCATAGAACTAGAAGGTCTAAGCGACATATACCAAGTTGAATCACAACAAAAGATTAAGTATACATAGATAACGCCTCAAAACAAGCTCACTGAAAATGAGAGTATAGGAGTAGGTGATAGTGAACATGAGATAGTTGCATAATCTGAAACAAATGTATATTGCATTGAATGTATGATACAAAGGAGATGTTGTAGGCTTACTCAAACATGTGTGGAATAAGTGTGCCCACAATCTTAAATCTCAATGTGTCCTTGATCTACTCTCTTTCTCGCGACTAAAAGTTATGAGATTTTATAGATAAATTTGAATTTGAATTCGGTGTCTGCCACCTAAAAGTGATCCTATCTTTTGGGCCCCTAACTGATTTGATTCCAATCACTTGGTTGTTGTGGATTACAAACCGTAAGGCTATGAGATTCTTTCAAGCTTTGCCTTTTACATTTATCTTGAGTTAAACTCAAGATATTTACAAGAGGTGTTCACATATGACTTACGAATATTCATGATCAAGATATAAAGTAAACATTTGATCTTTTGGTCAAGCATCAAGGCTTGCCAAATGAACCAACAAAAAATAGTGGTTACATGAGAGTGGCAACGAAAAGCATGTGTGAAAGTAAAATTTGGTCTCTTTTGTGGAGAATTCTTACTTTTAAAATAGAGATTGCGGTCTATAATGATTCTTATCCTAACCACTACCTTACTAACTATTTCCAAAAATAGAACCCACTATGTGGGTTTCTTTACAAACTATATAAATTATAAATCATATTATTGATATCCATCCTCTTATGCCCTCTCAAACCTTCAGCTACTATGTCGAAAACACCAAAACACATTAATACACAAATAAAATAACACTCCAAAATTTCCTTGTTCAACACATTCCATAATTCATAACGTGCCCCTTAGTTGAAAAAGCAACTAACCTTAGTTGATAAAATAAAACTAAACATGGACGACCAATCACATGTTCCATCATTGAATGAGAATAAGCATGTTCCATGTAAAAACACATGCAGAGGGTCATCAAGAAGTGGATTGAGTGGTAAAGTTCCTTTAAATGGTTTAAGTACACTAATATGAAAAGAGTTATGTACATTCCAATGAGATGGTATATCTAACCTAAATGAATTATCATTAACGTTTTATATAATGTAAAACATTCCATAATAGTGTGGTGCAAGTTTAATTTTAGAATGTTGAAAATTATTTTTTAGGTGTCTTTTAATGATATGCAACCATACAAGATCATTTTCCTTGAATTCCATTCGTAATCATTTTGTATTGACATTACATGTTTAATGTTGTTGACTTTTCCTAATGTGCTCCTGAACATCATGAAGTATAGAAATCTATTCTTGAGCAATAGAATTAGCCATTGAAATATCAGTTTGAGTGAGTGACATGGGAGTGGGAAGCTTTTTTCCATAAATAATTTCAAAAGGGGCAGGACCAGTAGTGGTGTGTGTGGTGTTATTGTAAGCAAATTGAAGCAATAACAACTTTTTATCTGAGTTAGTGGGACTATCAAGAGTAGTACTATTTGTAGACTCACTTTGTCCATTACTTTCGGGATGAAATCTAGAGCTAAAATCTATTCTAGAACCAAAATGTTGAAATAAGGCAACCCATAAATGATTGCAAGAGCTAACATCCCGATCAGATAGCATTACTTTAGGAATACATGATGTGGGAAAATGCATCTAATGCATAATTTTGTAGCCTGAGGTGTAGAAAAAGTTTTTCTACAAGGAATGAAATATGCATATTTACTAATTCTATCAACTATTGTCCAAATCATATCATTATGTGATGAAGTGATAGGAACACCTATGATAAAATCCATAAAGATTTGTCCCCATGGTTTTTTCGGAATGGGAAATGGCACTAATAATCCAAATGGTTTACCATGATGCCATTTTACATGTTGACATACAATGCATTGAGAAACATAATGTGGAATATCATTTTCCATGTGGGGCCAAAAGAGAAAATCTTCACGAGCAAAAATGGTGCTCTCTATGCCTTTATGACCCATGTAAGATGGTTCATGCATTCCTTTGATGAAAAAAATATTTAAAATCTTGGGTCATGCATAATCTATGTTGAAAATAAAGTAACCCATGAGAAAATGTATAACGTTCATCAGTTAAATGTGCACCATTTTTGAATTCATGCCATGCACATGAGAAATACAAATTAGATACATAACTGGAGATCATTTCTTGAAAGGAATGAATTTGGATTGCACAAATATTATGCAAAACAACAGAATGTGAAGGAAAATGGTTAAGAGCATTGCCTATGACATTAGCTTTACCAGGTTGCTATTGGATCATGGGCTTGAAGTTTTGAATGAATGAAGCCCATTTAAGATGTCGATTGGAGATTAAGGGCGGATTTAATAAATGCTTAATAGCATGTTGATCGGTTTTGATTAAGACCTTAGATCCTATAAGATAGTGTTTCCAAATTTGCAAAGCATGCACAACTGCTAACACTTCTTTATCACATGTACTATATTTCTTTTCTGAGGGCTTAAACTTCCTACTCTCAAATGCAAAGGGATGATTCTTTCTCATTAAAAAAACACCTATCGTGAACCACTAGAATTATTAACAACATAGAATGGTTGTGAAAAATCAGGTAACTAAAATAGGTGCATGTGAAAGTGCATGTTTGATTTTTTCAAAGGATTGTTGTTGGGTAAGTCCCCATGAAAATTTTATTTTCTTTTCAATAATAAGGTAAGAGGAAATGCTAGATAAGAAAAATTATGAACAAACCTCTCATAGAAACTAGCCAATCCAAGAAAACAACGAACATCATTCCTTGTTTGTGGTGTAGGCCATTCTACTATAACTTTAATCTTTTTTGGATCTACATGCATGGCTTCAATTGAAGTAATATGTCCTAAATATTCTACCTTATGTTGAAAGAAGAAACTCTTTTCATGGATTAGCATAAGGTGTGTTCTCTTGTAGCAAATGAACAACTATTTTAAGATGCTTCTCATGCTCACTATCATTCTTACTATACATAAGTATATGATAAAAAAATATAATAACAAAAGCTTGGCAATAAAGAAAAATGTTTTTCATCATTTGTGCAAATGTAGCAAGAGTATTAGTAAGTCGAAAGAGCATTACCATAAATTCATAATGGCCAGTTTGAGTTCTAAATGCACTTTGCATCATACGAATCTTATGGAAAGCCTATTTAAGATCAATTTTATGAAAGACACGAGCTCCTTGTAATTTTTCTAAGAGATCATCTATTCGGGGAATAGGGTATCTATTCTTTATTGTGATCTTGTTGAGGGCTCGATAATCAATGCACATTCAATAAGTTTTATTGTTCTTTTCTACTTAGAGAATTAGTGCTCCAAATGGGGAATAACTAGGTCTTATAAGTCCTTTGTAGAGTAAGTCTTTCACTTGGTTTTCTATTTCCTTTTGGTGTAGCGGGCCATGCCTATAAGGTGCTTTATGAGGAGGAGAACTACTAGAAATTAAGTCTATGCTATGGTCATAGAATCCTCGAGATGGTGGTAGTTCAGAGGGATACTCATACATAAAACAATCCTTATAAGTAGTTATGAAAGGTTTATGTGCATCAAGAAGTGTATGAGTATAATCATTTATGACACTAACAAAGACAATGCATGAATCATATCCTTTCCTAAATGCATGTTTTACTTGAGTATGACTAATCAATGGAAATGGCTAGAAATCATGCCATGTGGACAAAGTAATGATTTGACCTTTAAATTCAAAGTTAAAGGTATGTGTATGGTAGTTAATGTGTGGATTATAATGATGGAAAAACGGCATACTGAGTATAACATTCTAATATTGCAAAGGTGCAATTAAAAATATTTGTGCATCTACATATGGGCCTATGCTAATCGTAACATCTTGCACCTCTCGTGTTACATTATAATGACTACCTTGAAATGTAGC